>CM077004.1:170556695-171281695 GCA_039090855.1 Macrothele yani
TTTTTTTTATAAACAGATTTTTAAGCTTTTTTTGTGATTTTGTTTATATTATTTAATTTTTTGTTTTAATAGGACCGTCATATCCATAGCACTAAGGTTCCTTTAGGTAGTTAATAGGCATCCTCTAGCCAACTTCCTTACGGCTTTGATTGGTCAGAATCATATTATTAACTGTGTAGAAAATTAAAGCAGATCTGCCAACCTTACTCTATTATTCAGAATAATTTTTCTTAAAGTTCTTTTGATGAAAGAAGAAGGAATTTCGTTCTCTAGAAAACTTTCTAATAGTATATTAATGTGGTAATTGAAATCCAAATTGTTGCTGCAAATTCTTGAAATTCTTAGGACCTGAGAAATTAGTACATTCTCAATTACTTTGGTTGAAATGTTATTATTCCAGTGTAGATATTTAATTACTTTGAAAGGAAAATTAACTCTTTTATCAAAGAGGCTAATAGATGGGTTACCTCTGTTGAGCTTAATGCTTAAGTCTAGGAACTCAAGTTCCTGATTACTGTGGTTGGTTTTACATAAGTTAAGAGAGCTAGGATAGATATTATCAAAATCACTCTCTATAACTTCTGAATTATTGATACACAGCAGATCATCAATATATCTAAAAGTGTAAAGGTAGTTATCTGAGCAGGTGGGGTGATTTTTAATGAATTTATATTCCTTAAAGAACAGGAATAGATTAGCGATATTTGTGGACGTTGATGTTCCCATTGGAATACCGTTCACTTGCTTATAGAGAGTATTATTATATAAGATATGGTTATTTTTTATGCAGCAATTGAGATAAGAGTTCCAAGTTCCTACATCAACAAATTGGTTAAGTTTAAATTCTGCATACAGCTCTTTAAAGGTAGTGATTATATCTGATAGAGGCAGATTAGTATATAGGTTTTCAAAATCATAACTATTAATATCTAGGGGACAAACTTTGAGTATAGTAGAAATTACTTCTGCATTATTATTAATTAACCAAAAATCTCTGTACATCAAGTTAGAACAGTTTCTAATGTGTTTCAAAACCTTCTTTAAGACATCTTCAAAAGCAAGATCTATTTTCTTTTTATGACTCCTTACTCCACTAGCTATGAACCTGAACTTTACAGGATCCTTATGAAACTTAACCGTTGCAAAAAGAAATGGAAATTCAGGCCCATATCTTCTAGTTTGTGGAATTTTAAGTTTCTTGAAGAATGCCTTAAACCGATTTTCTAACTGCTTGGTAGAATAACTTACGGGCTCGTATGTTACTCTATTATTGAGTTCCATAGTTAACAATTCAAAATAGAACTTCTTACAGATAATTGCAAAATTATTGCTAGCTTTATCCGTAGTGGTAAAAATAAATTGGTCTTGTAGTTTGGAGAGTGACCTTTTAGCTTCTCCAGAGAAAAAGAGATTTCTGTCGAAACAAAAGTCCAGACCTGCCAACTCACCGGTGAAGCTTATAAATTCTAAAATTTTTTCCTTAGTCTTCAGTTTTGCTCTTAAGTATATATATATATATATATAATTTCCTCCTCAGTGCCTGTATCTATTTAAATTTTGATTTGTTCCCCTTAAAAGCATTTTCTTAACTTAACGCTACATTTCTTTCTCGAATGAATGTCTTGTGGCAACCTGAAGTGTAGTCAGCAGTAGAGTGACGTATTAGTTCAATAGAGATAAGAAGGATGTGTACGATGTATCGGGAGATTCTTTCGTTAGAATTCATCTAGAACTTGTTTGCAACTGATCTGAAAAGAGATTTGTTATGCGAACTTGGACTGACTTGATGTTTAAAGTTTGATGTTATTAATACGTTCTTTCGCTTTGATTATCGCGCTTGTTTGATCATCGAAGATTTAAGTTATTTTTAAGTTAATGTGATTGGAGACTGTTTGATATGACGAGCATATTGTTATTCAGCTACTGAAGTGTTTTTGATGTGGTGCTAACATACATGCTTGTGATGGAATAAAAGGTTGAATTTGTAAGTACACTTGTTTTCACTGAATCTCTAGGCGCATTCTTGAAGTGAGATTTCTGTGCTTAGTTTAAGACCTTTTTAGCTACTAAGTTAATTAAGTTACTTGGAGCATCACGTAAACGCTACGGAAAATTCCTGTCAAAGTCTCATTCGTATTCCCATAGTGCATAGACAATTAGCTAAATTATTCAACCAAACACTTAAGAACATTATACAGTTACCCCCCCAATGTTAAAAATGTTTGGCGCACGAGTGAAGTTTAATGAAGCATCATTAAAGCACAGCCTCAATATTGGCTTCACTGCACGTTCGACCCTTATGGATAGCGTACAGAACGGAAAAGCAGATGGCTGTAGCTCATTTTAGCGTACAGAATGAAAAGCAGATGGCTGTATCTCATTTTAGTAGCGTACAGAACGGAAATGCAGATGGCTGCAGCTCATTTTAGCGTACAGAACGGAAAAGCAAATGGCTGTAGCTCATTTTAGCGTACAGAACTGAAAAGCAGATGGTTGTAGCTCATTTTTGCGACGGACACTTCACCGAAAAGTAGTTTTTCTGGAAATCGTCTTATCGAAATGATCGCTTAACGGAAGCATTTTATTACTGAAAACTTCCCTTTACCGAAACTTCATTCATGTAATCGTTCAGTTCATCGATACGTCATGTTATAGATCGATACGTCATGTTATAGATCGATACGTCATGTTATCGGAAGGTTCATTTCATTGGTAGGTCACGTTAACGAAAGATACATTTCATCAAAGATTACTTCATCGAAACGTTTATTTGATCAGAAGGTTATTTCACTGAAAGGTCAGTTAATCAGAAAGTTAACATTTTATTAAAGAATCCGTCGAGGGTAGTGCTTTCTCGGATGCTTTTATAAAACAGGTCTCGTTGTTATCATTCTTTTCTCCAAAAACCTCCGAGGACCTGATTAGAGATTTTTCTTTCTCCTTTTTGTCTAAGATTCAGATTGTTTGGATCTAGGTTTAAAATGATGACTTCAAACAATTTGTATAGCGGGCTTTTTATTTTAAAAATCTGCTTACTTTTTGAAAAGATTACAAATAATATTAATTAAGAATTAATTATTCAGTTAAATTACTTGCAACTAGTAGCTACAAAATTAGTTAGTTGCGTTTTTCAGGTCAAATTTATTAGAATTGTTCTGGGTGAGTCTTACGAAGAAAATGAATCTAACCAACATTTATAAACACAATATCGCATGAAAACATAATCATGCGGTGTACATGTATTGTGTATAACTGTGCAAAAATACATCAATAACTGCTTCACTAAATCATGTGATTACGTTAGCATTTTCCTCGAAGTGAATTATTACCGGAATTTTTTTTTTATTGGAGGTTTAACGACCACCGTGAGCAACTCAATGGGCTATAAGCAGTCGCCCGTCCCTAATTTAGGGTCACTGGTTCCAGGGAAGGGAGCGAGCCAGTGCCGTAAGACAAACACAACATCCACGCCTCACCGGGATTCGAACCCGGACCCCTTTCGGACGAATGATCAGAGGTCATCGCTTAGACCACTGCGCCACCGGGGCGGCACCTGAACTTTCGTTCTGCACGTTTTTAATGCAACAAAGCTTTTGCTAAGTTCAAAGGAAGAAGAAACTTGAAATCACTTTTTTGGAAGTTCATTATGGTGCTATACATTGTACTCTCTGCTTTTTGTAAACAGTTCTTTATTGTACACTGAAGATCAATTGAATTAGAGACAGCTGGCGTTATGAAAATGTGGCGCTGTAGGCGGTCCTGTAAACGGAAACGACATCACGTATGCAGTGATCCGACAATATAAGGAGTAATGCGACGGGAATCAGTAAGAGTCGGGCGCAGTATGGGTAAGGCGAAGGATCTAAGCGCATTTGATAGTGGGCAAATTGTCGGGGCCTGACGAATGGGTCACTCCATCTCGGAAATCGTGCAGGCACTTTGATTTTCACGAGCCACTGTGTCACGGGTGCACCGTGAGTACATCGAATCCGGTAAAACCATCTCTCTAACGGCCAACTGCCGTGAACAACGTGGTGTGGATGAGTGGGGTCATCGTCGGCTAGGTCGCATTGTAACAGCGGATAGACGGGCCACAGTGCAAGAAATCACTCGGCAATTTAACGCTGGTGCACAAAAACGTGTAAACAGCCCCACCATTCAGAACCATCTGCTCGCTATAGGGTACAGAAGCCATCGTC
This sequence comes from Macrothele yani, assembly GCA_039090855.1. NCBI lineage: Eukaryota > Metazoa > Arthropoda > Arachnida > Araneae > Macrothelidae > Macrothele > Macrothele yani. Next base: position 170,560,895 of record CM077004.1, read on the forward strand.
CCACGAGGGTACCGCTGCTGACCGCACATCACAGGGTGCAAAGATTAGCATGGACGCGGGAACATCGCCACTGGACCCTAGACATGTAAAAAAATATTGCCTGGTCTGATGAGTCGAGGTTCATGTTGGTGCATGCGGATGGCAGGATACGAGTACGGCGCAAACCACATGAAGCGATGGATCCTTCTTGCCAGCAGGGTACTCTTCAATCTGGTGGGGGTGGCATTCTCGTCTGGGGACTGTTTACGTGGACTGAAATGAGACCCCTGGTACGTGTGACATCTTCCCACGCAGGTCAATGTTACCGGGATATCTTGGAGGACCATTTGCTCCCGTTTGTGCGTCTTCAACATCCCACTGGGCACCATATCCTGCAGCAAGAAAATGCACCGTGCCATCGCTCCCGAATTGTATCCGAATGGTTGGATGAACACTCCACCGACGTGACCTCGCTTCCTTGGCCAGCTAGGTCACCTGACCTCAATCCCATCGAGCACATCTGGGATGCCATCGAGAGAGATGTTCGAGGCTCTGACCTCTTCCATCAAATCTTCGTGAACTGTGGGAAATTGTTTAGGGGTCGTGGATCCGTATGGCTTCCCAACGCTTCCGGTGTCTTGTCGAGTCCATGCCGAGACGAATCGCCGCCGTCATCAGGACAAAAGGTGGTGCTACACGTTACTAGACAGGTATTTCTAATTCAATTGTTCTTCAGTGTAAAACAAATCAAATAAGATTAAGAATGGTCCTTAAGAACTGTTTTTAAAGCATCATTATTTAGCTGAAACTCTTGCTAGAAACGGATTTTGTACATATTTTATTAGCTCAGCCACTGACTACTGCGGAAAAATGACCTTTCGCTAAAGTACTGCTTTCGACGAAAAGACCCTTCCGTTGCCGGGACTTTTCGGCGAAACGACTCTTCGTCAAAGCGAGCCCTTCGGCAAAATGACTCTGTGGGAAAATGTAGCTTTCTGTTAAGTGCGTTTTGACGAAGTGGTATTTCCTTAAATACAGTGAAATATCCAAAATAATTTGTCCCATTTAGAGGGAAGACTGCGAACCACTGAAACACGAAAGTGCATAAATACTTACATCGTGTTTAGTTGAACCCTGTGCAAAAAAAAAGATTCCCACAGACGGACAAACTTATACTACAAGCAGTTGCTTGTTTACAAATGTAGTGCGAAGCATTTGGAATTATGTACCTAGGTTGAAGCTTATTTTCCTCTTCCTGTATACAGGCACGTCAAATTTGCACTAGACACGTGCTTCTGACCGAAAGTGAAACATTCGGTGAATCAGAAGTTCTTTCATCAAGTCACAAAGATTGCCCTGTCGAGCCATTTCTGTGGAAAAGTTTTAAACAAAATTGCGTCTTTTCACAGAATGCGTATAAAAGGTTTAGCAAGATTAGTACCCTTAGCAAAAAAACATTTTCCACTGAGAAGCAGGGATATGCGAATGGTAAAAAGCTGTGTGCTAAAGGATAAGAGAGTGAGCAACAAATAATCAGTACAGTAAGAGGCTGAGCAATAATAATATTTGCAGCCAGGATATTAGGGTAAAATCAATAAAAAGTCTGACCGGTCCTTGTAGTAATACGGTTAGGAAGTTAGTCAAAAGGTTCTTACTAATATTTTAGTCTGTTGTACAGATTTACAGCAATAACTCCTGAAGATTCGTTTATTTTTTTGCGCTAGAATAAGTTCTGTTTTCAGACTTAGTCAAGATATTAGGGTAAAATCAATTAAAAGTCTGGCCGCTCTTTGTGGTAATACGGTTAGGAAGGGAGTCAAAAGGTTCTTACTAATATTTTAGTCTGTTGTTGTACAGATTTACAGCAATAACTCCTGAAGATTCATCTATTTTTATGCGCTAGAATAAGTTCTGTTTTCAGACCTAGTCAAGATATTAGGGTAAAATCTATTAAAAGTCTGACCGCTCTTTTTAGTAATACGGTTAGGAAGTGAGTCAAAATGTTCTTACTAATATTTTAGTCTGTCGTTGTACAGATTTACAGCAATAACCCCTGAAGGTCCGTCTCGTTATGCGCTAGAATAAGTTCTGTTTTCTGACCTAGTTTAATGCTCACTAGATGTGCTCAATCGGCAACAGATCGGGCGATCTAGATAGCCACGCATTGTTGATAAAAGCCTATGGCGTGTAGTGTCGCACTGTTTTGCTTTAATTCAACGTTTGGCATGCTTTGAAGGATAGGCCACAAGACGGAGAATGGCGTCCACACACTTGCGCACTGTAAAGCTATTCTAAAAGACTGCGAGAGATGTTAAAACGCGAGTGCGCCGATCATTCTGTCAATGAGAGACACAGATATCTTCGCAGGAGTCGATCTTTCGACATTCGTTACATCATTCACCTCCTTAGCTGCACCGCTCCAATCTGGCATATCTTTGGCTTTGAATTAAAGGTGCACAGATGAGAGGGTGCCTCTCTCACATTCCAACTCCTTGGAGGAGTCAATGAATGGTAATGGTAGATGTCGGTGGTATCCATTAGTAATTCTGTATCACTAAATAATTGCAGAACAGTCGCGTTTCTGGTGCTGACGCGCAGTCGTTCCAAATGCTGTGCAATTCATCACGTAGGCCAACCTGCTTCCCACAGTCCTATAATGGGAGGTCTCTCAAATTTTTTCCAAATGCTGTGCAATTCATCACGTTGGCCAACCTGCTTCCCATAGTCCTATAATGGGAGGTCTCTTAATTTTTTTCCAAATGTTGTGCAGTTCATCACGTAGGCCAACCTGCGTCCCACAGTCCTGTAATGAGAGGTCTCAATTTTTTTCCAAATGCTGTGCAATTCATCACGTAGGCTAACCTGCTTCCCACAGACCTATATTGGGAGGTCTCTCAAATTTTTTTCCAAATGCTGTGCAATTCATCACGTAGGCCAACTTGCTTCCCACAGTCCTATAATGGGAGGTCTCTCAAATTTACTGAGTAAATTCAACATTCTTGTACAAAGTTCAAACTGCATTGCCCGTCAATGGTGATTAGATTAACACGTAGGATTCGCCTTTTTCAATGTACATTATCCACTTTTTTTCTGCAACAACCTTCCTTACACGCAGAGTAATCTGTGTCAGCCCGGCTCAGTGGCCTAGTGGTGTGGGACACTGGCTTCTGACCATTTGTTCGAGACGGGAACTGGTTTGAGTTCCGGATAAAGCATGGACGATGTATTTGTTCGATGGCTTTGGCTCTGTTTCTTCCATGGAACTAGTGGCCCTGACTTAGGAACTTGCGACGGCTTATAACTCTCGATAACGTTGGTCGCTAAACTATCCAATAAACAAAATGAAAAAGAAAAAGGGTGCCATCCTCCGCATTTTAAGTGTAACGAGACTTGCAAATCTCTCCTTTACTTGTGTGCATCATTGTCTCGCAGTTCAACAATAATTTGTATAAGCAAACTCTACACCTTTTGGATGGATTTTTTTTTACGAAGAGTATTTTTTAAGAAGCTCACCGCATACTCGTTCTTATTTTGAGAGCTCCGGAAAGTCTTGTGAAACAAAGCTTTATTATGACGACGGTGCGGATGGATCTCACAGTGAAAAAAAAGGAAAAGGAAAAAACAAAATTGCAATAGAAAAGCTATATTTTTCAAATTTCCATGCTCTACGTAATGCTGTTAGATCTCTTCATTTTCTTAAAAGTTGCCTTTGCAGGTGTTTCCTCTGAAAGCCTTTTCTAAAAACAACTTTGGGCAAGAAGAACATAAGGCCATCGTATTTGCAATTTAAATAAAACCCTCTTTGAATAAATCGCAAATCAAGAATCACCTCATCTATGCGCGCATGCTCCAAGGAACTTTGTGCTATCGATATTCCAGTTCATATTTTTCCTTTCTCGCAGAAATAACACCTGGTGAAAAAGTTTCGCGTTGGGATTTTCATTCGGTAATAGTACAAGTTTTAAGCTCTTTCCCAAACTTCAAGTGCGTAAACTGGTTTGTGCAGTTTACGCAAATCAAGTTTTCTGTTTGTCTTGGTAAATGAAAACACAATTCCATATTTTTCGGGGAATTAGCCACAAATTTGCTTTCGTTTTTTCTCTGACTCCGAAAATTATGTTTCTATTGTCATCGTATCTAAGACTGTTTATTTCCTCTTAATTTGAAAGTTTTCACGCTATACACTGAATTTTCAGATGTTTGACGTAAAATATAAAACAGAATAATTAATAAAGGGAAAGTTCTTTGTTCATATGTTCTAATTTTGAATCATATTGCATTCCTTCTTTATCTTGTTTATGGTTCAACAGTGAAATCAACAACTGTACGAAATAGACGTTGAACGTGGCCATCAGTGTCTGTTTTGCATTGTTGCAACCAACCGGAGGGCGAAAGTGGCGCAAATCACCGCTGACTTCAAAGAGGGACGTGCCAGAAAAGTCTTCTCCAAGAACATTAGAGTGCCATTGCTAAAGCCACGTGACCTTACTGTGCGTCACAGCTGGACGAAAAAGCATCAGTACTGGACCTTGCACGATTGGAGAAGAGTCTCGTGGTCCGATGAATCCCGTTTCCAGTTATTTTACACAGACGGGATTGTGCATATCTGGCGAAAACCGCACAAAGCGATGGACCCTGCATGCCAACAAGTTGCTGTTCAGGCTGGTGGAGTCTCTGTTATGGTGCGGGCGGGGGTCAACTGTCATTTCTTGGGATCTCTGGTATGTTTACATGCATCTATGAATGGTCTATGCCACATGTCCATCATTGTAGACCATCTACATCCGTCAATGGTTATCATGAACCCACAGGGCAGTGGTCTCTTCCAGTAAAACGATGCGGCTTTCTACAGAGCCGTGGTTTGTTTGTTTGTTTGAAGGTTTAACGACCACCGTGAGCAACTCAATGGGCTATAAGCAGTCACCCGTCCCTAATTTAGGGTCACTGGCTCCAGGGAAGGGAGAGAGCCAGTGCCGTAAGACAAACACAACATCCATGCCTCACCGGGATTCGAACCCGGACCCCTTTCGGACGAATGATCAGAGGCCATCGCTTAGACCACTGCGCCACCGGGGCGGCAAGAGAGCCGTGGTGACTAGATCATGGTTAGATAAGTATTCCGCAGAACTTTCCATCCTAGAATGGGCTCCCCGTTCACCGGATATGAACCCTGTGCAACATTTTTGGGATGCTGTGGAAACGTATGGCTTGTTAGAGCTTTGTATCCTTCACCAAAGAATGCGGCAGAATTATGGACAGACATTGGTGGAGATGTCTGTGTGACTCTTTCGTGACCAAGTGGTCTCAATACCTTGTTGCGTGACTGCCCTTATCCTGGCGAAACGTGGGCCTACCCGTTGCTAGGTAGTTAGCTCATTATTATTTTCGTCCACTCGGCGTAATAAAATACATGTGGAATTGTAATCAGTCCATTTATTTAGTTTATTATAGTTGCTTATGTATATTATTTACTTATCAATATTTCAGTAATGTTTAGATACACTACTTGGCAGAGAAAATGCCACACCATGAAGGAATGCTTGAAAACAGACCAAAAACTGCACCCACAGATATCCAAGTGAGTCCTGAACAAATGCTTAAATGCCACATACAAACTAGGCTCCAGTGGCCAAATATACAGGATGATCAATAAGGAGTTTGGCCCCCATTTTGGGTGATACAGCGTTGAATCCGACGCGGTATCGAGGTAATGAGAGTCCTAATAGAGTCCTGGGGTATCGTGGACCATGTGGTGTTGATCCGAGTCCGTAGTTCATCTTCATTTTGCGGGGGAGGGAGGCTACTCAACCGATGTCCGACCGTGTCCCACAGATGCTCGCACACCGTGTAAAGCAATCAAGCTGATCTGAGCGGTATGCGGCCGGGCGTTATCCTGTTGAAAAACGGCATTTGGGATACCCTGCAGATACGGTAGTGACATGGGCTGCAGCACCTCGTCAGCATAGCGGCGTGACGTCAATGTGGCCGTAATGCGTACCAGCGGTGAGCTGCTTTTGGCGCTGATAGCACACCACACCATGATTTCACATTGCCAGGCCTCGGGGCGCTCCACTACGGTGGAGGAATTCGACCGTTGGCCACGTTGCCTCCAGACTCTCACACAGCAATCATCCGTGGTGAGACAGAACCACGATTCGTCGCTGAACACCACACTGTTCCATTCGTCACCCCACGCTGCTCTGGAGCGACACCACACCAAGCGGTGACGACGATGGCTCGCTGTTAAGGGTATTTTTCGCAACGGACGGCTCGACAGCAAACCAGACGCCGCCAATGGGTGCGACACTGCCCGCGTCTATATCGGAATATCCAAGCCTCCCCGTGCACTCCGCAAAATGTCGCCCGTTATGGCCTGTGGGTCAGCTAAAGCATGATGTCGGATGCGACAATCGGTGCGCTCGGACTTCCGTCTTCGTGCTCCGGTCCCCCTACGACGTTGCACAGATCCTTCCGGGGACCACTGTCTCCAAATGCGACCGACGGTTGTAGCATCGCGTTGCGTATCTTCCGCAATACGACGCAGTGACCATCCAGCGGTACAAAGGCCTACGATGACACCTCTCGTGAACTCATCCGTTTGACGAAATCGCGTGTGACGCGTCTTAACGGCATTGGCACTCCTTGTTCGTTCTCCTAACACGGTTACAGCAAAACCACTCCCCTTTCGCTGCCGTGACGACGTCTCGACTGATGGCCTCACGTGCTGGTTCTCCGCTTATATCCCGCGCACCATTCGTGCGATTGGCCTGCAAAGGCAATCATTTGCATAACTTGTACATGTGCACCCACCCTGCAATTTTCATGGCGCTGTATTCACGTCTTCGTGGTGTGTCATTTTTTCTGTCAGGCAGTGTATACTGAGTTCGAACTTTTTTTTATTTCTGCTCGGTAGACTTTTAAATCAGAAAATAACTATTCTTTCCAGAATATAAGCAGAAACAGTATGACTTCAGTTTGCTTTTCCGAGGGACGTAAAAGAATAGCACTATGCTTGTCGTACATCTGAAGAGAAAAATATTACTTTAAATTTAAGTTAAATAACTTAACGCTAGTTGGAAAAATTGAAATTTTTTTTGTCAAACTGAGATAATTGTGCAAGAATTTTGGATCTACGTCTGTGGAAAAGAACATAAGTTCCTTTTCCAACTTTTTCCTTTTTTCCAGCAAATTTTCTGTGCATCGCAGGACAACAGAAGATGTGTGAGTCAAATTCAGTTACCGAAACCTAGTAGAACGGTAAAAAAAACGATTATGCGGCGAGTGTAATAGGGTACTTCTATTTCTGCTTGTAATCAAAAACTACAAATTTCAAAATTCTCATCCAGTTAATCATGGTTTTTAAGAGACGTTCTCAAGAAATGTTTGGTCATAACAGGGTTTATAATACACTGCTGGACAATTGCTAAGGACGGATCATAAACGCCTATATAGCGCATAAAAAAGTAAGTATGGTTGGATGCCAAGTGAAATAAAATAATGTCAGAATGCCAGGACATTACAAGAAAGACAATTTATTGTGCTCTGAAATCCAAAAGGCTTTGGAACGTGTTCAATGGACAAACAGGCCATTTTGTGCAGAATACGTAAACGTGAAAAAAATGCAATTACCGTCCGCAGGCGTTCTGGCGTAAGATGTTAATACGGGATATGGCCACCATGGAGGGCGATGCAAGATTCCACACGTCGTGTCATGCTTTGCACAACATTATCAAGCAGCTGTCGGGGTAATTTATCCCATTCCTCTGTCAGTGCACGGATAAGGATGTCCTTGTTTATTGGAGGGCATTGGCGACCAGCAAGACTCCTCCCCAAAGCATCCCACAGATTTTAAATGGGATTCAGATCTGGAGAACGTGCTGGCCATACAAGGCGTTGAATATCCTCGCTCTCAAGACACTCCTGGACAGCGACTGTTCGATGACATGTTGCGTTGTCGTCCATGAGAATGAATCTATCACCAACAGCACCACGGAACATGCGAACATAAGATAGCAGAACATCATTAATGTATCGTTGGCCAGTCATAGTCCCAGTTGGAAGCACATAGAGGGACGTACGGCAATTGATCATGATGCCAGCCCATACCATGACACTACATGTCGGATATCGGTCCCTTTCCTGTATGTTTGCTGGACAATATGCAGTACCACTATCACGCCAGATCAGTTGTCGTCGAGAATCACACGATAGACTGTATCTACACTCATCCGAGAAGAGGACAGCAGACCAGTCGTTATCAGTCCAATTGCGATGTTGATGGCACCATTGCAAATGGGCGGTACGGTGACGTCTGGACAATGGGATGCACACAACAAGACGGCGGGCGTATAGTACTCCTTCATGCAAACGTCTGGCGACAGTTTTTAGGGAGATCCGCTTGCCAGTAGCAGCCATAAACTGATTTGCTACCTCACTAGCTGTGCTGCGCCGGTGTCTTTTTGTTGATAGCACTATGTACCGATCTTCTGCAGGTGTCGTACTGCGAACACGACATCCCCCGTGACGTTTGCTACACTCTCCATTTGTTTGAAATGATTTCCAAAGCCTTGAAACAACACTGTGGCTGACGTCGAACTCCCTGGCAACATCTGTTATTTGTCGCCTTCTTCAATCTTGCCAATAATACGGCCACGCGTAAAATCATCTAGGTGATGTCGGGAAGACATACTGAAAATTGCATGTTCGTCAATTGATTCTTTCCCTTTCAACTTTGCGTTTGAACAACAACGGTCAATACGCGTCAAATCCTTTATGTCTCTTATCAGCGCTATGACGTCACGAACAAGTTCGGCAATCCAAAATTTGCATACGCACAACACGTCTTACTGTATCCCGCACTTATGCTAATTTCCACATTTTCCTGCCTTCCATTTTATGGTTGCTATCGTTGCTATTGCCATCCGTCCTTAGCAATTGTCCGGCAGTGTACCATGAAAAGATTTTTGCCTTCCAAAGATTGATGGCACTATCGGAATTGCATTCTACGACAGCCCGCTCTTTTGGATAATTTAACGTTTTCATTGGGAATGCCAAAAATTAGATTACTGCACTTCTCAAATTTAGAATTTTTTTTTTTTTTTTTTTTTTTTTTGGAGGTTTAACGACCACCGTGAGCAACTCAATGGGCTATAAGCAGTCGCCCGTCCCTAATTTAGGGTCACTGGTTCCAGGGAAGGGAGAGAGCCAGCGCCGTAAGACAAACACAACATCCATGCCCCACCGGGATTCGAACCCGGACCCCTTACGGACGAATGATCAGAGGCCAGCGCCTTAGAATTTTGGCTTCACGGTGTCAGAGCAATTAGCTAATGAGAACAAGAAAGAAGTACAATGTCTAATATGCATTGTACTTTTAGATAAACATTGTCTATCCTTTACCATCAAAGATTAGTTCAGATTTTGTAATTTTATCTTACAAGGGACAGGTTTGGCTGCAGAATCCTAAGAAATGAGAGGACTCAGGAAAAGTGACAGATCTTGCAATGGGAATGACACATTCCAATCAACTAGGCAATCACCGAGCTCCGTGAGGGATCTGGGTTTTAATTTAGGCCTTCAAAGTTAGAAGTTAGCATTTGAGCCTGTCACTTACTGACGTCTGATTGAGCTATTTCACAATCTTACGATTGCACTTAGTATATCTGATTTCTAGCATTGAAAATGATGCATACTCATAGTGTGTATACACTATATTGACAAAAGTCACCGAACACCTAGAAGAGAATTACAACATAGCATTTATTGACATACATTAGTACGGTGTAGGTCCACCTTTTGCCTTAATGCATGCACTGACCCTTCGAGACATGCTTTCGACAAAGTTTTGGAACACAGCGATAGGTATGCGCTTCCATTCAGTACATAATGCTGCCGCTAACTGTTGCTTAGTAGTAGGCCTTGGTTGAAAACTTCTTATGTGGCGCTCTGATTCATCCCATAGGTGCACTATGAGATTAAGATCAGGGCTCTGTGCTGGCCAGTCTACACACGATACGGAATTATCATCAAACCACGCCGTAACAGTTCTTGATTCATGGCTCGGTGCATTATCCTGCTGGTACCAACAAGGCTCAGTTCCATAGTATTGCTACTGAGTTGGTAGGGCATAATTGTCCAGAATATCGAGTTAGACGTGCTAGTTAACAGGTTTGTCCACGATAACCAATGGGCCGGGACCATACCACGAAACACACTCCCACACGAGTACACTGCAAGCTCCAAACTTGACCATAGGAGCAGTACACTGTGGTAAATAGCGTTCTCCCGGCTGCTGCCATACCCACACACGACCATCAGACTGATGGATCGTATATCTTCATTCCTCAGTCCACAGGACCCGTTCCTATTGATCCACTGTCCGCGATATTTTCATGCTAAACGACGAGTAGCATTCCGAGTGGAGATGAAAGACTTATGAGTAGCCGCACGACCACGGTAACCCATGGAATGAAGTTCTCTGCGAATGGTACGTGTACATACTGAGGTTCCAGCATTTTTTCTCACCTGTACACTGATGTCTTGTGCAGTACTCCGTCGATTAGCTGTAACGACTCTCCTGAGGCTTCGACGTCTTCTATCACTGATTTTCTTTGGTCTGCCGGTACGTTTTGCTGCTTCAGGCACGCCATGTGTCTTCCACTTATTCAGTACATCCAAAACAGTTGACTTGGGTATGTTTAAACGCCTGTCGGTTTCTCTTATGGACAACCCACTAATATAACACCCAACAATCTTTCCTTTCTCAAAGTCATTTCTCTTCCGCCGCGACATTTTCACTCAACCTCATAGTGCGTTATGATCGCGGTCAGCAGGCTTGTTTTTATACCGTTTGCAGCTGTACCGCGCATCTTAGCAACGCAGCAGATCCGTTCATTTGCTCTTGAAGGGGTGTTCGGTGATTGTGTTCGGTCAATATAGTTTATGTTTATATAGTTCGTAGAGCAAAGGTAAAAATCCACGTGATTCTTCGGAAATGTGAACAAAAGAAAAATAAAAAAAGAAAGAAAGAAAAAAAGAAAGGAAAGAAAAAAATCGAAAAGGATTTTGCAAATAAGTGCAAAGAAATGAACTTTTTCCTCCCTAGCCACTTCACGAACTATGTAAAACAAGAACTAAGAAATCAGAAAATAGATCTAAGAAATGACGTCACTTTTTTTTCGACGACTCGCTTTCAGTTTTTAACTTTTTTTCGATAGAATTTTAGTTCTAGTTACTTGACATGATCTCTCTCTCTCTCCTTCTCTCTCTTTCTCTTTCTCTCTCTTTCTCCTTCTCTCTTTCTCTCTCTCTCTCCTTCTCTCTGTCTCTCCTCTCTTTCTCTCTCTCTCCTTCTCTCTCTCTCTCTCATTTGCTCATTTGAGTCACTGCGTAGCTGAGCCAATCTGACAAACTGCGAGATGAAGGGCTATAGAGTTTATGCTTTAAATAGCTGGAAACGTAAGTGATTAATTATGCCTCTCTGCTAATGTTCGTAGTGAATGAACTTCGTGGAACATAAATTCAAAGTTCTTGCATAATTAAGTAACTGCTAACGGCCAGAGAAAAGAATCAACACAGGACACTTATTGTTCACGGGAATATCTAATCGGCATCAATACATTCCACTGCCAGAACATAATCTCACTGGTTTTAACACAGACAGCAATCGTAAAAACATTGCCCTTTTTCGTCGATCACATATGTCTCAACAGGTTTTGCATCAACTTCTAACAATCTACTCGTCATTTCTCGACATCTGTACAACTCCCCACTAACTCCACTTTCCTTCTTACACAAATCCCTACTCTCCTACATCCAGTGCTGTCATTTGATGTTGCTGTGAACCACTGCCGGTGTTGCCAAGTTAAAAGCTGTTGGAGAAGTAATGTGCCGTTCGTTGGAAAAATGTTTAACCATGAAGTAGCAAACTTTACAAGAACTCAAATGGAAGGTTATTCAGAGGTTCACGCAACAGCGTCTAAAATCCATTTGCACTGTTTTGTTATTCACCAAGTAGCTTGCTTTATCCATAGGATTATATATCACTCAATTTTTGTACTCTGAGTGGGCGTGAAACTCTTTTTAATTCTATATATCATTTACATGCAAAACGGCTTATTTTAAATAAAGAGTATTAAAAAAATTCAAGTAATTGATATTTTTTTCGCATTTTTACTAGCATTTCGTACCAATACCCTTTAACGTAAAGCTTTGATTAGGGCTAATGACTTCAGAAAACGACGAAAACCAGAAACATAAGATAATCCTGTTAGAGCGTACAACTACCTCAACGAATATGGAGGCTAAGATAGGTTCCCTTTTCTTGTTCCGGTTTATTGGTCCCTGGAAAGAAAAATAATTATACCCAAACGCCATAACCACGTCATGATAAGACCCTAAATCCAGGCTTCTTCAGACTTACATGCTTTACGGAGATTCGAACCCAAACCTCATGACACATACTATCCAAAACCCATTGGAAGCGATAAGAGAGAAAAGCTGTTTGTGAGAAATGAATAATATTATGACTGGGGATTTTCTTACATTTTGTACTAAAATCTACAATTCGCGAATTCTAATCACTCTTTTAAAATAGCATATTAATTAGTGAATGAAATACGGGATTACACCATTGTACAATACAAATTTGGAAGTTGTGAATCCGTTGATTGGTGTAAATATGACCTGAATGTTAAGCCAGATAATATCCGAAAACTTGAAAATTTCGTCGTCCTAGAGCGGAAATCGAATCCGCGTCTCCCGGATAGCGCCCGAGTATGCTAACCACTACAACACCCAGAAAGACCAATTTTCAATATAACCATCCTGTGATGGTTATATTCAAATTAGTCGGAAACTTGAAACTTGTTTTTTGTGGGTGGTGTACTGGCTAGCATACTCCGGCGCTATCCGGGAGACGTGGGTTCGATTTGCACTCCAGGACGACGAATGTTTAAATTTTTCGATATTATCTGACTCAGGTCATATTTCCACCAATAAACGGATTCACAACTTCCAAATTTGTATTGTACCAATGTGATTGTGCGTTCACGACGATAAAGTCGGATCACACGCTTAAATATGATCAGAACAGATCAGCCATTTTTTGTAAGAGATCCTTGTGTTATTTGTGCTGCGCCTCGGAAGTTTTATTCGCTGGTCATTCGAATAACGGCATATGTCGGCGTATGGCTTGAAGAAAAGGACTGCTTTAAATCGATGTTACCTCTCCGCTTCCCAACCAAACGATATTGAGGAGGAAAGAAACATATGCATCAGATTCATAAAAGTGTATCCGGTGTTCAACTGTAGATCTATATTTCTTCCATAAAGATCCAAAGCCTCTTACTTCTCTGACAGACACACGGAAAATAAAATTTCACATCTCCAACCGAACTTCTTTCGCGGGATACAGACTTCTTCAAGGAGAGGAACAAGAATAAATCGTCAAGAACTCAGAGACGAACTCTAGTAATCCATCTTATTCTTTGACTTTATTCTGATGATCTGGCATTACAATGGACGAGCAAGTGATTTCATCCCCCTTTCCTCAATCAGGTATTCCCTATTCACGAATGGGATGCAGAAGTATTGTAAGAATCTTCCCAATAGCGAAATGGAGGACATCTGCCAAATTCGATTACTTGTGCTGGAAGGCAAGAGGGTGGGATAACGTAAAGGGAAAGGATGGCGCCTTGAACCTGTGTCATCATTTGTCAGGGCAAAATCGTTCCAAAGACGCTCTGCAGGAATTCGCGTTTTATGACGGTGAATGGAATAAATTAAAAGTGGGTTACAGTTTATTGCATGGCAAAACTTCTTAAAGAAAAATGCTCCAGCGGAGATAGCGTTTTATCTCCCCTTTCATTTTCTAAGGACACTACTGCGGCAACTTCGCCTGGAACTCAAAGTTTGAAACTTTGTTATCAACCATCTATGAAGTGCGCGTTCTAGTTCATTTCAGTGGAAGAAACTGAATGTACGTATATTGCGGTCTCTTACATGTAGCCTAATACAAGCACGGACGGAGCCGATTTACAGGTAAGGATGGATTACTTACCAATGCGTCATTTATCTGCGAACTATTGTCTTTTCGTATTTCTTTATTTTCATTTGTTAAGCAGGGAAATTATTTCACCCCAGTATTATACCAATTTATAATTAAACTAGCTAAATACCCGTTCTTCGAATGTGATGATATTAAAAATATTTCTATAATACAGGTTTTCATACCATAAAATAATTTGTACCATAAATTAATATACTAATAAATACACTTGATCGGTTTGTTCCATAACTTTATTATATCATATCTCAAGGGGGAAACTTTATTTTTTTTCAAATTTCAATTACTGTGAAAATCTTTCCGCATATTTATATTTATTGCATTCACCTTACCACTTATATGACGTCACCGTTGCTTCGGTGAAAACGAATGTTGGTAATCTGATTTTGACTCAAAAAACCTTGACATTCGATATGTCAAACGATAATATAAATGTTTAAATGAAAAGCATGTTATGATATAGCGCTTTTTACGTGATATTTTTAAAAGTTTTTTTTGTTAAATAAATTTAGAACAAATCAAAAACCTTGACATTCGATATGTCAAACGATAATAAATGTTTAAATGAAAAGCATATTATGATATAGCTCTTTTTACGTGATTTTAAAGGTTTTTTGTTAAATAAATTCAGAACAAATAAATGAACAAATAAATTTAGAACAAAATATATACCGAGCAGGTCAACTCAAGTCATTGAAAAATCCGCCGATTTAGGGAAAAAAAAAAAAAAAAAAAGGTATGATCTAAACCTTAGGGCGGGGCTTCAGTTGCTGGGCAACAATGGCTCGATCATTGCAAAGACCTCTGATCATTCGTCCGCAAGGGGTCCGGGTTCGAATCCCGGTCAGGCATGGATGTTGTGTTTGTCTTACGGCACTGGCTCTCTCCCTTCCCTGGAACCAGTGACCCTAAATTAGGGACGGGCGACTGCTTATAGCCCATTGGGTTGCTCACGGTGGTCGTTAAACCTCCAATCAATAAACAATAAATCATTGCAAAACGTCCTAGAGTTACCAAAGCTGGGTTATTTAAAAAAATCATTTCGACCCACTTAAAGTTATCTTAGGAAAAAAACTTTTCTTAGTACCCAGCACTGATCATGTCTGCATTAATTTCTTGTGCCACTTGTGAATACACGGACGTGACGGTGGATCTTTTCCATACTTAGTCCTATCATTTTGCTGAGTCTGAGTATTCGATTTTGTTTCAATAAACTAGGCTACATATCGTGTCGGTTCTTGAGCGGTATCCATTCGTTTTACGTAGGTCATTTCAGAAGGTCTGCACACTGCGCAGGCGCTGTCCGCAAGATGATGCAATCGCTCTAATCGTTGCTCCAGTTGTGAATCAGACTTCAGTATACAAAGTTGTGTCTACATTTGCTGACTAATTTGTTCCTGTTCCGAAAACTTCTGCCAGAAAATGAAGGAAGAAAGTGAGTCAGCTCAGATCTCGATCAGCGATCCTACATTAAAATTGAAACTTTATGAGGAAAATCCCCTACCGAAATTCATAAAGCTTTGTGTGAAGTTTGTGGGGTTAGTATAGTGGATCGTAACACAGTGTCACGGTGAGCTTCTCATTTCCGCCAAGGTCGGGAAAGCATCGAAGACGACCCAAGAAGCGGCCGGCCATCAGATGCAGCGGACGTCGCTTCTTCTGTGGTTGTCGTCAACAGCATTTTGGAAGAAGATCAATGGAAAACACGTGAAGAGATTGCATATAAATCAAAGTTGTCTACCGCTTCAGTTTTCAGAACCCTAACTGAAAAATTACAGAAGGGAAATGTGGCTGCCGAATGGGTTCTGCATAATCTGAGTGAAGAGAAAGAAGCAGTTCGCAAAGGGATCGCAGAAGAATTGCTACAGTGGTACGAGACAAAAGGCGAGCAGTTTTTGGGCAGAATTATTGCTATAGACGAAACTTGGATACGAGATTTTGAACCAGAACTGAAATCTCAGTCCGCTCAGTGGCTCGCCAAAACAATTCCTCCGCCAATAATTGAAGGTTAAGCTGATGATGATTATGGCCAATGACAAGGTTGGAGTGATAGCAATAGACAGAATGCCCAAGGGGACCACTCTAACAGCAGAATACTACAGAATGTTTCTGCAAAGTGTTTTGCGTCCAAAGATTCAGCGAAGAAGGCCCGGCATGCTCGAAGCTGGTGTCATCATTTTGCACGACAACGCGAGGCAGCATGTTGCCCGTACATTAAGAGACATTCCGGAAAAGTATGGATGGGAATTGCTTTCCCCTGCACCATACAGTCCTGACATGAGCCCACCAGACTATGACTTGTTCCCAAAACTGAAGAAGCCACTCAGCGGGAAACGACTTAGTACAATTCAGGATGCTTCAAATGAGGTGACCCGAGTAATCCAACGTCTCAACAATGGAGGTGTCCTGACTGGAATACAAGACTTGCCCAAACGTTGGTCCGCTGACATAAAGAATCATGGAGATTACTTAGAAGGCCTGTAAAGGTATATTGTGAAATAAATTCGTTTTTTAAGAGATAACACACAGTGTACAAAACTTTTAAAGTGACGTAAAAAAAATGTCACACAACGGGGTATCTGAAATTAGACAAATGCAACTTTGACAATCATTTAGTATATTGCAAGCAATATGGTTCAATTCTCCCATCAGTTTTATTCATAGTGAATGTTACCGGACTTTGCGGACACCTTGTACTTTTCCCCGCAAAGGACAGACAGACAGAAGGAATGCTTCATCTTGAATGAACTGTCGGTTAGCCGTTACATGGAGTTCCTCATAGAGACAGACGGGGAAAGAGAGATGATAAAATGGACTCTCGTTTCCATCATTCGTATTTATGTGCAATGAGATAGGATTTCTAACGCGTATCTAGAATTCTCGACCGTCTATGTCTTTCTTCCCTCCCCCAAGAAACCACGGAAGAAACTTATCTTGGAAGCATTATTTTTGCACAAAAATGCAATTCATATCTCCATTATCGACTGGAGTGGAGCCCTGAGTCCCGTCCGTTATGGCTACCAATGACATCATTATTGTCGACGTCGGACTCGAATAATGACGTCATTGGAAATCATAAGTGATCCTATCACTCGCCCGAATCCTCCACGCACCAACGGCCGTTTGCGGTTAGCAGGACAGATAGCGGGGAACTGCCGCTTTTAAAAGGAATGTATTTATATGTTTATAAATAGTGAAAGCCGGGCCTTGGCTGCATGAAATCGCTTTTCCGGAGATATCTGATGAGCCACAATTACTTTTTTTTTTTCTTGCTCAGCACAAGTGTTCTTCAATTTGCATACTAAAAAGCTACACATGTATTTCTCGTTCCCTTTCCAGGCACGTTTACTCATTGTTTGAAACAGTTTCTTATTCTGTTAAAATTATACGACACTGGGAGATGATAATCACAGGAGGATGTATTATCGTCATGACTCACTCTAGTCATAAAGGCATTTTCCACTCTTTGTCGTGATTAAAATTTAGACCAACTGAAATTCAAATCTTTGTTTAAATCATAAAATTAGAGATAACCCAGCTTTGTTTCTTTCTCCCTTTATATGAAGCGAAACAAAGGCCTTCTGATTCTGACAGATTCGCATTTTGTTTTAATAAATATTGTTTAAGTGGAAAGGGTATATTTTCACATTTAAGAAACTAAAAACGTTGAAACAGAAGAAAATCTAAAAGAGGAGAGAATGAATAATGCATTTTTCTTCTCGACTTTTAAAACTTCACAGTGCTGTCCCGGTAGCCAAAAGCTTGGGCTCCTTGCAAATCGTGGTGTCAGGACTGGGTTCGAGTGGCCTTACGTGCTCTCTACTCTCCTTAGGGTCAGTGACCCCCAAATTATCAGCGGACACAATCGCATAGTCTCAGATGTTCCCGGCAGCCGCTAACTCCACCCCTAACAAAATAAATTCACTGTTAAGAAAATTACCTACATGCAATATACTTATTCTCTTTCTAAATGAAAGTCTCTTTTCTCACTTGCGTTCTCTTCATTTTCCTTACTTCTATATACACTGAAATGCCAAAAGTCATGGGATGATCATATGTAGAGAATTTTAGGAAGGGAGTGTATGACCCTAGGTCTTTAACAACTCTTAGGAATAGGAAGCTAGGAGATTTGGGCTAGAGTGCTCGATAGGAAAGTAAAACGGAAGCGAGGTAGAAAGGGGG
Source organism: Macrothele yani (assembly GCA_039090855.1). Lineage (NCBI taxonomy): Eukaryota > Metazoa > Arthropoda > Arachnida > Araneae > Macrothelidae > Macrothele > Macrothele yani. The sequence continues at coordinate 170,579,121 of CM077004.1, forward strand.
AGGAAGTCGTACTAATTTATTACCGGGGGGCCAGCACCAGGGGTCCGACGGCTTAACGTGCCCATCTGACTCACGGCGGATATTTAGTGGATCGAGCGCTCGTACCTGCCTGGGATCGAATCTGAGGTCCTCTCCGTGACAGTCACGAACGTTGCCCACTAGGCCATCCGCGGCCCAAAAGTCATAGGATAGCAGAATGCAGATTTTTAACTGTCGCTGCCGTCGTATAAAGACTTCGACTCACCCCACGATTTTTATCAGTTGCGAGGCGTCATCTCGTGGGTCAAGTTGAACAACTATAATGTAGTTTGTCTTTCCGCTGTAAGTTAGTCCTTACGTCAGTGATCATGTTATAAGTGTAAAGTCAATGTAATATTAGAAGGTATCCATACGCATTACAAGAAAGAGGTCAATTGTAGTACTTTCAAATACGTTTATTTTGCTTGCATGGTTTGTACTCCACACTCACATCCGGTTTATTGGCGTACTCAATACAGTATCTGGGATTTAACATCCAATCACAGTATAATAGCACGTCTATCATCAATAACATCAATCCCCTTAAACAACCGCTGCATTGTCTTTTTATCTATCATTCTTATCCGGCCACACTTACGTCACTTGTTCCGACCTCACTGTGTTGCCAACATCATTCTCGTTTGAGGGAAAAGACAAAACGTTAAGGTTTGAAAATATCTAAGAGAACGAACTCAAATTTACATAGAAAAAGAAACTCAAAAGGAAAGTTAAAATAGAATATACGTCACACAACCGCCAGTAGGATTATGGCAAGCCGACGTGAATTATCGGAGTTTGAACGAGGCATGGTAGTAGAAGAAAGATGGGACATTCAATTTACGAAGTTGTGGGAACATTCAACATTCCTCGATCCACGATGTGACGCATGTACCAAGAATACCTCATGAAAGGCATTATCATACACCATGGACAGCGCAGTGGCCGACCACGAGTGCTGAATGATCGTGACCAGCGGCGTCTGACCAGGAATGTCCATGTTAACTGACAAGCGACACTGGCTCAAATAACATCGACATTCAATGCAGAAGGTATACCAGAGACATATCCATCAGATCAGGTCAGCGTAATGTAGCGTCCATGAGGTATGGGTGCAGAAGACCCACCAGAGTGCCTTTGCTAACCACAGGACATCGGACACAGAGCCTCTCTTGGGCTCGTGAACACAGTAATTAGACCCTAGAAGACTGGTAACATATGGCGTTTTTCGAGGAGTCACGTTACCAGTTGTTTCGAACTGATGGTAGGGTTCGGGTGTGGCGCAGAACCCATAAACCATGGACCCAAGCTGTCAACAAGGCCCTGTACAAGTTGTTGGTGGTTCCATACATATGTGAGGTGTCTTTACGTGACAAGGTTTGGGTCCGTTGGTCCTCGTAAACACGTCATTAACCAGTACTCGCTTTGTTGCTCTGCTGGGTGACCATTTGTTGCCCTTCATAGACCTCATGTACTCTAACAACGATGGGATATCTTCCAGGTGGACAATGCACTAGGTCATCGGGTCCGAGTTATCCAAAATTGGTTCTAAGAGTACTCTGGACAGTTCTGACGGATAGCGTGGCCACCATGTTCGTCCGATATGAAACCAATAGATCAGTTATGGGACGTGGTGGATAGGTCCATTCGCACCCTAGATCCTGCACCAACAAATGTCAGGGAACTGTAGGAAGTTATTCAGATGGCATAGCTCAAGATCGCTTGAGAAGTCTTCCGGTTACTTGTGGAATTGATGCCACGTCGAGTTGCTGCACTTCGCCGGGCTAGAAGAGGTTCTACACGATACTATGTACGTATTCCATGACTTTTGGCACTTTAGTTTATTGTTGGGAATCCCATATCCATAAACTTTTTCTTTATCTGATAAACTTTTCTTTATATACGTTTTGCTTTGCATTTCTGTTCATTTTAACACTCATTTTAAGGCACAATCGAATTTTGACAGTCGAAACGGGATAAATATCAGCTAAACAGCGATATGGCGGAATATGCTGTAAGTTCAACTTCCATCAACTACACGTTAAACAAATAGAAGTGAACAACAGTCTATATTAGCAGATCTACGATATTCTTTAAGTAAAGTGCGACAACGTATTTTGAGGCCTAATCGGAATCGTGATCCAGTGTTCCTTAGATAAAGATAGAACGGAAAACTACAGTCGCTCAAACTGTAAACCGGCATCCATTAAATATCCCTTAGACAGCGTTCCGAGCAGTCCTGTCCAATATTCGTTTTGAGATGGTCAAATGTAAATAGGGATTACATCAGCTAACTTTCTAAGAGATTGGGGATTTATTTGAATTCGAGTCGTGTAATGAAACATTATATAATACAGGGTGTAACATTCGCTACCGAACCCGGCATTTTTTCTTAATAAAATTAACACCAATGAAGATATTCCAACGAAATTTGAAGTGGACTTACTTCATTTCATGCGAAATGTGATGACGTCACAATATGTGCTAGAAGTCGCCACCGTTTGCGTCCAGACAGCTTTAAACCCGGTGTACCATATTGTGGAAAGTCCTTACCAGTACGTACGCGGCCACTGCGTGAATTTCTTCGATGATGTTTGCTTTCAAGGCCTCTATGGTTCACGGTTTCTTTTGGTAAACTCTCCCTTTTAGGTATCCCCATAAAAAGTAATCAGGAGGCGTCAGATCGGGCGAGCGCGGTGGCCAAAGACCCTTCGAAATGACGCGGTCACCGAAAAAGGACTGAATTTTGGCCATACTGGTGTGTGAGATGTTGCTTCATCATGCTGGTAATAAATATCCAATGGAGACTTCCTCGTCGTCCAATTGATTTACAAAGGTGTTGAAGATTTCCATATATGCAGCTCTTGTGATGGTTGTATCGAAGAAGATGGGACCAATTATGCGGCGCCGGGTCATCCCACACCAAACACCAATTTTCTGTGAATGAAGGGGTTCTTCATGTATCGCGTTGGGATATACCAAGAACCCCTTCATTCCAATTCCTGGAAAAGTTTGTCTGCAAACCTCTCCAGGAATTTCTGTTAACAAGACTTTATCGATTCTGTTTTCTAATAAATGCGAACAATAAACACTCGCTCCTCCAGAGTATAGCGATACATTTTCACACGTACGCGAACAGCCACGAACACGAGCACTCACTATGAACAACCGTATTGTGTAAACACGCTCAGCGAAATGCCATAACAAAGCAGCGGAGAGGCGCGTCCGGCTCCTCAGTGGCGCCACACTAAGGAATGTTTCTGCCACTAAGGAGCACTCCGGCTGGCTGTCGGACAGTGCCGGGTTCAATGCTATCTGGGCGCGAAAGGTGGCCACTTCCAGCACATGTTGTGATGTCATCACATTTTGCACAAAATGAGGTAAGTCCACTTCAAATTTCGTTGCAATATCTTCATTGGTGTTAATATCATTAAAGAAATGCCGGGTTCGGTAGCGAGTGGGACACCCTGTACTTCGAGTAACAGAAAAAATTTGACGTACGGAATTAAAAATGTACAGACAAACAGAAATTTTCAGCAGAGTACTAAAATTCTTTGAATTGTAGAAAGGCTTGAGTCAAAGAGTCTTTATACACTCAGTAGACACAACATTCTAGATAGGGGTGATAGGAATTTGACATGGGCATCCCCCGCGAAGAGTGCAACAGACTCAAAACCGAACAAAGGCGACAAATAGCCGGACAGCAGGGTTTCCCGACAGTGTATCGCATTCAACAAACATGGGTAAACGTAGTGGTCTGAGCGACGTTGATCGTAGGCTCATTGTCGGACTGAGACATTGAAGTGATAAGAACCCTAGTATTCCCGATGTTAATGGTATCAAGGGTATACCGCGAGTATACCATCGATGGACCTACCAGCGCCCAGATAGCAAGCAGCGACCTACCACATGCCATTGATGACCGGGTCAACGTATGCTATCCAGGTTCATACAGACCAACCGCTTAGCAACGACGACCGAAATTACGTCCAGGTTAAATGTCAGAGGTCCAAGCGGCGTCAGCGAGGAAAAGGTACGGCGCACGCGACACACTACGGCTATGGGAGCAGACGCCTTACTCCTGTTCCACTGTTGACTGCTCGTCATTGTAAATTACGCCTCGATCAGTGCTGGGAACATCAAAACTGGACCTCTGCAGAGTGGTCCTGTGGTCAGATGAGTCCCGTTTCCTGTTGTACCGAGCTCACTGAAGGATGCGGGTGAGGCGTCGACAGCATGAGGCCATGGCTTCGTCGTGCGAGATAGGCTCTTCTCAAGGTGGTGGTGGCTCTGTAATGGTTTGGGAAGCCTTCTCATGGGACATATTATGTCTTTTAGTGTGTCTGGAGAGGTTCTTAACCGCTGTGCACTACCATTGTGTGCTGGCTGATCATCTACACGCTTCCATGGTCTTCGCACATCCTGAGACCGATGGTCGGTTTCAGAAGGAAAATGCGACGTGACGTACCTGCCAGCAAAACGCCATCCACTGTAGAACGTGCACTTGAGAACTCCCAGTCAATCTGGTGTGTGAAATGCAACATCACACATTTTTATTTTTCGAAGCGCTGGAGAAGGCATTCTCTGATTTTTCCTATCTCGCGGTGTGGAAATAACATCACACCATCGCGTAGCTCAATTGGTAGAGTGACTTATTCTGGAATGAGGGGACCCGGGTTCGAGCCCCGGCGCGGATAAAAATGACGGAGAAATTTACTTCGTTATAGTATGGCTGGCATTAACTATGAAAACCCTTTGCCCTCTGGTGAAGTCGACACCTCGGCATGAACAGGCTGTTACTCGCGCTATAGGAGTACCAACACGCTATTAGGTAGGTACCTCTAATTGTTTGTCCATTGAGTGTACAGTAAAGTGACAAAAAAACTGAGATACATTTCTAGTACCGCGTCGGTCCTCCTCGTTATCCAACTGTAAATCTGTCTGTAATAGAACTTTCGAACTATCTGTAGTACTGTGGAGACAGTGCACAGTGCACACTAGGATTCCTGAAGAGCGTCCCACAGTTCCGTAAAATTCATCAGTGGACGATTCCTGGCATTGACGGCGCGTTGAACAGCTACGCAAGTGTGTTCGATGGCGTTTTAATACGGAAAACGTGGGGTCCAAGTCAGTATGCCAAACTCCGTGGAATGTTCTTCCAGCCATAATCAGGCGACTGTGGATGTGTGCGATGGCGCATTGTCATGTTGAAACAGATCACACCAGTCGGAGTAGTTACATGACATGAACTGGTGCAAATGATCTCCAAGGATGAAAACGCAGCCTCCAGTGCTCTGCAGACGTATGAGAGATCCTAATGCGCGCCAATTAAAAATACCCTACACCATAACAGAGCCACCGCCGTCCTGCACTGTCCCTTGCAGGCATGTGGGATTCATTGCTTCGTGGGGTTATCGCCACACCCGGAGTCGGCCCTCTGCTCGAAACAGTTGGTACCATGACTCGTCGGTCCGGGCTACACGTTTCCAGTCATCGTACGTCCAATGGAAGTGTTCCCGATGCCAGGCGAGGCACACAGCCTAGTGTCGGGTGGGCCGTCAGTTCTGGAACTCCATAGAACACAGGTAACGATGCACTGTCCAAACGCTGTTGCTACTACTGACCCCAGCATTGAATTGCGGCAATGTTGCACGCCGGGATGATGTTACGATGCGTGCCAGATGCCGCTGTCCACAATCTTCCACGGCTTTTCTACGGCCACACCGCTCTCGCACTTTGGATTTTCTCCCTGAGTTTGTGTAGTGCAGGGACGAACCTTGAAATTGTTGTCCGTGCAAATCCAAATATCGTGGTAATATGTATTGACCCATCTCCAGAGCGTTGACTATCATACCACGTTCGTAATCACTTAAATCCTGATGAGCTGCCATCTGAACTGCGAATGCTACTACTTGAGCTTGCGGAGATATCTGCCTCTCTATATATACGTCGTTTGCGGACAATACCATTTACCGCATGTGTGTGGTGGCATGTAATGGAAATAGTGTTGCTCTTCCCAGTATTTTGGAACCTTTAATATATATATATAGTATGAATACATATATATCCAAACGGTGGCGGCTCAATAACGTTACTTACAAGAGTTAAAGGATTTGCTGGTAACGTATTGGTACCAGATAGCACAAGGTACCTTCAGAAATCTTCTAGTGTTCATGCTTCGTATGGTAGCCGTACAAAACAGCTCTGACCTGGCTAGCCATGGACACTACAAGATTTCTGAAGGTATCTTGTGCTATCTGGTACCAATACGTTACCAGAAAATCCTTTAACTCTTGAAAGTAACGTGTTTGAGGCACCGCAGATCAGATTTGCTGTTTCAACACAAATCACAGACGCTCGATTGGTTTGATGTCTCGGGAATATGGAAGCCACAACAATAGCTGGAAATCTTCAAATACCTGATACTAATTACCTAGAAATTGGCATTCGTCCAACTCGCTGAGTTTGATCAATGCCAAACTCAGGTAATTATTCTGATACGACCACCACGGAATTGCAGTGTACCTGCCCAGGCGCGTCACAGAGTGCACGTGAAAAGGTCGACCACACGGCGATATAAGCGGCCGGCCAGGACAGATGAGCCATAGCGCGTCACGTGAATACAATGGGAAGAGGTAGTGATTCGACGGATGTTCAAAAAAAGGAATCATCATCGGCTACCGTGCCAAGGGTGGAAGCACCTCAAAAACAGAAGACTTTGTGGGATGTTCGCGAGGTGCTCTAGTAAGGGTGTAACAAGAATGAACCGTTGGCATACCGAGTACCTCCCGGAGTCATTACTATGGAGCCCCAAAGGCCATCGACCCCAGAGTAGAACGTCGCCTCCGTCGACTAGTAAAGGGCAATCAACGCTCAACAGTGCAGCAGTTGACCACGCAAATGAACCCTGGGTCACCCAGGTACGTGTCTCCGATAACAGTAGAGAAAACTCTGTCACGCATGGGTCTCCAGAGACGACGCTGCGTCAAGGCGCCCATGTTAATCCAGGTCCATCGGCAACGACGACTGTAGTTCGCATGGGACTACCGTCATTGGACAGTGGAAGAGTGGAATGGAGGTGCCTTCTCCGACGAATCGAGGTTTCTACTACACAGAAGTGACTGACGGTGGCGGATATGACGTCAGATACACGAGAACCAACACCTGGACATGCCTGTCGGTCAAGTACAGGCCGGCGGTGAGAGTGTGCATGTCTGGGGGAAGTTTTCATGTTATGACCTGGGGCCGCTGGTACTGTTGCATTGGGATGCTCCCTGAACGCCCATGGCTACCTGTCCATCCTCGCTGATCACATGCATCCCTTCATGCTGGACGTTTACCCTGGTGGTGATGGTGTGAACCAACAGGACAATGCGCAGTGCCACGACGTTAACGTAGAGCCTGACTGGTTCCAGTAACACGACAGCGATGTCTCCGTTCTCTCTTGGCCGGCGAAATTCGTCGACCTCAATCCCATAGTGCACTTGTGTGATTATTTAGATTGACAAATTCGACGTGCCGTTCCACAACCACGTTATCTCCGGTACAAAGGTCATAACAAAAGTTCTGCACACGTTAATCTAAAACAGAAGAGGATGATGCATTTGGGAAAATGATTGCGTTATGTCAATACGAGGGTGATAACAAAAGTTCTGCACACGTTAATATAAAACGGATGAGAAAGATGCAATCGGGAAAATGATTGCATCATGTTAATACGAGGGTCATAACAAAAGTTCTGCACACGTTAATCTGAAATGGAAGATAATAATGCAACCGGGGAAATGATTGCGTCATGTCAATACGAGGGTCATAACAAAAGTTCTTCACATATTAATCTAAAACGGAAGAGGATGATGCAATCGGGGAAATGATTGCGTCATGTCAATACGAGGGTGATAACAAAAGTTCTGCACACGTTAATCTGAAACGGAAGATAATAATGCAACCGGGGAAATGATTGCGTCATGTCAATACGAGGGTCATAACAAAAGTTCTGCACACGCTAATCTAAAACGGATGAGAAAGATGCAATCGGGAAAATGATTGCGTCATGTTAATACGAGGGTCATAACAAAAGTTCTGCACACGTTAATCTGAAACGGAAGAAAATGATGCAACCGGGGAAATGATTGCGTCATGTCAATACGATTGTCATAACAAAAGTTCTGCACACGCTAATCTAAAACGGATGAGAAAGATGCAATCGGGAAAATGATTGCGTCATGTTAATACGAGGGTCATAACAAAAGTTCTGCACACGTTAATCTGAAACGGAAGAGGATGATGCAATTGGGGAAATGATTGCGTCATGTCAATACGAGGGTCATAACAAAAGTTCTTCACATATTAATCTAAAACGGAAGAGGATGATGCAATCGGGGAAATGATTGCGTCATGTCAATACGAGGGTCATAACAAAAGTTCTTCACATATTAATCTAAAACGGAAGAGGATGATGCAATCGGGGAAATGATTGCGTCATGTCAATACGAGGGTGATAACAAAAGTTCTGCACACGTTAATATAAAACGGGAGAGGATGATACAATCGGGAAAATGATTGCGTCATGTCAATAGAAAGGTCATAACAAAAGTTCTGCACAGGTTAATCTGAAACGGAAGAGAATGATGCAACCGGGAAAATGATTGCGTCAAGTCAATACGAGGGTCATAACAAAAGTTCTTCACATATTAATCTAAAACGGAAGCGGATGAAGCAATCGGGAAAATGATTACGTCATGTCAAGGTCAGACTCTCAGCAACGCAGTAGTGTCAGAACGACGCTCTATCATTTGCTGTGGGGACGTGAGAGGGTTTGGAAATGGAAGCTTGCAGCTCCTCGGGTCGAGTCACAGCGTTAGACCACAGCTGGTACGTGAAAATAGAAACTTTGCGGGGGAAAACTCTGACACAGATCCACGCTGACTACTTTCAAGAAATTTGTGGGGAAGGAACTCTTGATCGAAGCAAAATTTCTTGCTGTGCATCTCGCTTTCGAGAGGGCCGTAGCAGCATCAAAGATGATCACCTCTGAGGCCGACCTCAAATGGCGACAGACAAAACATCTGTCACCATTGTTGCAACGCTTCTCGAAGAGAATCGTCGTTTGACAGTCGAGGAGATTTCATATCAGGCAAATTTGTCCACCATGTCTGTTCATCGAATTTTGACCGACTCACTAGGAAAAAGAAAAACCGACGCGCGTTGGGAGCCTCATCAACTCACCCCCGAGCAGAAGGTAGCCAGGGTGAGCATCGCAATAGGATCGCCTCCACAGGCTTGAAAGGGAGAGCGACACCTTCCTGAACAGAATTGTAGAAATTAATGAGGCTTGGACCCGAGATTTTAAGTCGGAACTGAAGTCACAATCAGCGGAATGGAGGCATTCAAGTTCCCCACGCTCCTCAAAGTGTCGTTTGCAACAATCCAAAGTAAAGAAATGATCATTTTTGCGTACGGGTGTTGTGGTCTCTGATCGAGTGCCTGTAGGGCAAACTGTCAACGCACATTATTATGACTTTCTGAGTATAAGGTTGAGACCAAAAATTCGTCAAATATGCCTCAACCTGTTGGAAACGGGAGCGACCTTGCTGCATGACGACACACCGTGTCATGGTGCAGGGTCGGTACGGGGACCTTTGTCGAAATATGGCTGGGAAACTGTATCCCACCCACCATACAGCCCTGATCTCAGTCCACCCGACTTTGATCTTTTCCCAAAGTTAAAAAATCGGCTCTGTGGCATCCGCTACGAGTCGCTGGACGAACTGCCATTGGAGGTGACCCGAGTAATACGACAGCTGAACAGCTGGCAAGCTGTCATTAGCAACGGAGGGGAGTACATTGAACTGTAAAAAGGTTTCAGTTCAATGCGCTACTTAACACTTTTCTGAAAAATGGACAGGGTGCAGAACTTTTGTTAGGACTCCCGTATCTCCGTACTTTTCTGCAGTCCAAATGGGCGCGTGTGCCACGACCAACTTTCCAGGGAATTATTGCGTCCATGCCACGCCGTCTCCCCGCTGTCATCCGGGCCAAAGGTGGTTATTCTCATTATTATGTAGGTAGTCATATTATTCTGATACGACTGCGTCATCATTTCAAAGGTGTTTAGGGACTAGAAAGCAGATCTTCCATATTCAAAAAGTATGAATGTGACGGAAAAACTAAACATTAAGAGCGTGACCGTTGTGCTGTAAAGAGGATTGTACGGGACAAGAGGTCTTCAGTTGCCTGATTCTTGAACATCGCTCCAATCTGAACATTCGAAGAGAGGGAAAAATTTTTTTGGTCCAACGAGTTCCGTTTGGAGACCCATCGCGCTTGGCAATGTGAAAATCTGTAGGTGCTTACCGCCCAGCAGTGCACACTTGTGGCAAAAACTACGTAATGGAGTGAGAAATCATTTTATAGGATGCTGTGAGACTTCCGATTCTGTTGGAAATACATATAACTGCTGCAAATTATCTGAGCACTTTTGTTGACCAGTGTAGCTTGTTGACAAAGGAGTATGTATTCATCATCATCATCATCATTGTCAACCATTATCAATCCACTGCTGGACGAAGGTCTCCCCAAGTTTCCTCCACAACGGTCTGTCTTGTGCCAGTCTCATCCATGTCACCCCTGCATACTTTCGAATTTCATCCACCCATCTCCCATGTGGTCTTCTTCTGGGTCTTTTCCTGTCCCTTGGAATCCAATCTAAAATTTCGGCTGTCCATCGATGATCTGTCCTTCTGGCAGTATGTCCAGCCCATTGCCATTTCAGGGATTTAACTCTGATCATGATGTCTTCCACTCTTGTCATTTTTCGGATCCACGAGTTCCTCTTCTTATCTCTCCTGGTTACACCAAGCATGCACCTCTCCATGCTTCTTTGAGTTGTCTGCAGCCTTTGTATGTCTCTTTTAGTTAAGGTCCACGTCTCTGCACCATACGTAAGCACTGGAAGGATGCATTGATCAAACACTTTTCTTTTAAGACATAATGGCATATTGCTCTTGAAAATTATGCTGTTTCTTCCAAAAGCTCTCCAGGCAAGTTTTGTACGCCGATTAATTTCTTCATCAATGTGACCCTCACTTGATATCTGCTGTCCAAGATAAACGTACGTGTCTGTTATCTCCAGCTTTTCTCCATCAATCGATAAATCTTCATTTCTTGTAAAAGCATTGAACATCACTTTTGTCTTCTGAAAGTTCATTTTTAATCCCACTTCTTTACTCTTGTCAGCAAGTTCCTGGATCATACTCTGTAGCTCTGATGGGGTAGTTGCAAAAATGACTACGTCATCAGCAAAACGAAGGTGGGTTAGATAATCTCCATTAATCTTTATCCCCTTGTTTTCCCAGCTCAGCGACTGAAAAACACCCTCCAATGTGGCATTAAAGAGCTTCGGAGATATGGTGTCACCTTGTCTCACTCCCTTTCCAATTTTTATGTGTGTTGTATTTTCAAACAGCCGAATCTTTGCACTTGCATTTTCATAGATGTTATTAATAATATTAATGTATGCATCTTCAATACCTCAGGTTTTCAGAGCCATTGTAACTGCTGATGGTTTCACCGAATCAAAGGCTTTTTCATAATCGATAAAAGCCATGCACAATGGAAGTTCATATTCCCTCGCTCTTTCAATTAGTTCTCTCAGCACGTGGATATGATCTATTGTGCTGTAGCCACTCCTGAATCCAGCTTGTTCTCTCGGTTGAGCCATGTCCAGTGTTACCTTCAAGCGGTGTGAAAGAACTTTAGTGAAGATTTTATAAACTACTGATAGGAGGCTGATAGGTCTGTAGTTTCCGAGATCCTCAATGTCACCTTTCTTATGTAGCAGGATCATTGTAGCGGTGTTCCAATCCTCAGGAATCTTTCCTTCATTAAGGCATCGAGTGAAAATTTGGGCGAGTACTGTTTCGATTTCTCCACTTGCTTCTTGTATGATGTCTACAGTAATTCCATCTTCTCCTGGAGCTTTTCCTTGCTTCATGTTCTTGATTGCATGTGCAACTTCTGCTGGAAGGACTGGAGGAACTCTGGTACTGGTATCTTTCATGATGTCTGGAGTGCATATATCATCCCTTTCATATAATTTGGAGTAGAAATCTTTCACTCTTGTCAAAATTTCGCCTCTATTTCTTGTTACAGAACCATCTTCTTTTCTCAGTGCCATAATCTGTTTTCTTCCCTTACTGAGATGTCCCTTTGCTATCTTTAGGCTTTGGTTGTTTTCAATTGCTTTCCTCACTAGTTCACAGTTGAATTTCCTTACGTCTTCAGTGATACTTTTTCTTACTGTCTTGCATAGCTCTATATATTCCACTTTGGAAGTCACATCTTCTTTAGTTGTCCTCATCTCTCTTCTTTTTTGCATCAACATTTTCGTTTTTCCTGATAATTTGTTCACATGCAACTTGTTCTTAGACCCAGCTAATTTTGTTGCTGTTTCCATAAGAGCTTTGGTTACTTTTCTGTTAACTTCAGAGATGTCCACTTCTTCCGATGTTAGGCCTTCTAAAGCAGAGAACCTGTTCTTCAGTTCTAACTTGAAGGTATTATGGTGTTTTTTAAGGTTGGTTATGTCAATAGATTTTGTTTGTCTTATGAGCTTGCCACGTTCAAGTTTAGTGTTGAGGTGCATCTTACATCTCACCAATCTATGGTCACTACCTGTGTTGAACTTGTTTAGCACACTGCAGTCTTCTATGACGAATTTTTTGTTACACATAATAAAATCAATTTCACTTGTCGTCCCATTTGGATGTCTCCATGTCCATTTCCTGTGTGGCTTTTTCTTGAAGAAGGAGTTCAAGATGAAAAACCCTTCTGCCTCTGCATACTCAACGAGAGTATTTCCACGCTGGTTTCTGTTGCCATGACCGAATTTACCTACTGAAGTCTCATTCTGTTGCCGTTGCCCTATTTTTGCATTGAAATCTCCCATAATTATTTTCAAGTGCTGCTTACCTTTATTATTTAGATGACAAATTTCCTCATAAAATTCTTCAATTTCTTCTTCAGGATGACTTGTGGTGGGTGCATAAGTTTGAATAATCTGAGCCTGGTATCTTTTCGAGAGTTGGATAACAAGTCGTGCAGCTCTGTCAGAGGAACTTTCAACTTCTACAACTTTATCCTTCAGTTTCTTGTTTATTATAAATCCAACACCACTAGTTCTGCCAGTATCTGTCCCACGATAGTAGAAGAGATGTCCACTTTTCAGTTCGATGAGATCTTCTCCTTTTCTCCTTACCTCACTTAGCCCCACGATGTCCCACTTGATCCTTTGTAGTTCCTCTTCCAATTCAAGAAGCCTTGATTCAGAAGATAGGGAGCGTCCATTGTAAGTAGCCAAGGTCAGCATCAGATGGCAGCCTAGTCCGGTCCTCCGGGGATTCTTAGCACCCTCTGCCTTCATGTCGCACTGGCCGCTGCCTTGGCCAGGTACATTCCAGCTGCCGGAGACTGAGGGCCAAGATTTAAGTTGTGGAATCATTTTGGAGGGGTTTGGCCATAACTCACCACGCTGGCCAAGCGGGTTGGTGAGTGTGGGATAGAATTTCCTCTAATCCCGATGGTATAGTTATACCGCTATGGGCGGTCGTCAGAGCCCCTTTAGTGGGAACAGGATGCACCACGAGAAGGCGGGGTTGACATTTGTCAAGGAGAGGCTGTGATGTTACCTTTGGAGATATCGTGATTGTTCAGTTTATTTAAGCAAATATGGCTGGGAGAACATTTGCTCTGCAAAGTCACCAGACTTATATCCTCGTGAGCAGTAGTTGAGTAAACAGTCTCTCATATCTAAACACCACAATTCATCAACGCATAATTATTGAACTCTAGGCAACTTACATCGCATTACAACAAACACAGTTCCAGGAGCTGACATCATTGCTGAGATCTATTTGGAAAGCTGTTTTGTCGAAGAGGTCGAACACGATGTAAGAAAGGTGATCCCAGTTCAGTGATTACTGATTTTAGGAGTCAGTTACCACAAAGTGTACATAATACATACATGTATTCTGCTAGTAAATTGTTTTATTCATTCAAAGGTTATATAGGAGATCGTATTGATTCGGTGAAACCATCAGCAGTTACAATGGCTCTGAAATCCTGCGGTATTGAAGATGCATACATTAATACTGTATTATTAATAACATCTATGAAAATGCAAGTGCAAAGATTCGGCTGTTTGAAAATACAACACACATAAAAACTGGAAACGGAGTGAGACAAGGTGACACCATATCTCCGAAGCTCTTTAACGCCACATTGGAAAATGTCTTTCAATCACTGAACTGGGAAAACAAAGGGATAAAGATTAATGGAGATTATCTAACCCACCTTCGTTTTGCTGATGACGTAGTCATTTTTGCAACTACCCCATCAGAGCTGCAGAGTATGATCCAGGAACTTGCTGACAAGAGTGAAGAAGTGGGATTAAAAATAAACTTTCAGAAGACAAAAGTGATGTTCAATGCTTTTACACGAAATGAAGATTTATCGACTGATGGAGAAAAGCTGGAGATAACAGACACGTACGTTTATCTTGGACAGCAGATATCCAGTGAGGGTCACATTGATGAAGAAATTAATCGGCATACAAAACTTGCCTGGAGAGCTTTTGGAAGAAACAGCATAATTTTAAAGAGCAATATGCCATTATGTCTTAAAAGAAAAGTGTTTGATCAATACATCCTTCCATTGCTTACGTATGGTGCAGAGACGTAGATCTTAACTAAAAGAGACATACAAAGGCTGCAGACAACTCAAACAGCATGGAGAGGTGCATGCTTGGTGTAACCAGGAGAGATAAGAAGAGGAACTCGTGGATCTGAAAAATGACAAGAGTGGAAGACATCATGATCAGAGTTAAATCCCTGAAATGGCAATGGGCTGGACATACTGCCAGAAGGACAGACCATCGATGGACAGCCGAGATTTTAGATTGGATTCCAAGAGACAGGAAAAGACCCAGAAAAAGACCACATGGGAGATGGGTGGATGAAATTCGAAAGTATGCGGGAGTGACATGGAGGAGACTGGCACAAGACAGACCGTTGTGGAGGAAACTTGGGGAGACCTTCGTCCAGCAGTGGATTGACAATGTTGACAATGATGATGATGATAATGATAGTCAAACTTAATTTGACCTTATCTTTTAATCCGATGTCTCATGTCCAATACAGATAATTTTGTTGCTGAATAGAACCTTATTTGACATTGTACCAAAATCAGAGAGAAATATCAATTACCTTCATTTCTAGCAACCAATTTTTTTAGTCGCACATAAAATATTTTGGCTGTATCACAATTTCCTTGAAGCTCCCCATAATTCATTCCAGACGCTATTTTTGTCTGCATTACTTCAAAATACTGGTTAGTGGAAATGATGAAGTAGAAAACAATTTAGAAGTATATTGATTTGATCTTATTCTTTTGACAGTTTGGTTTGATTCGCCATTGTACGAAGGCCTCCCTAGCTTTTCCAGTCGTCTTTATCTTTTTACCTTCATTTTCTATATTCCTCCTGCAGTTAGTTTCATGTTCCGTCTAATCAGTAAAATAGACTGTCACCCACCTTCTCTTCGGACCAAGTTATGCTCTTTTTCAAATTTATTAGTTTAATATACATTAATACATCATCTGTTTCATTTCGTTTAAGTATTTCCCTTTCTATACTTTAAAGTTTTAACTAATGCTATTCTTTCCATTTTTCTGTGTGTAAATTCTATTTTTATGGATTCTATTGTGTTTAGTGTCAATGTTTCTCTTTAAAACTAAGATTATGCGATGATATAAAATCTTTCTATTGAGACCAAACGGCAATATTTTCTCCGAAAACATCCCTAAATTTTTCGAAGGCATATCAGGAATAACCTTTTCATTCCATTTCGTAAGGTAGTAGTTACTTCTAGTTTGTCCTAGGTATTTGAAGAAATTTGACATCTTACGTATATTTTAAAATTATGGCATCAGAAGTTTCTTGATATTTCAGATGAGGTTCAAAGTAACGACAGCAAAAATGGCTAATTTTGCATAGAATGAGTAAGCAGTGTACCAGATCTTTTTGATGTTTGAAGAATGGAAACGTGGTTCTGCCTATTCCTTCGATGCTAATTGGCATCATGTAGAAGAAGTGTATGTTCTGTATTATAACAATTTACAGGATTGTGTGGTTTAAGTTGAATTGTAATATCATTTATGCTAAAACAATGCTCGAAAAATCTTTATTTTATTCTATGTCACAATTTCATTCAGTAAATGAGAAATGTAAATTATGTAATCTCTTCACGTAGGTCTAAAAGTAGTCTCTCAAAAGTTGGAAGCCGAAACTGACCTCCTAATTCATGAAATGGAACCGTCCACACCCCATGAGCTTCTGCACTTCATCCTGAAAAGAGAAGAAAACATGGAAAAGATTTAAAATTTATTTTTAACCTGGATGGCAACTGTAACTCACATACTCGACTGTATATAATAAAAAGTTTAAATTTTCATATTCGAATTTTTTTCAGAGAAGTTACATCTTACATTAAAAGATCTACTAATCAGAATTGCCCATAAGGGAATTGCGAACGAATAAAAAAATAATATATAGGTGTTTCTCTTGATCTCATTTTACGCATTCCAGCTACAAAACTGTTTCAGAAAGAATCAAAATAACAATTGCGTAAGTCAACGACCGGTAGATTTTATATGCATATGAGGCAGTCGGTTGACTCATTGCTCATGCCAAATCTACAACTCAAATAATAGGGCGCGCGCATTCTCGATTTGACGACACCAGCATACCAAAATTTTCACATAACCATCGCAGATTATTATTATTATTATTTTTTTTTTGCATTTTTTTTTCTTTTGTACAAATTTTGTCGCACGTCCCAAATTTGGAGCTAAAGGGTACTATGGGTAGGTTTCTTACTAGCCGTGCGAACTTAGCCTGGGATCAAAGTCCCGGATGAGGTACGGATAAAGTGCCAGACATACGACACTGGTCCTTTCCCTTTGCTGAAACAAAGGGCCCCAAATTTGAGACGGGCGACTGTTTATGTACTTTAGCGCTGCTCATTGTAGGTTTCTGTCAAGTCGTACGAGCTGGGCCCGGATTAGGCATTATTAGTTGGTGGTGTGTCTTTCTCACGGTGATGGTTCTTTCCTTTTGCTAAAACTAGTCACCCTAAATAAAGAATGGGGACCAGTTATAGCCTTTATAGTTACTCATGGTAGATTTCTGTCTAATCGTATGAGCTGGGCATGAGCTCGGGTCCCACATGTGGCCTGGCAGGGGTGTCTGTTTCACGGCGCTGTAACCCCATTTCCTAGAACCTGTGGCCCTAAATCTTGGAAGGGTGACTACTTATGGACTTTAGAGTTTCTCATGGTAAGTCTTTGGCAAGTCGCACAAGCTGGGACCCGATTAGCCATTAGTTTGTTTTTTGCCTGACTTCCGGCGATGGCTGTTTCCTTTTCCTAGAACTAGTGACCCCAAATAAGGGATGGAGACTATTTATAGCCTTTATAGATACTCATGGCAGATTTCTGGCTAGTCGTATGAGCTGCACACTGGCTGAGGTCCCGCATGAGATATGGCAGGGGTGTCTGTCTTACGGCGCTGGTCCTTTCTTTTTCTTAGAACCAGTAGCCCTAAATTAGGGACGGGCGACTGATTTATAGCCTTTATAGTTACTCATGGCAGATTTCTGGCTAGTCGTACGAGCTGCACACTGGCTGTGGTCCCGCATGGGACATGGCAGGGGTGTCTGTCTTACGGAGCTGGTCCTTTCCCTTTCTTAGAACCAGTAGCCCTAAATTAGGGACGGGCGACTGATTTATAGCCTTTATAGTTACTCATGGCAGATTTCTGGCTAGTCGCATGAGCTGAACACTGGCTGTAGTCTCGCATGAGACATGGCAGGGGTGTCGGTCTTACGGAGCTGGTCCTTTCCCTTTCTTTGAACCAGTAGCCCTAAATTAGGGACGGGCTACTACTTACACAGAGTTACTCATAGAAGTCTTTACTCGATCCCGACCCCCCCCAAAAGAAAAGAATACTTACAAATTGCATGATTCAAGACAAGAAAATGAAATCCTTCATGATATGCAATCAGCAATGTGATAAGTAATTAACGCAACTCTGCTTAGTCTCCTCCAAACAGAACATTTGAGATCACTTTACGTTCATCGAAGATAAACCAGGCTTTCAGTGATTGGTCAAGTTGATGAAGATGCATAGATGGTGAGAATACATGTTTACAGCCACCGTTTGCTTTCCAAGACCGATTGCTTAGGGCTGAGTACTATAATCGGGTACCTATCACGTTTATTGACACTCGAAGAATCAGCAGTCAGATTCGACTTGACTGGTGGAAGAGTACTTTAACATTTTTGTCATCTTCGATCTCTTTGTTTTCCAGTGTATTTTGGGAAGCATCTCACATTTGTAACTTATTCTAAAAAATGCATGTGTAAAAGAATAGCATTTTTTTACAATCCCTTTAAAATGAATGAACGTGGATTAATTCCCTTGAATCTTTTCCCGAAGAGAATGTGGCTCAGCAGAAGCAGCAGAATGTGGTTACTACAACGTAGTGTTTAAATTCAAAAGAATTCCAGTATCGAAGGCTGACAGTTATTTGGAACTTAATCATACTATCGAGATTAAGAAGTGCGAACGAATATGAAAACAAGAAAAGGGTTTTAAAATCCTAGAAAAAGTTTCGGGCTGACGAACGACAGAATGTTAAAGGAGAAAATCTAAAAAAACAGTTAGCTGACGTTTTGTTTAGAACATCTGTTCAATCTATAATTAGTTCAACTATAGTAAGAAATTTGTGGATGAACATTTATGCCTTGCGGCAAAGTTTAATGCGTGAACGTCTGGCTTTTCAGCAAGGAAAAAAAATAAGAAGCTGAAGTTGTTGGTACATAAATGTGACTTCGAACGATGACAAAACTTATTGCACACTTGTCCTCGTGTACATTCCAGTGTCCTGTGGTGGTTTACGAAATACATAAATTAGTCCAAGAAAATTTACTCCAATATGGGTAAGAGATAGTTGCATTGATGTACGATGGTGTAGCAGTTAACGCCCAAGTATAGAGGTTTAAGTGGAGCTGAATGTCACCTGTATTTGTGGTATTAGCATCGTAGGCAAATTTACTCGCAATTGATGCCTACATTTACCTTGGATAACAGATACCAAGCGGGGGACACATCGAAAAAGAGTTTATAACGCGTATAAAACTTGGCTGGGGTGAATTTGAAAGACACATTAAACTTTTAAGAGAGATCTTGCATTTTGCCTCAAACTCTTTTAGTGGCCGATATGCCTAAACCAAATGGTGCCCAAATTTTCCTCGATTCACGAACAGAAATGTAAACGTAGCGGACGGGTTCTACGAGAGCTGAAGCAAAACAATTCCTTTCCCCCTCTCATCTCAGCAGTACCGACGATAA
Source organism: Macrothele yani (assembly GCA_039090855.1). NCBI lineage: Eukaryota > Metazoa > Arthropoda > Arachnida > Araneae > Macrothelidae > Macrothele > Macrothele yani. Next base: position 170,598,604 of record CM077004.1, read on the forward strand.
ACCTATTACAAATGTAAGCACTCTCTTCTAGTCCTTTACGGCACAGAGCATCCTGGAGAAGGGTTAATCCCCTTGACACATAGATCTTATCACGGGATAAAACCTAGTAAATCAAACTCCTCTGTTCTTTCTTAGGTTCGTCGCCATTGTTATAGATCTTTTCAGAAGGTAATAATTTAGAAGGAATTAGTGTCAATCGCCCCCTAAATGACCACATTGAATAACAAACCTAAGAGAAAAGCAACGCTTTCTGATGCCCAGGTTTAACGTTCCAACCGCGTCCAATCAACTTCTAGACCGCGAATACACTCGTTGGAGATTATTTCGGCACATTTTACTAACCCCAAATTAATTCGTTCCAGACAGTTAACGGGTGAAAATAACGGTGTTTAATTAATGCATCCTTCTTCTTTTTTTTTTTTTTTTTTTTTGATTGGAGGTTTCACGAGCACCGTGAGCAATTCAATGGGCTATAAGCAGTCACCCGTCCCTAATTTAGGGTCAGTGGTTCCAGGAAAGTGAGAGAGCCAGTGCCGTAAGACAAACACAACATCACCGGGATTCGAACCCGGACCCCTTTCGGAAGAATCATCACAAGCCATCGCTTAGACCACTGAGCTACCGGGGCCGGCAATGCATCCTTCCAGTTCTTACTTATAGATCAGAGGTATGGAAGTATCCAGACTGGTACCATAAATGTTCAGAATCGCATGACACAACAGGAAGTGGTTTGGCACAGGTTGACCTGGAAACCTACTACGCATGTGCTGTGAGTCCCGTCTCCGCTGCTGGTCCGGATTTTTTTTTTTTCACAGTAGTGCTTGTTCTTATATGTGAAGCTGTTCGTCGCATTTGTCACGTCGGAGAAAATTGCTCAAGGAATTTGCATGTCTAAAAGTTGGCGAAACTTGTAAAGACACATACTTAAAGTTACAGGAAGTATGGGGAGAATTGTATGAATCGTGCACAACTTTATGAGTAGTATAAACGTTTTTAAAAATGGCCGTGAAACTGTTGAGAGTCATGAACGGTCTGAGAGGCCTACACCAAAACAAAATTGAAAACAATGTAGACTTTGTGCGCACAGCTGTTAGGAAAAATCGCCGAATCGCTGTTCGTGAGTTATCTGAAGACTTCAGTATTAGTTTCAGTTGTGTTCAATCGATTCGTACGAATAATTTGGGTATGAGACGCGTTTCAGTCAAAGTCTGTGACAAAATTGCTCTCAGCTGAACAAAAAGAGGTGCGCGTTTCAGCTGCTAGCGACCTGCTCGAGTTTTTCGAAAACTACGAAAACTTTTTAAAATCAATCATAACTAGTGGTTAGTTGTGTGTTTATGGGTATGACCAGAAACTAAGGTGGTCTGGTCTTCACAGTTGGAGATCCCAAATTCTTCCAGACCTAATAAAGCAGGACAGAGTCGCAGCAATGTGAATATGATGCTGACTATGCTTTTCAATCATGAGGCCAGACGATCAACGAGAAGTTGTACTGTCAAAATTTGCGGCGTTTGAGTGAAGCAGTTCGTCGCAAAGGGCCTGCACTGCATGAGAGTGGCGAGCGGCAACTTCGTCATGACAACGCGCCTACCCAAGCATTGCAACTTGCGTGGCAGTTTCTTGCTAAGTACTGCATTGCACAGATCCAACAGCCACCCTATTTGCCAGAACTCACTCACTGCGACTTTTTGTCTTCCCAAAAATCAAATAATACTTGAAATGAAAAAGGTTTCAAGATATTGAGGAGATACAACAGAATGTGATGAAGCAGCTGTGCGCCGTTTCAGAAGGGGACTTCAAAAAATGCTTCGAGTAGTGGAAACAGCACTGGGCTAATTGCGCGCCTTCGAGAGGGAACTACATCGAGGCCAATTACGTTTCAGATCTGTATGTCTTGTACTTTTTGTTTAATAAATCCAGTCTGGAGACATTTTGATTACATCTTGTAAGACATACACTATATTGACAAAAGTCACCGGACACCTAGAAGAGAAACACAACATAGCATTTATTGAAATACATTAGTACCGTTTCGGTCCACCTTTGGCCTTAATGCATGCACTGAACCTTCGAGACATGCTTTCGACAAGGTTTTGGAACACAGCGATAGGTATGCGCTTCCGTTCAGTACATAATGCTGCCGCTAACTGTTGCTTAGTAGTAGGCCTTGGTTCCAAACTTCTTGCGCGGTGCTCTAATTAATCCCACAGGTGCTCTATGTGATTAAGACCAGGGCTCTGTGTAGGCCAGCCCACACACGTCACGGAATTATCGTCAAACCACGTCGTAACAGTCCTTGCTTTATGGCTCGGTGTATTATCCTGCTGGTACTAACGAAGCTCGGTTCCACAGTATTGCCACAGAGTTGGTAGGGCATAATTGTCCAGAATATCAAGGTAGACGTGCTGGTTAACAGGTGGTTTGTCCACGATAACCAATGGGCCGGGACCATACCACGAAAAACACTCCCACACGAGGTCACTGCAAGCTCCAAACTTGACCGTAGGAACAGTACACTGTGGTAAATAGCGTTCTCTCGGCTCCCGCCATACCCACACATGGCCATCAGACCGATGCATCCTGTATCTGGATTCATCAGTCCATAGAACTCGTTTCCATTGATGTACTGTCCATGGTAAATGTTCTTTACACCATTCTAAATGACGAGTAGCATTCCGAGTGGAGATGAAAGGCTTATGAGAAGCCGCACGACCACGGTAACCCATGGAATGAAGTTCTCTGCGAATGGTACGTGTACATACCGAGGTTTCAGAAATTTTACTCACCTGTACACTGAGGTCTTGTACAGTACTCAGTCGATTAGCTGTAACGACTCTCCTGAGCCTTCAACATCCTCTATCACTGACTTTCTTTGGTTAGCAGGCACGCCATGCGTCTTCCACTTATTCAGTACATCCAAAAGAGTTGACTTGGGCATGTTTAAACGCCTCTTGGTTTCTCTTATGAACAACCTACTAATATAACACCCCACAATCTTTCCTTTCTCGAAGTCAGTTCTCTCCCGCCGCGATACTTTTACTCAACCTCACAGTGCGATATGATCGCGGGCAGCTGCAGGCTTGTTTTCATACCATTGGCAGCTGTTCCGCGCATCTTAACAACTCAGCGTATCCGTTTATTTGCTTTTGAAAGGGTGTCCGGTGACTTTGTCTATATAGTGTATATACAACTCAAAAAGTCATCAAGAGATGCCTCAGATCAAATCAATGACTACATGATAACTGTCTAATATTTGAAATTCGCTGTTACTAAAATGCTTGGTTGAGCAATTGAAAGGGAAACCGCCTTACATCTGGCAGTAGAGCAAAATAAAATTCTCCAGTTCTAATATCGAGATATTTTTAAGCTTAAAGAATACATATACAAAGAACGGTGCGTAAATTATTGGCATTTATGAGGAAAAAGCTCTTAAAATATACAAAAGTTTACCTCAAAGTCATCATGATTCATTTACCCCAAAATGAATATTTGTTGTTTTTATTTCAAGAGCTTCAAGAAATCAACATTATTATCAGCTGTTAAAACAAACTTAAAACAAAAAGAAAAAAAGAGACAGAACGTAGAAGCAATTAAGGCTGTTTTGGTTTTCATATATTACATTTAAACCACATTTGATTCATAGTTAATAAATAATTGAAAATTCTAAGTTCTAAAATGAGCCATACTACGCTAGAGTTATGACATAAACTGTTTTTCCTCTTATTGTGTATTACAAAAGGAAACAAAATTCCCAGTTTCCCGTTGAAATACCAAACAAGAAAGATGGCACCGAATTATCGGTTGTAATCAGCTCGTATTTTGAATACTTTCCAAAATACACGCACAAAAATAATTTTTCAAAGTGGGTAGCAAATGAACGATAAAGGAAATGAATTTTCACCACCTAACAGAAAAACTGCCAACTAATTAAAATGCACAATATTGTCCTTCATACTGAATAAATCCAGCTACAAAAATTTACTAGATTTGTAAAAAGATTGCTAATACAAAGAGCTATATGTTTCCACTAACTGTAGAAAGGAATGTTACAAAAAAATCATTAATTTTGCACCAGATCACCCTCATACCGTAATATAGCCGAGTCAAAAGAAAAATTTTCGAATCTAAGAATGACAGGTATAGAGAAAAACGGAACATAACTTTACGCCCCTAGCAGAAAGACTGTATTTTCTTCTTTTCCTTTTTTTTTTTTTTTTTTTTTTTTTTTTTTTGAAATAGGAAATGGGCGCAAAAAGTGAAGGGTTTGCTACCAGAAAGGCGTTTTTCTGCCGTTGTAATACAGTTTTAAGTGGAAATATCCACTAACGCCCTTAGCGTCCGAACTTCGCATTGAAAAAAAAAGCAAGAAATGGACGCAAAATATTTTCCATAGCTGGAACTATGCAATTCATAAAGACTTTTTCCATTAAGGCTTTTGCAGAGATGGCCGGAAAACAATTTATACAAATTCACTGCCAAGTAGCAGAATTTCGCATTATTTGGAGTTGGAAATATCTGCAATCCCTACCATAGCGAATGGCACATAATACAAGATTCTTTTTCAATTGGATTTTTAGAAGCAGAGGTGCAGTTGGAAACAGAAATGCACATTTTCTCCACTTAGCGTCAGAAACTATTCTTATTCAAAATATTCCGTGTGATGAAAGGTATCTCACACACAAAAAAAAAAAAAAAAAAAAAAAAAAAAATACAATATTCAAAATATTCCGCGCCTGATTAAGGTATTTTATGCTAGAAAAGAGTTTATTCAAAACATTCCGCCTGATGAAACGTATCTTACGCAAAGAGAGAGAGAGAGAGTTTCAAATAACACATTTCCAAGCGCAGTTACGAAAATTTAACGAGGCCGCCCCAGTGGCGCAGTGGTCTAAGCGATGACCTCTGATCATTCGTGCGAAAGGGGTCCGAGTTCGAATCCCGGTGAGGCATGGATGTTGTGTTTGTCTTACGGCAATGGCTCTCTCCCTTCCCTGGAACCAGTGGCCCTAAATTAGGGACGGGCGACTGCTTATAGCCCATTGAGTTGCTCACGGTGGTCATTAAAACCTCCCAACGAAAGAAAAAAAAATGAACGATAGGTTTGCGCCTCCTGGCGAAGAAATTGTTCGTTATTTCGCAAACAATGTAAATAGAATGTTATCCGTTGTGGGTGGTGTCTGGCAAAAAGAAATGTACATAACAGTCTGGATTTGGACTAGTAAATTCGGCTGAAAATATGCTGCAAACCGAAGTATGCACTTTCAATCGCTTGTTCTGCGTATAATTTCAAGTTTGTTGTAGACAAATTATATGCAAATTTCTGTTCACCATGGCAGCTATGCTTCAAAAAAAGAATTTTTCAAATCAAGATTTTAGAAGCAGAGATTTCAGGAAAAATGCGATATACTTCTACGCCCTATAACGGGAAAATTGTGCAATATTTGAAAAAGAAATTTATTCAAAATGTTCATCACAGTAAAAAGTATCAAACGAAAAATATTTTTTTCCATTGGATTTTTAAAACCAATGATACGGAATAAAATATATTTTGAATTCGGCAGAATCTGCAATTACACTTCGTAGCAGCGAAATTGTGAAAAAGACCAAAACGCAAGGATAATCGTTCTCACAGTTCGATATTCTCGATGCATAAATAAGTTTTCAAGCCAGACTATTAGGTGCATATCTCTGCACCTAGTAGCTCAGTGTTTACAGATAGACATTGTGATTACATAAGCAAGTGCTTTTTTAAAAATTCGTGCTGGAAAATTCGAAATACTATTTCACAGTAAGTTCATATTAGGTGTGCAACTTAATTCTCGGCCACAGGCACGACACTTTGACAGCAAATTAAAGCAAATCAAACACGGACCTAATCAGGGAAATAATCCCCGTCGCGTTGGATACATTTGAGCCATCGATCAGGGAGCTGCCGAATGCCACTGCAGAAAAAAGAGGGCTGTTTCGAGTTGATAAAGCCATCAATACTTGTGTGGACTTCCTCGACAGAAGTGAAGTGCGTATCACTCAGGCGATGTTGCAGGGAGCGAAAGAGGTGACAATCCGACGGGGCGAAGTCTGAAGAATACGTCGTATGGGACAAAATTTCCCATCGGTGATCGTGTTTAAAGTTGTTTTCGCGGTGTGAGGACGCGCGTTATCCTGAAGCAACAGTACCGACCTTCTGCCCTTGCCGGTGTATGGCCTTTTCGCCTCCATTGCGTCACTCACACGAATGAGTTGCCCACAGTAACGCTCAGCATTGACCGTTTCACCAGGTTTGAGCAACTCAAAGCGTGCGACACCGCGCTGATCCCACCATAAGCACAGCAATAACTTCCTGGCATGGATATTCGATTTGGCGGTACTGGTGGTAGGCTGACCTGGATAAACCCACGATTTGCGCCGCTTAGGATTATCGTAGAGGATCCACTTCTCATCACAAGTCAGAATTTTGTGGAGGAAATCCTTCTTCTTGAATCTGGAGAGCAAGGACACAGCAACGTCGTAGCGCCTAGACTTGTTGCTGTAAGTTGGTTGGGCACCCAACGGCTCTCCTTGTGAATCCGTCCAAGCTTGTGCAGGCGCTTTGCAATGACTTGCCGTGTTACTCCGAGTTCCTGGGCGAGCTCTGACTGTGTGCGACCGGGATCCGCGACCAACAGTTGTTCCAGTTCCTCTTCGTCAACTTTCTGTGGCTGTTTCGGATGTTCTGCATCACTGAGATCGAAATTTCCTTGCTTAAACCGCTGGAACCACTTCTTACACGTACTGTAGGACACAGCAACCTCAACTAAAGCAGCACAGATCATTTGCCGGGCTTCCGCGGCACTTTTACTCAGCTGAAACGCGAACAGGAGGCAGTGTCTCAAATGTTTCTTCTCGAACCACATTGCTTTCACCGTCAACTTTCGTCTCTTCTGTCACTACAGATGTGAGCGGTTACGGTTGCTTAGAAAGCTGTTGGATGGCGTTGCAATTTGCCGACGTTCTATGATCGCTTGCGGTTAGAGGCCGAGAATTAAGTTGCGCACCTAATATTATCGCATGTTACTACCAATTTGATGACGGTAGATGGATGCTGAGGGTATTGAACTCTACAGTGCGCTTAAAGTAAAAATAGTTGATGATATGGTTTCAAAATTTTTGTATGTCATTCTCGGCAAAAACGTGACGTATTTTCACTGTTTCCCATGTTGCCACCTCTTTACAAATGCAACACTGGGCCTACTATTTCATTCGTAAAGAGGTGGCAACAGGTGCCCCTACACCTACTATGCGTCATCCACCAGGGGATGAGATACTTGCTCACATGTTGCTCCTATGAGTAAAGTCCGTTTAAACAAGAGCAAAGTCTACTAGAACGAAAAGAATTAATGCTGCGTTGGAACCTTACCTTGACGACTTCGAGAACTGTGAAGAAGGACTCTGCTTGCATTTGGAAACAGTCTAAAGATCTTTTTCCTCCTGGTTTCCATCCCCTGTTTGTTTCTCCGGATCCTAAGGAGCTATGAATGGTGCCGGCTTGAACGCTCCATAAGGAGAACCATGATCAAGAAAACGAAGTAACTTAGTTGATGCATCCTGTTTATCTCGGAATTTTGAAGAGGAATACAAATGAAAATTCTGAAAAAGAAAGTTCATCCAGCTTAACGATAACACTGGTCATAGAAAAAGAAGAAAAAAACTAGACCCAGAAAAAAATGAATTAAAGAAACTAACATTATTAAAGTCATTATGTTATCGTATATGTTTCTTTTTTAGCACGTCTTTTGTAAATCAAATTAGTAAAATCATGCAATGCATTGATTATGACACGCTTTCTAACATACCAGAAATCATTACGCAAGTTATTACTCAAATGATGAGGATAATGGCTATAAAATAAATCTCGCTCCTATGACGTGACCTTTGACCCCATTTCGATGACATTCAACAGAACCGGTAACGTATACTTCCGGAACAACATGATAAAGTTTTGTCTCAATCGAAGCATTTTTGCGTAAGTTATAACACATAAGAGCGATGAAATGGATCCCGATCCTTTGTCCTGACCTTTGACCCCATTCGCCCATTTTCAACAAGGTTCATCCTCAGGTGATCCCTTACCACATACTTAAATTTCATCGAAACAGAATCACTTTTACGCAAGTCATGACGCATAAAGGCAATGGAATGGATCCCGCACCTATGTCCTGACATTTGACCCCATTTCGCCCATTTTCAATAGGTTTCGTCCCCACATACTGAAATTTCATCGAAATCCAGCCATTTTTACGCAAGTTGACTCCTAAGGGCAGTGGAATAGAACGCTCTCATGCCGTGACCTTTGACCCCATTTCAACCATTTCCAATAGGCAGTGGCGCCCCTAGCCTTTGCGGGGCCCGGGCGATGGCTCTTCACAGGGCCCTTCGCAATCGCACTAACCCAAACCTCACGCAAGAACCCCTATTATATACTATATATGTATATACGTAAAAATATTACATGTTTCTTACTCTGACCGTAAATCAGTTGATCGGTTTTTTTTTTGTTTTTTTTTTTGTTTTTTTTTCCAAAATTATTAAAATTGGTCATTATTTGTTTATGATCCTGAACTACAACTACAATAATTTAGGTGACGCATGGCAAACCCTAGTAATTAAATTGTCGGCGGTGCGGGGCCCTGGTTGGTTGCCCGGTATGCCCGTACCTGGGGCCGATACTGCCAATAGGATTCGTCCGCAATTCATCCCTTACTACATACTAAAATTTCATCGAAATCGAACCATTTTTACGCACGGTATGACGCATAAGGGTGGTGGAATGGATCTCGCTCCTATGTCGGCATAAGGGTGGTGGGATGGATCTCGCTCCTGTGACCCCATTTCGCCCATTTTCAACAGGATTCGTCCCCAGGTGATCCCTTACCACATACTAAAATTTCATCAAAATCGAACCATTTTTACGCAAGTTATGACGCATAAGGGCAATGGAATGGATCCCCTCCTATGTCCTGTCCTTTGACCCCATTTCGTCCATTTTAAATAGGGTTTATCCCCAGCCAATCCCTTACCACATATTAAAATTTCATCGACATCGAACCATTTTTACGCAAATTATGACGCATAAGGGCAATGGAATGGATCCCCTCCTATGTCCTGTCCTTTGACCCCATTTCGTCCATTTTAAATAGGGTTTGTCCCCAGCCTATCCCTTACCACATATTAAAATTTCATCGACATCGAACCATTTTTACGCAAGTTATGACGCATAAGGGCAATGGAATGGATCCCCTCCTATGTCCTGTCCTTTGATCCCATTTCGTCCATTTTAAATAGGGTTTGTCCCCAGCCAACCCCTTACCACATATTAAAATTTCATCGACATCGAACCATTTTTACGCAAGTTATGACGCATAAGGGCAATGGAATGGATCCCCTCCTATGTCCTGTCCTTTGACCCCATTTCGTCCATTTTAAATAAGGTTTGTCCCCAGCCAATCCCTTACCACATATTAAAATTTCATCGACATCGAACCATTTTTACGCAAGTTATGACGCATAAGGGCAATGGAATGGATCCCCTCCTATGTCCTGTCCTTTGACCCCATTTCGTCCATTTTAAATAGGGTTTGTTCCCAGCCAATCCCTTACCACATATTAAAATTTCATCGACATCGAACCATTTTTACGCAAGTTATGACGCATAAGGGCAATGGAATGGATCCCCTCCTATGTCCTGTCCTTTGACCCCATTTCGTCCATTTTAAATAGGGTTTGTCCCCAGCCAATCCCTTACCACATATTAAAATTTCATCGACATCGAACCATTTTTACGCAAGTTATGACGCATAAGAGCAATGGAATGGATCCCCTCCTATGTCCTGTCCTTTGACCCCATTTCGTCCATTTTAAATAGGGTTTGTTCCCTAGCCAATCCCTTACCACATATTAAAATTTCATCGACATCGAACCATTTTAACGCAAGTTATGACGCATAAGGGCAATGGAATGGATCCCCTCCTATGTCCTGTCCTTTGACCCCATTTCGTCCATTTTAAATAGGGTTTGTTCCCAGCCAATCCCTTACCACATATTAAAATTTCATCGACATCGAACCATTTTTACGCAAGTTATGACGCATAAGGGCAATGGAATGGATCCCCTCCTATGTCCTGTCCTTTGACCCCATTTCGTCCATTTTAAATAGGGTTTGTTCCCAGCCAATCCCTTACCACATATTAAAATTTCATCGACATCGAACCATTTTTACGCAAGTTATGACGCATAAGGGCAATGGAATGGATCCCCTCCTATGTCCTGTCCTTTGACCCCATTTCGTCCATTTTAAATAGGGTTTGTTCCCAGCCAATCCCTTACCACATATTAAAATTTCATCGACATCGAACCATTTTAACGCAAGTTATGACGCATAAGGGCAATGGAATGGATCCCCTCCTATGTCCTGTCCTTTGACCCCATTTCGTCCATTTTAAATAGGGTTTGTTCCCAGCCAATCCCTTACCACATATTAAAATTTCATCGACATCGAACCATTTTTACGCAAGTTATGACGCATAAAGGGCAATGGAATGGATCCCCTCCTATGTCCTGTCCTTTGACCCCATTTCGTCCATTTTAAATAGGGTTTGTCCCCAGCCAATCCCTTACCACATATTAAAATTTCATCGACATCGAACCATTTTTACGCAAGTTATGACGCATAAGGGCAATGGAATGGATCCCCTCCTATGTCCTGTCCTTTGACCCCATTTCGTCCATTTTAAATAGGGTTTGTTCCCAGCCAATCCCTTAAAACATATTAAAATTTCATCGACATCGAACCATTTTTACGCAAGTTATGACGCATAAGGGCAATGGAATGGATCCCCTCCTATGTCCTGTCCTTTGACCCCATTTCGTCCATTTTAAATAGGGTTTGTCCCCAGCCAATCCCTTACCACATATTAAAATTTCATCGACATCGAACCAGTTTTACGCAAGTTATGACGCATAAGGGCAATGGAGTGGATCCCCTCCTATGTCCTGTCCTTTGACCCCATTTCGTCCATTTTAAATAGGGTTTGTTCCCAGCCAATCCCTTACCACATACTAAAATTTCATCGAAATCGATCCAATTTCTCTAAAGTTATGACGCATTAGGGTGGTCGAATAGATCCCGCTGCTGGGCCCTGACCTTTTCCCCCATTTCGCCCATTTTCATTAGGGTTCATCCCCAGTGGTCCCCTACGACCTACTAAAATTTCATCGAAATCGGACCATTTTTACGCGAGTTATCATGCGGACGGACAATTTGTCCGTCCATTTAGCAAAACAAAGCTGCAGCATATACGCTTCTTCAACCTACGGTTGGAAAGCGTAAAAAATATCGTGCTTATGTTATCGGTTTGTCCAACTGTCCGCCTGTAGATACGACATCTCTGCAATTATTATTAGTCCGATTTGAAAAACTATTTTTGCATTGGAAAGCTTGAAATATGCGAATGATGATCCTTCATTTCTTTTCTTTTTTTACGATGCACAATTTCGTCGCTAGAAAGCGTAAATGTGGATGATGTCGAATTCAAAAATACATTTTATTCCACATATTTGCTTCTAAACATCCGATTGAAAAAAATGTTTTATCTTTCGATTCCATTTATGTCGAAGAGTATTTTAGGTACAGTTATTATTTCAAATTACGCATAGATTTTCCGCTAGGGGGCATAAAAATAAATTACGTTTTCCCCGATCTCTTCCCCCAAAACTCCGAATTGAAAAATGTTTTCTTTAGCGCATACATCTCCCAATGGAAAATCTTTTGCATATAATTTCTAAATTTTGGTAAAGAATACTTTGGCCACCAGAGTTCGTAAGTGTTAATTTTTGCTTCTGATGTATTTGCCATGAAATCGGAACTTCTAAAATCTCAATTGAAAAAATTCTTTCGTGGAACAATGCCACTCACGTCGTTAAACCTTTTCTGAATATTTTTTCTTAAAACATTCTATGGTTTCTTCGCCAGGAGGCGTAGAGGTATATCTTATTTTTGTCAATATCTCTGCTCCTAATGGTCCGATTTGAAAAATTCTTTCTTTATAAGATAGTTTCCGGTGTGACATGTTTTCATGTAATTTCAAAATTTTCAAGTAATTCACAGACTTTCCGCTAGGGGGCGTAAAAGTAAATTGCTTGTCCCCTTATATCTCTGCTTCTAAATCTCCGATTTGAAAAAAAATCTTTCTGCACCGGATACAGCTTCTGATCGAAATTCCTCTGCACATAATTTCGAATTTTGGTAAAAAAATGGTTTGGCCATCAGGGGGTGTAAGTCTTAATTTCCGCTTCTGATGTATTTGAAGCAAAATACGAGCTTCTAAAATCTCGATTGAAAATAATTCGTTTGTGGACCAATAGCACTCATAATCTATATATCTGATAAATCTTTTCGGAATCTTTTCTTCTTAAAATAAAATGATGGCTAGGTGAAGTAAATTGGATGTCGGTTTGGGAACTTCAAATATGTAGATGGGGACAAGAGAGGAAGCATGTTGTTAAAATATTCCTGTAAAGAAAATCTTGTGCAAGTATGACTGCAATGCCCACATACTGCATAACGTAAAATTTTGGTCAGCATGTTATTAAGACGACTAAAAAGCCGTCATACTGAAAACAGAAACAACAGGTGACTTTAGAAGAACCATGGCCTACATTTTGTGTCTGTTTCATATTCTTTTACTTTCAGATCATCAGCTCACTTGTTTCCGAAATGAAGAAAACAGGAAACATGCACCATGCCGAACAGCGTATTTCATCAGTTATCACTTGTGCTGTGAGGAAATACACTGTATCTACAAAAGTCACCGGACCCCTTCAAAAGCAAATGAACAGATCCGCTGCGTTGCTAAGACGCGCGGTACAGCTGCGAACGGCACGAAAACAAGCCTACAGCTGACCTCGATCATATCGCACTGTGAGGTTGAGTGAAAGTGTCGCGGCGGGAAAGAACTGACTTTGAGAAAGAAAAGATCGTTGGGTGTTATATTAGTGGGTTGTCCATAAGAGAAACCGAGAGACGTTTAAACATACCCAAGTTGACCGTTTCGGATGTACTGAATAAGTGAAAGACACATGGCGTGCCTGAAGCAGCAAAACGTACCGGCAGACCAAAGAAAATCAGTAATAGAGGACGTTGAAGCCTCAGGAGAGTCGTTACAGCTAATCGACAGAGTACTGCACAAAACCTCAGTGCACAAGTGAGTAAAAATGCCGGAACCTCGGTGTGTGATTAACTTCATTCCATGGGTTACCGTGATCGTGCGGCTTCTCATAAGCCTTTCATCTCCACTCGGAATGCTACTCGTCGTTTAGCATGGTGTAAAGAACATTTATCGTGGACCGTAGACCAATGGAAACGGGTCATATAAACTGATGAATCCAGATACACGATCCATCAGTCTGATGGCCGTGTGTGGATATGGCAGCAGCCGGGGTAACTCTATTTACCACAGTGTACTGTTCCTACGCTCAAGTTTAGAGCTGAGAGTATAATAGTGAGGAGGGTGTTATTAGTGGTATGGTCCCGACCCATTGGTTACCGCGGACAAACCTGCTAACCAGCACGTCTACCTCGATATTCTGGACAATTATGCCCTACCAACTCTGTGGCAATATTATGGAATCGAGCCTTATTGGTACCAGCAGGATAATGCACCGAACCATAAAGCAAGAACTGTTACGGCATGGTTTGATGATAATTCCATATCATGTGTGGACTGGCCAGCACACAGCCCTGATCTTAACCCCACAGAGCACCTATGGGATGAATTAGAGCGCCGCATAAGAAGTTTGGAACCAAGGCCTACTACTAAGCAACAATTAGCGGCAGCATTATGTACTGAATGGAAGCGCATACCCATCGCTGTGTTCCAAAACCTAGTCGAAAGCATGTTTCGAAGGGTCAGTGCATGTATTAAGGCCAAAGGTGGACCGACACCATACTAAGGTATGTCACTAAATGCTATGTTGTGTTTCTCCTTTAGGTGTCCGGTGACTTTTGTGAATATAGTGTATATGTGGATGCGTGCCAAAATGCGATAGTTGATGTAGCGGAAAAGAAAATCACAATCTTCTAATCAGTTATTAGAAAGTGAGATAACTGTTTTCTTTTCTTTTTAGTCTTCTCTCAAAATTTTTTTCTGTTCATCCATTATGACTCCATTTGAAACTGGTACGCAAACCATTGCAGATTCTTTCGTTCTTTTCATTGGTCGTCATTCATATGAACCTACATATAGATGAAAAATAGATTTTTCATGTTGTGCTCACAACATGAAAATTCTATTTTTCGTCAAGTTCTTTTACGCATATTTTCCTTTCTTTAAAAATTTACCATGATCATACACACTGAAAAGCAATTGAATTAGAGACAGCTGGCGTTATCGAATGTGGCGCTGTGGGTGGACATGTAAACGGAAACGACATGACGTATGCAGCGATCCGACAATATAAGAAGTGGTGCGATGGGAATCAGTAAGAGCCGGACGCAGTATGGGTAAGACGAAGGATCTAAGCGCATTTGATCGTGGGCAAATTGTCGGGTCCGACGAATGGGTCACTCCATCTCAGAAGTCGTGCAGGCACTGGGATTTTCACGAGCCACTGTGTCACGGGTGCACCGTGAGTACATAGAATCCGGTAAAACCATTCCTGCAAGGGCCAACTGCCGTAGACAACAGCGTGTGGATCAGCGGGGTCATCGTCGACTAGCTCGCATTGTAACAGCGGATAGACGGGCCACAGTGCAAGAAATCACTCGGCAATTTAACACTGGTGCACAGAAACGTGTTAGCAGCCACACCATCCAGGACCATCTCCTCGCTATGGGGTACAGAAGCAATCGTCCCACGAGGGTACCGCCGCTGACCGCACATCATAGGGTGCAAAGATTAGCATGGGCGCTGTAACATTGCCACTGGACCCTTGACATGTGGAAAAATGTTGCCTGGGCTGATGAGTCGTGATTCACGTTGGTATATGCGGATGGCACGGTACGAGTACGGCACAAACCACATGAAGCGATGGATCCTTATTGTCAGCAGGGTACTCTTCAAGCTGGTGGGGGTGGCATTCTCGTCTGTGGACTGTTTACGTGGACTGAAATGGGACCCCTAGTACGTGTGACATCGTCCCTCACAGATCAACGTTACCTGGATATCCTGGACGACCATTTGCTCCCGTTTGCGCGTCTTCAACAACCCACTGGGGACCTCACCCTGCAACAAGACAATGCAGCTCCCGAATTGTATCCGAATGGTTGGATGAACACTCCACCGACGTGATCTCGCTTCCTTGGTCAGCTAGGTCACCTGACCTCAATCCCATAGAGCACATCTGGGATGCCATCGAGAGATATGTTCGAGGCTCTGACGCTCTCCATCAAATCTTCGTGAACTGTGGGAGCTTGTTTAGGGGTCGTGGATCCGTATGGCTTCCCAACGCTTCCGGTGTCTTGTCGATTCCATGCCAAAACGAATCGCCGCCGTCATCAGGCCGAAAGGTGGTGCTGCACGTTACTAGACAATTATCTCTAATTCAATTGCTCTTCAGTGTATATGACTGTAAAAACCCAAATTCCGTTACTTCGCAAAATTACTAGTAAGATCGCGAAGTATCAAGGAGCATTGGTAACTATGGGTTTTTGCTAGTAACATTTAGAAATGACTAACACCCTCAGTAAAATGCAGAATAAAAAGTTTACATCGGGTATTTACTTAATTTTTTAGTCAAGACCTGTTCTCACTCGCCGCGGAACAGTAAAAATTCGAACTGTTGTGTTCTGTACAAAAGGCGCGCTCCAATTGATTAATGCGATCATGTGTCATCGATCATACGAGCATCATGCGATGCAGCTGCAAAGTTTGAACGTTGCCGTGTGTCGTCAGAGAGTGAAGCCATCAGTTTTATAACATAAGTTAACGTAACTGTACCTATTCCTGACTTCGATAAACCAAAAGGTTCATTACGAAATATTATAGCTGTTCTTTTAATGAAAAATGGCGACAACATGCATCAACTAGATGCTAAAGAAGATGCCATAAATCATTTTGTATGATAGATCAGGATTTGATATTTGTAAACAAAAGTTTATTGATATCACTGAAGTGAAAAAAGATAAGCAATTGTCTTTACGTCAGGCAGCTTCTTTTTCTGTAACATGTTCCAGCCAAGGTTTTTCAATGTGCAAGTGTACAAAGGAAAGTACAACAAAGTTATGCAAATGTAAAAAGAATAATGTTTTGTGTAACTTCAAATGCCATAACAGTGGGTCATGTAATAACAGGTAAATTGTAATGTTCTTATTTTATGATTTTCCAACAAATAATTTTTCTGTATTTTATTCAGTGATTTTATTTTGTGATTTTCGGATACATAATTTTCAGTATTATATTCAGTGTACTTTATTTTTACCATACGAGTTTATATCTATTGAAATCATATCAGATTTTTACTGTTCCGGGTCTAATGAGAACGGGTTTTGACTAAAGAATTAAGTAAATACCCGATGTAAACTTTTTATTCTGCATTTCACTGAGGATGTTAGTCATTTCTAGATGTTACTAGTAAAACCCGAAGTTACCAATGCTCGTAGACACTTTGCGTGCTTACTAGTAATTTCGCGAAGTAACGAATTTCGGGTTTTTACGGTAACATACACTGTCGAGTCACATTATTGTGACCACCAGCTAACACCCTGAGTAACCGCCGTGTGCAGCGCGGACAGCAGCTGGACGGGCTGGGAGTGGCTCAGTAAGGTGCTGGAAGATGTTCACAGGTATATCGAGCCATGCTGACTGCAGTTCATCTTTCAGCTGCTGGAGGATCCATAGAGCGAACAACACGATCGAGTTCGTCCCACAGAGGCTCAATTTGGTTCAAGTCAGGGAAATTAGAGGGGCCAGGGAAGTACTCTGAAGTCTTTATTGTACTCTTTCAACCTCTCTCGGACATTTTTAGCTGTGTGACACGTCGCATTGTCGTGCTAGAAGATGCCGCTTAAGGGAGGACAATCAGTATGTATGGGTGTGCGTGGTCTGCAAGGATGAATTCATAACGAATTCGGTCCATCGTGCCTTCCACAGGGATGAGTGGACCCAGTGAATGCCAGGAGAACATTACCCAGTTTATTGCGTTGCCCCCACTAGCTTGTGTTCTTCCAGCAATGATTGAAGAGTGTTTGTTCTCCGATGTTTCTCGCCTTATGCTCCAACGTCCATCCGTTCGATGAAGCTGGAAACGTGACTCATCGGAGAAGGCAATTCTTTGCCAATCAGCGGAGGTGCAATTCCGATACTACCATGCAAATGTAAGCTTTTCTGCCGATAGACCTTTGTTAGCATAAGTGCAGTGACAATCCGTCTGCATAGGAGCCCCATACACAACAAGGTTCGCGAAACTGTCGTTTTAGACACACTTCCCAGTAGCCTCCTGGTTCATTCGGCTAGTGAGTTGCTCCAATGTAGCGTGTCGATCGGCCCTCACGCACCTTCGAAGCCGACGTTCACCCCTCACATTAATGGCACGTGGTGCTCCGCAGTTTCTACGTCGCTTATTCGCAATGGTGCTATTTCTCCAATCACTATACACTTTAACACCACAGCAGCAAGTGAACAGTTCACAAACTGCGCTCTTTTAGAAATACTGCCACCCTTGTCCCGAAAGCCGATAATCGTCCCTTTTTGCAAATCTGATAAATCGTTCCTTTTATTCGTGACAGCAACGAGTGATATGTTTTTAAAATGCCTACAGCATACCTTATATACCCTCCAAGCCAGCTCACGACAGGTGCCTTCATTCATTGGTTACTCTCTGTTGACGTCAAACGTAGAAGACGGTCACAATAATGTGAGTCGACTGTGTATATACACAAAATTTTAGGCAGAGATTCCTCAAGTCGTTAGAGTGCATCTGCGTCTACAGCACACCACGCATTCACCAGTCAGTCCTTTAATTGGCAGAGATTTGACGGAAGAGGACTTTCCTCCAGTACCTATTTCTCTAACATGTCCCATACATTCTCAATGTCGGTCAGATTCGACCTTTGCGATGGCAAGTGAAGATGGTGGAAGTCGCTGTCACGTACGCTGAACCAGTGCTGGACACATTCTGCGCGATCGAAGGTAACATTTTCGCCCTTGAAACAGCCGTCACCTGCTGTATAAGCACACCGGACAAAAAATTAGTCACCCCTATCAGAATTTCCCTAATAACGGGTGACGGCGCCTCTTGCCCTGATAGCAGCATGAATTCGGTGTGGTAGAGACTCCACGAGGTTCTGGATGTATTGAACATCGATTTGCAGCCACTCGTGCGTCGATTGGTGCCGAAGTTTCGCCAGAGTACGTTAGTGTCTATTCCGGTATTTCACCTTCTGTTCCAAATGATCCCACAGATTTTCAATAGAATTTAAATCTGGGGATTTAACGGGCTGGACGAGGTGAGACAGTGCTGCTAATTCTTTGTCGTGCCCACTCAGACACAGTTTCATCCCTGTGCACACGGCTATTGCCGTCTTGGAAGACAGGAGTTGCAATGTGATGCTGCTTCTGGAGATGTAGGGTAAACGGCAACACTTCGTCATTCAGAATGAGGAGGTACGCATGCTGGTTCAAATTCATCGTCGCGCCCATTTTGTGGTAAGGAAAACATCCCCAAAATATAACAGAACTCCCACCACCTTGAATACCTTCGACGCAATCATGATTAAAGACTTCATTGGGCCTGTGATGCACTCTTTGCCTTCCATCATTGGAGTAGAAACAAAAACGAGACTCATCAGACCAAATTACTCATTTCCAATCCTCCACAGTAAAGTTTTGGTGCCTTTGAGCCCATTGATAACGTGCGACTTTGTGATTTTCTGTTAAAAGAGGCCTCTTCCGTGGTACTCTGCTCCAGATGTCCATCACATGCAACTGTCGTCCCAATGTTCTTTCGGAAATTGGTGGAGTGGACTTTCATTGACTGTTTGGAGCATATTGTTGCCTGGTTTGAAACCGATTTGCAGTTAGTAGGCGTGAAACATGGCGGCGATCCCTGTTGGCGAGAATCGTTTTCCGGCCACAGTTATGTCGCCGATTTTCAGTTGACTGTAAACTTCACCACTGTTTGCGGACCCACTGGACAGTACGATTCGACACACCGACAAATTGAAAGACTTCATTCATTTTATATCCGCGGTAACGGCCAAACATGATGGCTCCTTTTTGTCACTCAGTAACGTCTGTCTTACGACCCATATTGCAGACTAAATTCAACTCACACGTCGCTCTTCACCACTGTACGAGACAATAATGATCATGTAGACCACGTCAGTGCTATTTATCTCCCAAGAATGCTATCAAGGCGCCCTCGGTGCAACTGGTAACTTCCTACTGTCATTTCTGTTAGGGGGGAACTAATTTTTTGTCCGGTGTGCTTAAAACGTCAACGTTGCAGAATGCACTTGATAGTCAAAAATGTTCGGATAATCCTCGGATTACACCCGGACCTTCCAACAATGTCAGGAGGCCCGTTTTATGCAAACATAATGTACCCTACACCATAACACCACCTCCAGGACCTTGAGTTGTGTTTACAAGGCAAGCTGTGTCCATTGCTTCATGGGGCTCTCGTCAAACTCTCTCCCTACCGTCAGTACAGAACAAGGTGCACCGCGACTCTTGGACCACACGACTTTTTTCTAGTCTTCCAGTGTCCAGTCACGGTGTTTCCGACATCACTGTAGATGAAGTCTCTGGTTTTTCGCAGGAAACAGCAGCTTCCGTACAGGCATGCGACTGCCAATACCGTTCCTCTCCCATTCACTGCGCATGGTAGCCCAGATGTGTGCCTTCTTTGGATGCTTCAGTCATTTGCCGCACGCAGGGAAGTCCTGTTTCTCAGTACAAACCTTTTCAGACGACAGCAATCTCGATCCTGATTGATTATCGTCACGATACAGTCACAGCTCATAGACAAGCAATGTGGGTTATTTTTCTGCTGATTAAAGACCTAGGATACCTCCCCTTTTGAGGAACCAGCTAATTTTCAAAATCGTCACCCCAAGCTAGATGGGCACCCATTATAAGCCCTTTATCGAACTCCGAAAAAATCATTTATTTTTCCCTTCGTGATCAATACTGCTGACGATTAGATCATATCATATGTAGAGGATTTTAGGAAGGGAGTTTCTGACCCCAGGTCTTAAACAACCCTTAGAAGTAGAAAGCAGGAGATTTGGGTTAGAGTGCCCGATAGGAAAGTGATACGGAAGCGAGGTAGAAAGGGGAAGGAAGTCACCCTTATTTATTACCAGAGGGCCAGTACCCGGATTCCGACGGCTTAACGTACCCATCCGACGCACGGCGGATATTTAGTGCTTCGAGCGTTCGTGCCTGACTGGGATAGAACCTGAGACCTCTCCGTAGCAGTCACAAGCGTTGACCACTAGGCCATCCGTGGCCCTAATGACGATTAGTGACGAGTAGCAGACTTAAATAGTTGCCTAAATCACGTAGTGACGCACGTGACCAAGTATTTTGAATATACCTTGCATAAGTGACGTTTATGTGTATCTACATAAATATTTCTAATTCAGTGGCCGCTGTGTGTGTGTGTGTGTGTGTGTGTGTGTGTCCGCATCGTGTGTTTCACGTGACATCTCCAGAACTATTCACTGGTTGGTGAAATATTTTGTTTTGATAGTGCCTCACTATTTTCTTCGGTCCTGTGTCCCCAAGTGCATTTGTCGAGCTATTCTTACATCTTGCATCTTTCGAATTAGTAATCAAGAACATCATACTTAGTCCAAAGATTATTGCATACTCTTCTTCACTTTGACGAAAAATTGTGCGAAAGGTAAATTTATCCTCACCGAGTGCTTTCTAAGTTGCGACAAAGTTTGCTGTATTCAGTAATGAGAAATTTTCCCTCGTGAGGATTCATTTCCTTGCTTGTTATTCTGTTGAAGCCAGAGCCAGCTCAAACCGATAAGAAAGATAAGAAAGACGTCTGGGCACCTCCTCTAGAGGGAAGGTCAACGCCTTTGACAACGTAACTCTTGTGAAATTTTAAATGTTGAATGGCCTGCGTGGAAAAAACAAAACATTTCTGGGGTTCTTGTAGCCTTTTTTCGTTTTATACCCCAAAACAGTACTGACAAATTTTTCCGGCATCCCTCTGTTCACTGACTATCTTGCTTTGTTGCATCTGTTAATGCGTTCACTTTCCCTTTCCCTTCTTTTTTTTTCTTTCTCAGAAAACCAAACACGGCGTTTCCTCCCGTAGTGCTGAATTTCCGATTGAAGCAGCTGCTTGGAGTGGCAGTTAACGGTGGAACCGAATTTCCCTAAAACGTTTTACAAAGCACTATTTCTTTTTCATGAATAAAAAGTACAGGACATTGAGAAATTACTTACTTATCTTTATACCTTTATTCTGAGCAGAAAAGCATTAGAGGAGCCAATCTAGCTACGTGAATCTAGCACACCTAATAGCCTTATGAGAGCCGCCTTGTAAAATTATTGGGTGTACTAGATTCATCTGGCGCAGTGGTCTCAACGCTGGCATATATAACGTTCGTGACTGTCATGGAGAAACCTCAGGTTCAATACCAGGCAGGTACGAACGCTCGAACCACTAAATATCCGCCGTGCGTCAGATGGACACGTTAAGCCGTCGGACCCAGGATATTGCCCCCCTCCATCGTAAATAAGGACGTCTTCCATTTCCCTTTCTACCTCGCTTCCGTTTCACTTTCTTTGCCCGGTACTCTAACCCCAAATCTCCTAGTTTCCTATTTCTAAGGGTTGTTTAAGACCTGGGGTCAGGCACTCCCTTCATAAATTCCTCTACATATGATATGATCTGATGTGCGCTGGCTTTTGACCATTCGCCAGAGAAAGGGTCCGGGTTCGAATCCCGGTAAGAGGCATGGATGTTGTGTTTGTCTTACTGCCCTGGTTCTCTCCCTTCCCTGAAACTAGTGGCCCTAAATTAGGGACGGGCGACGGCTTATAGCCCATCAACTTGGTCACGGTAGTCGTTAAACCTTCATAAAAAAAATGAAAAAAATATACAAGGAGGGTATTTGTGAACGTGAATGAAATCACCATTCCCCAGCACAGTTTGTGTTGTTAGGAACTTGAAAGATTCTGATGCACCTTATCTTAAAATTTTTGGAAGTGAAATTAGGATTAACAGCCTAATATATGCGACTATTTTAAATTCGAAAACATTATGCAAATTTTTCCAGTGAAAATTTCACAAAGCGGCGTCGAATTTGCACTTTGCGTGAAGGAGCAAATACGCCTTGAGTGGGGCGCTGATTGAAGTAATGAAATGAAAAATACAGATAATCGTGCTTTTAAGAAACATATATTTTTTCATTCACTAAGGATTTCTAAAAATAATATTTCTGAGTTTTTTTTTTTTTTTTTGATGGATTCAGTTAAACGCAACTCTTCCTCTCCAAATTTTAAAAGTGACCTGGAAAACGGAGTGAGGTAAAAATAAGCTGCAGTTTGATAAACACAGTTAAACGAAAGCTTACGTTTTCGCACATTTCTTGTCTTTCAGTGGAGCTTGGTCACGGTAGTCGTTAAATAGATTTAATCGGATGCGTAAACATTCAAAGTCTAATCACAAAGTTTTAAATATTAAATTGTCTTTGAAATCTTTTGTGTATTTTAATACATTTGTCAATAGATGGCGCCACAACTTAAGGTTTGCCATGTTCTATATGGATTTTTCCTCCCTTTTATCGGGAAGTTGAACTCTAAATTGCATTAAAAAAGGTTACTATCATTTTGAGCTTCTGGAAAAATAAAAAACAATAAAAAAGTTAATGGTAACAAGTAAATTTTTTGTGAAACTTTCACTAAACAAATTTCTTGTATTTTTAACGCTGGGAAAGAAACGGTGTGGTGAAGGTGGAAGTAAAGCAATCTTAATAGGCGAAAATTTTGCTAGAACTAACTAAATAAATGAAATTTATTATCATATCTAAATTAAACAGTCCAGATACCATATCGATATATTTTCGTTAAGTATATAGTACGTCCCGTTAATAGTCTATTTTTTTTTTCGAAACTATGTTTGATTAATTGTGATTTGACTTTAAGTAGAGATATAAAAAAAAGTGAAAAAATTTAAAGGAACAGAATGAAATACGGCACATTAAAAAATAACAGTGAAAAGTATTTGAAATGAAAGTAATATTAATCATAAACGTATTGTCATGAGAAAAATGATATATCTCTTTTGGGAAATTATCATGACGTGTCCACTTCAAAGCTGTTTGTATCACTAGCCGTTTTTGTTTTATTTATGAGAAATAAGTTCAAACTGATTACGTTCTCCAGCTGCAAAATTTGAATGCATGACCAAAACCGAAACTGTTAAGACTTTTAATGAGCTAATTGCCTTTAGATTGAGTCTTTTTTTATTGCTGCAGTTCCATAAATAACAATGAAATGCAGTGGAGTATACAGAACTTTTTTCGGAAGTTTTTGAAATCCGCCAGAATAAAGTTAATGAAAAATTAAAGAAAAAATTAAAGCATTTTTTCTAATGTAAGTTCATGCATTTTTATAAAATTAAGTTTTTTTTTTTCTAATGAACATGTAAACAGTATTTTAACCAAAACTTTAAAAAATGAAATAGTTTCGGGGAGTAAGCCCCCTCCTCCCCCGGGCCCTACCCCCGTTTCTTAATACGGCCATGATGAAATGTGTGACCGGTGATTTGAGAGTCTTCCAGTTATTACATTCACTATCTGATTGATATTTATTCATTCTGTGCTGGTCTGTTTTTCAGTCCGCATTTCTGCGGATTGCTTAGTTATCGGCGTTCGCATAATTTTTTCGTTTTTATCTGATATTTACAACCGTTCGTTCTTGCGTATTTACCCAGTTCTCACATTTTTGGTGAAATTGTGGCAAAAACCGGAATTGCGATTTTTGAACAATCACAAATACTTTCCTATAACGGAGGTATGAGCAGTAACGCAGAGAGAATGTCTGCTTTGGGAGGGTTCAATCTAACTTTAATCAAGACTGTATCCAGGGGGAGGCATGAGGTAGGGTGACACTCCCTTGAAATACGTATTCCACAAAACTTTCAGAAAGTAGATTGATGACGAAAAAATTGAAGCCTAGTTTACTTATTCTTGGTTTCAAGAAGCAAAAAAGTGAAGAAAAAGTCGAAATTGACAAGAAAAATGATCAATTTGTGCATTTTTCATGATTCTCTCTCTCTCTCTTTCACTCTTTCAAAAAATGGATTTTCTTTAGAAAGTATTTGTGGCACTGTTGTATTTTTTAAATTGTGTTTGCTTTGTGCTGTTTTCAATTAAAATTATTTTTCTTGAAAATTCTTCTCCATAGCTTGTGCGCTCAAATTTTAAGTGCTCTTGTTGATCTCTTACTTTTTTTTTTTTTTTTTTTTGGAGGGGCTTACTTGTGTGTGTGTGTGTGTGTGTGTGTAGGAAGCACAATCACCTGCTTTGAGGTTCGGGGTTCACATGGTGGGTAATACATAAAACGAACCGAAAGTGGCTGGCAGTTGTGACTCGCGGCCGCAGTAATGATAGAATAGCCCCAAGAGGATATCCAACAATGTGACCGACATCCTTATCCATCCAGATAAAAAAACAGACATTCTTATGTATCTAACTAAAGAAAAAACCCTGGCCCAATTGTTATCGAGAAAAACCGTGGTTCTTCTTCAGTTGAACAGACTGTAGAACCACGCCTTCATTTCTGAAAGTGAGTGGCAAGCATTCGCTGAACAATTTGAGGAAGAAATTCGAATTTTAAGTTTACCAGAAAGTGGTGTAAGAGTTTGAATTCCAATTTTAACCACACTGCAAGCAATGATTTTTGCGCCTTCTCTTGAGGTGCACCCGGGGCAGGCACCACGCCTTTCCCGCCCTAGTTACGCCTCTGTGGCCTCTCTATGTTCAAATGTCTTTTCCCTTTTCACTGAAGAGGAGGAAGGCGAAACTATTAATCGTGAAATTGTTTAAGAGAAGTACACTGATGAAAAGTATCAAATAAATTTTCAGTTTCGTAAATCCGTTGCATCAGTAATTTTATATTATCATTATATACTATCTGTTTTGTATTACAATCATACACAATATTGACAAAAGTCACCGTACACCTAGAAGAGAAACACAACATAGCATTTATTGACATTCATTAGTATGGTGTCGGTCCAACTTTGGCCTTAATGCATGCACTGACTCTTCGAAACAGACTTTCGACAATGCGCTTCCATTCAGTACATCATGCAGCCGCTAACTGTTGATTAGTATAGTAGGTCTTGGTTCCAAACTTCTTATTCTGTACCCTAATTCATCCCATAGGTTCTCTATGCGATTAAGATCAGGGATCTGTACTGGCCAGTCCACACACGATACGGAATTATCGTCAAACCACGCCGTAACAGACCTTGCTTTATGGCTCGGTGTATGATCCTGCTGGTACCAACAAGGCTCGGTTCCATAGTACTGCTACAGATTTGTAAAGGCATAATTGTCCAGAATATCGAGGTACACGTACTGGTTAACAGGTTTCTCCACGATAACCAATGAGCTGGGACCAACCCACGAAAAACACCCTTACACGAGTACACTGCCAGCTCCAAACTTGACCGTAGGAACAGTACATCGTGGTAAATAGCGTTCCCCCTGCTGCCGCCATAACCACACACAGCCATCAGATTGATGGATCGTGTATCTGAATTCATCAGTCCATAGGACCCGTTTCCATTGATCTACGGTCCACGATAAATGTTCTTTACACCATGCTAAACGACGAGTAGCATTCCGAGCGGAGATGAAAGGCTTATGAGAAGCCGCACGACCACGGTAACCCATGGAATGAAGTTCTCTGAGAATGGTAAGCGTACATACCGAGGTTCCAGCATTTTTACTTACCAGTACTATGAGATCTTGTGCAGTACTCCGTCGATTAGCTGTAACGACTTTCCTGAGGCTTCGACGTTTTCTATCACTGATTTTCTTTGGTCTGCCGGTACGTTTTGCTGCTTCAGGCACGCGATGTGTCTTCCATTTATTCAGTACATCCAAAACAGTTGACTTGGGTATGTTTAAACGCCTCTCGATTTCTCTTATGGACAACCCACTAATATAACACCCAACAATCTTTCATTTCTCAGAGTCAGTTCTCTCCCGCCTCGACATGTTCACTCAACTTCAAAGTGCGATATGATCGTGGTCAGCTGCAGGCTTGTTTTTATACCGTTTGCAGATGTACCGCGCATCTTAACAACTCAGCGGATCCATTCATTTGTTTTTAAGGGGTGTCCGGTGACTTTTGTCAATATAATGTATATTACGGTCAGATATTTTTTAGGCAGTTACAGTTGAGAAAGGTATATCTTGCACACCTAAAATCAATATTTACAAATCGGTACCATCTTCACAGACAGGAAGTGTGTTTCTTAGTTTATACTTTTGTGAACATGTTGACACTTTCCAGCAAACTGTAAAAGGAAAAAATAAAATTTTCATTCTTTGCTGTAACATCCTGAATGCTTTGAAACGTAACACTTGTGTAATCCATAGTGGCTGCATACTTTTTTGCTTGTGCCTTCCACAAAGTAACTTGATGCTTTATTTTGGGCAGCCTTTTCCCCAATCACATCAAGACAGATAAGAAAAGCATACATATATTTTTATCATTGTCGTTATAAATGTACAAAGTGTGCGTTGATACATACTTAAAACTAGAAAGATGTGGAGAGCGCCAAGCATCGCACAGCAGAGTTTTTAACTGCGGTTCTTGAAAAAGCAATGGTCTTCACATTTTTTGTCATTTCTTCTCTTATTTCTGACAGTAAAAACCAAATTTACAAACCACGTTCACCACCAGCAAGACAGGAATTTATACTAATATCCTCCTGCAACAAGAGTTGGAAACGGGTCGAAAATGTTAGACCCGGATGACACAAATTTTGACCAGACTCGACCCGGACCTGACCCGGACAAATCTGCTTTAATCTATAAATTCGAAACTCAATTTAGTATATATAGAGGGTGATTGTAAACTCCTTCAACAAAACAAGAGGGGTGATAGTACACATCAAGACGAACAATATTTGCAATGGAACCTAGGGACGCATTCCACCCCTAGTGCCAGAAGAGAGTAAAGTTACATATCCACGTTGAGCTTTCAACAGTGAAAACAAAGAGACATACCTAATCTATGAGTTGCACAATTCCAATCGCATCAGAGAAAGACTCAAAGGAGCTGCTTAGACTGGCGTCCAAGGGCGTCGTTGCACAGCCCACACCGGGGAATGAAGGACTGTCGCACCCTCTCGTAGACTCCCGGTGTGGTGTTGATCTTGTCCGCAGCAACAGCGATTCACGCAACGAGATCTTCCAGGGAGTCCACTGGTGTCTTGTACACCAATGTTTTCATGTGCCCTCAGAAAAAGAAGTCCAGTGGATTAAGGTCCGGGGAGCGTGGAGGTCAAGCCACAACTCTAATCCACCGCCTGGGAGAATTTCGCATTTAGGAAGTATCGAACCTCGGTGGCAAAGTGTGCTGGGGCCCCATCATGCATAAACCACATGTCCCTCCGTGTGGTGAGCGGAGCATCCTGCAACAAACCTGAAAGCACTTTCTCCAGAAACACACAGTATGCTGCCCTGGTCAGACGTATACGCCAATTCCCATGTGATGTTCTCACGGTAATATCGCTGAACGGGTTCGGCTGCGTTTTTAAAGGTTTGCTCCTCATCGTCTACGCACGTGTTCAGCGCACCTGATTTGCATCTTGTGCTTCTCATGCACTGGTTGGAATTCCATGTGCGTGCTGGAAATTTTTCGAACGTGCTCTTTTCTGCCACTAGGAGTGGAATGCGGCCCTAGGCTCCATTGCAAATGTTGTTCGTCTTGATGTGTACTATCACCCCTCTTGTTTTGTTTAAGGAGTTTACAATCATCCTGTATATACACAGACAAGGCGTTCAAAAGGTCTCTCCGCAGTGGGTATAGTAGGTTGTATAGAAATCTACAAATGTATTACAGGAAAAGTATAATTTCCTCACTTCCTTACAGAAAGTGTTGAAACTGTGATTCTTCACATAACCTACACATGTTTTCAAACACATCTGCGAGAGTCAAAAGTCCTTACTCAATAATGTTAAGGAGGCTGTCCCACTTAATTTTGGTGGTGCTGCAGTCAAAAATTTTCAATTAAGTAACTTGTATGTTTCATTCCAGTTTTTGATGTTTAATTGGTAACATATTAAGCTTCAGAACATGTTTCACAGCAATACTAATTTTCACCAGTTTCTCACGAATTGAAAGTTTTCAAAATAGGGATGTCGATTTCATCATTGCCTCTCATAAAGATGGAAAACTCGTGGAATCAACATTTACATTTTGGAAACTTTCAATTTATCACATTCTTGTGAAAACTGATATTGCTGTGAAACATATTCTGGGTTCTTAATGAAACGAAACAACTTCCAGTATTCACTCTTCCCCTTTTTTGTGTTTTCAATAAGCACGTACCTGTATTAAGATAATACAACGTAGTTTGTCAGAAATATTTATTTTTTCAAGTCGTCAATGGTTTCGCTGGGTAGTGACCTAGCTTCATCAGGACGAATGGCACGCAAATATTCAAATTGTATATGATATCATAAATGGTGTTTACAGTCACGTGTTTTGGTTCGTTGCTTCTACGCGCTTGATAGAAATGGCGTGGATGCCATGTCATTAACAAGTTGCGAAGACTTCTAATATATATGTAAAACTTCCAAAATATCAAGTTTGGTGGTTGAATCTGGCTTGTCAATTAGTTTTGCTTCTTCAAAGAGAAATTTATTGTCTTTTTCGTAACAGTTACGAAAAGGACCGTAATTACTGTTACGAAAAAGACCATAAATTTCTCTTTGAAGAAGGACCATAAATTTATTTTTGAAGAAGGACCATAAATTTATTTTTGAAGAAGGACCATAAATTTATTTTTGAAGAAGGACCATAAATTTATTTTTGAAGAAGGACCATAAATTTCCCTTTAATTTCTTTTTGAAGAAATTTATGGTCCTTTTCGTAACAGTTACGAAAAGGACCATAATTACTGTTACGAAAAAGACCATAAATTTCTCTTTGAAGAAGGACCATACATTTATTTTTGAAGAAGGACCATAAATTTATTTTTGAAGAAGGACCATAAATTTCCCTTTAATTTCTTGTTGAAGAAATTTATGGTCCTTTTCGTAACAGTTACGAAAATATATCAATCAAAATGCACTGAAAACAAACACAGAGGACGTCGGTCGGTTGAAATCCTAGTTGCTTTAAGAAAGAGACGGCGATATTTTTGTATAACAAATCATTTTTTCACACCCCTGGCACCAGTATCGAGCACAGAATTAGCATTTTTCTTTTAAATATTTTTTTTCTTTAAAAAAAATAATACGTAAGTAAAACGAGGTCTAAATCGGGTCACGAACATCTTGACCAGACCCGTTTGACCTGCAAGAAATTGTCCTCCCGCTGACCCGTGAGCCGTTTCCATCTCTGCCTGCAACTGCTTATGTGATGTCAAATACTAATTCCAATTAATTATATTAAATACGAGTATATTAATTATATTAAATCAGAGTTCTGTGACAAATTTAAAAAATTTAGAGCCATCGGTATAAGAAAGAAAGAGTTTAAGGAAGATATAAACATTACAATTAAATAATCTGTTTCTTTGACATTTTGCGAAAACAATAAACTTTTAAGGCATTTCATGAATTAAATTTGGGAAATCAATCAATATCAATGATTGATTGCCCAAATAGTAATATCAATAAATGATTTGGTTTCATAGCTATAATGTTTATTGGACATTCGAAAATAAATTTTTAATTATTATCATCTCACGACAGTAGCAAATTCATCAAGATTTTGTTTTCTGTCTTTACCGTCTGTTCTCTCCCTTTTAAAAGCTCAGCATCTGCATAAACCAAAAGTGTACGAAAAATAAAATTTTTATATCTTCAAAATTTCCCAATATGCAGGATTGTACTTCTATGCACACTCTCTATGCACGTGCAGATTTTTTGCGGACGCAGAATTATTTCACAGTTTCAAAATAAATAAATAAATAAATAAATAAATAAATAAATAAATAAATAAATAAATAAAAAGCATGCTTACACGTAACGAAAACTTTTGTGGAACTCTTCATAGCTTAGAAGATATGAGTCTGTGTTCTACATAGCTTCGAAGATGTGAGTCCGTAATTCCATATTTCATTCATTGACATTCATTCATAGCTTTTTAAAATTTGTGTATTATGTAACAGAAATCAGCGCTGTGATCTAAGCTCAAGAGGATGGCCTGCACCAGTTTTCAAGCAGGAGTTAGAAACATAAAAGAAAAAACTATTAACTCAATCGCAATTTAAGCAAGAGAACTTCTACCCTTTCGTCGTGAATCTTTTTTAGATGTTTATAAAACCCTCGGGACTTTCAAATCCTGGCGGAAAATGTATAACGGAAAATTCAGGGGTGCGGAAATTAAGAATATTTTATGTTCGACTAAGGTATATCAAGAATTTTGGAGCTGGATGTAAAAGCCTCTGAACGAGGTTATTCAAAATAACAAAATGCTCACGTAGAGAAACTCAGTACATACATGTTTTAAAATTAATTACGTTTTAATTCTTTAGAAGGGTGCAAACCATCTTTTCACGATAATTAAATAATTACTGCTGCATCGAAAAAGTCCGTGACCTTTAGAGCTCCGTTTGGTAAACTTCTATAGTAAACGGAAAATCAAAAAGAGCAAAATCGCAGCCTAGCATAAACCAAGTTGTTTTTTTTTTTTTTTTTGTCTTATTCTATTTTAATAAAACAAACTTTTTCCAAGGCAATATTTTAGAATTTCCAAAATTCCCACTTTCACACGAGAAAATTTTTTAACTCCCAAAGAAATATAAATGCGACAGTTTTCGATGCACTGAAATTATAATTTCTTTGATGTTCTGCCAGTCACCAAAAAAAAAAAAATAAATAAAAAAATAAAAAAAAATAATAATAATTTGCACAAGCGCAGAAAGACATTCCCACTGCCTTACAAAACTTTCTGAAAATCTTTAATGAGACAAGTAGTGACGCACTTAAAATAAATAATATGCGTTTCCTCTTTATACTGCCTCAAATTTGAAAAAAAATGCTAAGTTGTTGGGAAAGAAAGGGACTTCTAGGGCGCAAAAAGTAAAATTGGTCTCTCTCTGTACGCAAGGTTTTTTAACCAGGACGCGCAGGTTATGCTGAAAAAAACACTGTATATACTAGAATTCACACCCAAATTATGGCGAATGCAAACTGTAAACGAAGGAGAAATTTAATAATAATAATAATAATAATTATTATTACTATTATTATTATTATTATTGTCGTAGACTTTCTCGACCAGAGTAGGCGAGCAAAAGGCGGAGACAGTCATCCGAAACCTGGAAATTCAGGAATTTTCTAGTGATATGACAGTTTTGTAGAATAACTGCCTTTTGGATTAGATGAAGCAGTTTCTGTGGCAATCCTAATTCCTCGAAAATTTTCAGAAAGTTATTTGGTAGCACTGCTTGCCTAAGACAACTGGTACGGTTTGCGGTATGCTTTGCTTCGAGATCCTTTGGATTTCTATTCACAGGTTCTTATATTTCGATATTTTCTCAGATACTGTTTTTTGGATGTTTTCCGTAATTGGAACCTTTACATCTATCAGTTGTATCCCTCGGGCGGCGGAAGGTAGGGGACACGGCCGTCCGGACCCCTTGGAATTTCTTGGTTCCCTCAGCGGGGTCTTCCTACGAAAAATCTTTAAAATTTGTCGTTCACATATGATGTAACGTATTTTTTAATGACATTTTCCTGGAGACCGTCTCCACGTTTCGTAGTTTTCTGGAAAGCGCTCCAAGTACGACTTTGAAAATTTATTTTACCCAAATAAGTTGAAAAGTGAACTCACCGTTGTGTTTTTCACTTCAAAGAAGATCATTAAATAATTCTCAAATAGCAATGGGCTGGATATATTTGTTAGAACTGACTACCGTTAAAGAATTAAATTACTAGCCTGGATA
Source organism: Macrothele yani (assembly GCA_039090855.1). Taxonomy (NCBI): domain Eukaryota; kingdom Metazoa; phylum Arthropoda; class Arachnida; order Araneae; family Macrothelidae; genus Macrothele; species Macrothele yani. The sequence continues at coordinate 170,630,746 of CM077004.1, forward strand.
CCAAAGGACAGGAAAAGACCCAAAAGAAGACTACGTGGGAGATGGATAGATGAAATTCGGAAGCATGTTGAAGCGACTTGGAAGAGACAGGCTGAAGACAGAAAATTATAGAAGGGACCTTCATTCATCAGAGGATTGGTGATAGTTGACGATGTTTGTACAAGTACCTGCGTATATATCCTACGATTTTTTCTCTCTTTTTTTTATTGTTTTAACTCAGGGAGAAGTTGCCCCCCCCCACTGATATTATTGGATTCCGCCGCCAATGGTTGCATCTTCAATTTTTTATCTACAATAATTATTATCATTATTATTATCTTCTTTATTCGAAATTTAAGAAACACAGCCTTTGACAATAAAGCATAAACAACAAAATTATCATTGACTGGTGTTGTTGAGCTGATACGAATTTACACAGGAGATCTAGGTATCAGTCAAGAATCGGCGTAAAATATATGACGTCCCAAGTAAAGCTTTCTTCTGCGGTTCTGTAGGTGTGGGTATAAAAAAAAAGCTGTAATTTTTCGAAATGATTCATAAATTTTTTTTTGACAATGTTCCAAGTGCCCCGATGGCAATGCGGACTAACGTTGTGTGTTTAGTCCGTAATCGGGTAACTTCTATGGCCAGGTCTCTGTATATATTTAGTAATTTCTTCCAGTTCTTTTTCATCGACTCTGGCATCTCCAGGAATTATCCGACTTTCCGATTTTCTATGACTGTTATGTCTGGTGTATTATGTTCGAGGTGCCGATCAGTTTGAATTCGAAAATACCACGGGATATTGACTTGATCATTTTCTACGACTTTCTCAGATTGATGTTCCCATGAATTTTTTGATGCCGGAAGATTGGTAATTATTATTATTATTATTTGCCTTACAGTGCGTTCCGCTTAGAAAAAGGTTTCAAGTAGATATCTTGGCGTACATCAGGAGCTGGTACGAGTTAAGCATTGAAGAACAGGGGTAATATTCTAGGAAAATAAGAATTTTAAGCCAAGGCAGGTTTTGACGAAAACTTGATAAGTCTCTGTGCATTTCGGTATTTTACTGAGCTTTAAGAGTTCTTAGAAACAGTTATCTCCAGAACTTTGACCGAACGCAATTCAGGTCTTAATCTAAAATTAAAAATTTAAACTTTCAGTTAGCAGATAAAAACGACATGCAGCCGTGGGTTGGGATTATATTATTTCTACGCATTGAGAAACATAATTCGGTAAATTTCAAAATAAGTTTCAATAGATATAGTTCTCTTTCAAGGTGAAAGGGCTCTAAGAAATTTCTGACCATTTATGGTAATGCGTAAACTAATTAATAGACTCTTTACTACATCCCAAAAATGTTGTATCAAAAATACGACTACAACAGAAGTTAACTACAGGAAAAATTGGAATATACGAGACTCCTGCTTACCTGATGTCTGGAGATACAAAACTTTTCTGCGCAGAAAAAGTCGACGCCGACGCTATTTATAGGTGATAAAAAGCGGATTACATTCATATATTCCAGCCACTCAAATTTCCACTGCGGTGTGATTTAAGAATAGCATCCATGGAATCCCTAGTTTATGTGTTTCAGCAATAGAGGGCAGCACATCGATTAATATTTATGACTTCGTAGTCTTCGGGGAAATGCGAATCTTCGGTGCCGGATATATCGTTTCATCATGCGGAATTTACAACTGCAGGATATTCTCAAGATTGCTTTCGAGCTCGCTGGAGTAATAACGTAAAATAAAACGAAGACAAAATCAAAGAAATGTCAAATACCTTCGCGTCTTTCTGAAAATTCAATGTGAGGAGCATGTTGACACAAACACCCAGGTATCTTCTTGCCATTGGGGGTGTAAAAAAAATCATCGTAATTTACTTACACAATTCATTTACAGTTTTATTTAGAATACGAAAATTTTTCTACTGTTATGTCTGAACCATCGTCAATATTTACTTTTTTAGGAAAGGAAAGAAGAGTGAATAGATCATGAATCTAAAATATACATTTCGCAATTTGCTTTTATGTATCATCATCATCATCATCATTGTCAACCATTGTCAATCCACTGCTGGACGAAGGTCTCCCCAAGTTTCTTCCACAACGGTCTCTCTTGTGCCAGTCTCCTCCATGTCACTCCTGCATACTTTCAAATTTCGTCCACCCATCTATGTGGTCTTTTTCTACGTCTTTTCCTGTCCCTTGGAATCCAATCTAAAATCTCGGCTGTCCATCGATGGTCTGTCCTTCTGGCAGTATGTCCAGCCCATTGCCATTTCAGGGATTTAACTCTGATCATGATGTCTTCCACTCTTGTCATTTTTCGGACCGACGAGTTCCTCTTCTTATCTCTCCTGGTTACACCAAACATGCACCTCTCCATGCTGCTTTGAGTTGTCTGCAGCCTTTGTATGTCTCTTTTAGTTAAGGTCTACGTCTCTGCACCATACGTAAGCAATGGAAGGATGTATTGATCAAACACTTTTCTTTTAAGACATAATGGCATATTGCTCTTGAAAATTATGCTGTTTCTTCCAAAAGCTCTCCAGGCAAGTTTTGTACGCCGATTAATTTCTTCATCAATGTGACCCTCACTTGATATCTGCTGTCCAAGATAAACGTACGTGTCTGTTACCTCCAGTTTTTCTCCATCAATCGATAAATCTTCCTTTCTTGTAAAAGCATTGAACATCACTTTTGTCTTCTGAATATCTTCATTTTTAATCTCAGTTCTTTACTCTTGTCAGCTTTTACGTATAGCATCATGTAAAAATAATGAAAAAGACAGTGAGGCATGGTACATCGCTTGACCATTTCAGTGGGAGCTGAAGTCCATCTGATCATATCTAACCCCCACCCCACCCCCGATAATGTTACAATAATCTCGAAATAAGTTTTTTCTTTAAAGTTAAAGAAAAAATCTAAACCTTACTGAATATGATTAATATTATTTAATTTAAATAAATGGCCAATCATCAAAATATTAAAAAAGAAGACAAAAAGGCAATCACAAATTTTCATTTGGCCATTACATGCTGCCAAACGACACGTAAGGAACCGTCTCTTGCTTATGGACACGTTCTGCGGATTGTCGGGTGTGCTGTGCGGTTCCTTTATTTTTTTACGTTTTAGCCATAGTTTTTTTTTTAGGAACTGACAACATTACTCGTAGTGACCGCATAGAGCAGTTGGACGCTCTGAAGTTTTGGGTTGTGCACGCTTTGGTGTTTCCGATCTAGTTGCCCTACGGTTGGTTCCTCTCTCTCTCTCTCTCTTTGTTGTTCTTATAATTGTTCTTAATTTAGGACAGGGACGTCTCCAAATGGGTGCGAGGGTTAGCTTGAGCCCACCCTGAAATTTGTCTTGCCCACTCTGTTCAAAATGGGCCATTTTTCAATATATTTCACTTTAAAATACGATCTGCAATTTGCCAAGTAACAAATCTTATGTTTTATTTCATGTAACCCTACGTATTTCCCCTGGGAAATGCGTTGCTTACGTCTCCCAAAAAGGTTATCAAAATAACACCACAGGGCCATGAAAATTCAATTGTTCTTCACTCTGCCAGTTTTCACTTCGTTTCATTTATTGATCTTGCTGTTACATATTAAAATTAATAGTTCTGAACAGTTAAGCATAAGCATATTGTGACGTACCTGCCCGCAGGACGCACACGACATAAAGGCAGATGGCAGTCAGAACGAACGTCCGCATAGCTCAATTGGTAGAGTGACTTATTCCGTAATGAGGGGACCCGGTTTCGAGCCCCGGCGTAGACAAAAATGACGGAGGAATTTACTTCGTTATAATGGCGCCCGAACTTTCCGGATGACCCGGACGTTCAAAATCTCACAATGGTGTGATGTTCTTTCTACACCGCGAGATAGGAAAAATAAGAGAATCCTGCAATGGCTGCCTGTAATCCGCTGTAGATTCATGGTCGCGGCTGACCCGTGGGCCATGCCCCCGGCCCTCTTTCGGGGAGGGGGAGGAGATGTGACATACCTGCCAGCAGGACGCACACGACATAAAGGCAGATAGCAGTCAGAACGAACGCCCGCGTTGCTCAATTGGCAGAGTGACTTATTCCGGAATGAGGGACCCGGGTTCGAGCCCTGGCGTGGACAAAAATGACGGAGAAATTTACTTCGTTATAATATAAATAACAGCAGGGAAGATCAAGGAAAAGACATCGAAGAGACCTCACCAGCTTTAATCTCCCTAGGTTTAAGTCAGGACAAGAACATTCATATAACAGCGACAAAGTCAAAAAAGAAAACAAATATCAAATTAAATATCTAAGCTTGATATTATGATATTGAAAGCATATCAAGGAAAAAATAATGTTAAAGCAATGAAAAACATGAGTTTGCCCGCTACCCTATCTTCACTGTATAGATCCCCGTCCCTTGGTAACCGAATCCTCACCTTGTGAGGCTCTCGCCTTCCCCCGTCAGTCGAATAATCCCTGCATCGATCAACCTCCCATCTTGCATTAATGAATGGATATCGGTTATTAAGCAAATAGTGTTTTAATTTCTTTTTAAACAAATTGAAGTTATTAATAGATATTAATTCTGCAGGCAAAGAGTTCCAAAACTCCGGACCAGAATAATCTAGACTTTGTTTAGTAGATTGTGTTCTAGGTGTAGTAAGTCTCAACAAAGCTTGGTTACGAATGTTATAACGGCACGTAGCAGTATTAATTTCTTTGAGCTACTGTCCAAGGCTCATTTTAATTCGCTTGTATCTAATTTTGCCTAACTTGAAGTGAAACAGTTGCTGAATTGTTGGAATGTTATATTTGTTCGGATTGGCTCTAGAATATCTGAATGTATTTTGCCCTGGTAAGTTGGCACCATTTAAGTTATGTTTAAAATCTATTAATGGAATGTATTTATTTTCAAGAATTTGTAATTGATATAAATAACAGCAGGGAAGATCAAGGAAAAGGAGGGAAGATCAAGCAAAAGGAAGGAAGATCAAGGAATTAGTAAGTGTTGTTTGACTCCAGGGTAGTAAACAGTAATCAAAATGTGGATGAATTAATGTACAATATGATAATTTTAATGTTTTGGCAGATAGATTTGTTTGTATACGACTAATTATCCCTATATTTCTGGATATTTCTTTTGATAAAATTTCTATATGCAGATTCCATTTTAAATCATTGTGAAAAACAATACCCAGATAAGTAAGATTATTAATTAACTCAATCTGATTGTTATGAAGAGAGAGGCTAAAAGTAAGAATTTGATTAGGTTTTTGTCTAGAAAAAAGGAAGGCTTTAGATTTATTGTAATTAATTACTAATTCATTGGAAGGCAACCTATCAGTGTACTTCGATAGTTGAGTAGAGGATAGAAATAATATTTCGCTAGTAGTTGGTCCCAAAAAGAGGAGATTCCACCAGCAATTCTTTAGTTTAAGCCCCTTTTCATGTTTGTATGACCAGGAGACTAATGAGGAGGGTTGATAGGAACTCACTAAGGGGGTCACTACTTATTGCTTTGTTTGTTTTCTTCACAAAATACGGGATTCCAACTTGGAAAGTGGAGTCTAAAGCTACACTAGGGTCCTTAAGACTAGCAGTGAAAGTGCAGAAAGTGGCTGACGATTGATTTGTATAAGAGAAGTACAAGACCAAGTCGCTGTCTAGAAGGAGGGAAGTTAAGGAGGGGTGAGGTATTGTGTCTGCGTGGCACAACGTTAAAATTTGATTTAGATAAAAAAAATGGTATTTTCTTTCAAATTGTTCAAGTACAGTACTATTTTCGTAAGCAAAAATGGAAATTTTTAAAAATAAATTTAAGACAATGTATCCAGAGCAATCAAAAAGTTGAAGACGACATTCCACCAACACTTGTATCTTACACCCGCGGCGTAACTAGTCAGGACCATATATGTATGTGTGTGTCCAGAAGGAGGGGATCGGAATTGCACGAATTCTTTTGTAGCCGGTACTGAAAATAATTGAAACCGCCCCGGTAGCACAGTGGCTAAGCGCTGGCTTATGACCATTTGTCAGACAAGAGTCTGGATGCCTAAGTAAAGGCGCAATGATATTAATCAGTCCTTGTTTTGTTTTTGTTTTTTTATTGGAGGTTTAACGACCACCGTGAGCAACTCTAACCAGTCCTTGTGTCTAAACCTTATGAATATGAACACGATGGAATAAAAACTGTTAAAAAGGCCTAGGCCAAGGTATTAATATTTAATGCCTAAGTAAAAGCTCAATAATACTAACTTGACTTGTTGTCCAAATCTTATGAATATGAACACGATGAAACAAAAAACTGTTAAAAAGGCCAAAGCTTAGGCTTGGCATATTAATTTATTTTTAGTGCTAAAAAAAAAAGCGTGATATTACTAACCTATCTGGGTGTCCAAACCTTATAAATATGATCACCGCAGAAGACAACCGAAATCGTATGCTTTCCTGCATGCAATTTGTATGTAATCAAAATTTACAGACGCGACGAATTTGACCGCAACGAAATGACATATAGCTGACAAATTGGTCAGCGACGAATTGACGTGCGACGAATTGAGGCAGGCGACGAACTGACGTAGTCGACAAATTGAAGCTGGCGACAAATTGAGGCAACACCCATTTAAGCTTTTAAATTCATACTTGTAGATGACGTACTTCGATTTCCGATGGAATAATGTCACCAAATCTTCCAAAAACGAGAACAGAGAATTTATCTTTCGCTCTATGAATTTTCTCTTTTTCAGATGTAATATTAAAAAATATATATATCAATCATTATTTTTGAGGCCTTCTAGCATAGCTGGGCCCCGCGCCTGGACGTCGTTGGCTTCCCTGTAAATCCACCCCTGCAAAGAACACATAAGATAGACTACTTTCTCTGTCCCTTTGTTCAAATTGCGAGAGCTGTGATACTAAAGGTTCGGCCACCATACTGTCTGCCTACGGAATCTGTTGCTAGTCGCAACAAACGCCGCACATGAAAGCCTTCCAAGACAGAAAGGCAAGTTCACTACAACACTGCTCACTACTCCTCGAAGCAGCAAAACACGACTGGAGACCATCCCCTGTCTGCAGAAACCCATAGAAGGTGGAGAAGATATCAACATCTGAATAATACTAATCCTGGACTAAAATTTATCCTAAAACTGAAGATCTCGGGGTTACATGGTTGATCTGATCTGATCATATGTAGAGGATTTTACGAATGGAGTGTCTGATCCCAGGTCTTAAACAACCTTTAGAAATAGGAAGCTAGGAGATCTGGGCTAGAGTGCCCGATAGGAAAGTGACACGGCAAGCGAAGAAGTAAGGGGGAGGAAGACGCCCTTATTTATTACCGGGGGGCCAGTATCCGGGGTCCGACGGCTTAACGTGCCCATCCGACGCACGGCGGATATTTAGTGGATCGAACCTGAGGTCCTTTCCGTGGCAGTTACGAGCGTTGGCTACTAGGCCACCAGCTGCCGGTTACATGGTTGTAAGTGAAATTAAATTAATAAATTTGATTATTTTTAGTTTGAAGTGCAATTAAATTAAAAATGACAACTATCGTTTTTTAAAATTCTGGAATTTTTTTTTCATTATGGAAGAGAGGGAATGGGATGAGTACGGGGTAGGGAAAGAAATTAAGCCCCCCCCCAAATATCCTTAATCAAACAACGCCACTGCAGATAGATAAATGTAGATAAAAAGGAAGGCTATGTAGAGAGAGATAGAGAGAGAGAGAGAGAGAGAGAGAGAGAGAGAGAGAGAGACAGACAGACAGAGAGAGACAGACAGACAGAGAGAGACAGACAGACAGAGAGAGACAGACAGACAGAGAGAGAAGAAAAAGTAAGAAAGAGATGAAAAGAGAATGGGAGAGAGAAATGTAAAGAGAATGACAGGGAGAAATGAAAGATAATGGTAGAGTAACGACCAGTTATAGTAATGAGATCAAAGACTCATGAAAGAGAATGGTAGAGTAACGACCATGTATAGTAATGAGATCAAAGACTCATTCGAGAGATCTAGTTTTCATGGGCCAAAAATAGGTGTCACTCCTAAAGATTTCGACATATCAGCCGTAATCATCCACCCCCGTACCTAGGTTCCAGACCTGGTGCAGACTGAAGGGTGATCTGGAAGAGGTTCGATGATCAACTACAAACTAACTTTTTCTCAAACACAGACGCAAATTTTGTTTTGTGTTTTCGCTCCTTTTGTTAATTTACTTCGCATTTCTCCACTCCAAAAAAGGAAAAACAATAAAATAAGTTACAAAATATGAAAAACAATGGGTTGAAGAAAAACTGAACTCTCCTGACATATGAAAACACACACACACACGCACACACACGCACACACACATTCTCTGAATTTATTTGATTTTGGTTGCGTGGAAGGTTCCATATTGTTGGATAAGTTATTCAGTTTCTTAATTTACTATTTTGGCTCCTTTCCGTAGATCCACGTAGCAGCATTGAGTCATTTTGACTCTTTCTACTGCATTTTTCGGTTCCAGTTTTTTTCCACCATCTTTTATCATGCATTAGCTTTCGTTAGTATTAGGATATAGCCTTTTCTTACCGTGGTAAACGCCGCTCCTATGGCGCAGTGGTCTATGCGCTGGCTTCTGACCATTCATCCGCAATGCCTCCGGGTTCGAATCTCGGTAAAGCGTGGATGTTGTGTTTGTTTTACTGCACTGGCTGTCTCTCTTTCCTGGAACCATCAGTGACCCTAACTTTGGGATGGAAGACTTCTTATAGCCCACTGAGTTGCTCACGATGATCGTTAAACCCCCAAACAAACAAACAAAAAAAGTCGTGGTAAACAGCTATCCCTCCCCCACTTTCCCACTCAGGAACCTAATAGCCTCAAATGCATGCCAGCAAAACCATTTTCTTCCCCACACATGCTTCGGTAAACCACTCCTACTGACCTCAAAGCAATGAATAGGAAAAGTTGAAAGCTCTCTCTCACTCCCTCTTTCTCCCGCACGAGGATTTCTCTTTAACACTAATTTCCAACACCTAAAGGGTTACATATTTACTTACCCCCACATCCCCTTCCGTTAATATTACTCACCTCTACAGGCAATTAACTACATGGAAATTTCTTAACAGCAGCTTTGCTTCTCATAGTCACTTCCCAAGTGACAAACAGAGTTTTACCCTTCTGTGCAACTATAAACCTCTGTTTCTTTCTCTCTCTTTTCATTTCTTCCTTTCAGTTTTTGTTTTTCGTTTCTGGAAGAGGGGGATGGTAATATCCTTTCATTAATGCCTTAGTAAAGGCGGAATGATGCTAACCAAAAACAAGTTAGTAAAATCATGCAATGCATTGTTTATGATACGCTTTGAAGCATACCAGAAATTATTACTCAAATTATGTGGATAATGGCTGTGGAATAAATCTTGCTTTTGTGCAATGACCTTTGACCCAATTTCGTTGATATTCAACAGAACCGGTTCAGTATACCTCCGGAACAACATGATAACGTTTTGTTGCAATCGAACCATTTTTAGGTAAGTTATGATGCATAAAGGCAATGGAATGGATCCCGCTCCAGTGTCTTGACCTTTGACTCCATTTCATTTATGTTCAATAGAGTTCGTCCCCAGTGGCTGCTTACCACATACTAAAATTTCATCGAAATCGAACCATTTTTACGCAAGTTACGACGCATAAGGGAAATGGAATAAATCCCTCTCTTATGCCCTACCTGATCTTTGATCCCATAGGGTTCGTGCCTATGTGGTTTCCTACCACATACTAAAATTTCATCGAAATCGAACCATTTTTACTCCTGTTATGACGCATAAAGACAATGGAATGGATCCCGCTTTTATGTCCTCACCTTTGACCCCATTACACCCATTTTCAATAGGGTTCGTCCCCAGGTGGTTCCTTACCACATACTGAAGATTCATCGAAATCGAACCATTTTTACGCAAGTTATGATGCATAAGAGCAATGGAATGGATCCCGCTCCTATGTCCTGACCTTTGACCCCATTTCATTTATTTTCAATAGAGGTTCGTCCCCAGGTGGTTCCCTACCACATACTAAAATTTCGTCGAAATCGAAGCATTTTCACGTGAGTTATGGTGCTGACTGACGGACGGACAAAGCTGGAGCACATACGCTTCTTCAACCTACGGTTCGAAAGCGTAAAAAAGGTGGCATTTCTCGCTTCTTTGACTCTTAATATAATACTAACATGCCCTGTGACTGTGCGGTTGAGAATAATAGGCCTAGCTGTTCGTACTGATTCCCCCCGAGAAGTAATTTCTTTTGAGTTAGCCATCGTTCATGTTGTATAATTTCAATTTTGTTTAAAGTTTAGTACATGAATAAATAAGGTATTCATGTTTATAATGAAATAAAAGAGTAATTTTCATATACTACGAAAAATAAAAGTTCAGAAAATTCACAACAACGTCAATCTTCCGGGGAGGGTATTATCCTCAGTGACATACGCAGAACCATACTTCCTTTACCACTGCTCTGCAGTTCACTATGGAAAGAGCAAAGAAAAAAATGAGTGAGTCTTTATCATGGATAGCAAACCACGGAGATCTTCCGTTTTCGGAAGTCAAATGGGCAAAACAAAATCACGGATCTTCCGATTTCGGAAGTCAAATGGGCAAAATAAATCATGGATCTTTCGTTTTCGGAAGTCAAATGGGCTACTTGATTTTTTTTTTTTTTTTTTTTAATTTGAGGTCTAACGACCACCGTGAGCAACTCAATGGGCAATAAGCAGTCGCCCGTCCCTAATTTAGTGCCATTGGTTTCAGTGAAGGGAGAGAGACAAATAAAACATCCATGTCTCACCGGAATTCGAACCCGGACTCCTTTCGGACGACTGATCAGAAGCCATCGCTTAGACTACTGCGCTGCCGGGGCGGCCTACTTGTTTTGGAAGGTGTGAACATTGCAGTTCCAAAAGACTGAAGTTCTTCAGAATAAACAATTCCGAATCAGCAAGGAAATCCTGCATGCCGCCCCGGTGGCGCAGTGGTCTAAGGCGCTGGCCTCTGATCATTCGTCCGAACGGGGTCTGGGTTCGAATCCCGGTGAGGCATGGATGTTGTGTTTGTCTTACGGCACTGGCTCTCTCCCTTCCCTGGAGTCAGTGGTCCTAAATTAGGGACGGGCGACTGCTTATAGCCCATTGAGTTGCTCACGGTGGTGGTTAAACCTCCAATCAAAAAAAAAAAAAAATTCCTGCATCCACCGGAATGTTAGGCATCACTAATACTTCGTGGTATTGACCAGAAATGTGCTTATAGTTGTTGGATTTCGCAGTGTAGAAACGTCTTACCATGTATCTTCGAGAGCATTCCCTGCTGCTAAATTTCAAGAGGTGGCAAATATGCAAACACCTCCGAATTCATCTTTACGAGAGGCTATATATAAATGGCATTTCTCTGAAATGCACATGATTTCTATTGCGTTAAGCCTGAACAATGACCATTAACAAATTGTAGAATCAATATTCTTAGAGGCTGGACACATGAATTGTCTCAGAGTAAGATCTCTCTCATGCTACTATACAAACAGAAAATACCGATACAGGGGGAAAGAAGAAAATAATTATATCGTGAAATTTATTAATCTGAATAGTTGCTACTAAAGCAACTATAGGACGTTAACTCCATGTAGGGAAATATAATAATTTTATTATCATATATGAGGTAAATAAGGCAATGCTTTCCGCTTCATTAAATTATACGTCCCCTCGCCCAGCGGTTTGAACTGAACAGTTCCAATTCAGTCAGAGTTTTTCCTGTTACTAATGGTTTTCCATTCAGTTAAAAGTTGCATATATAGGATGGTTGCGTTATGTTCGACGTCGCGCTGCAAAGGATGTCCTGAATGAAAACCGGTAATGAAATAAGCCACAAACGATCATGGACGAGGTTCGCGGAAATTCTGTTGATCAAATTAACAAATAATATCTTTGCATTGTCCAGTAAGCAGAGCAAAACATATTGATCTTCCATAAGAGTGAGTATAGAACAAACCATATTGCTCTTCCTTGAGTGTTTCTCTCTCGTGAAAGAGCAATATGGCTCTTTCACGAGAGAGAAAAAGAGTAGAGCAAACCATATCGCTCTTCTACGAGAGTAAGTAAGGCAAACCATACTGCTCTTCCGCGAGAGTGAGTAGAGCAAGCCATATTGCTCTTCCACGAGAGTCAGTATAAGTGACGATTTCTTATCTACGATTTGTACCATCAGTCTTCCTTTCATATTCATTGCAGAACAAACAGAAGCGAATAAATATTTGCCGGTTGTTGCGAAATAGTGTAATGGCGACGAGTTCTATACAACACAAAGGTTCACCAATGTCATAGAACTTATTAAGTTTTACTTTCACAGCCCTTTTGAAAAAGCCATGATCAGTGCTTTTGGGAAGCTGGGGCGTTAGCAGTGAAGTACTCGTACATTACGGTACAATGCTTCCTGATCGAAAAGCTTCTGTAAAAAATTGAAAGCATGCATGGCGTTTCTCTTGCCATTTAGCAGATTGCTTTCTTAGGTGAGATCATATACTGTTGGAATTTGCCATTCCCCGACACCAAGAAAAGGAGTTGATCGTGCGGATCCTGTCATGCGACCAAAGCACAAGTAAATGATGTACCGATTTTACTCATCAGGAAGAAATAGTTTTACGCCTTCATTTCAGGAACACAGTTATAATGTGCTATCTGTCGCCCTTCTGAAAAGAGATTTCGTGCCTTGCGTTTTGGGCAAGAAAAAACAGATATAAGTGGATTATAAATGCTTGTAAATGTTATCATTTCTTTACTTTTTACTTGTTCATATACTGTGTGCATTACTGTCTTGGAAGTTATAGAAGAGATATAAGAGTCGTTTGAGTGCTGGAGAGATACTGTAGATCTGTTACTAACAGGGTTTGCTGCACGATGAGTTCCGATCATGTGAGAAACGAAAGCATTATACACTGACGGAAAAAGAATCCCAACACCACGAAAAAATAGTTGTAGAGGAATGAAATGGCGGCAATACATTTGCATAGGTAACATATTTAATCGATCAAGGTTTCAAGATCACAGCTTAATGTAAGCGCGAGAAGAGCCATTTTAAATGTGAAATGCTGGTACATTAATAACCGGTGTAACCGCCAGAATGTTAAATGCAAGCACGCAAACGTTCATGCATTGTGTCGTACAGGTGCTGGATGTCAGTTTGTGGGATGGAGTTCCATGCCTGTTGCACTTTGGTCGGTCAATACAAGGACGGTTAATGCTGGTTGGGGGTGACGATGGAGTTGTCGTCCAATGAATACTAGTATTGGAGAAATCCGTCTTGTTGCACGATGATATTTATTCAGCTAAAAAATGAAATCTATGTCGACAGTTGTAGAGCATGTTCGGTGTCACAGCGGTATGCGGGCGAGCGTTCATCAGATGTAATTTCACCATGTGGCTAATGCTGGTCTTAAGTACGTGGAGTAGATGCAACATGGTTGAAAGACCGACGTAAACTGTCAATGTCAGGGTGCGTGGGATATACCAGATAACAAGACAATCATAGGCATAGTTAGCCCCAGATCATAACTCCAGAAGCAATTGCTAGGTCCAGTGCTGTCCTTCCGCAGACAGGTTGGTTGCAAGGTTCAGGTAAAACCTAAGGATAATAGTCATTACAGCAATTTGGCCATTATAAGCCGAAATATAGAGGCTTTCTGCAAATAACAAGGAATACCCAACAGAGTTAGGTGTCCGTCCTCCAATGATTTCAGCGTTGAAACCAGTCTGACGCTGCAAACGGCAGTGGTTCTTGCAAAAGCGGTGCTTTGGTGATTCATTTTTAGATCATATCTGTGTTCATTTAATCTCAAATTTGTAAATTTCTTTTGTGTCACATAATGATTGTTTAGTTCACCAGAGATTGTGCCGCAAGCATAGGAATAACGATACACACCCCATTTTTTCCCTTTGTCAATTTTGTCACGATCATTGCGGATAATGGTATATAGATGCATGATCGTATTCCAAATTGTATTTTATGACGAGAACATATGTCCCTGGTAAGGAGGTTTACAATATGCTGGATTAAAATCATGCACAGATCCAACATACATTCCTGCCAAGTCGTTGCTGCAATAATTGCGTTGAAAGAAAATCCGTACCTTCTCGTAGCCCTATTACAACGACCTCGTTCAAACTCCGGGTGAACCATGGTTTTTAGCGATAATGGCTTCTTCGTCTTCTTAAAGGTATTCTTGACTAACATCAACACACTACGTCGAATCTCAACGATAACTAACGCTCACGAACGTTACAGCGCGTATTTACAGCAAACCTGCTTTGCATGTTCCGAGGGCGCTACTAGCGCCACACGTATGCGCCGAGCGCGAAATTTGCATAGACGTCATCTTACAGATGTACTCTCTCACCGCCTACCAACTGTCGTTTATCTAACACAACCCCTTCTTGGTGTTGGGACTTTTTTCCGTCAGTGTATTAATGTATGCAGTATTGCGATGAAAATGATTGTGGTAGGATGGAAACAAATATTTTGAGAAGGTTTAGCCATGTTGAAAGAATGAGTGATGGGGAAATAATAGCGAGAGGTAATTTATTCAGCCCAAGTGGCAGGAAAGAAAAATGGAAGAAGGCAGAGGAAGTAAGGGAGAACCAGATTCAGAAATGCACGCAAGACAAAACGTTATTGAGAAAGAAATACAAAAAGTCCTGTGTGAGACTTGTGATGGATGTCAGCAAAGCTCGAGCTGTGTGAGACTTGATTACATTTATTGCTTAATTCATCTGCAATAAGTGAAGTCAAACCATCCACTTTGATTTCCCAGATGATTTTGCATTGAGAAGTTAATCCCTGATACTCAGAGAACAGCTAAGCGACATATATCTCACTATCGTTGTGGTGATGTTCAATAAACCGTTGCATAAATGGTCAGATCACCAGCTGAAATGATTTCAGCTTACATTATGTGGAAAGAAATTCTCCGGACATCAGTGCTTTTTGTACGCAATATTGAATTTATGGCTAAAACCAATAAGAAGTTGGCCCACCTTTGGGTACAGTACATTGTACACCCTCCGTGAAGCACTTTCAATGAGATTCTGGTAACTAGTCGCAGGTATTGTATGCATATTGTTGCATTCCTCCCGCAAAGTAGTGGTCAATTCAGACACAGAAGTTGGACGTGTCGTTCGAGCCCGAATCCGACGTTCAATTTCATCCGAAAGGCCTCTATAAGATTAAGGTTGGGAC
This sequence comes from Macrothele yani, assembly GCA_039090855.1. Taxonomy (NCBI): domain Eukaryota; kingdom Metazoa; phylum Arthropoda; class Arachnida; order Araneae; family Macrothelidae; genus Macrothele; species Macrothele yani. Next base: position 170,645,987 of record CM077004.1, read on the forward strand.
TTTGAGCTGGCCACTTCAAATTCTGTACTCCAATATTCTCAATCCATGTTGAAATGTAGCTTGCTTTATGACACGGCATGTTGTTTTGCTGAAACAAGAATGGCCCTTCTCTGTGAAACTGGTAAATTACAGCTCGTGCGGCGTTGTGTAGGTTGTGCGGAGTTGTGTAGGATGTCTCGGTTCGTAGCGTTCATATTTGCATTCACAACCACCAATGATTCTACTTCATACCACGAGAAACATCCCCAGACCATGACACTGTCACTCCCAGATTTAACAGTTGGGATGACACTTTCTGGCAGATACCGTTCATCTAGAATACGCCACACCCAGCAAGAACCATCGGGTTTTAAAACTGTGTAGTGGGATATGTCACTCCATAACACTTGTTTCCACCGGTCTAGGGTCCATGGACGATGTGCTTTGCACAAAGCAAGTTGCTTACTCGCATTTTTACGAGTTATTGACGGCTTGTATGGAGCAGCTCAGCCAGTTGGGATGACATACCACTAGATTTAAAAGTTGGGATGACACTTTCTGGCAGATACCGTCCATCTAGAATACGCTACGTCCAGCAACAACCATCGGTTTTAAAAACTGTGTAGTTTGATTAGTCACTCCATAACACTTGTTTCCACTGGTCTAGGGTCCATGGACAACGTGCTTTGCACAAAGCAAGTATAGCTTATTCGCATTTTTACGAGTTATTGACGACTTGCATGCAGCAGCTCGGCCAAGGAAATTTAACATGTGCGGTTCCTTACGAACAATGTTAGTGCACACACTCACTCCTGTTGAATCCTGAAATTCTTTGCTGATGATTTGTGCAGAGGGATGACGGTACCCACGGACGACACTGTCCAGAGTACTCTTCGTCCTTTCTATTAGTTTACTTCACCTTCCTGAGCGTTTTCTGGCAGTCGTAAGTCCCTCACGTTTCCATTTACTAACAACACCTTGAGCAGATGACCGTGGGTGTTGCAATTGTTCTGGAATCGCAAGCACGGACAGGTTGCTAATATGTCACCCTATAATAACACCTTGCTGGAAGACAGTAAGTTCAACACTCGTGGCCATGTCTCTCGAGTAGATGATATACAACGTCTGAGGAGCTTACCTGCAGGTTTAAAGGAAACCTGGCACACGTGATCTATTGGGATGTTTCATTTCTGTTGTTGAAGGAGGTGTCCGAAGATTTTTCCATGTAGGGTATGTCAAACTGTGGTATATCTATCTACCTTAGAGATGACACATGTCAAAACGCAAGTTGCAGCGATAAGCCTTCGTTGGTGTAATTCAAACGGTAGAATATCCAATTTCTGAGAAGAAAGATGTGGGATAGAACCTCATCACCCACAAGTTTGGGCTTTTACATTATAAGACGACAAAACTGGGTTAGCGTAAGTATGGAACTGCATTATACATAAGTTAGGCCATGACAGACTAGAGAAACTTCCTTCACGATACCGAAAGGTGGCCCGCATAGATTAAAATATAAAACCTATAAAATAGGCTATGTCTGTTCCTAACGCTCTGACGTCATTCAGTACTTGCAACGCCATCTGCTTTTATCCGGTGGCCGAAATCGGAACTAAGCTCAGCGCTGTCGCACGATATGTGAAATCAAGGAAAAATACCGGAAAATAAAATAAAGTTAGTGCGGCAAATGACTTCAAATGTGGCAACACGCATGTGTTCGAACAACTGTCAGTGACGTTTGTTCTGTTATGTAGGTGTTATGTCGTGTTTTACTTCATTTTCTTCGTATTGCAGAGTAATTTCTTGAAAAAGAATCAGTGTTATTTTATTTCATATAAAGGAACAAGTAAAATTATAAGAAAGTAACTTCAGGCGTAGTTTTGAATCAGAGTGATTGAAATTTAAAGAATTATTGGTTCCGTTGAATTTTTTCTTTGTAGTTCAAGATGGAAGAAGATAAAGCTGAAAGAAAACGTCGCTTGAATAGAGAACGACAACGGCGATGGCGTGCAAACCAATCTTCTAATACTTTGTTGTACAAGATCGAAGAAGATAAAGCTGAAAGAAAACGTCGCTTATATAGAGAACGACAACGGCGATGGCGTGGAAACCAATCTTCTAATACTTTGTAGTACAAGATGGAAGAAGATAAAGCTGAAAGAAAACGTCGCTTATATAGAGAACGACAACGGCGATGGCGTGGAAACCAATCTTCTAATACTTTGTAGTACAAGATGGAAGAAGATAAAGCTGAAAGAAAACGTCGCTTGAATAGAGAACGACAACGGCGATGGCGTGCAAACCAATCTTCTAATACTTTGTAGTACAAGATGGAAGAAGATAAAGCTGAAAGAAAACGTCGTTAAGCGACGTTTTCTTAAATAGAGAACGACAACGGCGATGGCGTGGAAACTAATCTTCTAATACTTTGTAGTACAAGATGGAAGAAGATAAAGCTGAAAGAAAACTTCGCTTGAATAGAGAACGACAACAGCGATGGCGTGCAAACCAATCTTCTAACACTTTGCAGTACAAGATGGAAGGAGATAAGGTGAAAGAAAACGTCGCTTATATAGAGAACGACAACGGCGATGGCGTGGAAACCAATCTTCTAATACTTTGCAGTACAAGATGGAAGAAGATAAAGCTGAAAAGAAAACGTCGTTTAAATAAAGAGCGACAACGGCGATGGCGGAAAACCAATCTTCTAATACTTTGAAGTACAAGATGGAAGAAGATAAAGCTGAAAGAAAACTTCGCTTAAATAGAGAACGACAACAGCGATGGCGTGGAAACCAATCTTCTAATACTTTGTAGTACAAGATGGAAGAAGATAAAGCTGAAAGAAAACGTCGCTTGAATAGAGAACGACAACGGCGATGGCGTGCAAACCAATCTTCTAATGCTTTGTAGTACAAGATGGAAGAAGATAAAGCTGAAAGAAAACTTCGCTTAAATAGAGAACGACAACAGCGATGGCGTGCAAACCAATCTTCTAATACTTTGTAGTACAAGATGGAAGAAGATAAAGCTGAAAGAAAACGTCGCTTGAATAGAGAACGACAACGGCGATGGCGTGCAAACCAATCTTCTAATACTTTGTTGTACAAGATGGAAGAAGATAAAGCTGAAAGAAAACGTCGCTTAAATAGAGAACGACAACGGCGACGGCGTGGAAACCAATCTTCTAATACTTTGTAGTACAAGATGGAAGAAGATAAAGCTGAAAGAAAGCGTCCCTTGAATAGAGAACGACAACGGCGATGGCGTGCAAACCAATCTTCTAATACTTTGTAGTACAAGATGCAGGCGTAGTTTTGATTCAGAGTGATTGAAATTTAAAGAATTATTGGTTCCGTTGAAGTTTTTCTTTGTAGTTCAAGATGGAAGAAGATAAAGCTGAAAGAAAACGTCGCTTAAATAAAGAGCGACAACGGCGATGGCGGAAAACCAATCTTCTAATACTTTGAAGTACAAGATGGAAGAAGATAAAGCTGAAAGAAAACGTCGCTTAAATAGAGAACGACAACGGCGATGGCGTGGAAACCAATCTTCTAATACTTTGTAGTACAAGATGGAAGAAGATAAAGCTGAAAGAAAACGTCGCTTGAATAGAGAACGACAACGGCGATGGCGTGCAAACCAATCTTCTAATACTTTGTTGTACAAGATGGAAGAAGATAAAGCTGAAAGAAAACGTCGCTTAAATAGAGAACGACAACGGCGACGGCGTGGAAACCAATCTTCTAATACTTTGTAGTACAAGATGGAAGAAGATAAAGCTGAAAGAAAGCGTCCCTTGAATAGAGAACGACAACGGCGATGGCGTGCAAACCAATCTTCTAATACTTTGTAGTACAAGATGCAGGCGTAGTTTTGATTCAGAGTGATTGAAATTTAAAGAATTATTGGTTCCGTTGAAGTTTTTCTTTGTAGTTCAAGATGGAAGAAGATAAAGCTGAAAGAAAACGTCGCTTAAATAAAGAGCGACAACGGCGATGGCGGAAAACCAATCTTCTAATACTTTGAAGTACAAGATGGAAGAAGATAAAGCTGAAAGAAAACGTCGCTTAAATAGAGAACGACAACGGCGATGGCGTGAAACCAATCTTCTAATACTTTGTAGTACAAGATCGAAGAAGATACAGCTGAAAGAAAACGTCGCTTGAATAGAGAACGACAACGGCGATGGCGTGCAAACCAATCTTCTAATGCTTTGTAGTACAAGATGGAAGAAGATAAAGCTGAAAGAAAACGTCGCTTATATAGAGAACTACAAAGGCGATGGCGTGCAAATCAATCTTCATAAAACCTATGAAACTTTTGAAGAAACACAAGCGAGACATATTACAGACGTAGTCTATTATATACATGTAGGTTTTATATATATGTATGTATATGTATTTTATGATTCGTGTTGTAAAAATTTCAGTCACAGCTTTTTCACACGTGCGTTGCACGGGCTATGAGCTAGTTATAAAATAAACTCCAAAGAAAGACTGCTGTTCCCATTTCCGAAAAGAAATTAATTTGCAATTGAATTTTACTTCCTATCTGCACAACGCGTGGTTGTCTGAAATTCGAACATTGATTTTTATTACCACTTTGTCAAATATTTCTTTGATTTCTCAGGAATAAGGGAAATCTTTTTACTTAAAAAAAAACTTTTTTTTCCTTCAAAATTTCAATAAAGTACTTTCTACTAATAATAAATGCTAATGCCTTATTTAGTACCATTTATTTATTGAATTGGTGTTGCTAATAATACAGAACTTGTCCAAAAAAAATTTATTGGAGTACTAATGAGTATTTTTACAGCTGGTAAAAACTCTTTTTATTTCATGTTGTTTAATTTATAGGCGGTCTGTTTTTTTTTCTGGCACACTTTCTTCACGTGAGATAAAAGGATGACGTCATTTACTGGAAGTCCGTGATTTTCCTTTTGTCTGTTTTTGAACAGTTCCATTTCACTAGATGCTTTTGAAGTTCAGATGAGAATGACGATCAAACTTGCTACTCAACTGGTAAATCTGAAACAAAAGAAAATGAAGTATATGAAGAAATATTCGAAACTCACATTGAAATGTTTATCATTTGTTGCATTGTCTTGAAAATAAAAATAACCGCATTATTCGCAGACAGCTTGCGCACCACAACCTAGTGTTACTCAAATTTCAAGGTTACTGGAGGACTGTAGTCTCGTACAATTGCTTTCATTTTGCACCGTACAAAATTTTGTTTCTGGTATTCAGTATAAAAGTAAGTTTGGTTTGTTCTCTACGATGACAACTGATAATAACTGCTTGATGAGTTTACAAACCAAACGTCTTCATGACTTGACAGTCAGAAAAAACAAGGAACTTTTGTGAATGAAACAATGACTAACTTACAGTGAACTATAGTGGAGGTATACCCTGCGTTGCCAGGGTTACCAAAAAATTACATGAATCTGCTTCTGGAAAAGCGCTTTTTGAACAATTTTCTTGGATTTCGGATTCTTTGTTATTGGGGGTTTAACGACCACCGTGAGCAACTCAATGGGCTAAATTCCTTTTTATTGGGGGTTTAATGACCACCGTGAGCAACTCAATGGGCTAAATTCCTTTTTATAGGGGGTTGAACGACCACCGTGAGCAGCTCAATGGGCTAAATTCCTTTTTATTGGAGGTTTAACGACCACCGTGAGCAACTCAATGGGCTAAATTTCTTTTTATTGGGGGTTTAATGACCACCCTGAGCAGCTCAACGGGCTAAATTCCTTTTTATTGGAGGTTTAATGACCACCGTGAGCAACTCAATGGGCTAAATTCCTTTTTATTGGGGGTTGAACGACCACTGTGAGCAGCTCAATGGGCTAAATTCCTTTTTATTGGAAGTTTAATGACCATCGTGAGCAACTCAATGGGCTAAATTCCTTTTTATTGGGGGGTTTAATGACGACCCTGAGCAGCTCAATGGGCTAAATTCCTTTTTATTGGGGGTTTAATGACCACCCTGAGCAGCTCAATGGGCTAAATTCCTATTTATTGGAGGTTTAATGACCACTGTGAGCAGCTCAATGGGCTAAATTCCTTTTTATTGGAGGTTTAATGACCACCGTGAGCAACTCAATGGGCTAAATTCCTTTTTATTGGGGGTTGAACGACCACCGTGAGCAGCTCAATGGGCTAAATTCCTTTTTATTGGAGGTTTAATGACCACCGTGAGCAACTCAATGGGCTAAATTCCTTTTTATTGGGGGTTGAACGACCACCGTGAGCAGCTCAATGGGCTAAATTCCTTTTTATTGGAGGTTTAATGACCACCGTGAGCAACTCAATGGGCTAAATTCCTTTTTATTGGGGGTTTAATGACCACCGTGAGCAACTCAATGGGCTAAAACCAGTCGCCCATCCGTAATTTAAAGCCACTGGTTCTACTGAAGCGAGAGAGCCAGTGCCGTAAGATAACACACACTAACCATGCCTTACTGGGATTCAAACCCGGATCCATCTTAGACGAATAATCAGAAGCCATGGCTTAAACCATTGCGCCACCGGGACGGCCTGACTTGGGATTAATTTGTCCAGAAGATTTTCGCTTGTTCTGGGGCATTCTAGAATTTGCGCTGATGAGGGGTCCCATCTTCTCTTAATAGTTTCAGAGTCTTGGATTCTGCATTGATAGATTTTCGCTATTTCAATTTAAGCTAAAATTACACAAAAAGCATAGAAATTTATTAACTGGAATTCACTGCTGTTAGACAAATCCCGTTTGTTCCTTTATTGCAAGCAATTATATCAAAATATCTATATATTAATTCTAAAAGGTGTTCTACTGTAAGAGCAGTTGTGAGAGAACAGCTGAACGTAAACATATGGTTGAGGTATGAAAATAAAGGTCTTACCATGAAGATGCGCCAGTCGAAGAGGAACATGAGATTGGGGCAAAGGTTCGGGGTTTGTAGGGCGGCAAAATTTCCATGTAAAGTCAATGGGAGAAGCGTGCGGTTGGCATCCGATCGCCTGCGGTTGATTCACACGCCGTTGAAGGCGAAAGTATGGAGGTACTCAGATAGTCCAAAGTCCGAAGTCACTCTTCTCAGCGAACCGTTGTGCAAACCAACGCCAGCAGGAATTTGTTTGAAAGTTCTTATCGGAACAGCGAACACTCAAAGACCAGATTGCGTTATGCCGTTGGACTGTGTGATGTATATATACAATTTAATATTCATTCGATCCAGTTTATTCACGTAGGTAAGACGTTTCCCATTATGTAAAGATGTAAATAAACGTTTCACATGAGTTTATTCTTTTCAAAAAAAAAAAAAAAACTAATTGTCGATTTCGACGGGTTTCGTCTACCAGGAAAAAATCAAACTATTCGTCGATTTCGACGGGTTTCGTCTACCGGGTCCGAATCCCGATGAGGCATGGATGTTGTGTTTGTCTTACGGCAGTGGCTCTCTCCCTTCCCTGAAACCAATGACATTAAATTAGGGGCGGGCGACTGCTTATTGCCGAAGCGTTGACTTATAATGATTCGTTCGTGAAGGGTCCGGGTTCGAATCCCGGTGAGACATGGATGTTGTGTTTGTCTTACGCCACTGACTCTCTCCCTTCCTTAGAACCAGTGACCCTAAATTAGGGACTGGCGACGGCTTATAGCCCATTGAGTTGCTCAAAGTGGTCATTAAATCGTCAGTCACAAAACAAAACAAAAATCAAGAACGTGGACTATAATTAATTTGTCAATCAAATAAAGTTTACATTTGTAGTTTCATATGACTTTTATATTTTCAAAAAAAAAAAAAAAAAAGACCGACGATTCCGACGGGTTTCGTCTAGTAATATTTTAAACTTAATTGGCACTTTCATGCACTAAACATAAGCTATCACAAAGTGGGAGAGGGAGGGAGTGGGACATCCAGGTTCCATGGTAGTCTAAATTTTTTGCAGGGTCTTAGAGAGTAACTATGCAAAATTTTATCCAGACTGGTCAAAGGGTAAGGGCACAAAGTGTCAAGAGGATGAAACCAGAGGGAGGAAGTGGGATGTCCAGGTTTCGTGGTAGCCTATGCTTTCCGCAGATTTCAAGTGAGTAGCTATGCAAAATTTGGTGCATAACAGTGAGGGGGGTTAGGCAAAAAGTCTCAAGGGTATGAAATCAGGGGAGGGAATGGGATGTCTAGGTTTCATGGTAGCATATATTTTTTCTGTAGGGTCCTAGACAGTAACTATGCAAAATGTGGTTCAGATCGGTCAAAGGGTTAAGGAGTTCATAGGGAACTTACAGACAGACATTCTATTTTATACATTATATAAAAGATGTGGGCGTATTCTACGTACTATTTTTCTGACTTTATAAATGCAATGGAACCCCGTTTTTCGGTTTTTCAAGGGACCAAGTATTACTGACGTATAACTTGAAAACAAAAAGTGCAAAGGAAACGAAACGGCAAGTTTCCGTCCTAGATGGCAGCACATTATTCTATTGCAACGTATGGTCAGGGCCGGATTAAGGAGGGGTCTATAGGGGCTCCTTAATCCGGCCCTGACATATGTTTCGTGGTAGCCTATGCTTAAGGAGGGACCTATGGGGCTCTCCTTAAGCATAGGCTACATGAAACCTTCACCAAGGTGAAGGTTTCATGTGGCTGTGTACAACGGGGTCAGCAATATAGTTTCAGCTTTTCCACAACCATTCACCCACACTTCCTAGTTGGGGCCCACCATGACCAAGGGCCCAGGAGCCTGGGCAAATTACAGATAGATAGATAGAGAGAGACATAGATAAATAGTGACATAGATAAATAGAGACAGATAGAAACAGAAATAGAGAGAGACATATATAGATAGATAGATAGATAGATTGAGAGAGATAGGTTTATAAAACGGTTTTATTTTTTGTCTTGTAGGATTTCCGCTTGTTCAAAAACAGAGACTGGAAGACGAACAGTTTTCAAGCTGGTGACTCACCAAGGGATTCACCCACACTTCCCAGTTTGCACTTGAATCTGTTAATGGTCGAAGTGCCCTATCAGTGGCGGCGGAAACGCCCGGTCCGCCAGGGCCAGGCTCGGTCAATAATTTAAATAATTTTAGCCAAGATTTTTTTATTTATTTTTTTATTTGGCAAATGTGAGATTTTTTGTTGTGATGTGCCTTAGAAAGTTTCTCTTGGTAAGGGGCCGTCCATAAAGTATGTCCGAGATTACAGGGGAGGAGATCCGGACAACATGACCAAATGTGACATGGGAGGGGGGGGGGGTGTATAGTAATTCGGGTGACCAGCGGCAAAAATATAGTGGATGGTATGTCTTCGTTTTGTTTTATATTCTTTTCTTCTTTTAATTGTTAAAAAAGGTATGAAATATTTCTGATGATATTTAGCTAAATCAGAAAATTAACATTAAGTTCTCGTATTTGTACTACCAAATCTATCGTGTTTTGTGGATGGATGCTATGATCGGGAGTGTTCCAATCTTGAATGCGTGCGTTCATTTGTAGATCTTTATTTCAGCATGATAAAGTTCAGGTGGCATTTGGGAATAAATTAATGCCTAAATAATAAATATTTTCTGGAGAAAAAGTGTAAATATATGGAAGATTCCTTTAAATTATTACATGTTTTCTTGCTGTTTCTGAACGGACTTCTAAAAGCAGTTGTCAAAAATAAAGGGGGTAGCAGTAATTAGGACGTACTTTTTAGGAGGGAGGTGTCAACAATCGGACAAAATGTGACATGGGGAGGGAGGTACTTTATGGACGGCCCCTAAGTGGTCAGGTGGTCGTAATCCCTAACAAAGCTCCATAGGCACTGTTTTTTTTTTCTGTTTGTTCCAGGAAACGGGAAGGGAGAGGGGGGCACTACGATTCGAAATTTCGGGCCCGGTCAACGAAACTCATTTTCCGCCGCCCCTGTGCCCTATGACTTCATATTGTATAACAAACAAGATGCACTAAGAAAGGTATACAATGCTAAATCATTAGAAAATCCAAGACGAATTCTAAGAATCTTAAGATTTTAACTCGTGTTCTTATGAGAGCCAATGAAAAACGCAATGACTTATTCTGAGAACTTTGCAGACAATTTAGTAGTTAGTTTCGTGTTTTAATGTATTTCAGAAATGATTCTTAGTGATAAGTTCTTAGGGGGGCCGACTCATATGTCTTAGACAAGGGGCCGACTAAGGTCTTAATCCGGCCCTGCGTATGGTGTAACTGTTAAGGGGTACGCAGTATTTTTTCATGTTCTAGTGTACTAATATTTTCAGAAATCTTAGTTTTCATAATATTTTTTTGCTTTTAATTCCATTAATTTCAATCGCAGTGTATAGAGTTAGAGCACTTGCAAATGCAATATGTAGTATTTATGTTGTATGTACACTGAAGAGCAATTGAATTAGAGACAGCTGGCGTTATGCAAATGTGGCGCTGTGGGCGGCCATGTAAACGGAAACGACATGACGTATGCAGCGATCCGACAATATAAGGAGTGATGCGACGGGAATCAGTAAGAGTCGGACGCAGTATGGGTAAGACGAAGGATCTAATCGCATTTGATCGTGGGAAAATTGTCGGGGCCCGACGAATGGGTCACTCCATCTCGGAAGTCGTGCAGGCACTGGGATTTTCACTAGCCACCTGTGTCACGGGTGCACCGTGAGTGCATCGAATCTGGTAAAACCATCCCTGCAAGGACCCAACTGCCGTGGACAACAGCGTGTGGATGAGCGCAGTCATCGTTGGCGAGCTCGCATTGTAACAGCGGATAGACGAGCCACAGTGCAAGAAATCACTCGGCAATTTAACGCTGGTGCACAAAAACGTGTAAGCAGACACACCATCCAGATCCATCTCCTCGCTATGGGGTACAGAAGCAATCGTCCCACGAGGTATGCCGCTGCTGACCGCGCATCACAGGGGTGCAAAGATCAGAATGGGCGCGGGAACATCGGCACTGGACCCTATACATGTGGAAAAATGTTGCCTGGACTGATGAGTCGAGATTCACGTTGGTACATGCGGATGGCAGGTTACGAGTACGGCGCAAACCACATGAAGCGATGGATCCTTCTTACCAGCAGGGTACTCTTCAAGCTGGTGGGGGTGACATTCTAGTCTGGGGGTTGTTTACGTGGAATGAAATGGGACCCCTGGTACGTGTGACATCGTCTCTCACAGGTCAACGTTACCGGGATATCCTGGACGACCATTTGCTCCCGTTTGTGCGTCTTCAACATCCCACTGGAGACCTCATCCTGCAACAAGACAATGCACCTTGCCATCGCTCCCGAATTGTATCCGAATGGTTGGATGAACACCACCGATGTGACCTCGCTTCCTTGGCCAGCTAGATCATCTGACCTCAATCCCATCGAGCACATCTGGGATGCCATCGAGAGAGATGCTCGAGGCTCTGACCCCCTCCATCAAATCTTCGCGAACTGTGGAAGCTTGTTCAGGGGTCGTGGATCCGTACGGCTCCCCAACGCCTCCGGTGTCTTGTCGAGTCCATGCCGAAACGAATCGCCGCAGTCATCAGGGCGAAAGGTGGTGCTACACGTTACTAGACAGGTATCTCTAATTCAAATGCTCTTCAGCGTATATAGTATACAAAGCGTTATTCCTAATTAATTTAAGACTGATATTTTTTGCACAAGAAGATATGATGTCGTAATTATACAAAATACGTATTCATTAACATGGTTAAAACAAACGACTAACTTTTTATTCTTTAAGGTGGTTCCACCTAAAATCTCTGCCTTATGTTTCCAAAGGTAAAACTTCTTTACACATTTTCTTCGCAATTAATGTATTCCCGAGGATGAAAAGTTGCACATCGATAAAACTAACTTTAAGTTATAGCATTTGATACGTAATACTTGCTAAAACATAAACAAAATTTAGCAATCCAACATTTGTTTGTCTACTGACATCATCGATGTCCACGTCGCGCCATCTATCAACAGGTCTAAACATTACTCAAAGCAAAATGATTGATTTTTAATGTAATTATGGTAATGTTTTAGCAAGTATTAAGTATTCCATGCTGTAACTTAAAGTTAGTTTTATCTATATGAAAATTTCCATCCTTTGGAAAAAATTAATAGCGAAGAAAATATGTAAAGAAGTTTTACCATTGAAAACATAGGACAGAGATTTTAGGTAGAACCACTTAAGCTGAAACTCTACTTTTAAGTTGAAACATTGCATTTTCAAGGCCGTTGAGAGCATGCATTGTTTTCTCTTCAGTATTTTAGCTATAAGAGAAGTTTCTAACGACGCCGAATGATTTCAGTTCATCACTAAATTTTGATGACGATGCCCTTATTTCGAAATCATCATCATTCTTGCCACTGGAGACGTTCTCATTGAAAGTTTTTCTTCTCGGTCATTTCATATAAAACCATAAGTGACATTGACAAATCCGCCAAGCTACTGATGCCATAAGTGACGTTGACAAATCCACCAAGCAACTGACGTAATTTTTGAAGCTGAGCTGACCTTCCTCTTCAATTACATCGTTCCAATCAGACTGCGAAACGATATCTTCTTCGGGTGTAGATTCGTCTGGAAAGCGAATGCAAATGAAAGTTTTAAGGAAAGAGTCTGATATGACAACATCAAGCAAGAGCAGTTGTCTATGCAGGTGCAAAATGGACCATGGCAGCTCAGGAAGAGCGCCTGCATTCCACGAAGTGAGTCATAAAGCAGGAAAGGCGGAAGAGATGGATGTTGGAAAATGGAAAACGGAATTCAAGGGGAAGGTGAAGAGTGAGAACAGAGCTTGGTAAATGGGATTCGCGTGGTTCGAATTTCTAATTCACGATATCACAACACAGCAATTAAACGCATAAATGAGAAGAAGCAAGTTCAATTAAAGTATAATTAACAAAATTTAACATTATTGTTATTCAGATATTTTGGGTCTGCGACGTTTTACGTATAAACGAGAGAAACGTACTAGTGAGAAACGTATAACCGAGTTCTACTCTACATTACAACCTTTCTGTGACTTTTGTAACATTCATGGCATTTCTTTCACAAAATAGATATCTAAGGTATTGTAACGTCAGTACTTTCAGCTCTTCCGTTACGATTCTCTAGATGTCTTCAGTTGATTCAATTTTCCTGACGGAATTTCTTTCACGGAAAAAAAAAAAAAAAAAAAGGAAAAAGAAGACACGTGATAAAAGTTATGGATGTTTCAGTCCTGGGCTTTATTTCCTAGCCCAGATTTTCCGCCGTATAGAAAGGGTCACGGGGAAAAACGTATTACTACAAACATATCGAATCAACTTGCCGCATTTGAAAATTTTCGACACCATCTTGGATAGACTTTCAAGGTTTTGAAAAAAAAAGCAGTCTAACAGGTTTTTAGTTCACTCATATTTCTTTTGCAAGCTCATTAAATGCCAACAGATTTTCAGTACTGACTTCACACTCTGCTCGTCTGAATTAGAAGTTTTTGCGGAACTTGTCTTTCTCACTGAATATTTTTTTAGATTAAGCAGAAAATTATATCTGAACATTAAGGAATTAAGAAAAATATCCCCCTTATCCACAAGCACTTCATAAACGCATAACATTTTGTAAATGCCACTGCCATTTTTTCTTCCCTATTAAATTAAAATTTTAACTCTGATTTTAACGAAGTCCTGTAATATTTAGACAGAGGTTAAAAGTGCTGTTCGTGTTAAATAATGATCTGGTTAATCTTTGTTTTTCTTTTTTATTCTATTTTTCTTATTTTACTAAAGATGTATTGACCACCATAAGCATTTCTAATAGCTATAAGTGGCCGCCCGTCACTAATTTGTGGCCATCGGTTTCTAGAACGAGAGAGAGCCATCTCCTTTAGAAAAATACGCCCATCAATAACTTATCCAGGAGTCGAACCCTAGCCTAGCTAAGACGACTGACTAAGCCTGTGACTACTGTGCTACAACAGTGTCAGAATGAATCTGGGTGCTAGATTGTCGGAATGAAGATGATTCACAAAGCCGACGCATAGACCGTCACACTAGTGTTACCAACTATCACATCTAGCTCTTGCTTTATTGAAAAACTAGCAGTTATGTTTGTTCTCAGAATCATGTATCTATATATTTTTTTAATATAAAGTTAAAGAAAGGGAAAAGTAATTAAAATAAAAAAAAATAATTTAAGATCCGCAACTGTTTTACGATTTAGAACAGAGTAGTATAACGTCAAGGCATATGGTTTGACGCAAAACGGAAAAGTCTTTAGCGTCCCTTAATTTTAAATAAAAATTTCATGGAATTTTTACAGCATTTCAACGTTTCTGGCATAATTTTCTTTAAACTTATTAGCATTTTTAACAGTAAAGCTGTAACGAAGTAAATTTCTCCGTCATTTCTGTATCCGCGCCAGGATTCGAACCCGGGTCCCCTCATTCCGGAATAAGTTGCTCTACCAATTGAGCTACGCGGACGTTTGTTCTGACTACTATCTGCCTTTGTGTCGTGTGCGTCCTGCTGGCAGGTACGTCACATCTCCTGGTACGTTACATCATCTCCCCTTATTTTTTTTTCGAAGTGCTGGAGAAGGGATTCTCTTATTTTTCCTATCTCGCGGTGTGGAAATAACATCACACCATTGCGAGATTTTGAACGGTCGGGTCATCCGGATAGTTCGGGCGCCATTATAATGAAGTAAATTTCTCCGTCATTTCTGTATCCGCGCCAGGATTCGAACCCGGGTACCCTCATTCCGGAATAAGTTGCTCTACCAATTGAGCTACGCGGACGTTTGTTCTGACTACTATATGCCTTTATGTCGTGTGCGTCCTGCTGGCAGGTACGTCACATCTCCTGGTACGTTACAAAGCTAAGCCGCTTTTTTGAATTTTTGTGATTTTCAGATTTTTCAAGGTGTAGAATTGGTAGAAAAATTAAAGCAAACAGTATTCCTAAGTCGCAATTCTGTTTTTTTTTTTTTTTTTTCGGACTTTTCTAGGTATGCGAACCTTAAGACCTATCAACATGCCAATTTTCAGATGTCTAGGTCATTCAGAAGGTGCTGAATAATTTAGCAAAAAATTCAAGCAGACAATGTTCCAAAGCTGCTATTTTGAGGGGTTTTTTTTTCCGGATTTTCTAGGTATCTGGAACTTAAGACCTATCAGTATACGAATTTTCAGATCTCTAGGTCATTTAGAAGTGGTCGAACAATTCGCGGAAGGAAACATTCGAATTTTCCCACTTCGCTTTATATTTTTAGATGTTCCATATCTCCCAAACTCTTTAATGCCACATTGCAAAATGTCTTTCAATCAATGAATTGGGAAAAACAAAGGGATAAAGATTAATGGAGATGATTTAACTCACCTTCGTTTTGCTGATAATGTAGTCATTTTTGCAACTGCCCCTTTAGAGCTGCAGACATGGCCGGATTAAGGGGGGGGCGGTCTATAAGGGCTATAGCCTTGGGGCATATCGTGACCAAGGGCAGAAGAGGCATGCCTGGGCAAGTAATAAAAAGAGAGAGAGAGAGAGGGAGAGATTTATAATATAGTTTTACTTTTGTCTTGTATAATTTCCAATTGTGACGTACTACAGAGGTGAAAACATGCGTCAAGACGACAAATCTGCAGCGAGACATTCTGTCAGTGTAGCTCAGTTGAGAGAGCGACTTACTCCGTAATAAGAGGACACGGACAAACTTGTGTTTTCACACACTTGGTAAGAAACAGAGGCTGGATGACGAAGAGATTTCATGACAGCGACTCACCAAAGGTACAGGTTTTATGTTACTGTGGACAATGGGAAGGGCGAGGCAGTTTCAGCTGTTTCACTATACCATCCACCCACATCCCCTAATTTGTACTTGGAACAGTTAATTATCGAAGTCCCCTTTGGCTTCATATTGCGTTTAACAAAAAAGATGAACTAAGAAAAGCATACAATGATAAATCAGTAGAAAATCCAGGACAAAATCTAGGAATCTTAAGCTCATGCTCTTCTGAGAACAATGAAAAATGCAGTGACTTATCATGAAAACTCTGCAGAAAATGTAGTAGCTAGAGTTTTGTGTTTTAACGGACTTCATAATAGTTCTCCGTCATAAGTTCTTTGGGGTCTCACTGAGAAGCCTTGGGACCCACTCAAATGTCTTAGCCTAGGGCCCACTAAGGCCTTAATTCGGCTCTGGTTGCAGAGTATGATCCAGGAACTTGCTGACAAGAATAAAGAAGTCGGATTAAAAATGAACTTGCAGAAGGTAAAACTGATGTACAATGCTTTTACAAGAAATGAAGATTTATCGATTGATGGCACAAAGCTGGAGATATCCGATAACTAAATTTACTTTAGACAGCAGATATCAAGCAAAGGTCACATTAATGAAGAAATTAATCGACGTATAAAACTTGGTTGGAGAGCTTTTGGAAGAAACAGTATAATTTTTAAGAGCAGTATGCCATTATGTCTTAAAAGAAAAGTGTTTAATCAATGCATCCTTTCAGTGCTTACGTACGGAGCAGAGACGTGGACCTTAACTAAAAGAGACATACAAAGACTACAGACAACTCAAAGAAGCATGGAGAGATGAATGCTTGGTGTAACCAGGAGAGATAAGAAGAGGAACTCGTGGATCAGAAAAATGACAAGAGTAGAAAGATATCATGACCAGAGGGAAATTACTGAAATGGCAATGGGTTGGACATGTTGCCTGAAGAATGGACCACTGATGGACAACCGAAATGTTAGAATGGATTCCGAGGGACAGAAAAAGACCTAGAAGAAGACCACATGGGAGATGGATGGATGAAATTCTAAAGATGCTGAAGTGCATGTGGAGGAATCCGGCTTAAGATACACCATTGTGGAAGAAACGTAGGGAGACCTTCATCCAGCAGTGGATTGACAGTGGTTAAGAATGATAATGATGATTATACAAGGTGCAGCAGCGTTCATAGGGCAATTTGCTGCGTGTCGTACAATGACGTCATTTATCAATGCGCTCCCAATGACGCGACATTCTTATGTCAATGAGCTGCCATTTTGTTTTTCGTTCGACATGGCGAGCTGGACGGTTGAGCATTGTACTTTTGCTGTTGAAACGTATTTCAAGAATAACGATTCTATAGTTGCCACACAAAGTCTATTCAGGCGACATTTCAAAGTGGGATGTCATGGGAATGTGTCAGATGGAAGCACCATTACAAGGTGGGTAAATTCCTTTCGATCAACAGCATCGACTTGTAATCGTAAACCAGGAGGTAGTGAGAGGACTGTGAGGACACCAGAAATGATTGAAAATGTTCATGCTGCAATCTTGCGTAGCCCTAAAGGATCTGCTCGGTGACACTCTACAGCTTTGCAGATTTCCGATCGTTCATTCAGGAGAATATTGCATGACGATCTCCATTTTCACCCTTATAAGCTCCAAATTGTGTAAGAAATTAAGCCTCAAGATTTGGTTGCACGCGAACAGTTTTACACAACCATGTGTGATCGCCTTCGTGAAAATCCACTGATGTTACCCACCTTAATTATCATCGAGTTTGCACACTTCGAGTTATGTGATTCGGTGATTAAACAAAATCTGCGTTATTGCAGTTAGAGATGAGTTCGGGATCAATTTTAGGATCCCGGTCCAGCTCGGGTTCTCCGAAAAAAGTTTGTTAACAAGGCTTGCATTATGCACAAGCCAAAGCTATGGCTCAATCAAGGATTAGTTTAAAAATCATTAGTTTAAAAAGTTTACTTCAGTTAATCCACTTCATAAGACAAACTCAATCATGTAATTGATTAAAAGTCTGTTCGACTTTTAATCAATTACGTGATTTGAGTTCAGACCAGCGCCTGAGCCAGGTCGGTTTCCATCCGGGGCGGCTTTAATAAGATTACAGTACGAAAGGACTATGTTCTTCGAATCACTATGCATAAAAGCTAATATTCCAAAATGTGGACTAGAAAGTAAATAAATAATCGATGCACATGCCGTACAACTATACCAGGGGAATCAGTGATTTTGCCAAAAGCTGAAGATAAGAAAATCTTTTAGAAACGCAAAATACTCCATTCGCTATTTCTTTTGGATTTCTAAATTTACTTTTATTTTGAATAAATTGCATTACAAAACATACAATTCTTTACCGACAGTCACACGTGTTTTAAATTTTGACTCTAGAATGCTAAACTTTGAAATATAATTTACATATATTCTAACTGGTAAAGATAGTTTACAGTGATGTAGTAGAGTATAAAAAAAGCATGTAAATCAATTTCCAAAAGAAAAACAAAAAAACGTACGAGCATTCCAGACCAGATTATTCTTCATTTTGTAACATTAACAAAGCTTTGCACTTAATAGTGTAATAACCACGATATTATTCTATGTGTGTGCAGTTTCCAGCAAGTTCATCATGAAAATTGGTTACCGTTTAAGCCTCTCGAAACTCCTCAAAAAAAGAATGAAGCATCTAATGCTTCAGCGCTTAACCTTGGTCTTCTTTCCTCTAAAACTTGACCTGCTGTACTAAACACTCTCGTTAGCAGAACTACTGGATGGTATGCATAGTACACGTATCGCAATGGCAGCTAGCTTAAGAAATTGATAATTCTTCCACCACTGTAACAAATCCACAGCTTCAAAGTGTGTTTCTCCCATGCGCAATTTCACATGCTTAAAAATTTCATCTGGATCAGGATTATGAATTTCAAACTCATCTTCCAAATCTTCAAATATAAGCCCGCTGATTTTTTTCAGGAAAAAAAAATCAGAAAAATGAAAAAAAATCATTGCTGAAGAAATCAAGTTGCAGATCTAGAAGTGACACCACCCGTGTATTTAACACTAGAAATTCTTTAATTTTTGGTAACCAATATCCAGGGAATTATTTTTTAATTACAGTTTTTCGTGAAGGTAACTTATAAACAATGAAATTGGATATATATAAAGAATTCAGTAATGAAATTCAACATGTGGTAATGCCAAGCCCGGGCCCGGGTTTTTCGGCTCTTAATTATTCCTGAGCCCGCCAGAGCCCGGACTAGGCCCGGTTTCCGTAGACCAGCCCGGGCCCGAACTCATCTCTGATTGGAGTGATGTAAACCGAGTCAACTGCACTCAAACCCTTGCACAGCACCCGTGTCACTCTCTGGTGTGGAGTTGCTTCCTTTGGAATTATCGGGCCGTATTTATCCGATGGCTATGAGGGTGTCGCTGTAACTGTCACCAGTGAACATTATCTACGGATGTTGCAAGACATCTTACTTCCTCAATTACGGATGCTGAACGTGGATATGGACCATTTATGGTTCCAAAACGACGGGGCGACCGCGCACGTGGCACGAATATGCATGGATTTTTTACGGCAGACCTTTCCACAGAGATTAATTTTTCGTTATGGGGACATCCCTTCACTGCCCAGGTCCCCCGATCTAACATATGCTGAACTTTTCTGATGGGGGTACCTCAAGCAAGAAGTCTTTCAAACACGTTGTGCCACCATATTGGAATTGAAGGACCGTATCAGATAATAAATAAACAAATACATCGCTCTTTCCACGTTCCAAACACACAGCATCCGAAAAATGTTTTTTCAGCAGCCGCTGTGGAATCAAACCAACAGAACTCTCGATATCGCGCCAAGTGTGTTACATTTACGCTTTCGACCGTATCAGAGTTCTTATGGGGGTACCTCAAGCAAGAAGTCTTCCAACCACGTTGTGCCACCATATTGGAATTGAAGGACCGTATCAGAGTTCTTATGGGGGTACCTCGAGCAAGAAGTCTTCCAAACACGTTGTGCCACCATATTGGAATTGAAGGACCGTATCAGAGTTCTTATGGGGGAATCTCAAGCAAAAAGTCCTCCAAACACGTTGTGCCACCATATTGGAATTTAAGGGCCGTATCAGAGTTCTTATGGGGGTACCTCGAGCAAGAAGTCTTCCAAACACGTTGTGCTACCATATTGGAATTGAAGGACCGTATCAGAGTTCTCAAGCAATAAGTCTTCCAAACACGTTATGCCTCCATATTGGAACTGAAGGGCCGTATCAGAGTTCTTATGGGGGTACCTCGAGCAAGAAGTCTTCCAAACACGTTGTGCCACCATATTGGAATTGAAGGACCGTATCAGAGTTCTTATGGGGGTACCTCAAGCAAGAAGTCTTCCAAACACGTTGTGCCACCATATTGGAATTGAAGGACCGTATCAGAGTTCTTATGGGGGTACCTCAAGCAAGAAGTCTTCCAAACACGTTGTGCCACCATATTGGAATTGAAGGACCGTATCAGAGTTCGTATGGGGGTACCTCAAGCAAGAAGTCTTCTAAACACGTTATGCCACCATATTGTAATTGAAGGACCGTATCAGAGTTCTTATGGGAGTACCTCAAGCAAGAAGTCTTCCAGACACGTTATGCCACCATATTAGAATTGAAGAGCCGTATCAGAGCTGCCGTCACCAATATCCCTTGCGATATGTTACGACGAGTAATTGACTCCTTCCAACGCCGCTTAGAACCATGTGTGGTGCAGCGGGGCCGCAATTTGACAGGGGTCATATTCAAACATTGACTGATCAATGGTATTCTTGTAGCTACTATTTGACATACAGAGTAGTAAATAACAAGTTAGTAAAATCATGCAATGCATTGATTATAATTCGCTTTGCAACATACCAGAAATCATTACTCGAGTTATTACTCAAGTTATGAGGATAATGGCTGTGGAATAAATCTCGCACCTGTGCCCTGACCTTTGATCCCATTTCGATAACATTCAACAGAACCGGTTCAGTATACCTCCGATATAATATGACAACGTTTTGTTGCAATAGAAGCATTTTTACGTACGTTATGATGCATAAGGGATATGGAATAGATCCCGCTCCTGTGTCCTAACCATTGACCCCATTTCGCCCATTTTCAATAGGATTCGTCCCCAGGCAGGCCCCTACAACATACTAACATTTCATCCAAATCGAAGCATTTTTACGTAAGTTATGACGCATAATGGCAATGGAAGTGATTCCGCTCCTATGTCCTGACCTTTGACCCCATTTCGCCCATTTCAATAGGGTTTGTCCCCAGGTGGTCCCCTAAAAGGCACTAAAATTTCATCGAAATCGAACCTTTTTTACATTAGTTATGACGCATAAGAGCAGTGGAATGGATCCCGCTTCTATGTCCTGACCTTTGACCCCATTTCGTTCACTTTCAATAGGGTTCCTTCCCAGGTGGTCACCTAAATTTCCTCGAAATCGAACGATTGTTACGCGAGTTATCGTGCGGACGGGCATACGCACACAACGCGTGACATAATGAGGCAGATGAGAATCGCGACAATCTGCTCGAAAGAGTGTGACGTCATAAAACTTTAATAGGATCCACACACAACGAGTGGCGTAATGAGACAGATAGCGTGGCCGCGCGTCATAATCTCAATCGCGAGCTTGTGATGTCATAAGATTTCTAAGCATGGGTAACATTAATGGAACGACGCCATGACACTGAAAACGTGGTAATTCAGGGTGGTTATTTAACCCACTAAACGAATTTTCCTAAAGTCGAGATCAAGCTAAATCGATTTCTAGTACCAGAAAACGGTAGGTAAACGAATTTCATTAAAATCCTTAGAGCGTTTTGAAAATAAAATTTTCATAGATACAAGAATTGCTCCTTTAAGGTGGACGTCAAGTAATTTTGCTTCCTATACTTCCAATGGAAAAACTTCTGTACACATTTTCTTCCCAATTATGCGTTCCCAAGGATGAAAATGAAAATTTGAACATCAATCAAAATAGCTTCATTTTATAGCTCGGAATACTTAATATTTTCTAAAACATAACCATAATTCTGCAATCCAGCATTTATGTGTCTACTGACATCATGAAAGTACAGGTCGCGCCATCTTTTTTCTGGTTTCAACACCACCAAAGGAAACGTTATTGTTTTTTAATATAATTATGGTTATGTTTTAGAAAATGTTAAGTATTCCAAGTTATATTGTGAAGTTATTTTAATCGATGTTCAAATTTCCATCCTTGGGAACACACTAATTGGGAAGGAAATGTGTTCAAACGTTTTTCCATTGGAAATATAGGAAGCAAAATGACTTGACGTTCACCTTAATAGTATGGGATAAGGGCGATGGAATGGATCGCTATCCTATTTCCTGACCTGTAACCCCATTTGTCCCATTTTCAATAGGGTTCCTCTCCAGGTGGTCCCATACCACATACTAAAATTTCATCGAAATCGAACCATTTTTACGCACGTTTTGACGCATAAGGGCAATGGAATGCATCCCGCTCTTATGTCCTGACTTTTGACCCCATTTCACCCATTTTCAACAGGGTTCGTCCCCAGGTTGTCCTCTACCACATACTAAAATTTCATAGAAATCGAACCATATTTACGCATGTTATGAGGCATAAGGGCAATGGAATGGGTCTCGCTTCTATGTTGTGACCTTTAGCCCTATTTGTCCCATTTTCAATAGGGTCGTCCCCAGGTGGTCCCCTACCACATACTAAATATTCATCGAAATTGAACCATTTTTACGTGAGTTATCGTGCCGACAGACGGACGGACGGAAAAAGCTGGAGCATATACGCTTCCTCAACCTACGGTTGGAAAGCGTAAAAAAAAACATTTGTTCGCTTACGGTGGGATTTTCTTAATACGCCATCAACGCTGCCGCACCCTGTAGATATTTATGAAAGCGGATTGTGGAATTTAAATGAACTCATGAAAGAAATACGGGATTCCAGCATATAATACAAATTTTGAAGATGACAATCCGATTTTTGGTGTAAATGTGACAAGGATGGTAAGTCAGATAATATCCGAAAACTTCAAAATTTCGTCTTCCTGGAGCGGGACCCGAATCCGCGTCTCCCAGATAGCGCCCGGGTATGCTATCTGTGATGGTTATATTCACATTATTCTGAAACTTGAGACTTGGTCATTCTGGGTGGTGTAGTATTTAGCATACCCGGGCTTTATCTGAGAGACGCTGGTCCCGCTCCAGGACGATGAAATTTTTAAGTTTTCGGATATTATCTGACTTACCATCCTTGTCACATTTACACCAAAAATCGGATTGTCATCTTCAAAATGTGTATTAAATGAATTCATTTGGCAAAACCAGCTTTAATCATTGAGAAATATCACATACTTGAATTAAAACTATTGTCAACAAAACGAAACTTTTAATTAAGATGAACTTACAATTATCAACAACTCGAAATTTTTTAATTGAGATGAACTTAGATTGTCAACAACTCGAAAATTTTTAATTAAGGATGAAGCAAATCCCTCATTTAGAAAAGAAATAGCTGGAAATAGGCTCGGTAGATGGTAACACGATACAGATCACCCACAACCTCACTCACGCAGTTGAAAATTGTCACTAGTCTTGAAAAACACGGCAAAATTAGTCATTTCCTTTTAAAACGGGTGTAGGCTTCATTTGCAACAATTTTCGGTAAATTGATCCTTCTCATCCCGTTTCATTGTGTCTGGAGTTTTTAAGAATAACTCAAGAGGGGTGCCTGCACAAAAGGAAATCAGATTCCCCCTTATTCTTTATTGTGAACAGCAATTTTTCAAAAACAATACTCAAATGTCATAAAAAAAAAAGCAATATTTTTGAGCAGCTGAACAGCGTAACGTGCCCCCGCGCCGCTGGAGGAAAGATCAGACAAACAGGGGCGTCAATATCTCTGGAAATAATAATTTCATTAGTATTTGTTGCGGGGTTAAGGAGATGGTTTCTTTTATCATTGCATTTTAATTACTTTCTGTAGAAAAACCACCTTTACTTATAGCAAGTTCCATAACTAATCTTTTCCGAGTATTTCCACTGCAGAGGATTTACTTCTTTTCTTCTTAAACTCCAGATAGAAGAGGAGGATGTTATCACGCACGCGCGCGCACACACACACACACACACACACACGATTTTAATTAGTGTTTTGATTGACTCCCTCAGACCAGGCGAACTGAACTGCAACCTACTGCCCATTATTTCTGAATCGTGAGGGAGTAAGAATCTTCTATCGGTTTCCGAAATCGAGTGGTCAGCTGAATTGCTAAGTAGCAAAACTTTGCTTCAGCAATCGATTTATTCCACTTGGCCTATACCTTTTTTTTGTGTGTGTGGGAGTGACCGTCCCTCTTAGATTTTTAATTTTTTATAGTTTATGTAATAATATGATTTATCATCATCATCAACATCATCAACCATTATCAATCCACTGCTGTATGAAGGTCTACACAATTGTCCACAATTGTTTGTCTTGGGCCTGTCTCCTCCATGTCACGCCAGCATACTTTCGAATTTCATCCATCCATCCCCCATGGGGACTTCTTCTGGGCCTTTTCCTGTCCCTCGGAATTCAGTCTAAAATTTCGGTTGTCCATCGGTGGTCCGTTCTTCTGGTAACATGTCCAGCCCATTGCCACTTCAGTGATTTCACTCTGGTCATGATGTCGTCCACTCCTGTCATTTTCCTTATCCACAAGTTCCTTTTCTTATCTTTCCTGGTTACACCAAGCATGCATCTCTCCATGCCTCTTTGAGTTGTCTGCAGTCTTTGTATGTCTTTGTTTTTAGTTAAGGTCCATGTCTCTGCTCCATACGTAAGCACTGGCAGGATGCATTGATTAAACACTTTTCTTTTAAGACATAATGGTGTACTCTTCTTAAAAATTGCACTGTTTCTTCCAAAAGCTCTCCATCCAAGTTTTATACGCCGATTAATTTCTTCATCAATGTGACCCTCACTTAATATCTGCTGCCCAAGATAAATGTAGGAATCGGTTGTATCAAGCTTTTCTCCACCAATTGATAAATCTTCGTTTCTTGTAAAAGCATTGTACATCACTTTTGTCTTCTGAAAATTCATTTTTAATCCCACTTCTTTTCTCTTGTCAGCAAGTTCTAGGACCATACTCTGCAGCTCTGAAGGGGTAGTTGCAAAGGTGACTACGTCATCAGCAAAACGAAGTTGAGTTAAGTAATCTCCATTAATCTTCATCCCTTTGTTTTCCTAGTTCAATGATTGAAAGGCATTTTGCAATGTGGTGTTAAAGAGCTTGGGAGATATGGCGTCACCTTGGCGTCACCCTTTCCAATTCTTATTTGTGCTTTATCCTCAAATAACCGAACCTTTGCACTTGCATTTTTTTTTTTTTTTGATTGGAGGTTTAACGACCATCGTGAGCAACTCAATGGGCTATAAGCAGTCGCCCGTCCCTAATTTAGGGTCACTGGTTCCAGGGAAGGGAGAGAGCCAGTGCCGTAAGACAAACACAACATCCATGCCTGACCGGGATTCGAACCCGGACCCTTTACGGACGAATGATCAGAGGCCAATGCCTTAGACCACTGCGCCACCGGGGCGGCGCACTTGCATTTTCATAGATGTTATTAATAATGCTATTGTATGCATCTTCAATACCACAGGATTCCAAAGCCATTGTTACTGCTGATGGTTTCACGGAATCGAAGGCCTTTTCATAGTCAATAAAAGCCATGCATAATGGGAGTTCATATTCTCTTGTTCTTTCAATTAGTTGCCTCAGTACATGGAAATGATCTATAGTGCTGTAGCCACTCCTAAATCCAGCTTCTTCTCTTAGTTGGGCCATGTCTAGTGTTACCTTCAAGCGATGTGAAAGAATCTTAGTGAAGATTTTATAAACCACTGATAGAAGGCTGATGGGCCTGTAGTTCCTGAGATCCTCAATGTCACTTATTTTATGGAGCAGGATCATTGTAGCATTGTTCCAATACTCAGGAATCTTCCCTTCATTAAGACATCTGGTGAAAACTTGGGCGAGTGGAGTTTCAATTTCTCCACTTGCTTCTTTTATAATGTCCACGGTAATTCCATCTTCTCCTGGAGCTCTTCTCAGTTTCATGTTCTTAATTGCATATGTAACTTCTGCAGGGAGGATATAACACTATTTATTTTTTAATATATCAACACACATTGCCTATGCGCGATTAGAAGTTATTGCGATCTATTCAAAACCATCGAAAGTGCGCAAAATTCATTTTTATTATGGTAGGGTCCTTAAACAATGTTACGCGAGGGAGCCCATCTATTTCTCTCTTACAGAGAGAAACAGCATTAGAAAAGAAGAATAAATATTTTTTTTGTTTTTGTTTTGGATGTTCGAGAAATATTAGTAGACGTATATATATTTTTTTCGCTTCTGAGTTTGCCGACCACTGTGAGCAACTTTAGGAGCTCTAAGCAGTCGGCTGTCCTTAATTTGAAGTCATTGATTTCATAAGACAAATTGAATTCGAATCTAGCCATATCTTGGGAGTACTGCCAACGGGAAGGCGAAGCAATGCTTCGAGAATGGATGAAGATATTTTTAGCAGCAATTACCAAAATAAGAGTTGTCTGGTTATTTATGATTTTTCCTGAAATAATTTCATGAACGATTGGTACCCAAACGAAACCTTCTAATATATAAAATAAAAAGACAAATCTTTCTAGGCTTACAATTTATAGAATCACATAGGTTATTTTTCAGGAAGGGGTTAACAGAAATCGTAACTATACAAAAAAAAATACAGCACAATATGAAATTGCCACTGTGCTTCTTGTTATTTGAATTTTTACCACACACTCAACACATAAATTTAATTGGAAACTGGATACGACCCCAAAAAATTACATAAGAAAAGGTGGATAAAGGAAATGAAACAGCATGTCAGGATAATATGAAAATTTCTTCGTCGTCCTTTTGACCTTTTTAGTCGCTGTTGTCCCATGGGCCACGAACCCCCAAGATAATTCAATTGGTCATCAAGAGTGAAAAAAAAGCACTCTCAACACCTATTTCTGGGAAAAACTTCAAGAGATCTTTGTCCAGCAGTGAGTAGCTGCTGCAGTGGGTGATACATTTTTTTCCATTTCTTCATCTTGCATACTTTTCCAAACTGTACGCATGTACTCTGTGCTTCAACATGCAATGGAAAGTTTCATTACTACTTTCTACTGTACATTCAACATGCAATGAGAAATTTCATTGCTGTACTTTCTATTGCAAATTCAACATGCAATGTAAAATTTCATTATTACTTTATACTGTCAATTCAATATGCAATGTCAAATTTCATTTCTACTTTTTACTGTACGTTCAACATGCAAATGGAAAATTTCATTACTACTTTCTACAGTACATTCAACATACGATGGAAAATTTCATTACTACTTTCTACTGTAAATTTAACATGCAATGGAAAATTTCATTACTATTTTCTACTGCAAATTCAACATGCGATGAGAAATTGCACTACTACTTTATACTGTAAATTCAATATGCAATGTAAAATTTCATTACTACTTTCTACTGAAAATTCAACATACAATGTAAAATTTCATTACTACTTTTTACTGTACATTCCACATATGTTGGAACATTTCTTTACTACTTCCTACTGTAAATTCAATATGCAATGTAAAATTTCATTACTACTTTCTACTGCGCGTTCAAAACGCAAATGAAAATTTTCATTACTACTTCCTAATGTAAATTTCCAACGTTTTTTTATATTTTTACTGCGTACATACGCCTTTAGAAGTTTAACAGAAAAAGTGGCAATCGGAATTAGTTTATCTTCGTGGTTTCTTTCATGAACAGAAACAGCATGATCAGATTTCGAAGGGAGGTCAAATTTCCCCTCTTGTCCCCCTTATATGGGCGCCCATGATAAGATGTATAGAGATCTTATACTGTATACTTTGCTGTGTTGTAAATCGTGTCTGGTAATCTTTGGATTCTTTCATACAAACTGGATTACAATAAGCCCAAAAATTGTGTACAATCAGAATTTCCATAAATCGCTGAAACTCTGTAAACTTGCATCACACTGAACACACAAATCAAAATAGTTATAAGTTTTAACCTGACTGGTCTGAAATGAAACAAGAAAAGAGCATTTTGAAAACTGCATTTTTTTTAATGGAATCGAAAGGTAGTAAATCGTGTGGAAGAAATATTCTTCACATAAACGTGGAAATACATCTGAATTATTAACAGAGTAATCGGGCATCTCTGAATCAGTTATATTTTACTGTTTCTCATGTAACATTTATTACATCACAAAAATTAAAAATGACATCGCCTTGGAGGGAGATTAAACCCGTATCTCCCGATTTCCGTTGGAGCATGGTATCTGTTACAAAACTTGTGACGTACCTGCCAGCAGGACGCACACAATATAAAGGCAGATAGTCAGAACAAAACGTCCGCGTAGCTCAATTGGTAGAGTGACTTATTCCGAAATGAGGGGATCCGGGTTCGAATCCTGGAGTGGACAGAAATGACGGAGAAATTTACTTCGTTATAAACTCAGGACGATGAAGTCTCAAGTATCTGAGAGTTAAGAACCAGAACAGTCTTTGAGTTTCACCAGTTGAAGCAAATTTCCCTTCACCGTAGCCTAGTTAATTAAATCTCCAGTCACTCACGTAAGTAGTTTGAAAGAAACAAGATATCAGAAGAAATAACGGATTGCATGCCTGAACGAAATTCGGGAGACGCGAGTTCGATTCCCGCTCCATGGAGATGTATTTTTCAAGTTTTTCTGGTGTGATTAATATTACGCGAGAAACAGTAAAACACACGCAATTCAGAAATGTCCGATTGCTGTGTTAATAATTCAGATGTATTTCCAGGTATTATGTGAAGAACATTTCTACACTATTACCTCCACACTATTATTTACCTGAGTGACTGGAGATTTACTTAACTAGGCTATCGACGAAAGGAAGTTTGCTTCAACTGGCAAAAATCAGAGACTATTATGGTTCTTAACTCACAGATACGAGGGACTTCATTGTCCTGTGTTATGTAATGGATAGCGTGCCCAAACGGAAATTGAGAGATGCATCTTCGATTTCCTTTCCAGGACAATGTAATTTTCAAAATGTTTTTGACGTGATTAATATTACGTAAGAAACAGTAAAATACACGTAATTCAGGGACGTCTCATTGTTGTGTTAATAATTCGGAAATGTAGTGATTCCATGGAATACTTGCTTGCGTATACGTTGTTTATTACCTGTGGTTTCTTCACAAGAAGTCACGACCGTTGATTTTTAAGAATATCATGTAAACGTACTTTTTAAGCTAGCATTTTGACGTAGAACTACGTCTTTCTCCGCGCTTGGTAGGGGGTAACATCGGGAGACACATTTGAGACCTTTAGAAAAAAAACCCCATTATGAATCAGTTTTTTCTGTGTTGAAAATAATAAATTCTGTGCTCTTTACTATAGTGGTTTCTTCACAAAAAATCACGACCGTTGCTTTTTAAGAATATCATGTAAACGTACTTTTTAAGCTAGCATTTTGACGTAGAACTACGTCTTTCTCCTTGCTGGGTAAAGGGTAACATCGGGAGCACGGACACAACGAAGACATGTCACAATTTGAACGCTTACCTATTCAAAACTAATAATCCTAGAAAAATAAATAACACATCATTAGGTAGTTTAGAGTCCCATTTATAACAAAATAAGTTTCAACCCTCCACCCCTTAACCCTTTGATACAGTAGAGTTAGAAACTTAAGCTAAATTTCGCCTCACGCCATTTTAAGGTTGATAACTAGTGAATAGATAATGATAACGATGATCTCAGCCCCGCATTCCGTGGCTGACAGTCACAGCTAACGGACGTATGTCATAAACCAAAATAAAGTGGCTTTAAAGTTTATTTATTTTTTAGATAAAAGAAATTGGTGAAGAAAATTTAGAAATGAGCGAAAATCCTGGGGAAATTACTATAAGGACCGACGAAAGTTGTAGAGACAGCTAGAGAAAAACGAAGAGAATCCGAAAAAGCCTGCTAAGTCATCAGCCGAAAGGTCACGGGAATGAAGGAGCGTCAAAAGTTCACACGCCAGGATGCGGTTCACCCTAGTTTGACTCCAGAGCCACAACATTCCACTTCAACTGCACAAATTGAGCCTGAACAGCAAGAACAGATGGAGATTGATGTCATCAATCCAAATTTTCAAATTTTCACACCGAGCACGGAATACCAATGTACATCGTCAGTATTCATAACTTCGTTGGATAATGAAGGTATTACGCCTCGAACCGTTACAACGCCGATGCATGCTGAATCTAGACAAGAACAAGAGCAAAAAGAAGAAAAGCACATTAGGCCCGAGAAGTTTTGCCAAATTTATAACAAGGCAACTAAGGAATTTTAAAAATTGTTTCTGAAGAACGATTTCTTCAGAAACAATTTAAGTAATAACTACTGACAACGATGATACTACGCCTTCTACTTCTATTAACATTAATTTATAATTGGCATAGGTTACTATGAATTGTATAGAGTATTAGTTGACTTAAGTAAATAAAGTAAAACATTTCTCTTGTTTTATT
The DNA here is from genome assembly GCA_039090855.1 of Macrothele yani. Lineage (NCBI taxonomy): Eukaryota > Metazoa > Arthropoda > Arachnida > Araneae > Macrothelidae > Macrothele > Macrothele yani. The sequence goes on from CM077004.1 coordinate 170,676,354, forward strand.
TCTTGAAATTTTATATCTGAAAAAAATCAAAGGGGCACAGTGGCAACTGTGCCGCAACCTATAACGTAGGGCTACGTCAACTGTCCGTTACTGAATACTTTAAGCCGCCCCGGTGGCGCAGTGGTCCAAGCGATGGCCTCTGATCATTCGTCCAGAAGGGGGTCCGGGTTCGAATCCCGGTGAGGCATGGATGTTGTGTTTGTCTTACGGCACTGGCTCTCTCCCTTCCCTGGAACTAGTGACCCTAAATTAGGGACAGGCGACTGCTTATAGCCCATTGAGTTGCTCACGGTGGTCGTTGAACCTCCAATCAAAAAAAAAAAAAATACTTTAAGGAGACAGTGACAGTTGACGTAGTTGTAGGTTGCGGCACAGTTGCTATTACTTTGACATTTTTAACGCTAGGAACATTGCAATTATTGATTATTATCTCAACCAACCTAAAAAATTAAAAAGAACGAAAGAAAGAAAGCTGTACTATGAAGTTTTCTACTTACACGATTGATCGGTTTGTTGATTTTGCAGCTTCCATAGTAGCAGTCCCAGGTTTCTGCGGAAATTCACATCTTGCGACATCTATTGAGGCAATTCAAAACAAATTTCTGAGAATGAATGAAAATATTTTTACAATAGATGAAAACAAAAAATATTACTGAAAACTACTTTAAACAATTCGTTTAATCAAGCAACAAAAGTACCTGTTTATTAAAAATACAAGCAAAGTAATCTCTATCTGTCCAAGAAGCAAAAAATCTCCAATTTGATTGCAACCTAGGGCATTTGTATGTTCTTGACCAGTCTTCATAAATTACAGTAACAGTGACCCTAAGGTAACATAGTCCTGTTAAAAATATTTAGTTCATTTTAGTTACTTTTTATTTCTAGAGACATTGGTAGATGGCCACACGTCTACTTTCTGGGGGAGAACGTGCTCCTCGTTTTATCCGTAAGTATTGTCTTTTAGTAACCTCATGATTATTATTATTATCAGTGGTGTGATCTGTGGCTGGAGGCGGTCGCTCCCCTCCCTTGCATCCAGCAAGGGAGGGGAGCGACTGGGGCGATCGACTACCACCTGAACATTAGCAAAGTTTTTACTTAAGGTGGTTCCACCTAAAACTTCTGCCTTATGTTTCCAATGATAAAACTTCTTTACATATTTTCTTCGCAATTAATGTATTCCCAAGGATGACAATATGCACATGGATAAAACTAACTTCAACTTATAACATGGGATACTTAATACTTGCTAAATTAAGCAATCCAACATTTTTTGTCTACTGACGGAATCAATGTACAGGTTGCGCCATCTATTAACAGGTCTGAACATTACTCAAAGGAAAACGATTAATTTTAATATAATTATGGTTAGGTTTTAGCAAGTATTAAGTATCCCATGCTGTAACGTAAAGTTAATTTTACCGATTTGCAAATTTTCATCCTTGGAAATACATTAATTGCGAAAAAATTTGTAAAGAAGTTTTGCCATTGGAAACATAAGGCAGAGATTTTAGGTGGAACCACCTTAGAGAAGATCGGAAATGATTTATTTTGCATATTTCGTTTTCAGTTTTTCTAAAAAAATATTTAACAATTAAAGTTACTGCGGAATTTGATTTAAAATACATATTACATTGATTTAGCTTCAGTAAAAAAGAAAGAGAAGGGAATTGAATAAAGAGAGAGAGAGAGAGAGAGAGAGAGAGCGAAAGATAAAGGGAAGACAGGGTCAGCGGGGGAAAAAGCATGGGGGTATTTTTTGTTATTTCTTTGCTATTGTCAAATTGTCTAGCGTCTGTAACGTCTCGAAATAGTCTGTGAAAATTTTAAAACAAACCTGAATCCTGAATCTATAATTCAAACCTACTCATTTTTCTCATGAAAGTTAACATGACTCTAAATTGTAATAGAGATAGTGACATGACTCTGTAACAGAGATAGTTAACATGACTCTAATTGTAATAGAGATACTCTAAATTGTAATAAAGATAGTATTCTGAACTATCATAAAAACGGAAACTTTTTAACTTTCTATTAGATTTTTGGGAATTTTGGTGATATAAAATTTTTGCAGTAAAAGATTAATAATATCGTAAAAATTCCTGGCTGTTTAAATTTGGTAAACGTCGAATATTAGGAGGCACTGTTTACTTGGTGTCACGTTACGTACTCATTTAAAGGAAGTCTTCAGTTCTCCAAATAGGGATGTCGCTAGACTTCAAAAATCAGGATAGGCGAGCATTATTTTTTTATTTTCCTGGGGCAAACTTGATAGGCCGCCCCGGTGGCGCAGTGGTCTAAGCGATGGCCTCTGATCATTCGTCCGAACGGGGTCCGGGTTCGAATCCCGGTGAGGCATGGATGTTGTGTTTGTATTACGGCACTGGCTCTCTCCCTTCCCTGGAGCCAGTGACCCTAAATTAGGGACGGGCGACTGCTTATAGCCCATTGAGTTGCTCACGGTGGTCGTTAAACCTCCAATCAAAAAAAAAAAAAATTGATAGTAACTATTGTTTTTACGAAACAATGAAGAACGAATTTTTAATGCTTTATTTTTTCGATTAAAGGTTTAACGACTACCGTGAGCAACTCAATGGGCTATAAGCAGTCGACCGTCCCTAATTTAAGGTCACTGGTTCTAGGGAAGGGAGAGAGCCCGTGCCGTGAGACAAGCAGAACATCCATGCCTCACTGGGATTCGAACCTGAGCCCTTCTCGGATGAAAGGTCATAAGCCAGCGCTTAGACCACTGCGCCATCGGGATGGCTTTAAAGCTTTTCACTACCGGTAACAAAGAAATTCGTACAATCCTTACCATCTCCACCTCTAGTTCTGCCACTGATGTAAGATGTTGGTAGAATGTCGCCTTAAACTTTTTGCTTGCTCTGAATGCATTGTTTTAAATTGCTTTTTAAAATTTTGCATTTTTGCTTACGAAAATAGTACCGTACTTGAAAAGTTTATTTAAAAGAAAATGCCTTCTTTATTTATCTAAACCAAAAAATTTAATTTCGTGTCAGGCAGACACAATACCTCCCCCTCCTTAACTCCCTTCCTTCAAGCCAGCGACTTTGCCTTGCAATCCTCTCCTACAAATCAGCCATCAGCCACTTTCTGCACTTCCATTGTCCCGGAGCAGTCTTAAGAGCGCTAGTGTACGTAGCTTTAGACTTCACTTTCCGAGTTGGAATCCCCTATTTTGCAAAGAAAACAAACAGAGCAGTATTGTATTGACCCCCTCAGTGAATTACTACTTACGCTGGTCATTAGCACCCTCGGGCTTAGCCCTTTGACGACCACGATCCTGAAATGCTTTTTCGTTCAGAGTACCATAATGCCCGAAAATGTTTGTCGCTCTTTCCGAATTTCATTCCCCTCTGTTTTGCAATTACAAGAGAAGGATTAATGCTCGGTCATCACGCGAAACTTCTGATTTCTAGGCTTGACATACAGTGTTGACCTTCGGACTTTTCCCTGGGGCATCCAGTGCATTTTTCTTCTGAGTGTCTTTGGTATATAGGAGGGAGGGGTAACAACTGGAAAATCTTGTTTACTTTCCCCTTTTCCTGTTGTTTCTTGTAAAAAAATGTTATCTGAATCTGTTTATTTGAATTGAGCAAAATGAAATAATTTTGCGACAAATTTCCTCTATAAACTCCGATTTTGGGACAATTCAAAATATCACGGACAAACGAAGCACGTGCCAACAAAGCCAGAGTTCTAGTGAGCGATGTAAGAAGGCTGAATCATATAGCTCTGGGACAAACCTACTACTAGTTCTCTTCTTTGTTTAACGAAAACAATGACGACTGAGGTTGATTTCTGCTAATCTATCGGACGCCGTGCAAATTCAAAGAACACGAGGGGAGGGGGGATCCTACTCATGCTATCCGGGCGACTCGGGCGCTCGTGGTTGTTTGCATGTAAGGGCGCAATGACCGCGAAAGGGTTAAACTAAGGAATTGGAAGAGTAGGGAAAAACTGATTTTTCATGGCTGTCATCAAACAAAGATATTCGCTCTTTCCACGTTTATAGGTGAGTCACGGAAAAATTCTCATTGGCCGCCACCGGGAGTCGAACCCAGGGTCTTTCAGTTACGCGCCGGATATGCTTCCGCTACACCACAGCGGCCTCGAATTCCTCCAGACTCACACATGCGAGGCCGCTGTGGTGTAGCGGAAGCATATCCGGCGCGTAACTGGAAGATAGCATGTGTGAGTCTGGAGGAATTCGAGGCCGCTGTGGTGTAGCGGAAGCATATCCGGCGCGTAACTGGAAGACCCTGGCTTCGATTCCCGGTGGCGGCCAATGAGAATTTTTCCGTGACTCACTTATAAACGTGGAAAGAGCGAATATCTTTGTTTGATGATCCTGGTCCACGTTAAATTTCTGTATTAATTTTCATGGCCGTTTGGATGTTATTTTGATGACCTTTTTTCGGAGACGTAAACAACGCACTTCCCATGGGAAAATATGTGTAGGACTACATGAAATAAAACACTATAGACTTATTACTTGACAAAGTGCAGATTATATTTTAAAGTTAAATATCCTGAAAAAATGGCGCATTTTGCACTGGGTGTGCGGCAGGGTGAGCAAGAACAATTTCAGGGTGGGCCTCGCACTTTCTTGGGGACGTCCCTGTCTTCAAACGAGATTAGGGTAACTTTGTTTCCGAAAAACTAAGTTCTCTTCACCTCATTTTTGTACGAGCATGATTGTAACACACAGTGAGTACAGTACGCCCGTATGTCTCCCGTCCTTCATTGGAGTTTTCATTGATGTACGCAAGGTAACTGATATCAGAACTGCTTTCTTTTTCCTTTTTTACGTTAATTTCCAATAGACGTAGAGTTTTGTAATTTTATCAGCAATGAAAAGAAGTATAAGACGATGTTTTTTGTCGCCGTCGGGCGCAGTAAAAAAAAGGGGCGATGGGGAGAGCAAAATTCCAGTTAATTTGTTTTATATATAGCGATTTTGCGACTAAACCGTGTGTTTATCATGTTTTGGCTGAAATCAGACATGTATTTACTTTAATGTATGAGAATATGTCAGGTGGAGATCGTAAAATTTTCTTTTTTTATAAAATTAACCAACTCCGAATACACTGAGTGCCTACTTTATTATGACCACACCCTCAGTACTTCGTTGGGTCACCTTTTGCGTTTAATACTGCGTCGATTCTTCGCGACATGGACTCCACGAGATGTTGATAGGTGGTTTGTGGAATCTGAGACCGTGCTTGATGAATAGCACATTCCAGGAGTGTGAGATTGCAGGGTTGTGAATCCAGCTGTCTGATGGCTCGTTCAACTTCATCCCACAAATTCTCAATGGGGTTGAGATCTGGAGATTGTGGGGGCTACCTAAGCAAATTAAACTCACCTGCATGTTTCTGAAATCAATCCTGTACAATACGAGCACTATGGCAGGACGCATTATCTTGTTGTAAGTAGCCGTCGTCATTGGGATAAACCATCCACATGACAGAATGGTCCGCAACGATGTTCAGATATGATGTGCCAGTCAGACGTTGATCAACACGAATTAAAGGACCAAAAGCATGCCAGGAAAACATTCCCCAAACCATAACGTTGCCTCCACCAGCTTGAAGGGTTGTAGCAATGCATTTGGGGTCCATGCTTTTGTGCTATTTCCGCCAAATTCTTACTCGGCCATCGCCATGGTGCAACTGAAAACGTGATTCATCGGACCACATAATTTGTTTCCAATTATCGACTGTCCAATCCTTATGCTCCTGTGCGAACTGGACACGTTTTCTCTTTCTAACTGCAGACAGCAAAGGTGTTCGAACAGGCTTTCGGCTGCCATATTCCATCCGATGCAGTGTACGGCGAACAGTGCCTTCAGAGCTCATTTGAGGAGATCCTTGATTAAAATGGTCTGTAATTTGCTGCACTGTTGCCCTTCTGTTGTCTGTTACCAGTCTGGACGTTCTCCGTTCCGCCCGAGCAGTCACTAGTCGATGACGACCACACGTTGCACGTAGAGACCCAGTTTTTTTGGCTGACAGTCCAGTCTTTAAACACTTTAACAACAGCTGCTCTGGAACATTTCACGAATGCGGCGGTTTCGGTGATACTCGCTCCACGGCTTCGAGCTCCTACAATCATCTCACGTTGAAAGTCTGTCAAATCGCATTTTTTACCCGTCTCGTCACCCAAAAATCACTTGTACTACTGTCGCAAGCACTAAGCTTTCCCTTTTTATACTAGCCTCGCCCTCTGGCGGGCAAGCGTGCAGCCATAGCTCATTTGCTTAAAACTGTCAGGTGGTCATAATAAAGTGGCCACTCAGTGTATAAGGACTTGGGATTTATTTTGAAGGATTTCATTCAGACGTACTCTGTAGCGATTTCAAAAAAACATAAAGTTAATTTCTTCTGGAAATGCGCAATCGATCGCACTGGAACAATTGTGAGTTTTTCACCTATTGCTTGCTCTCGTTCAGGTATTTAACGATTTAACTTTCCTAGAACAAGTGAAAGTGTTTTAAAGACCTTGCAAAGGAACGCCAGGTAGAGGCAGCACCGCCAATATATGTCTAAAAAACCCTTCCATAATGCCTTCTCCCCTCCTTTTTATACCTAAAAAATCGCCCCCCCCTGGAGTAAACTTCTCGATCTGTCCCTGAGGGGGAATTAATTGCACTAACTGTGCAGCTTTCCTGTTGCATCTTGTTATTGGAAAAGAATTATAGCACATTCGCATTTTAAAAAGAAACATTATGCTGTATAGGGTTTACCGGAACTCGTACCGGCTGAAAAAAAAGTACACCCCACCACTGATTATTATTATCATTAAAATATTGCTGTAAATTGCAAAACACACTGTTTGAAGAGAGACAGATGCAGTTTTCTTTACTCTATTAACTTATGCGCAGCGATTTGGAAAATGCTTACAATTATATCGGTCAACTACCGTTATTACTTCCATTTATTCGACGGCATAGCTACCGGGAAGGGGTCGGATGCTACCCCAGAGCAAGAATTTACACCTTTACTATATAGACCTCCCAGACGGGCGCGACGTTATGGGTCGGATAGGGTGGGCTTCATCTCACCTAAATTTTCTTTATGCCGCCTTTTAGCCTCCCCCTTTATCCCCAAAATATTTAAGCAGTTAGAACACATGCCGCGTGCAACCATCTAAGATTTTAAAGAACTTGGATAAATGTATCTAAATTTTTCTCTCCAAAATTAATTTTTTGTTAAATTATGTTTTGTACTATTCTGTGAAATAGAGGGAATCCTCTGTGAGCAATGTCTAAGAGAATATCAGAAAAATACCGTTTCCGTAATTATACTTTAAAAAGATAAGAGAGAGAGAGAGAGAGAGAGAGAGAGAGAAATTCCTTGTCAGGTTACCAACCAAAATTCATAAACATGCAGCTTTATGACAGCGAATATAAAAAAAAGATAGAAATATAAAACAAGAATAGTGACGTAAGTGGGCTAAAATTGCGACTAGTAGATTGTTGAAGCCCATGTAGGTTCGTATCAATGGCTCCCAGTACTACATGTACTGAATAAATATTACGTACAGTATGTACCTAAAACCTTTTTTTGTTTGTTTGTTTGTTTGTTGGGAATAACATCATCGGGGTTGGGTAAAATCTACATAAACGTAATTTTTGGCCAAATTTCTACTAAGCACTTCAAAATTTGAGCCACACCCCGTACGATGCCTAGCATCGTAGTACCCCCCCCCCGCTTCGGTTTTCTGAGCTGCTGGCGTCGCCACTGCTCCTAGAATGGTCATGAGGGCCTAAATTCATGTTCTGAAGTGTATGAAAAATAGAACTGTAATAACGTACGAATGAAATCACTGAAAATTGCAACTGAAAAACAAAATTATATACTTCAGTACTTCTTTTTAAAGAGTTCAGTCAGTATCTTGTAGTATTCAGCGCAGCCACAACCAGAGTATACCTACTCCAGTAGGTACACCCTGTATTCAGAGTTGGAATAATATCCTACTCTTTGAGGTATAGAACCATCGCTATTGTCTGAAACAACGGAGAGGTGCATACAAAACATTTGCGATATGCAAGGCCGGTGCATACAAACAATTAGGTGCATACAAAACATATGAGGGACATACAAAACATTAAGCCGACTATGGGCACCCGCCAAGGGCGTTGAACGGACCTTTGAGGGGCATGTACTGTCTTTTGTGAGGCACAGTTTTATAAAGATAAATATCCCAACATGCTATGGAATATAATTAATTATAAAGTCTTATGAAGAATTTATATACGATGTTTTTTTATTTATTCTTCTTACATGGTGTTCTATTTTTCTTATTCTTTTTGAAATTTAGTGCTAAATTAAGTAGGCAATTGGAGGGGGGGTAAGTAGTTAGCCTTGCCTAGAGCGCAAAATAGCCTGGCACTACGTTTATGCCTAACCTCCATGACCTTTCCGAATACGTCATAGGGATGGAGAGCTAATCTCTGCCTGTGCTCGGTTTTTTTTTTTATTTTTTTATTGAAGGTTTAACAACTACCGTGAACAACTCAATGGGCTATAAGCAGTCGCCCGCCCCTAATTTAGGGCCACTGGTTAAAGGGAAGGGAGAGAGCCAGGGCCGTAACACAAACACAACATCCATGCCTCACCGGGATTCGAACCCGGACCCTTTCTCGGACGAATAGTCATAAGCCAGCGCTTAGACTACTGCGCAACCGGGGCGGCCCGTGCTCTGTTGCTGAAAGCCCCTTTCAGCTTTTAACCTTGTGATGTACTGCAGAGGTGAAAACATGTGTCTAGACGACAAATCTGTATTGAGACACTCTGTCTGCGTAGCTCAGTTGGGAGAGCGACTTACTCCGGAGTGAGGGGGACCCGGATTTGATGTCCGTCGCGGGCAAACTTGCATTTTCACAGTGGCGCCCGATTGTTGAAAATCGATCCCCTGACCGTTGGGTTCTTCGAAAAATGTGTGATGTTTGTTCCACACATTGTTTCGAATTAATGAAAAAATTCTACTTTGCTTCAAAGACAAAAAAGGCGGCCCCGGTGGCACAGTGGTCTACGCGATGGCTTCTGATCATTCGTCCGAAAGGGGTCCGGGTTCCAATCCCGGTGAGGCATGGATGTTGTGTTAGTCTTACGGCATTAGCTCTCTCCCTTCCCTGGATCCAGTTACCCTAAATTAGGGGCGGGTGACTGCTTATAGCCCATTGAGTTGCTCACGGTGGTCATTAAACCTCCAATCAAAAAAAAAAAAATGAAAAAAAAAGTGAAAGATGATGTGACGAAATAAAGGTGAGAACATGTGTCTAGACAAGTCTGCAGCGAGACATTCTGCCCGCGTAGCTCAGTTGGGAGAGCGACTTACTCCGGAGTGAGGGGACACGAATTCGATGCCATCGCAACCTTGAAAGGATTTTCTTCTAGGAGAAAGGGGGGGGGGAGAGTTAACGACAAACGTGAGCAACTCATTGGGCTATAAGTAGGGCCGCGGGTGGCATAGTGGAGAACGTTCGTGACTGCCGTGGAAAGGACCTCAGGTTCGATCCCAGCCAGGTACGAACGCTTGATCCACTTAATATCCGCCGTGCGTCGGATGTGCGCGTTAAGCCGTCTGACCCCGGGTACTGGCCCCGCAGTAATAAATAAGGGCGTCTTCCTCCCCCTGTCTACTTCACTTCCGTGTCATTTTCCTATCGGGCACTCTAGCCCAAATCTCCTAGCTTCCTATTTCTAAGGGTTGTTTAAGATCTAGAGTCAGACACTCCCTTCCTAAAATCCTCTACTTATGATCATTTAGGGCCAATGATTCCAGGGTAGGGAGAGAGCCAGTACCCTAAGAAAAATACAACATCCGTACCTCACAGGATTCGAACTTCGTGTGGTACATGAATGCTGTGTCTGTCTTATAACACCGAATCTGTACCTACCCTGAAAACAGTGGCCCTAAATTAGAGACGGAGACCTTCTTTTAGCCCATTGAACTGCTCGTACATACATACATATCACTAAACTGTTCTCTGAGATTCAGAGGTTAGCTCCAAAAAGAAATACAAACTACCAGATATTTTTACTTACCCTTGTCGTATCGAACTTCGCCATTTACAGCGATCTTGACATACAACTCGTGCTTCACTGATATCCATTACACGCCGTACACAAGATCTTTTATACTTCATACTCATAATCTTTTTCTCATGCAGACACTCTTGAATCTGATCCACCCATGTCTTCCTTGGCCTTCCTCTGCCTTTCCTTCCTGCCACTTGGGCTGAAAATATTTTCTTAGTAAGCATTTCATCACTCATTCTTTCAACATAGCCAAACCATCGAAGCAGATTGGTCTCCACCTTGCTAACAACATTTTGCTTTACATCACACAACTGCAATACATTTTCATTCCTCACACAATCAGACCATGTCTTGCCACAAACCCCCGTAAGTAACGCATTTCTCCAGCACACAAGCGACTCCTATGTTTCTTCTGCAGAACTCAGGTTTCACACATCATACATCAGAGTAGGAACAATTACCCTTTCATACACAGCCATGCGGGACTCTCTAGAGAACCCATCATTCCTGTGAAAAACCATCGAGAGCAGCTATGACTTTCAATGAAGAATTCACTCGCCTACTAATTTCACCATTCAATTTGTTCTCCCTGTCAAACATGCTTCCTAAATACACAAACTCACTCACCTAGTCAATTACAGTGCCGTTTATACTTACATTACATTCGAGGAAACATGCTTAACGCATTTCAAATCTCATTTCTGGATTAAGTCTTTCCCAATAAAATTTGAGTCCTTCTATTCGAATGCGTTTTCTGTTTCTGAACTTTTAGTTTTTATTGGATTCGTGAGAATGAAATGTCCGGGGCGAACGAGCAGTGGAGACAGACCCCCACCTCAGCGGAATGGGACAAAATACAGGTGTTGCGGGTATTACGTCACAAAGTTACTATAAATAGCTAGCAAGTGTGTAAAGAAAAAGTTTCAGGAGTGGTTTGTTTGGACGTAACGTGGCTTGCAAAGGAAACATGCAGACGCCGGATTTGAGAGTCATCTTCCTGTATGAATCTAACTGGGCCATTCTGCAGGAATTGCAACGTTAACAAAGGGTATGGAGAAAATACAGCCAACAAATGAACCATTCAGCGATGGTTTGTGAAGTTTCGAAGTGGACATACGGACCTACAAAACGAAGCACAAGGTCACCGACCTTATTCTGTTTCTGACGATGTTCTGTTACGTGTGGTTGAAGTGGACCCCCGAAAAAACGTGTCGTGATATAGCGGCAGAGGTAGGTGTCCACCACACGAGAGTTTTTCGGCATGTGACTGTGCTGGGTAAGGTCAAAAAGCTGGACATGTGGCTGCTGCATGAGTTGACAACTGCCAACTAGACTAGGCGTTTGGAAGTCTGCACGTCGTTGCTTGCCAGGAAGAAACAGGAACCTCCAGTTCATCAAATCGTCACTTACGACGAGAAGTGGGTCCTTTATGGTAATTGGAAACGATATGCATCATGGTTAAGCAAAGGCACAGCATGCTGGACGGCATCTTCTCCTTGTCTGGGGGTCCACATCCGGGATAATTCATAGGAGGTTTTTGGCAAGAGGCCAAACCATCACTTCACAACATTATTGTGCTGAATTACACCAGATTCACCGGAAATTGCTGCAAAAGCAACCGGATTTGGTGAACAGACATGGTATTCTTCTGCTCCAGGACAACGCTCGCCCACATGTTGCACAACGAAAGAAGCAGATACTAAGTGCCTTGGGCTATGAAGCACAGCCTCATCCTGCCTATTACCCGGACTTGTCTCCGACAGACTATCATCTGTGTCGTCGCCTGGATCACTTCCTGTCTGGGAAACAGTTCACGACAGACAACGAGGATCAACTTGCAGTTGATGACTTCTTCGGGTTCCAGACACAACACGTTTTTCGTTTCGAGATCATGACCTTGCCGGACAGATGGCAACTACGTGTCGATGCCGAGGGGGATTATTTTGCCTAGGTAAGTTGTCCTACTTTTTCGTTCTCGCCGTCCACGTGTGCTGGTCCTGTGCCGGACATTTCATTCGCACCAACACAATATCTTTTCTTTACGCTGAAGACAGAACAGAACATTACCTGAAAATTCAGAGCAAATTTCAACTGTCATAAAAAGTTTTAGGAGAAAATATGTGCATTTTTTACGCTTTCCAACCGTAGGTTGAAGAAGCGTATATGCTCCAGCTTTTCCCGTCCGTCGGTCCGTCCGTCCGTCCGTCTGTCGGCACGATAACTCCAGTAAAAATGGTACTACACTGGGTTTTGGAGATGTGCATTAAGCATAGCAGTCACTTTCGTTGCCGCAGTCTTCCTCCTTGGGGTCACAATCCTCTTTAATGTCCTCCTGTCTGCCGCAGTGAGTTTGGTTTTCCTTCCACAGTTGTGTCTCGCAGATGAAGTTGTGCCGTGAACATTGCATGCTGTTCTGACCTTCGACACGGTACCTCTTGATACCCACAACACCTGTGCCGCTGTGCTTACCGACGCACTAACCAGACGGCCTCCTACAATCTGCCCTCTTTGGAATATCCGACACGTCACTCATTGTGCCTTCACCTGGAACTAAATTATGCAAACACCGATTTACAATGCAATCACACAGACACTTCAGATTATAAGCAACGCTTTTTTACACAAAAAAAATGTAGGTACATGTTCGTTTCACTCAAAATGCAGCGCATACCAAAGTCACTGTTTTCAGCTAGGTGCTTCCATTATTTTGGACAACCCCTGTAGTTGCAATGCTGTGATTCACCTTTTATAAATAAATGTATCATTTATTTTATAATACGCAACGACAGGTGTAATCCCGACACCTGTCGTTGTCTATTAAATAAGGGATTACAATAGTGTAATCACGTATTTCATTCATTGATTATCACTGCTTCATTGTCCATTTCACTCATACGTCACACCATTCCTCTTCCTTGAGAAAGGCGAGGGCAGGAAATTTTTCAGCAGGTTTCGGGTCAACCGACAGAAGCACTCCGCTCCCATTTCATTGCAGAAATATTTATTTATTACTTATGTACATTGTGCGGCAGAACCATTTTTTCAAATCAAACCACCAAAACGCGCTTTTTTCGTTCAGGCGCCAATATAACCTTTCTTTTGCCGACAGTGGAATTCAAACCCTTATCTTGCTACTCCGGAGTGGCTGTTCTCTCAACTGAACTACGTTGGCAGGCTTATTTGCTGCTCCTTGACCATTTGACTCACACGTCAAAACTAGTAAATTATCGCAACGAAATAGGTTGACCGATGGTCTCCTTCAAAACTTGGTGTAACAATCTTCAATTCTACTGAAAGTTGATTTGGAAACAGAGTTGGAAATGGGTCAAACATTTTGGAACAGGACGTCACGTAATTTGACCCAACCCGGAAAACGTTCTTTGAACTATAAATTCGAAACTCGATTTTAATACATAATATATATATATATATATATAGGATGTAAGGTCAGGTGATGCGTAACATCACAGTCTCTCCTTGACAAATGTCAACCCCGCCTTCTCGTGGTGCATCCTGTTCCCACTAAAGGGGCTCTGACGACCGCCAATAGCGGTATAACTATACCATCGGGATTAGAGGAAATTCTATCCCACACTCACCAACCCGCTTGGCCAGCGTGGTGAGTTATGGCCAAACCCCTCCAAAATGATTCCACAACTTAAATCTTGGCCCTCAGTCTCCGGCAGCTGGAATGTACCTGACCAAGGCAGCGGCCAGTGCGACATGAAGGCAGAGGGTGCTAAGAATCCCCGGAGGACCGGACTAGGCTGCCATCTGATGCTGACCTTGGCTACGTACAATGGACGCTCCCTATCTTCTGATTCAAGGCTTCTCCAATTGGAAGAGGAACTACAAAGGATCAAGTGGGACATCGTGGGGCTAAGTGAGGTAAGGAGAAAAGGAGAAGATCTCATCGAACTGAAAAGTGGACATCTCTTCTACTATCGTGGGACAGATACTGGCAGAACTAGTGGTGTTGGATTTATAATAAACAAGAAACTGAAGGATAAAGTTGTAGAAGTTGAAAGTTCCTCTGACAGAGCTGCACGACTTGTTATCCAACTCTCGAAAAGATACCAGGCTCAGATTATTCAAACTTATGCACCCACCACAAGTCATCCTGAAGAAATTGAAGAATTTTATGAGGAAATTTGTCATCTAAATAATAAAGGTAAGCAGCACTTGAAAATAATTATGGGAGATTTCAATGCAAAAATAGGGCAACGGCAACAGAATGAAACTTCAGTAGGTAAATTCGGTCACGGCAACAGAAACCAGCGTGGAAATACTCTCGTTGAGTTTGCAGAGGCAGAAGGGTTTTTCATCTTGAACTCCTTCTTCAAGAAAAAGCCACACAGGAAATGGACATGGAGACATCCAAATGGGACGACAAGTGAAATTGATTTTATTATGTGTAGCAAAAAATTCGTCATAGAAGACTGCAGTGTGCTAAACAAGTTCAACACAAGTAGTGACCATAGATTGGTGAGATGTAAGATGCACCTCAACACTAAACTTGAACGTGGCAAGCTCATAAGACAAACAAAATCTATTGACATAACCAACCTTAAAAAACACCATAATACCTTCAAGTTGGAACTGAAGAACAGGTTCTCTGCTTTAGAAGGCCTAACATCGGAAGAAGTGGACATCTCTGAAGTTAACAGAAAAGTAACCAAAGCTCTTATGGAAACAGCAACAACATTAGCTGGGTCTAAGAACAAGTTGCATGTAAATAAATTATCAGGAAAAACGAAAATGTTGATGCAAAAAAGAAGAGAGATGAGGACAACTAAAGAAGATGTGACTTCCAAAGTGGAATATATAGAGCTATGCAAGACAGTAAGAAAAAGTATCACTGAAGACGTAAGAAAATTCAACTGTGAACTAGTGAGGAAAGCAATTGAAAACAACCAAAGCCTAAAGATAGCAAAGGGACATCTCAGTAAGGGAAGAAAACAGATTATGGCACTGAGAAAAGAAGATGGTTCTGTAACAAGAAATAGAGGCGAAATTTTGACAAGAGTGAAAGATTTCTACTCCAAATTATATGAAAGGGATGATACATGCACTCCAGACATCATGAAAGATACCAGTACCAGAGTTCCTCCAGTCCTTCCAGCAGAAGTTGCACATGCAATCAAGAACATGAAGCGGGGAAAAGCTCCAGGAGAAGATGGAATTACTGTAGACATCATACAAGAAGCAAGTGGAGAAATCGAAACAGTACTCGCCCAAATTTTCACTCGATGCCTTAATGAAGGAAAGATTCCTGAGGATTGGAACACCGCTACAATGATCCTGCTACATAAGAAAGGTGACATTGAGGATCTTGGAAACTACAGACCTATCAGTCTCCTATCATTAGTTTATAAAATCTTCACTAAAGTTCTTTCACACCGCTTGAAGGTAACACTGGACATGGCTCAACCGAGAGAACAAGCTGGATTCAGGAGTGGCTACAGCACAATAGATCATATCCACGTGCTGAGAGAACTAATTGAAAGAGCGAGGGAATATGAACTTCCATTGTGCATGGCTTTTATCGATTATGAAAAAGCCTTTGATTCGGTGAAACCATCAGCAGTTACAATGGCTCTGAAAACCTGCGGTATTGAAGATGCATACATTAATATTATTAATAACATCTATGAAAATGCAAGTGCAAAGATTAGGCTGTTTGAAAATACAACACACGTAAAAATTGGAAAGGGAGTGAGACAAGGTGACACCATATCTCCGAAGCTCTTTAATGCCACATTGGAGGGTGTTTTTCAGTCGCTGAGCTGGGAAAACAAGGGGATAAAGATTAATGGAGATTATCTAAACCACCATCGTTTTGCTGATGACGTAGTCATTTTTGCAACTACCCCATCAGAGCTGCAGAGTATGATCCAGGAACTTGCTGACAAGAGTAAAGAAGTGGGATTAAAATGAACTTTCAGAAGACAAAAGTGATGTTCAATGCTTTTACAAGAAATGAAGATTTATCGATTGATGGAGAAAAGCTGGAGATAACAGATACGTACGTTTATCTTGGACAGCAGATATCAAGTGAGGGTAACATTGATGAAGAAATTAATCGGCGTACAAAACTTGCCTGGAGAGCTTTTGGAAGAAACAGCATAATTTTCAAGAGCAATATGCCATTATGTCTTAAAAGAAAAGTGTTTGATCAATGCATCCTTCCAGTGCTTACGTATGGTGCAGAGGCGTGGACCTTAACTAAAAGAGACATACAAAGGCTGCAGACAACTCAAAGAAGCATGGAGAGGTGCATACTTGGTGTAACCAGGAGAGATAAGAAGAGGAACTCGTGGATCCGAAAAATGACAAGAGTGGAAGACATCATGATCAGAGTTAAATCCCTGAAATGGCAATGGGCTGGACATACTGCCAGAAGGACAGATCATCGATGGACAGCCGAAATTTTAGATTGGATTCCAAGGGACAGGAAAAGACCCAGAAGAAGACCACATGGGAGATGGGTGGATGAAATTCGAAAGTATGCAGGGGTGACATGGAGGAGACTGGCACAAGCAGACCGTTGTGGAGGAAACTTGGGGAGACCTTCGTCCAGCAGTGGATTGATAATGGTTGACAATGATGATGATGATGATAGGATGTAAGGTCAGGTGATGCGTAACATCATAGCCTCTCCTTGACAAATGTCAACCCCGCCTTCTCGTGGTGCATCCTGTTCCCACTAAAGGGGCTCTGACGACCGCCAATAACGGTATAACTATACCATCGGGATTAGAGGAAATGCTATCCCCCACTCACAAACCCGCTTGGCCAGCGTGGTGAGTTATGGCCAAACCCCTCCAAAATGACTCCACAACTTAAACCTTGGCCCTCAGTCTCCGGCAGCTGGAATATACCTGGCCAAGGCAGCGGCCAGTGCGACATGAAGTCAGAGGGTGCTAAGAATCCCCGGAGGACCGGACTAGGCTGCCATCTGATGCTGACCTTGGCTACGTATAATGGACGCTCCCTATCTTCTGATTCAAGGATTCTTGAATTGGAAGAAGAACTACAAAGGATCAAGTGGAACATCGTTGGGCTAAGTGAGGTAAGGAGAAAAGGAGAAGATCTCATTGAACTGAAAAGTGGACATCTCTTCTACTATCGTGGGACAGATACTGGCAGAACTAGTGGTGTTGGATTTATAATAATCAAGAAACTGAAGGATAAAGTTGTAGAAGTTGAAAGCTCCTCTGACAGAGCTGCACGACTCGTTATCCAACTCTCGAGAAGATACAAGGCTCAGATTATTCAAACTTATGCACCCACCACAAGTCATCCTGAAGAAAAAATTGAAGAATTTTATGAGGAAATTCGTCATCTAAATAATAAAGGTAAGCAGCACTTGAAGATAATTATTGGAGATTTCAATGCAAAAATAGGGCAACAGCAACACAATGAAACTTCAGTAGGTACATTCGGTCACGGCAACAGAAACCAGCGTGGAAATACTCTCGTAGGGTTTGCAGAGGCAGAAAGGTTTTTCATCATGAACTCCTTTTTAAAGAAAAAATCACGCAGGAAATGGACATGGAGACATCCAAATGGGAGGACAAGTGAAATTGATTTTATTATGTGAAACAAAAAATTCGTCATAGAAGACTGCAGTGTGCTAAACAAGTTCAACACAGGCAGTGACCATAGATTGGTGAGATGTAAGATGCACCTCAACACTAAACTCGAACGTGGAAAGCTCATAAGACAAACAAGATGTATTGACATAACCAACCTTAAAAAACACCATAATACCTTCAAGTTGTAACTGAAGAACAGATTCTTTGCTTTAGAAGGCCTAACATCGGAAGAAGTGGATATTTCGGAAGTTAACAGAAAAGCAACCAAAGCTCTTATGGAAACAGCAACAAAATTAGCTGGGTCTAAGAACAAGTTGCATGTGAACAAATTATCAGGAAAAACCAAAATGTTGATGCAAAAAAAAAAAAAAAAAGGGAGATGAGAACAACTAAAGAAGATGTGACTTCCAAAGTGGAATATATAGACCTATGCAAGACAGTACGAAAAAGTATCACTGAAGAGGTAAGGAAATTCAACTGTGAGCTAGTGAAGAAAGCAATTGAAAACAACCAAAGCCTAAAGATAGCAAAGGGACATCTCAGTAAGGGAAGAAAACAAATTATGGCACTGAGAAAAGAAGATGGCTCTGTAATAAGAAATAGATGCGAAATTTTGACAAGAGTGAAAGATTTCTACTCCAAATTATATGAAAGGGATGATACATGTACTCCAGACATCATGGAAGGTACCAGTACCAGAGTTCTTCCAGTCCTCCCAGCAGAAGTTGCACATGCAATCAAGAATATGAAGCGGGGGAAAGCTCCAGGAGAAGATGGAATTGCTGTAGACATCATACAAGAAGCAAGTGGAGAAATCGAAACAGTACTCGCCCAAATTTTCACTCGATGCTTTGTGAAGGGAAGATTCCTGAGGATTGGAACAACGCAACAATGATCCTGCTACATAAAAATGGTGACATTGAGGATCTCAGAAACTACCGACCTATCAGCCCCCTATCAGTGGTTTATAAAATTTTCACTAAAGTTCTTTCACACCGCTTGAAGGCAACACTGGACATGGCTCAACCGGGAGAACAAGCTGGATTCAGGAGTGGCTACAGCACAACAGATCATATCCACGTACTGAGAGAACTAATTGAAAGAGCGAGGGAATATGAACTTCCATTGTGCATGGCTTTTAACGATTACGAAAAAGCCTTTGATTCGATGAAATCATCATCAGCTAGAATGGCTCTGAAATACTGCGGTATTGAAGATGCGTACATTAATATTATTAATAACATCTGTAAAAATGCAAGTGCAAAGATTCGGCTGTTTGAAAATACAACGCACATAAAAATTGGAAAGGGAGTGAGACAAGGTGACACCATATCTCCGAAGCTCTTTAATGCCACATTGGAAAATGTCTTTCAATCACTGAACTGGAAAAACAAAGGGGTAAATATTAATGGAGATTATATAACTCATCTTCGTTTTGCTGATGACGCAGTCATTTTTGCAACTACCCCATCAGAGCTGCAGAGTATGATCCAGGAACTTGCTGACAAGAGTAAAGAAGTGGGATTAAAAATGAACTTTCAGAAGACAAAAGTGATGTTCAATGCGTTTACAAGAAATGAAGATTTATCGATTGATGGAGAAAAGCTGGAAATAACAGACACGTACGTTTATCTTGGACAGCAGATATCAAGTGAGGGTCACATTGATGAAGAAATTAATCGGCGTACAAAACTTGCCTGGAGAGCTTTTGGAAGAAACAGCATAATTTTCAAGAGCAATATGCCATTATGTCTTAAGAGAAAAGTGTTTGATCAATGCATCCTTCCAGTGCTTACGTATGGTGCAAAGACGTGGACCTTAACTAAAAGGCTGCAGACAACTCAAAGTAGCATGGTGTGGTGTATGCTTGGTGTAACCAGGAGAGATATGAAAAAGGAACTTATCGATCAGAAAAATTACAAGAGTGGAAGTCATCATGGTCAGAGTTAAATCCCTGAAATGGCAATGGGCTGGACATACTGCCAGAAAGACAGACCATCGATGGACAGCCGAAATTTTAGATTGGATTCCAAGGGAAAGGAAAAGACCCAGAAGAAGACCAAATGGGCGATGGGTGGATGAAATTCGAAAGTATGCGGGAGTGCCATGGAGTAGACTGGCACAAGACAGACCGTTGTGGAGGAAACTTGGGGAGACCTTCGTCCAGCAGTGGATCGATATTGCTTGACAATGATAATGATATATATATATATATATATATATCATCATCCACTGCTGATGATATATATATATATATATATATATATCATTATCAAGGATGTAAGGTCAGGTGATGCGTAACATCACAGCCTCTCCTTGACAAATGTCACCCCCGCCTTCTCGTGGTGCATCCTGTTCCCACTAAAGGGGCTCTGACGACCGCAAATAGCGGTATAACTATACCATCGGGATCAGAGGAAATGCTATCCCACACTCACCAACCCGCTTGGCCAGCGTGGTGAGTTACGGCCAAACACCTCCAAAATGACTCTACAACTTAAATCTTGGCCCTCAGTCTCCGGCAGCTGGAATGTACCTGGCCAAGGCAGCGGCCAATGCGACATGAAGGCAGAGGGTGCTAAGAATCCCCGGAGGACCGGACTAGGCTGCCATTTTATGCTGACCTTGGCTACCTACAACGGACGCTCCCTATGTTCTGATTCAAGGCTTCTTGAATTGGAAGAGGAACTACAAAGGATCAAGTGGGACATCGTCGGGCTAAGTGAGGTAAGGAGAAAAGGAGAAGATCTCATTGAACTGAAAAGTGGACATCTCTTCTATTATCGTGGGACAGATACTGGCAGAACTAGTGGTGTTGGATTTATAATAAACAAGAAACTGAAGGATAAAGTGGTAGAAGTTGAAAGTTCCTCTGACAGAGCTGCACGACTCGTTATCCAACTATCGAGAAGATACCAGGCTCAGATTATTCAAACTTATGCACCCACCACAAGTCATCCTGAAGAAGAAATTGAAGAATTTTATGAGGAAATTCGTCATCTAAATAATAAAGGTAAGCAGCACTTGAAGATAATTATGGGAGATTTCAATGCAAAAATAGGGCACCGGCAACAGAATGAAACTTCAGTAGGTAAATTCGGTCACGGCAACAGAAACCAGCGTGGAAATACTCTCGTTGAGTTTGCAGAGGCAGAAGGATTTTTCATCTTGAATTCCTTTTTCAAGAAAAAGCCACACAGGAAATGGACATGGAGACATCCAATTGGGACGACAAGTGAAATTGATTTTATTATGTGTAACAAAAAATTCGTCATCGAAGACTGCAGTGTGCTGAACAAGTTCAACACAGGTAGTGACCATAGATTGGTGAGATGTAAGATGCACCTCAACACTAAACTGGAACGTGGCAAGCTCATAAGACAAACAGAATGTATTGACATAACCAACCTTAAAAAACACCATAATACTTTCAAGTTGGAACTGAAGAACAGATTCTCTGCTTTAGAAGGCCTAACATCGGAAGAAGTGGATATTTCGGAAGTTAACAGAAAAGTAACCAAAGCTCTTATGGAAACAGCAACAAAACTAGCTGTGTCTAAGAACAAGTTGCATGTAAACAAATTATCAGGAAAAACCAAAATGTTGATGCAAAAAAGAAGAGAGATGAGGACAACTAAAGAAGATGTGACTTCCAAAGTGGAATATATAGAGCTATGCAAGACAGCACGAAAAAGTATCACTGAAGACGTAAGGAAATTCAACTGTGAGCTAGTGAGGAAAGCAATTGAAAACAACCAAAGCCTAAAGATAGCAAAGGGACATCTCAGTAAGGGAAGAAAACAGATTATGGCTCTGAGAAAAGAAGATGGTTCTATAACAAGAAATAGAGGCGAAATTTTGACAAGAGTGAAAGATTTCTACTCCAAATTATATGAAAGGGATGATACATGTACTCCAGACATCATGAAAGGTACCAGAGTTCTTCCAGTCCTCCCAGCAGAAGTTGCTCATGCAATCAAGAACATGAAGCGGGGGAAAGCTCCAGGAGAAGATGGAATTACTATAGACATCATACAAGAAGCAAGTGGAGAAATTGAAACAGTACTCGCCCAAATTTTCACTCGATGCCTTAATGAAGGGAAGATTCCTGAGGATTGGAACAATGCTACAATGATCCTGCTACATAAAGCTGACATTGAGGATCTCAGGAACTACAGACCTATCAGCCTCCTATCAGTGGTTTATAAAATCTTCACTAAAGTTCTTTCACACCGCTTGAAGGTAACACTGGACATGGCTCAACCGAGAGAACAAGCTGGATTCAGGAGTGGCTACAGCACAATAGATCATATCCACGTACTGAGAGAACTAATTGAGAGAGCGAGGGAATATGAACTTCCATTGTGCATGGCTTTTATCGATTATGAAAAAGCCTTTGATTCGGTGAAACCATCAGCAGTTACCACGGCTCTGAAATCCTGCGGTATTGAAGATGCATACATTAATATTATTAATAACATCTATGAAAATGCAAGTGCAAAGATTCGGCTGTTTGAAAATACAACACACATAAAAATTGGAAAGGGAGTGAGACAAGGTGACTCCATATCTCCGAAGCTCTTTAATGCCTCATTGGAAAATGTCTTTCAATCACTGAACTGGGAAAACAAAGGGATAAAGATTAATGGAGATTATCTAACCCACCTTCGTTTTGCTGATGACGTAGTCATTTTTGCAACTACCCCATCAGAGCTGCAGAGTATGATCCAGGAACTTGCTGACAAGAGTGAAGAAGTGGGATTAAAAATGAACTTTCAGAAGACAAAAGTGATGTTCAATGCTTTTACAAGAAATGAAGATTTATCGATTGATGGAGAACAACTGGAGATAACAGATACGTATGTTTATCTTGGACAGCAGATATCAAGTGAGGGTCACATTGATGAAGAAATTAATCGGCGTACAAAACTTGCCTGGAGAGCTTTTGGAAGAAACAGCATAATTTTCAAGAGCAATATGCCATTATGTCTTAAAAGAAAAGTGTTTGATCAATGCATCCTTCCAGTGCTTACGTATGGTGCAGAGACGTGGACCTTAACTAAAAGAGACATACAAAGGCTGCAGACAACTCAAAGAAGCATGGAGAGGTGCATGCTTGGTATAACCAGGAGAGATAAGAAGAGGAACTCGTGGATCCGAAAAATGACGAGAGTAGAAGACATCATGATCAGAGTTAAATCCCTGAAATGGCAATGGGCTGGACATACTGCCAGAAGGACAGACCATAGATGGACAGCCGAAATTTTAGATTGGATTCCAAGGGACAGGAAAAGACCCAGAAAAAGACCACATGGGAGATGGGTGGATGAAATTCGTAAATATGCGGGAATGACATGGAGGAGACTGGCACAAGACAGACCGTTGTGGAGGAAACTTGGGGAGACCTTCGTCCAGCAGTGGATTGATAATGGTTGACAATGATGATGATGATGATATATCATCATTGATTGATAATGGTTGACAATGATGATGATGATGATATATCATCATGATATATCATCATCATCATCATTGTCAACCATTATCAATCCACTGCTGGACGAAGGTCTCCCCAAGTTTCCTCCACAACGGTCTGTCTTGTGCCAGTCTCCTCCATGTCACCCCTGCATACTTTCGAATTTCATCCACCCATCTCCCATGTGGTCTTCTTCTGGGTCTTTTCCTGTCCCTTGGAATCCAATCTAACATTTCGGCTGTCCATCGATGATCTGTCCTTCTGGCAGTATGTCCAGCCCATTGCCATTTCAGGGATTTAACTCTGATCATGATGTCTTCCACTCTTGTCATTTTTCGGATCCACGAGTTCCTCTTCTTATCTCTCCTGGTTACACCAAGTATGCACCTCTCCATGCTTCTTTGAGTTGTCTGCAGCCTTTGTATGTCTCTTTTAGTTAAGGTCCACGTCTCTGCACCATACGTAAGCACTGGAAGGATGCATTGATCAAACACTTTTCTTTTAAGACATAATGGCATATTGCTCTTGAAAATTATGCTGTTTCTTCCAAAAGCTCTCCAGGCAAGTTTTGTACGCCGATTAATTTCTTCATCAATGTGACCCTCACTTGATATCTGCTGTCCAAGATAAACGTACGTATCTGTTATCTCCAGCTTTTCTCCATCAATCGACAAATCTTCATTTCTTGTAAAAGCATTGAACATCACTTTTGTCTTTTGAAAGTTCATTTTTAATCCCACTTCTTTACTCTTGTCAGCAAGTTCCTGGATCATACTCTGCGGCTCTGATGGGGTAGTTGCAAAAATGACTACGTCATCAGCAAAACGAAGGTGGGTTAGATAATCTCCATTAATCTTTATCCCCTTGTTTTCCCAGCTCAGCGACTGAAAGACACCCTCCAATGTGGCATTAAAGAGCTTCGGAGATATGGTGTCACCTTGTCTCACTTCTTTTCCAATTTTTATGTGTGTTGTATTTTCAAACAGCCTAATCTTTGCACTTGCATTTTCATAGATGTTATTAATAATATTAATGTATGCATCTTCAATACCGCAGGTTTTCAGAGCCATTGTAACTGCTGATGGTTTCACCGAATCAAAGGCTTTTTCATAATCGATAAAAGCCATGCACAATGGAAGTTCGTATTCCCTCGCTCTTTCAATTAGTTCTCTCAGCACATGGATATGATCTATTGTGCTGTAGCCACTCCTGAATCCAGCTTGTTCTCTCGGTTGAGCCATGTCCAGTGTTACCTTCAAGCGGTGTGAAAGAACTTTAGTGAAGATTTTATAAACTACTGATAGGAGACTGATAGGTCTGTAGTTTCCAAGATCCTCAATGTCACCTTTCTTATGTAGCAGGATCATTGTAGCGGTGTTCCAATCCTCAGGAATCTTTCCTTCATTAAGGCATCGAGTGAAAATTTGGGCGAGTACTGTTTCGATTTCTCCACTTGCTTCTTGTATGATGTCTACAGTAATTCCATCTTCTCCTGGAGCTTTTCCCCGCTTCATGTTTTTGATTGCATGTGCAACTTCTGCTGGAAGGACTGGAGGAACTCTGGTACTGGTATCTTTCATGATGTCTGGAGTGCATGTATCATCCCTTTCATATAATTTGGAGTAGAAATCTTTCACTCTTGTCAAAATTTCGCCTCTATTTCTTGTTACAGAACCATGTTCTTTTCTCAGTGCCATAATCTGTTTTCTTCCCTTACTGAGATGTCCCTTTGCTATCTTTAGGCTTTGGTTGTTTTCAACTGCTGTATATATATATATATATATATATATACTTAAGAGCAAAACTGAAGACTAAGGAAAAAAATTTAGAATTTAAAACGAAGGGTGCAAAATAACCTGAAAATCAAAACGCGCAATGCAGCAGTTTTGAAAATTCAGAATTCACATTCTATAAAGAAGATACCTAAGCAAAAAAATACATATATAATTTTGACTCACACCTAGTACAACATAGAAAAGGTTATGTATCTACCTGTGTGAGTAAAAGGAGAAAAGATAAAAAAATAAAATAAAACAACTGAATGTAGAAGGTGTCGAGAATACTGAGCCTTGGCTTTATCAAGGACCAGCAAAAACTCTGCATTTTCTCACTTCCACAAAGACCTAGTTGGAAATGGGTTTCTGCAAGGCCATAGATGCAAGTAACATTCCCACCTAAAATAGTTTGAAAAATATATATATAAGTCATGTCCTCCGTAGAGTAGCATGACCTAGCACTAGTTACTTGCATCTATGGCCTTGCAGAAACCCATTTCCAACTAGGTCTTTGTGGAAGTGAGAAAATGCAGAGTTTTTGCTGGTCCTTGATAAAGCCAAGGCTCAGTATTCTCGACACCTTCTACATTCAGTTGTTTTATTTTATTTTTTTATCTTTTCTCCTTTTACTCACACAGGTAGATACATAACCTTTTCTATGTTGTACTAGGTGTGAGTCAAAATTATATATGTATTTTTTTGCTTAGGTATCTTCTTTATAGAATATATATATATATATATATATACATACATAAATAATGCAGACAGTACAAGCACAATAGAACTTTATTAAATATGTGACTACCATAAATAATATAAATAATATAAGGTCAGCCACCGGGTGCCAATCTTCAGGGGAGGATGCACCCGACGTCTGAGCTTCTGACAGGTTTCATGTGGACGTCCTAATTTAGCAACCCCGACCGAATAAAAATAAACGGGACATCCCATCCTCCCTACCTGTCAGGAAATATACTTTAAAATCAACTTAAGTAATAAATTTAAACATTCAAAATAGACCTACCTTAAGCCTGACTGGTGCCCACGACCGGTAAACACAATTTACCGTGGCCATCCACCTTTAGAGTTCAAAATTAGGTTAATGCGTAGGCAAAGGGTACTTTCAGAATTATATAGAAGAGTGTAGTTGTCCTTCCCCACTGTAGAATATACCATGTATGCTAGGAAAGAATGGTTAAATGCTCCGGGGCAACTCGGAAGAAAACACAGTTTTTTTTATGTAGCCCTGAAAGTTAGTAAGGATGGGATTCTGGTTTATTGATCTTACAAAATCTTAATCGTAATGAAGTAAGTAGGTCATGTGTTTCCAATAGTTTACTGAAATGGTAGTTACAGAAGGCCTCCGGATATTCATTAGTTAAACATTTCCAATATAATCTTCTTAATTGTTTAATAATATTATGCTGTTTATAACATATTCGCGTAATTCGCAAGATTTGTGAAATAATCAAATTACGGAAAATACTTCTTGAAAGGTTGGAGGTCCATAAACTGTATATTTTTGCTTTAAAATTAAACAGCTTTTTTTATCATAAATACCTAGTTCTGGTTTACCTCCCTTGAACTCTATCCGCAAATCAAGAAAATTAATGCTGTTTATATCTGTATTTGTCTAACTAAACATATACTCCTGGGGTAGATATCTTCAAGTCTAAAGTCTGCAGTATTGGTTTTAAAATAAATCAAATCATCAACATATCGAAAACAAATGACTTCTAAGTGGTGGTATTTTTCTTCATAAGCATGTAGGTACAAGTTGGCCAATAAACTTGAAAAATTAGTGCCCATAGGGACACCCATAATTTGTACTAGAATATTCTTCTGATCATATATATAGTTGTTAAATATACACAGGCTACAAAGAACATCCCAATAATTTTTATCATAATTAATAGATTTGTCAAAGCGCATATAATAATGGTCGAGAACAGTACGGAGATCTTCCAAATCAATTGTAGTGAATAAATCAGTAAAATCAAAAGTTTCAACATTTTTCAAAGTATCATTGATTTTAATGAAGTTGAGAATTTTTCTATTGCCATTAATTATCCATGTTGAATCTTTTATATTGGTGAAAATGATTTGTAGCTTACCTTGAAATATTTTTCCAGCTTTTTTATTAAACCCACTGCTTCCACAAGTGATAAATCGGAATTTCATAGGTATTTTGTGAAATTTGGGAACAGCAAAGATATAAGGAAAATCAAGTTTGTAATTCCGAATTTTTAATAATTTATGAAAGGCAATTATTTTTTTCTTAATAGCTAATATATTCTGATTAGTAATCCTATTGTAAACAGTTTCATTAAAGATTTCTTTTAACATAATGGAATAATAAAATTTCTTACAAATAAATGCAAAGTTATTAGCACATTTATCAACAGAGGTCACCACAAAATTGTCTTGCAATTCCTTAATTAAAATTTTTATTTTTTTCCAGTTCCTTATATATTCAAAACAGTGAAAATGTTTATCAACAAAGTAGTGCATCATTTTTAGTAGTGCATTTATCCATGGAAAGAAATCCTCAACAGGATTTCTTTCCATGGATAAATGCACAATCCTCAACTATATTTCTCTGAAATTTCATAGGCAAAGCAGTGTAGATCTTTGGACAGACACCTCTTAAAAAATTTCACAGGGACGAACACATTTGGGTGAAAATTAGAGCCCTTATTTAAAAGGCCTCACAATTCTAAGCTTTCAATAATACCTGTGTTCCCTGTAATAATGTGTCCCTGTTCATTGTCAACATAAGACTGGTATTTCTCATCATGACTGTAACATGGTAAGTCTTGAGGGTCCAAATTTCCCAATTCTCTGCAGAACCTATTATAATTATAAATTCTTCTGCCCAGAGTGTCAACATATTTGTATGCAGGAATAACTTGAAGAGTATTCCCAAGTGGGATTTGCTGCTTTTTTGCCTTTAAGATAGCTCCAAATGGAATTTTATCAAAAAACCTCACCTGGAAAGAAAGAATACAATATTTTTTTGCTAAAGGGTCATTTTAAATTTTTTTCCCCATAAGTCTGTAGTTGCTGTAATCAAGCACCAGATCTTTCAAGGACATGTCCCTGAAAACGTATCCTGGAATCCTCTTTAGCATCTCTGCCAATTAAGAAGATTATATTGGAAATGTTTAACTAATGAATATCCGGAGGCCTTCTGTAACTACCATTTCAGTAAACTATTGGAAACACATGACCTACTTACTTCATTACGATTAAGATTTTGTAAGATCAGTAAACCGGAACCCCATCCTTACCAACTTTCAGGGCTACATAAAAAAAAACTGTTTTCTTCCGAGTTGCCCCGGAGCATTTAACCATTCTTTCCTAGCATACATGGTATATTCTACAGTGGGGAAGGACAACTACACTCTTCTATATAATTCTGAACGTACCCTTTGCCTACGCATTAACATAATTTTGAACTCTAAAGGTGGATGGCCACGGTAAATTGTGTTTACCGGTCGTGGGCACCAGTCAGGTTTAAGGTAGGTCTTTTTTTTTTTTTATTGGAGGTTTAACGACCACCGTGAGCAACTCAATGGGCTATAAGCAGTCGCCCGTCCCTAATTTAGGGTCACTGGTTCCAGGGAAGGGAGAGAACTTGTGCCGTAAGACAAACACAACATCCATGCCTCACCGGGATTCGAACCCAGACCCCGTTCGGACTAATGATCAGAGGCTAGCGCCTTAGACCACTGCGCCACAGGGGCAGCAAGGTAGGTCTATTTTGAATGTTTAAATTTATTACTTAAGTTGATTTTAAAGTGTATTTCCTGACAGGTAGGGAGGATGGGATGTCCAGTTTATTTCTATTCCGTCGGGGTTGCTAAATTAGGACGTCCACATGAAACCTGTTAGAAGCTCAGACGTCGGGTGCATCCTCCTGAAGATTGGCACCCGGTGGCTGACCTTATATTATTTATATTATTTATGGTAGTCACATATTTAATAAAGTTCTATTGTGCTTGTAGTGTCTGCATTATTTATGTATTTTATTTCAGGTGACATTGACCCCTGCAGCAGAGCGCGAGGTCATGGCATTATATTTTTGCAATTTTATGTTTACTATGTTTTTGTATATATATATATATATATATACCGGCGGAAAGTGAAAAAAGAACACCAAGAAAGAGACGTCTGATACCAATGAAATTTATACAGCATAATAACGGAATACAGAGGTTAACGTGATCAAAACATTATGGCAAAATACAGCTGTATTTGCTGGTAAACTGAAAAATAACATTTCCATGTAACATGGTTAGTACGAGGTTGAACCGCCATGAACTGCGTCACACTGTGCAATTCTGGCATGGAGTCTGTCGTACAGATGTTGGATGTAAGTTTGTGGTATTGAGTTCCAAGCATTCTCAACCTAGACGCGTAAATCGGGGATGGTCGTGGCTGGCCGTGGAGACCGGATAAGTCGTTGTCCCATAAAATCCCACACGTTCTCAATGGGGGACAAATCCAGTAAACGTTCAGGCCATGGAAGTTGTCTCACACCCTGAAGTGCATGTTGCGCTGCACGTGCCGTGTGCGGTCGTGCGTTATCTTGCTGGAAAACACCACGATGGACCGACCTTACAAATGGCACAACAACGGGCTGAATGATGTTGTTGATGTAGGAGGTGCTGTTTAACGTACCCGGTACAAACACTTGTTGTGTACGGGAGTGATAGCTGATCGCTCCCCACACCAGGAGATCAGGTGTAGGCCCTGTGTGTCGCTGGCGGATTCAAAAAGGGTGAAGACGCTCCCCTGTGCGTCTGCGAACACGCATACGGCCATCAGAGGCTCCCAAGCAGAATTTGCTTTCATAGCTGAACACGACAGATTGCCATTGCGTTTTCCAGTGCAGACGTTGGCGACACCACTGCAGCCGTTCCTGACGGTAGGCTGGAATCAGAGGTACACATGCCAGAGGCACACGTGCACGTAGTCCTGCATCCAGTAGACGGTTGCGGATTGTTCGCACAGTCACCTCAGGTGCAACGGCAGCTCGGATTTGCGTCGCAGTGTATGTTCCGCTTGGCAACGCCGCTCTTCTTGTGAGTCGATCGGTCCGCTCATTAGTCCGTCTGTGACTCCCGGTTCCACGTCTTCTCGTGTGGTAATGTTCCTGGGACCATCTACGCCACCATCGTACCTCCACCGATACTTCCCGTCCAATTTGCTCCGCAATACGACGATACGACCACCCAGCCTCGCGGAGTCCTACTAGATGACCTCGCTCAAAGTCTGATGACTGCTGAAATCGTACACGTCTTCCATGTCCAGACATTGCAGCTTCTTCAGGGTCTTCGCACGTGTCCGTACGCCGACGACTGATTACATTCACTTCGCCGTTCTCCTTAAATACCACCGACGATTATTTGCATATTATGACGTGCTGGGGCGTAAGTGCTCACCGGATCGTCCCGAAATTAACATCACACCTACGTAAACACGACGCCATTAACATATGTAAATTTCATGATCGTCCGCCAATTCCTTCTTGGTGTTCTTTTTTCACTTTCCGCCAGTATATATATACACTATCTACCAACAAGTAATTGGAAACCCCTGCAGTCGACGATATCTGCAGTCCTGAAACACGTCACTGCCGCCGCCGTTAAATATCGTGTGGGAAACAACAACGCAACCAGTCGCATGTAAGATGCCACGCGGTTCGGAGCTCTCTGATTTCGAGAAAGATGTAATTGTGAGGTATCAGAGAAATGGCCGATACATACGTGACATATCCAGCGAGTTGAAATACCCAAAATCGACAGTGGCCTACGTGATTGGCAAGTGGAAGATGAGAGATGACTGTCGGAATGTGCCCCGACCCAGCAGACCCACAAAACTGGGAGTTAGAGACCGACGGGTGCTGGCCAGAAAAATTCGGAAGAACCGCACCAAATCGATGAGCCACATCCACGAGGAGTTTCAACAGGCATCCGGGAGTGTTCTTTCGATGAATACCATCCGTAAGGAAGCCCATCTGTTTGGTTATCATGCACGTGCTGCCTCCCACAAGCCTTTGATCACCAAGTCCAATAGCGCTGCTCGGCTAACGTGGTGCAAAGAACGTCGACAGTGGACCGTTGAACAGTGGAAACAGGTTCTCTGGAGCGACGAATCAAGGTTCACCCTCTACTGTTCGGATGGCAGGGTCTGGGTTTGGCGTCTGCCCAGAGAACGCCTCCTGCCGGAATGTATTGTGCCAACTGTGAAGTTCGGCGGCGGTGGAATTATGCTATGGGGGTGTTTCTCCTGGTATGGCACGGGACCCTTGGTCGCAATTCCTGGTAGACTCAACGCCGAGACCTACTGCACCATTTTGGATGACCATGCGCTTCCTACGTTGTGGCAGTTTTACGGGGTGGACCCATGTTACTTTCAGGATGACAATGCCACCTGTCATGTTGCAAGGTCCACCATGGCTTGGTATGGTGACAATGAGGTTAATCGAATGGACTGACCTGCGCAGAGCCCGGACCTTAACCCTATCGAGCACCTCTGGGACGAGTTGGAGCTTCGACTTAAGGGGTGCCCTCACCGTCCGAAATCGATGAAGGAACTGACCTGTCTTCTCCAAGCCGAGTGGAAGAAAATACCGCTAGCCGTCGTACAACGCCTGATTGAGAGTATGTCCCCGAGGGTCGCAGCTGTAATCACCGCTCGTGGAGGCTCCACCAACTATTGAAGGTGAATAAACTTCGTTTTCCTTTGCTATCACAGGTGTCCAATTATTTGTTGGTAGATAGTGTAAAAAAAGTCCCTCCGCAGTAATGTAAAGGTGGACGTCTTGTGATTTTGCTTCCTATACTTCCAATGGGCAAACTTCTGTACACATTTTCTTCACAATTAATGGGTTCCCAAAGATGAAAATTTGAACATCGATTAAAATAACTTCATATTATAACTTGGAATACTTAATATGTTCTAAAACATAACCATAATTATATTAAAAATCAATAACTTTTCCTTTGGTGGTGTTCAGACCTGAAAAAAGATAGCGCGACCTGTACATTGATGACGTCAGTAGACAAACAAATATTGGATTGCTTAATTATGGTTATGTTTTAGAAAATATTAAGTATTCCAAGTTATAAAATGAAGTTATTTTAATCGATGTTAAAATTTTCATCCTTGGGAACGCGCATTAATTGTGAAGAAAATGTGTACAGAATTTTTTCCATTAGACATATAAAAAGCAAAATTACTTGACGTCCACCTTAACTCTTTCCCTTTGTGTTTTCAACAAAAACATATTAGTTGACTTTGACGTAATATTCTTAATATAAAGCTCATTGATTTTAAAAAATAAGGCATTTATTACGACACGACGTGCAATGGAACGGGATGTTAGCCGTCAGACGAAAACCTCTAAATACTCAAAGCAAAAGATGCGATGTGAAAAGTAATTGTCAGTCTTACAATGTGACACGCGGGATGTGAGAGAGTGAATCACCAGAGAAGCATGCGACAAGCGTGTGATTGTATCTTGCCCCGGACAATCGCATTGAAAACAAACGCATAGCAAGTATCGTTTAACGATATGGAATCGTCAGTCGGTGGAAATCTTCTTTGCCTTAAGAAAGAGACGGCAATATTTCTGTATGACAAATCATTTTTCACTCCGCTGGCACCAGTATCGAGCACAAAATTCCACAGTAAGCATTTTTCTTTAAAAAAAAAAAACGTAAATCTGGTCATGAACACCTTGACTCGACCCATTTGACCCGCAAGAAATTGTCGACCCGTTGACCCATTTCCATCTGTGTTTGGAAGAGCTATGGATCTCATATGGGCTGCCACGGTGTAATTTATTAGATCGCTTCATCAACATCAATAAGCAACTCAGGCTTAAATTTGATTTGATTTCTCCAAAATTCCATACACATTTTAACATTGGCTTTCTAATCACCAATAATTTTAAATAATGCGCAAGATGCATGCAATTCTGTTCAAATCCAAATAGATGTTAGTAAACACTCAAAGCTTGTATTTTGTTACGTACTTATTTTCAATAAACGTGCGCAGATCCGGTGGCCAAACAGTTGTCCATGATAAGATCTGGGAAGCAGGACTGGATTAAGGCCTTAGCAAGCCCCTAGGCTGCTTTCTCGACCCATAGGTCGAGAAAATTTGAAGAATTCCTCTAGACCAGTGGTTTCCAACGTGGGTAGCACGCCCCACAGGGGGCAATTTGGTTTTTAAGGGGGGCAATTCGAGAATGAGCACACTAAGTACCTTTTTACTTTCTTCTAAGGTCGCCAGATGAGCACACTAAATACTTTTTACTTTCTTCTAAGATCTAAAGTTAGTGAGATCCTTGTGCTGCATGCCTCTGCAGCAGGCATGCAGCACAAGGATATCACTAACTTTAGTCTACTTCTCTTGAGGTGAGCTCAAATTGTATTTTTGATCAAAATGATCAAAGTACTACAGAAAAAGCTTCCATTAAAATTATTTTATATTTATGCATTTCAGTTTTCTATTATAAGTTTTGAAACTTTATTTGCTGTTTTTTCATACCACTTCATATTATTATTTTTTTAACAATTTCTTAGTGATTTCTTCCTCAGTAATTCAGCTGTAATTTCGTTCTTAAATTTTTCTCTTTCACGGATGCCATGTTCTTTGGAAGCTTGTTAATGGCCTAAAAGGCGATTAACAAGCTTCCAAAGAACATATGAATAGGAGTTCATTTTTTAAATAATAAGAATTATATGTTACAGAATTATACGTATACGTGGAGGATAGGAGTTCATTTTTTGAATAATAAAAATTATATGTCACAGGGGGGCATCATGATTTTTGAGATACTTAGGTGGGGCATGACCAAAAAAGGTTGGGAACCACTGCTCTAGACAGTCGTTTCGGGCGTCTAAGGCCTTTTGTGCATACGGGCGGTTTGGGCGTTATGGTCGTTAAAGGGTTAAGATTCTTAGATTTTGTCTTGGAATTTTTAATTATTTAGCATTGTTTACTTTTCTTGGTGCATATTTTTTTGTTATGCAATGTGAAGTCACAGTGGATGTCGCCCATTAATGGTCTCAAGAACAAATAGGAAGATGTATGTGGATGGTAGCGAAAAAGCTGAAACTATCTCGCCGACTCTTTGGTACACAGCGACATGAAACTTTACCCTTAGGGAGTCACTGCCTTGAAATCTGTTTGTCTTCTAGCCACTGTTTGTGATCAAGTGCAAAACATACGAGACAAAAATGAAACTATTTTACTTTCGCTACATATAAATATATAAGCTGTGTATTATTTGCGGTGCAGAGGCATGCCTCCTGGGCAGCTGCCAGCTGGCATGGGGGGTAGTGCTTTCTCTTATGCCTCTGGCTCTGTCCCTTCTGTGGAATCAGTTGCCCTGAATTTGGGATGGACGACTTCTTACAGTCCTTTGAGTTTCTTATGCTGATCGTTGAATACAAACAATAATAATAACAATTAGTATTTGAAGATACATTAGGCTATCCTACTTCACATCTGCCTTAAATTTACGCGAGGCACTTCAGATTTAGAAATTTTCAGTCTCTCACACTTGGACATAGCACTTCGTCAGCCTTATTTTTCCTCTTTCATTTTATTGGACGTATGACCTTGTCGCTTTATTCCTCCATTTCATGAAAGCGCGACTAAGTTCCTATCATTATCTCAATCCATGGAAAAAGTTACCAAGTTGTTCGTTGCATTCCATTTCAGAAGAAGTTGTGCAATGATAAGCCAAAGTCGGTGTAGTTCAATTGGGAGAATTACCAGCTCCGGAGAGGGGGAACGTGGATTATAATTCCAGCACCGGCAAAAAAAAAAAAGAGTTATACGCCATGTTGGCGCTTGAATGTAAAAAATGAATCTTCTGCCTGTGATGTTTCTTCCATATATCTTGACGAGCTAGTTCAAGCATTATTTGCCAGCTAACCCGTAATCCTACGATTTAGTCCCAGCCCTTCCTCAAGGAAGGGGGATATATATTTGAGTTACCTATAAGTTACCCCCTAGTTAAAGGAGCAGTACCACTTTCCGTGAAGCCTATAACGGCGAGAAACGGCCGTTAAAGTGTGGGAAAGCTGGTGATTTTCAAGGCAAAAGCAATGCACTTCGTGTTGGCTGAATCTCATTCTTTCGACGCAAATGTTTCTCATTTTGCATCGTAACTTGTTGTCGATGTGTGAGAAAATCCTGTCAAAACGGCAAACTGCAGTGATAAATCAATATCTGAGGCGGAAAACGTGGTTTCGAAAGTCACCACCGGCAAAAACAGGTTTTACGCTGTTAAGCTTAGTCAGGAGACATTTCACTGCTGATTTCTAAAAGACTGTTAAAGGGTTATTTGATATTTTGTTATTGTTCAGAAAGAACTATTGAAGTATTTGATAATGAGAATTTTTTTGATTTTTTAACAGTAACGTGAATAGAGAAACACTAAATTTTGTTTTCGCAAAATACACTAGAAAGATTTGCTCACCACAGCGAAGATTATTTTTGTTGGGATCATTTAAAAATAATATATCTCCTAGAGTCTAATCAATTAAAAGAACATTTCACAAGATAATGCATGAAATACCAGTAACTGTTAGTTGCCCTAATTGTGTCATATTTATTGTGCTCTGTTACATGTTTTATATCATTTCTATCATATCTGCAAAATTTGAGAGAAGAATAACTGAACGTACCATGTCTAGTAATTCATCATCTGGTTCTTTACTTTCAGAGGAGGATTCAATAACACCAGGGGAAGAAGAATAGTGTGTTTTCATTTTTAATGCTCTATCTTCCATTCTTCCATTTCTTTTCCCATTGGTCCATCCCCTGCTGTATTGAAACGTTTGTCCCATTACTGCAAGCGTGACTTGAAGCCATAATAGCAAAACAAACAAGAACGTGCATCTCATCTTTAGGCTTAAGCGAGGAAATTCTTGCCGAGTTTCTGTAATACCCTTTGATAGATTATTTTAGCTGGAAAGAGATACGAATGCAGTAGTTAATGATACAATGCACTTAGTTATAAAACAATAAAAATTCACATATGTCAGGTACAAACAACGCAACACCAAGTGATTCGGTTGCGTCCTCTTATTCAGAAGCTTAGGACTCGTTCTATAGATCATAAAAAAAGAGAAAAACAATTGGATTTGTATTAACTGAGATTTAAAATATTCCTCTATCACATTTACTTAAAGCATCTACACCGATGAACCATTATATTATGATCACCTATTTAATAAGCTGTAGGACCCCCTTCAGCCCGCAAAACAGCGGCCACCCGGAGAGGCATCGATTCGATGAGGTTGCGATAGGTATCATGGGGTATCTAGTACCATAATGTTAACAGAAGATCCTCCAGTTCCCGTACATTTCTGGGTGGTGGTGATTTAGCGTCAACCCGCTTTTCCAAGTCGAACCACAAACGTTCGATTGGGTTCATGCCACATGAATTTGGAGGCCAGGTCATTAACAGAAAGTCACCACAATGTTCCTCGAACCATTTCTTGACGATTCTGGCAGTGTGGCATGGCGCATTATCCTGTTGGTAATGGCCATCACCAGCGAGGAACACAGTTGCCATGAATGGATGAACTTGGTCAGCAACGATGTTCAGATACCTAGGGTGTGTTCTATTGGGATAATGAGACCTGAAGTGTTCCCAGAAAACATCGCCCACAGCATAACACCGCCGCCGCTGGTCTGTTTCCTCCCAACAGTGCATCTTGGTGCCATAGTCTCCATTAGTATTCGGTGTATCCGCGCTCGGCCGTCTACGTGATGCACAAGGAATCTTGATTCGTCGGGCCAAGCCACTTTCTTCTGATGATCCACGGTCCAATCTCGATGATCTTGGGCCCATTTCAGGCGTTGTGGGCGATGAAGTGCAATGAGCATAGGGACCCGGCTGGTTCTTCGGCTACGCAGGTCCATGCGAAGAAGGCTGCGAAAAAATGTGTGCTGTGATATATTATCCTGATCACTACTGGTTGTAACTGCGTGTGATTTCCCCACTGTGGCATTGCGGACTCTGTGAACAATGCGCGACCGCCTCTGCTCCCCTCTGACATCAATGAGCTGCGGACGACACATGGCTAGACGACGGTTTGTCGTTTGGCCATCTGTGCACCACTTTTGATACGTACTCACTACAGCGGCACGTGAACAACCCACAAGCCAAGCCGTTTCCAAAATCGTAGTTCCGAGGAGCCATGTCATCACAATTTGTCCTTTATCAAACTCCGATAAATTGGCAGTTTTTCCCATTCTGACTCCGAACACTCTACTAACCGAAATATACACAATAGCCACTTTATTATGACCACCTGACAGTGTTAAGCAAATGGCCATGGCTGCACGCTGTTGCCGCCAGAGGGCGAAGCTAGTATAAATAGGGAAAGCTTAGTGCTTGCGACAGTAGTAAAAGTGCCTTTTGGGTGACGAGACGGGTAAAAAATGCGATTTGACGGACTTTCAACGCAAGATGATTGTAGGAGCTCGGAGCCATGGAGCGAGTATCACCGAAACCGTCGCATTCGTGAAATGTTCCAGAGCAGCTGTTGTTAAAGTGTTTAAAGACTGAACTGTCAGCCAAAAAACTGGGTCTCTACTTGCAACGTGTGGTCGTCATCGACAAGTGACTGCTCGGGCGGAACGGAGAGTGTCCAGACTGGTAACAGACAACAGAAGGGCAACAGTGCTGCAAATTACAGACCATCTTAATCAAGGATCCCCTAAAATGATCTCTGCACGCACTGTTCGCCGTACACTGCATCGGATGGGATATGGCAGCCGAAGGCCTGTTGGAACACCTTTGCTGTCTGCAGTTAACAAGAGAAAACGTCTCCAGTTCGCACAGGAACACAAGGATTGGACAGTCGATAATTGGAAACAAATGATATGGTCCGATGAATCACTTTTTCAGTTGCACCATGGCGATGGCCGAGTGGGAATTTGGCGGAAACAGCACGAAAGCGTGGACCCCAAATGCATTGCTCCAACCCTTCAAGTTGGTGGAGGCAACATTATGGTTTGGGGAATGTTTTCCTGGCATGCTTTGGGCCCTTTAATTCGTGTTGATCAACGTCTGACTGGCACATCATATCTAAACATCGTTGCGGACCAAGTGCATCCTGTCATGTGGATGGTTTATCCCAATGGTGATGGCCACTTTCAACAAGATATTGCGCCCTGCCACAGAGCTCGTATTGTAAAGGATTGGTTTCAGGAACATGCCGGTGAGTTTACTTTGCTTAGGTGGCCCCCACAATCTCCAGATCTCAACCCCATTGAAAATTTGTGAGATGAAGTTGAACGAGCCATCAGACAGCTGGATCCACAACCCTGCAATCTCACACTCCTGGAAAGTGCTATTCATCAAGCATGGTCTCAGATTCCACAAACCACCTATCAACATCTCGTAGAGTCCATGCCACGAAGAATCGACGCAGTATTAAAGGCAAAAGGTGGCCCAACGAAGTACTGAGGGGGTGGTCATAATATAGTGGCCACTCTGTGTATACTGCTCTGTGAAATTCACCTGCTTCACCATTCGGTCTCCAAGTGCTCTCATTTCTCTAGATTTGGGGTGGTCATAATGTAATGGCTGATCGATGTATAGTCCATCGAGTTGCTCATGTTGGTCGTTAAAACTCGAAACAATAACAAAGAAAATAAAAAGCAAATTAGTTAATTATTGATCTAATTCGCTGTGTTAGCAGGTTGTTCGAAATGTCGACCGCCGGATACTTAGTTTTGTATTGGAAAGCATTCATGATTACACCGTGAAAATTCGATTACCTCTTGCTTGTTTCCTGTTGCTTTTACTGCATCGCGGCTTCAAAGAAAATGCTTTATAACTTCTGTCTTCCACACCTTCTTGCCTTAACTCAAAAGAATTATTTTTAAACTGTGTGCATCAAAATGAAAGTAGTGGTATTGCCATTCGTAGCAAACAAGTAAGATTCAATTTCTGAGCTCTGTTATTGAGTGGAATGTTTTTCACAACTGCCAACATCGCAATAATATTATTCCAAAAGGTAACTGATGTCCATAACACAAGCTGAGAAAATCTGCGTAAATTAGTGATCACATTATGCATAAGTTACTAGTATCACATTATGCTTGAGTTACTTCAATCACGTGTTACTTGACTAAGGTCCTTTACGTTCCATTATAGATCTGAACAGCTTTCAACAAAATTTCTTTTGTGTGAAAGACTAGTTGAACTCGGATAATTGGAATAAAGATTTCGTGCTTTAAGATTTCGTGGATCACTCATTTTAACCATAAAATCGCAGCCGCCACTTTAAAATTACTTTATCTAAAATTTACCTCATCATGAAGATATCTTTACATGCGGAGAAATGATAAACAGTATTTTTTGTGTTTCAGTTCTTTTTTTTTCGGTAGTTCTATGTAACATGTTTTTATTAATACAGTTATAATTTACTCCCATCATAAACTCGGATATTTATAAATAAAAAGTCTGGATGTTTTAGTCTGCTGAATACAATAATTAAAGAATAATCATTCATCTTCCTAAAGAAATGGGATGTTCGTTGCATGTCTTCGTTATTCAGATTTCAATAAAACTGAAATGAGATTTAACTTTCCCAGTCAAACCTGTTTCTCTTTCTTTCTCTTTAGATTTCCTGATCTAAGAGATGCTACGAGGCTTTTTCGGAACGGAGATTTGATATTCAATTTGCATAAAAGTGCCTCAGGGATTCAATCGAAACATGTTTATGATACTAACTCCTTTAGATGGCTAAGGTTATTGGAAACATGTGTTTCATTTACGATACTCTGACTTAATCATCGACTTATTTACTTCCTCTTTTTCCACAATATTTAGGATGCGAATGCCTCTCCTTTCTAGAGCGCTTTGAAATACTTTTCCTTTCTAATTAATTTTTTTGCCTGTGTATGTACGTAAAATGCCGATGACACATCGAATCTGTGGGCACAGTTGCTGTAGGGTTTTCTAGGTATATATGTGTGTACACTATATTATCAAAAATATTCGGACACCACAATGTTTCGGGGAAAATGGTTTTATTATCGCAATTAGTAGTTAGTTCGTCCACTTTTTTACGCTTTCCAACCGTAGGTTGAAGAAGCGTATATGCTCCAGCTTTGTCCGTCTGTCCGCACAATAACTCGCGTAAAAATGGTTCGATTTCGATGAAATGTTAGCATGTGGTAGGGGACCACCTGGGGTCGAACTTTATTGAAAATGGATGAAATGTGATCAAAGGTCAGGACATAGGAGCGGGATCCATTCAATTGCCTTTATGCATCATAACTTCCGTGAATATGGTTCGATTTCAATGAAAGTTTAGTATGTGGTAGGGGACCACCTGGGGGCGAACACAATTGGAAAAGGACGAAATGGGGTTGAAAGTCAGGACATAGGTGCGGGATGCATTTCATTGCCTTTATGCGTCATAACTTGCGTAAATATGGTTCGATTTCCATAAAAGTTTAGCATGTGGTAGGGACGAAATGGGATCAAAGGTTAGGACATAGGAGCGGGATGTATTCCATCGCCCTTATGCGTCATAACTTACGTAAAACTGCTTCGATTGAGACAAAACTTTATCATGCTGTTCTGGAAGTATACTTTACCGGTTCTGTCGAATATCATCAAAATGGGGTCAAAGGTCAAGTCATAGGAACGAGATTTATTCTACAGCCATTATGCTCATAACTTGAGTAATGACTTCTGGTATGTTGGAAAGCGTATCATAATCAATGCATTGCATGATTTTACTAACTTGTTATTTGTACGACAGCGGTAGCACGTTTTTCGGTAGGTTTCGCCTGGAATGGCTTGCGTTTCGCCCTGCAGAGCTGCTATTAGAGTGGAGAGCGACGACGGTCGTTGTGGTCAATTTCGTATCCGTCTCCCCAGATCATCCCAGAGGTGTTCTACAGGATTAAAATCAGGACTCTGAGCAGGCCAGTCTAACAGTTCCACCTCATTTTCAAGAAACCAGTCCTGCACACTCAGTGCAGTATGGCAGGGAGCTCTATCGTGTTGGAAGAGACAACGGTCGTTTCCATAATACTGCTACATTATTGGTAGGACAGAATCATCCAGAACGTTGAGGTACATTTCAGAGTTTATGGTTTCTGGTATAATAACCAACGGGCCGTGTCCTATTCACAAAAAACAACTACATCCCAATATGGAGCCTCTGTCGAACTTAACAGTTGGAAGAACACAGTCCGACGAAAATCGCTCGCTGTCTCCAAATCCAAACAAGCCCATCAGATTAGAAGAGTGAAAATCGTGAATCATTACTCCAAAGAATAGCTTTCCAGTCGCCCACAGTCCAGGAACGGAGACACAACACTTCAAACGGTGATTCGTATTCACGGTAGTGATGTGTGGCTTGTGTGCCGCTTCTCTACCATAATAACCCACACTGTGCAACTCTCTGCGGGTAGTTAGGGTACTAACCGAGCCATTACAGGCATCTCTTACTATAGTTGGGGTACTAACCGAGCCATTACAGGCATCTCTTACTATAGTTAGGGTACTAACCGAGCCATTACAGGCATCTCTTACTATAGTTAGGGTACTAACCGAGCCATCACAGGCATCTCTTACTATAGTTGGGGTACTAACCGAGCCATTACAGGCATCTCTTACTATAGTTAGGGTACTAACCGAGCCATTACAGGCATCTCTTACTGTAATTAGGATACTAACCGAGCCATTAAAGGCATTTCTACGGATAGTAAGGGTACTAATCGAGCCATTACAGGCATTTATAGGGATAGTTACGGTACTAACCGAGATATTACAGGCATTTCTTACTATTGTTAGGGCACTAACCGAGCCATTACAGGCATCTCTTACTATAGTAAGGGTACTAACCGCGCAATTATGGCATCTCTTATTATAGTTAGGCTACTAACCGAGCAATTACAGGCATTTCTTACTATAGTTAGGGTACTAACCGAGCCATTACAGGCATTTCTACGGATAGTTAGGGCACTAACTAAGCAATTACAGGCATCTCTTACTATAGTTAGGGTACAAACCGAGCCCTTACAGGCATTTCTTATTATAGTTAGGTTACTAACCGAGCCATTACAGGCATTTCTACCGATAGTTAGGGTACTAACCGAGCCATTACAGGCATTTCTACGGATAGTTAGGGTACTAACCGAGCCATTACAGCCATTTCTACGGATAGTTAGTGTACTAACGAGCCATTACAGGCATTTCTTACTATAGTTAGGGCACTAACCGAGCCATTACAGGCATTTCTACGGATAGTTAGGGTAATAACCGAGCCATTACAGGCATTTATACGGATAGTTAGGGTACTAACCGAGCCATTACAGGCATTTCTACGGATAGTTAGGGTACTAGCCGAGTCATTACAGGTATTTCTTACTAAAGTTAGGATACTAGCCGAGCCATTACAGGCATTTCTTACTTCAGCAGCGATGGAAACGGTAGAGGAAGAATTGGATTTCTTAACATTTCTTAGCATGGCTTTTCTGTCACGTTCCGTCAGTTTGTGCGACCCTCCTGAACGTTTTCTTTGCCGTCCTGCTTCCATCTCTTCAAGACATCACTTACAGTCGGTTTTCGTATGATTAGTGTAGCTGCAATGCTCCTTATGGAAACGTTACTCTAATGAAATCATGTGACCATCCCACGCTGGAACTCGGAAAGTTCACGTCCACGCGGCATATCCGCTACAAAGTTACTAATAATACGACATAACATTTCACCTTTCTATACGCACCTCCCCACGTACAGAAAAGATCCTGCGCTGCCGTTATTTGCACTTAAAACTTTTGGAAGTGTCCGAATTCATTTGATAATATAGTTTATGTAGGGCATAACTAACGGAGAGGTGTCCAAATCATGTCTAAGGTCTTCCTCTTTCGAGGGAGTACAGAATCGCTTTACTTAACACTTTGCGCTGAAATTTTCCGGATTTGGTTTATTTTTTATTTAATTATTTATTTATTTCATAAAATTTCTACTGTACAATGTTATAGAAAAGTACTATAATACTCAGTAACAATACAATATGCGCCACAATCAGAAACTAATTGTACAAATAAAGTAAACAAATTTAGTGAAACTCAC
The DNA here is from genome assembly GCA_039090855.1 of Macrothele yani. Classification (NCBI taxonomy): domain Eukaryota; kingdom Metazoa; phylum Arthropoda; class Arachnida; order Araneae; family Macrothelidae; genus Macrothele; species Macrothele yani. Next base: position 170,719,415 of record CM077004.1, read on the forward strand.
AAAATACGACAAATCACCAAAACTTTTACAATGAATCCTGCACAACAACAAAACTCATTCCATTGAAAATTAATATCAATTAAATAGGCTAATTACCAATTGTCAATATGAATAAAATATTATATGTTAATAATAATTAAATGTACAGCAAGAGGCCAGGGGAAAAGGCTGAAATACTGCCTGACAAGCCCCTGATCCCCTTTAAATAAAAACAAAATATTCCATTCCAGTCAAGACAACGAAAGCAATTTTACAATACGTTTCTTTTACAAATCATAAAGCAACAAATTCCAATATTTTGAGCATAAAGCAATAAATTCCAATATTTGGCGCAAGCAAAAGAATTCCCCTCCCTGCCAGAAATTTGGTTACGTGCAACAAAGGAAAATAGAAAAGAAAAAATCTATATACGCAAATATTTCACAGAAGCCCAACGCTTGTTGCGAAGCATGGGTATTTTTTTTTTTTTTCATTTTGAGGTTTAACGACCACCACGAGCAACTGTTAGTATTATAAGCAGGGACGTCGCCAAGGGAATGCGAGGGTGATCAGATCAGATCAGATCATATGTAGAGGATTTTAGAAAAGGCGTGTCTGACCCCAGGTTTTGAGCAACCCTTAGAAATAAGAAGCTAGGAGATTTGAGCTACAGTGCCCGATAGGAAAGTCACACGGAAGCGAGGTAGAAAGGGGGAGGAAGACGCCCTTATTTATTACCGGAGGGCCAGTACCCGGGGTCCGACGGCTCAACGTGCCCATCCGACGGACGGCGGATATTTAGTGGTTCGAGCGTTCGTACTTGCCTGGGATCGAACCTGAGGTTTCCCGTGGCAGTTACGAACGTTGACCACTTGGCCATCCACTGCCCGCGAGTGCGATTGTGGTAGGAGCACACCCTGAAATTCTTCTTTCCCACCCAATTTATGATGTGCCCTTTTTTAAATTTTTTGAACTTTAAAATGTAATCTGGACGCTGTCAAGTTATTAGGAGTCTCGTATTTTCCGTCGGGTAGCCCAACGCATTTCCCCTGGAAAGTGCATCGTTTACTTCTCTGTAGAAAAGTTACCAAAATAGTATCGGCAAGACCAAGAAAATATAATTGTCCTCCACTCCCCCAAATCCTCAGTTTAAGCATTTTTTTTCCCTGTTAGTATGGCAAGGAGCGAATGAGGAGGTTACATAGTAATTCACTGAGAGGTGTCATTACCAATTACTCTGTTGTTAGTTTTACTAAGATGGGGATTTCAAACATAGGAAGCGGAGTCTAAAGCTACACCAATGTAACGGGGCAGTGAGAGAGCTGGACGAGGCTGACGAATGCGTTGGAGGTGAGGAGTGCAAAACAAGGTCGCTGACTTGAAGGAAGGGAGTTAAGGAGGGGGATGTGTTGTGTCTGCGCTTCACGACGTTAAAATTTTATCGTCATCAGGAATTTGCACTACCAAGTGGATTTCCTCGACCACATAGTTCAGCCAGGGTCTTCATCGACTTCTCTCTATCCAAGGCCATCCTTTCGTTCAGTCCATTATTTTTTAAACTTGATTGAATCTCCTCCATTCAGTTTCTCCTTGGTGTTCCTATTTCCCTCTTTCCTGGAGCCTCCCAGTCCATCAGAATTTTTGGAAGTCTTTCACATGACATTCTCCTTACATGGCCGAACCATTGCAATCTCCGCATCTCAGCAGTCTGAATAATGTCTACTTTAACACTCATAATATCTCGAATTTTTGTATTACGCACTTTTTCACATCAGGAGTTTCTTACAGAACGCCTCCAAAAGTCCTCCATCTCTGACGTTAAAATTTGATTTAGGTAAATAAATAGAACATTTCTGTTTAAAAAAATATTCAAGTACAGTACTATTTTGTTAAGAAAAACGCAAAATTTTGAAAAGCAATAAAGACAATGCATTCAGGGAGAAAAAACTTCAAGGCGACATTTTAGCAAATCTTATATGTTACACACTAACCCACTAGTCATTGTCATGTTATCTTGTTGGTTTATCATTAGCGGTATAATTTGTCAGATCCAGGTGCCTGTGTATGAATCCGGATGTGAGCCATTAGTAAAAAGTATTCAAAAAATCTTCCTTTTAGTGTTACGTATGTTAAGTTACTATCAAACCTGTCCCGACTAAAAAGGGCCGCATGTGGCCTAGTGGTCAACGTTCATAACTGCCACGGAGAAAACCTCGGGTTTGATCCCAGGCAGGCACGAACGCTCGAACCAGTAAATATCCGCCGTGCGTCGGACGGGCAGATAATCCGTCAGGCACCGGGTAGTGGCCCCCGGTAATTAATAAGGTCATCTCCCTCCCCTTTCTACATCGCTTCCGTGTCACTTTCCTATCGGGCACTCTAGACCAAATCTCCTATCTTCCTATTTCTAAGGGTTGTTTAAGACTTGGGGTCGGACACTCGCTTCCTAAAATCCTCTACATATGATCTGATCTGATCTGCCCCAGCTAAAATACTCACACACCTGACGTCCTCCCTGATTTTAAAGTCTAGCGACATCCCTGATTATAAGTAGTTTCCTGTCCCTAATTTAGGGCCGTTGTTTCTAGGGAATGAGAACAGCCAGCGCCACCGATAGAACACCCACGCAGGCTTCATCAGGGACTCACAGGGATAGGACGAAGGGTCAGAGATCAGTGCCTTAGACCATTCTGCCACAGAGAGCGGCAAGCTACACAAAAGCATGGGTATCTATAACATAGGTATGTCTACGTAGAACTATGTCTTATGCTACGATACAGATTAGCGGTGGACGCGACATAACAGTGCAACGGAATTCAACTCACAATAACTCCGGGGTTATCGGGGGCGTGGCAACGGCGCTAGTATCATTTGATAGCCCATAGATGACACTTAGTGACAATTATACCCTGAAGAGCAATTGAATTAGAGATACCTGTCTAGTAACGTGTAGCGCCACCTTTCGTCCTGATGACGGCGGCAATTCGTCTCGGCCTGGACTCGACAAGACACCGGAAGCGTTGGGAAGCCGTACGGATCCACGACCCCTGAACAAGCTCCCACAGTTCACGAAGATTTGATGGAGGAGGGTCAGAGCCTTGAACATCTCTCTCGATGGCATCCCAGATGTGCTCGATGGGATTAAGGTCAGGTGACCTAGCTAACCAAAGAAGTGAGGTCACGTCGGTGGAATGTTCATCCAACCATTTGGATACAATTCAAGAGCTATGGCATGGTGCATTGTCTTGTTGCAGGATGAGGTCCCCAGTGGGATGTTGAAGACGCACAAACGGGAGCAAATGGTCGTCCAGGATATCCCGGTAACGTTAACCTGTGAGGGACGATGTCACACGTACTAGGGGTCCCATTTCAGTCCACGTAAACAGTCCCCAGACGAGAATGCCAGCCCCCACCAGCTTGAAGAGTACCCTGCTGGCAAGAAGGATCCATCGCTTCATGTGGTTTGCGCCGTACTCGTATCCTGCAATCCGCATGTACCAACGAGAATCTCAACTCATCAGTCCAGGCAACATTTTCCCACATGTCTAGGGTCCAGTGGCGATGTTTCCGCGCCCATGCTAATCTTTGCACTCTGTGATGTGCGGTCAGCAGCGGTACCCTTGTGGCACAATGGCTTCTGTACCCAATAGCGAGGAGATGGTCCTGGATGGTGCGGCTGCTTACACGTTTTTGTGCACCAGCGTTAAAGTACCGAGTAATTTCTTGCACTGTGGCCAGTCTATCCGTTGTTACAATGCGAGCTAGCCGACGATGACCCGGCCCATCCACACGCTGTTGTCCACGGAAGTTGGCCCTTGCAGGGATGGTTTTATCGGATTCGATGTAATTCCGGTGCACCCGTGGCACAGCGGCTCGTGAAAATCCTAGTGCCTGCACGACTTCCGATATGGAGTGACCCATTCGTCGGGCCCCGACAATTTTCCCACGATCAAATGCGCTTAGATCCTTCGTCTTACCCCTACTGCCTGCGTCCGACTCTTACTGATTCCCGTCGTAGCACTCCCTATATTGTCGGATAGCTGCATACATCATGTGGTTTACGTTTACAGTGCAGCCCACAGCGCCACATTTGCATAACGCCATGTAGCTGTCTCTAATTCAATTGCTCTTCAGTGTAAGTGATGGGACCGGCGGATGAATGACAGTTCGCGACAGCGCGTCGAAGTGCATGGTCATTTTCGTTCTTTGCGCAGCGAGTATACTTCCGTTTTCGTTTTCAATATTTCTGTACTAAAGTTGATTTAACATTGATTTTGGTATGTAATTGATGTTAACACAGTGGACTAGTCGTGTGAATTGAAAAAATTACAATTGCAACTGTTAACAATAAGAGTAGATGGTAATGTAACTGTGCTTTATTATTATACTTCTTTCGCAGATTTGTAGAATCAGCGGAAAAAAACATCAAAATGGCACGAAAATGTGAAGTTGAGCGCAGAAAGGAGGTGCGGAAACTGAAAAGACTGGCAGAACAAGAAATTTTTAAACACAGGAAACCCCGAACTACCAATGCCGAGCCCTGCAAATGCTATCGCGAGGCCAAACGAACGCGTTAAAGTGAGCCCGTCGCGAGCATTTCCAACGCACCGGTCGACGCCGCAGAGCCAATGGACGTTTATATGGACTCGGTTATTGACTGGTATCAAATGAAGGAGCCGGATTTACGCATATGTAGTTCTACATTTAAACACAGCGGGCGCACTCACTTCTGCCCCATCGGTTTTTAAAATCTAAATATTCTTCAGCTGCATTAAGTACTGGACCTCCAGTTGGAAATTATTGCCTCAAATTTTTCGTGTGCGTACATACACTATGTTGACAAAAGTTACAAGACCCCCTTCAAAAGCAAATGAACGGCTGCACTGCGTTGATAAGATGCACGGTACAGCTGCATACTGTACAAAAACAAACCTTCAGCTGACCGCGATCATATCGCACTGTGAGGTTGAGTGAAAATCTCGCGGCGGGGGAGAACTGACTTAGAGAACGGAAAGATTGTAGGGTGTTATATTAGTGGGTTGCCCATAAGAGAAACCGAGAGGAGTTTAAACATACCCAAGTCAACTGTTTTGGAAGTACTGAATGAGTGGAAAGCACATGACGTGCCTGAAGTAGCAAAACGTACCGACAGCCCAAAGAAAATATGTGAAAGAGGACGTCGAAGCCTCAGAAGAGTAGTTACAGCTAATCGACGGAGTATTGCACAAGACCTAGTGTACAGGTGAGTAAAAATGCTGGAACCCCGTGATGCACACGTACCATTCGCAAAGAACTTCATTCCATGGGTTACCGTGAACGTTCGGCTGCCCATGAGCCTTTCATCTCCACTCGGAATGCTACTGGTCGTTTAGCATGGTGTAAAGAACATTTATCGTGGACCGTAGATTAATGGAAACGGGTCCTATCGACTGATGAATCCAGATACACGATCCATCAGTCTGATTGCCGTGTGTGGGTATAGCGGCAGCCGTGGGAACGCTATTTACCACTGTGTACTGTTCCTACGGTCAAGTTTGGAGCTGGCAGTGTACTCGTGTGGGGGTGTTTTTCGTGGTATGGTCCCTGCCCGTTGGTTATCGTCAATTAAACTGTTAACCAGCACGTCTATCTCGATATTCTGGACAATTATGCCCTACCAACTCTGTGGCAATACTATGGAACCGAGCCTTGTTGGTACCAGCAGGATAATGCACCGAACCAGAAAGCAAGGACTGTTACGGCGTGGTTTGACGATAATTCCGTATCGTGTGTGGACTGGCCAGCACAGAGCTCTGATCTTAATCCCATAGAGCACCTATGGGATGAATTAGAGCGCCGAATAAGAAGTTTGGAACCAAGACCTACTACTAAGCAACAGTTAGCGGCAGAATTATGTACTGAATGGAAGCGTATACCTATCGCTGTGTTCCAAAACCTTGTCGAAAGAATGTCGCGAAGGGTCGGTGCATGCATTAAAGCCAAAGGCGGATCGACACTGTACTAATAATGTATGTCAATAAATGCTATTTTGTGTTCCTCTTCTAGGTGTCCGGTGACTTTTGTCAATATAATGTATATAAATACATATCAGTGAGCTTTTATTTTTTCTAATATTTAGAGGTTAGCTACTCAAAATGAGATCATCTTTAAAATTAAAGCTATTGATCGTGCTGTATTTTACTTACTACTGATAAATCAAACGTCATTTCCAGCGATCCTGTCACACAACGGGAGCCTCACTGGCATCTGTCAAACGTCTCATACAAGACTTCCTAACTCTATGTTGACTAGTCCGTAACCTGTGCCATGCACGGTTGTAAACGCTGTGACTGAAAGTTTTTCTTGTCATATAGCACGAATCGTAATAAAATGCACAACTATAACAAACGACTGAATTATTAATGGGTCCCGGCAATTATTCCTGTATAAGATGTGTTACCAATTTTCGTAAAATTCGTATTAATTTTCAAAAATTTCAACTACACGTATACGAATTTAACAATGACGTTCCTCATTTTTTACGCTTTCCAACCGTAGGTTGAAGAAGCGTATATGCTCCAGCTTTGTTCGTCCGTCCGTCTGCCGGCACGATAACTCGCTTAAAAACAGTTTGATTTCGATGAAATTTTAGTATGTGGTAGCGAACCACCAGGGAACAAACCCTATTGAAATTGGACGAAATGGGGTCAAAGGTCACGGTATGGGAGCGAGATCCATTCCATTGCTCTTATGTGTCATAACTTGCGCAAATATGCTTCGATGTCGATGAAATTTTAGTATATTGTAGGGGACTACCTCGGAATGAATCCTATTGAAAATGGGTGAAGTGGAGTCAAAGGTCAGGGAATAGGAACGGGATGCATTCCATTGCTCTTAAGCGTCATAGCATGCGTAAAAATGGTTCGATTTCGATGACATTTTAATATGTGGTTGGGGGACCACCTCTGGACGAACCCTATTGAAATTGGGACAAATGAGGTTAAAGGTCAGGACATAGGATCGGGATCCATTCCATCGCCCTTATCCCATACTATTAAGGTGGTCGTCAAGTAATTATGCTTCCTATACTTCCAATTGAAAAACGTTTGTACACATTTCCTTCACAATTAGTGTGTTCGTTCGATGCCGCGGCGTGTAGCGGCCGTTATTGCCAGCCATAGGAGCCACACGAACTACTGATGTCTGCGTGTTCCGCAAGTCGCACGGGCCTGTAAGATCAATCGTTTCATCTTTGTATCTGTTGTTATGTGTCCAGTAAATCTGCCTTTGCTATCTCGTGTCCTTCTTGGTGTTGCATTTTAGGTGGCCAGCAGTGTAGATGAAGTTTGGAACAGAAGGTTTTCAGAACATTTACAATAAGTGGGAAGAACTGAATAGCACCAACATAACGAACAGAAGTCACCTCACATTGTAGGGTAGTAAAAGGGAATCGATTAAATTTGAGAACCAGTTCCATAACCAAGCCAGTAGAGTACCCAAACATATGGGCAATTTCAAGCACTTTTTTTTTTAATTACAAGGGCCGGAGACGCGAGGAGGAAAAATGGGTATGGGCACGCTTGATAAGAAACCTAAGTGCAGCAAGCTTGTGGCTCCAAGGATGGGCAGATTCGGAAGGAATAATTGCCGGGACGAAAGAAGGTTTCCTGAGAACCGAAAATTTCAGATCGTTTGAGTCAGGAATATGGGATAGCTTAAATGTCACAATGATCGTTTAAAAGGCGAATCAGGGTCTTCGAGTTGTTTGGTAAGTTGGATAAAAGCAAAAAACGAGCATATCCAAGAGCGAAATGACGGTATAAATATAAAACATGGCCGTCCCTGTGTCGCAGTTGTCGAAGCGGTGGCTTCTGATCATTCGTCCGAGATGGGTCCGAGTTGGAATCCTGGTGAGGCATGGATGTTGTGCTTGTCACTGGCTCTCGCATTTCCCTGGAACCAGTGGCCCTAAAGTAGGGACGAGAGACTACTTATAACCCGCTGAGTTGTTCACGGTGGTCGTTAAATCTCAAATAAAAAAGTACATGAAACATGCATAACTGTCAAAGGTACATTACAGTACTCTGAGAAGATGGGTGCGCACGAGTGTACAGGCTTTGGTCAAAGCTGACCATGGAGACAGGACAGCTGCACGTAAGTTTTCTTGTATGAGGTGAAGCTTGGGGATTTTATTTCTTTCTCAGCGCCCATAGCTTGGGAATTTTATTTCTTTCTCAGCGCCCATAGCTTGGGGATTTTATTTCTTTCTCAGCTCCCATAGCTTGGGGATTTTATTTCTTTCTCAGCGCCCATAGCTTGGGGATTTTATTTCTTTCTCAGCGCCCATAGCTTGGGGATTTTATTTCTTTCTCAGCGCCCATAGCTTGGGAATTTTATTTCTTTCTCAGCGCCCATAGCTTGGGGATTTTTATTTATTTCTCAGCGCCCATAGTTTGGGGATTTTATTTATTTCTCAGCGCCCATAGCTTGGGGATTTTATTTCTTTCTCAGCTCCCATAGCTTGGGGATTTTATTTCTTTCTCAGCGCCCATAGCTTGGGGATTTTATTTCTTTCTCAGCGCCCATAGCTTGGGGATTTTATTTCTTTCTCAGCGCCCATAGCTTGGGGATTTTATTTATTTCTCAGCGCCTATAGCTTGGGGATTTTATTTCTTTCTCAGCGCCGATAGCTTGGGGATTTTATTTCTTTCTCAGCTCCCATAGCTTGGGGATTGTATTTCTTTCTCAGCGCCCATAGCTTGGGGATTTTATTTATTTCTCAGCACCCTTACCTAGGGGATTTTATTTATTTCTCAGCGCCCATAGCTTGGGGGTTTTATTTCTTTCTCAGCGCCCATAGCTTAGGGATTTTATTTCTTTCTCAGCGCCCACAGCTTGGGGATTTTATTTCTTTCTCAGCACCCATAGCTTGGGGATTTTCTTTTCTTTCTCAGCGCCCACAGCTTGGGGATTTTATTTCTTTCTCAGCGCCCATAGCTTGGGGATTTTATTGCTTTCTCAGCGCCCATAGCTTGGGAATTTTATTTCTTTCTTAGCGCCCATAGCTTGGGGATTTTATTTATTTCTCAGCGCCCATAGCGGCCCGAAACATGATTTATTTTATTCGAGGTTTAACGACCACCGCGATCAACTCATTGGGCTATAAGCAGTAGCCCGTCCCTAATTTAGGGTCACTGGTTCCAGGGAAGAGAAAGAGGCAGCGCCGTAAGACAAACACAACATCCATGCCTCACGAAGATTTGAATCTGGACCCATTTCGGACGAATGATCAGAAGCAATCGCTTACATCACCATGCCACCTGACCGGTGAAATATGAATGCAGCGTTTGGGCAGAGTACTGCAAATGAACGCACCATATGCAGACGGCTCACAAAATTCCAAATAGAAAACACATCACTTGCAAATGCACTTCCTGATCAACCACCAGTTGTTGTAACAAATGAGGAGCTAAAGAAAATCACAGAAACTGACCCATGAAAAAGTGTTTGTGATATCGCAGTGAAGGTCCCTGCGCAGCATTCGACGGTGTCCGGCGCCTGGTGGCCCTGAGGAAGGTGAGAACGGTGGATGTCTGGGTACCACACGAATTGGCCCCAGCCAAGAAGACACGTCATCTGCAGATGTACATTTATTTCCATTCTTGTCAGGCCCAGATGGGAAGAATTCATGTTTTGGATCGTAAATTGCGATGAAAAGTGGGTTTGGGAAAGTAAAGTGAGATCAACAACATGATGAGTGACCAGAACAATGGTTGGGTACCACTTCGCAGCTTTAACATTGTTTACAACTACCCCTACACTTGCGAAATGTGCTGGTTCACGTTTGATGGGCTACTGCCGGATTGAACAATCATTCATTTCTTCGATCAAGTGAGACCTTCAGCTCGGATCTCGGTTGCTCTGAAGTGCCGCAGATGCACAAAATAAAGCTCCATACCAATGAGGGATGTTTGTCAACTGGCATCTCATCTTTATGTTTCACAACAGTGCGCGCTCACACGTCACCCAAAGGACTGGCCAACAAATCCACCAGTTGGACTACGAAACTCTGAAGCACCCTGCATATTTCCCAGACCTAAACCCACACAGATCATTTCCTCCTCCGACAACTGGATCTCTTTCTGGCGGAGGAGACCTTTCCAAATGACCAAGCTGTGTGTGTCAGACAGTTGTCTCAGAGACTACGTGTGTGTGTCAGATTCCTTGCCTCAGAGACTACGCAGTTTTATCGCCATGGAATCCATAGTCTCGTATCTTGTTGGCAGACGTCTGTCGATGCAGAGGGGAACTACTTTGACTCTGCGGGTAGGTGCATACAATTTTTGTGAAGGTTTTCAGATTGTCCTCTCATTACTTTAACGACCCAGTGTTATTCTGCATACGCAAAAGTACTGAGAGAAGAGTTTGCTGTCTTTCAAAGGTTACTATTGCTTCGCGAAATGGAAGAAGTCAGTTCGGTTGCCACACAAATTTCATACCCTTTTCGACCACTTTTTTCTTCTTCAGCAGTTTTCACTCAAAAGAGAGTCTCATTGACTCACATTCCAGCCAGGGCTTTTCTTCATTTTTTTCGGTTCAGGTCCAACAGTTGAGTTAATCCAAGGTTTGCCAAGCTCTCAATCTGATTTAATCTTAAATAAAGCTGTCTCGGCACGATATAGAACACTTCCATCTAACACACGCAAGCCTCAGAAGTATAAAATATTCATTTACACCTAAAACCAGTATGTACAGATAAAAGCAACATAGAAATGAACCTTCTGGATATTTAATCTACGTATCCGGTGGTTTTAATGTCCTAACGTATTGACGCCAAGGTAATGGTAAGTTACTGGGTAGGTCTTCATTGTAACATAGATCATCAAACCATGTGATAAATAATGATTCCGTGAAAAATGTATCTCGTTTATTTTTGTTAAAAGCCAGATGATTCACGTTTTCCCAACGTGGGGTATATTTGCCTTCGGCTACCAAACGTGCGATGGCTATAGTCGTTGCCCCCGTTTTGACTGTGAAAATTCGAAAGATCTTGCTTGTTTTTTAAAGTTGTTTTTATCTGTACATACTGGTTTGAGGTACAAATAAATATTTTATACTTCTGAGGCTTGCGTCGATTAGATGGAAGTGTTCTACATCGTGCCGAGACAGCTTTATTTAAGATTAATTCCATGGTTGCACGATATATACTGTATCTTCTCAGTCTGATCATCCATCCATTTCTCTTGGTTCACTTCTTCCTGCTGTCTCCTAGTCCATCAACATTTTAGGCAGGTGTCCCGGTGCCGTTCTCTTTACATGGCCAAAAAATTTCAGTCTCCTCACCTCAATGGCTTGAAGAATATGGCTTGGGCCATTACTGAGAAATAATACAAACTGTTGCTGCCAGTGCTTTCATTAGAAAATAAGAGATCACACTAGAAATGCCGTTACTAAATCTGATACACACTTTAGTTCAAAAAATTACCCGATGCAACGTTTGACTAAACATTTTCCTGCAATTTTTAACAGCACTCAAATAGCATATAATAATTAAAACTTCGTTTTCAGATATTTTCAACTTTGAATTTCATTTTGAATTCTATACACGTTCTTTGCTATTTTTCTGAAACATGAAAATCTCGTTCCTCTGTTGCATGAATCAATTTTCATACTTCATTGAAAACTAGTCTCATATCTGCTAAGCTTTATGTCACAACGTAATTTGAAAACCTTTAAAAAAGTTTTGTACTTTCTGAGCTGTGGATTTGAAATCCCCTTTATTTCAAAATTTTGAATTACAGTTTAGAACAAATTATTTTATGTAAAAATCCTCTTCGGCAAGTTTTATCAGTTGTAGCACGTTAGAAAGTTTTCAAATAATTCATGAGATATTTGAGAAACTATAAAGAGACTAAAATTTAACGGCATCTGTTGATCCTCTCCACCATCAAAGTAATGTTTCTGAAATATGGCTCATATGAACAATCTAAATTTGAGATATGAAGAATAATGAATGCGAAAGGAAGACCATGAATATCAGTTTTTCAGTGAGATTTTAAAAATAGTGTTTCATTCTTTTGTACTGTCAATCTAAACTCTTTACTGCTTTTTAATATGTTGATCCAGTTCAACAATTACCCGTTGCATTTTTTGACGCGTCACTGTTTTGCTTAGTGACAGCAGAATTGAAATAGTTTGGAGTTGCACGTGGTTCTTCGCGTAGGGAAGTTGGCATGGAGAATAACATTTCTACCCCTGTTTTACTTCATTAAAATGTATGAATCTGACACCCCTTTCAAACTATGGTTTCTACAAAGACAGCAAATACATCTGTTCTGTGGAGGACGGCAGATTATTTTATAGCTGAACCTGAATTTTCAATTATTTTCCAGTGATATAACTCCATAATGAGACGTGAGGGCTACAAAATGAAAACATTTCAAATACTACGGTTTTGTGATCTAGAAACCACAAAAACCATGACGTTTAACAGATACCTGGTCGCTTTCCACAAGTAGTGGTGACATCTTTTTTCAGCAATTTTCCTGTCCATTACTGGTAATGAGCAACCCTTCATCTTTTCTTCCCTTCAGTGCTACTTTCCAGTATTGTTTCTCCCCACTGAAGAAATGTTTTGTCTACTTTCTCTTGATGTTTTTCTATTATGGTATGGTTGACAATGCCCCCTCTTTCTTTCTACCCTTCAGTTTTTCTTTTAAAGAATATTCCTGTAAAAATAGCAATCTTTATTATTTGCCTTTTTTCTTCACTTTTTCTGGCATCATCTTCCTGTTTTATGATTCTTGCCACTTTCCATTTTCTTTAAATTTTCCCATTCGTATTTTTTTCTTGCTTGGCTAATTATCGATCGTTTATACTTTTCTATGAATTTCTCTTTACAGCACCGCATATAGAGAAAAAGCTCTTTCTGTGTCATTTAAATAAAAGTTTTTCTCTATCGATGTTCTAAGGACAGATTTTTATTCACTCGTTTTTCTTGAACAGGAATTTGTACTTTTCCCGCAGGGGAGGAAATTGTTTTCCTCTGCTCACAGCATCACATCCGAAAACCCCAGACTATCTTCTCCTTGATTTTTATTTGACTCAAGTTGCTTTCTCTAATTTAAGTAAATTAGTAAAAACGGTTTTAGTAACCGCACGCTTCATCTGCTGCCTTGATATCTTCACGTTTTCCAATCCCTGATTTCAAATATTCAGTTCTTTTCAAATTTTCTGCTGTTTCACTGTTTTTCTGACTTCAAAACCCGACACTTTCTCTACTAACTAACTCTTCGCATACTCCAAAAAAGAGTACAAAATGCAGAATGAACAAGAAAGATGACACCGAATTTTCGGTTGTAATGAGCACGTCTTTTGAATCCGTTCTGACACGAATTACATTTACCATTCAGGATCAGTATCTCCTCACTGATCCTGAATTTTGTGCCTCTGTCCGTTCTTTTCTCGCTGCTCGTCGCGCAGGGTTGCATTCCGCGCCCTGTACCTTGACGTATTGGCTTCGTGTCAAGCATCAGCTCCTCTTACATATCAAGCAACTTTCCTTCACCATGAAGACTTCTAGTCAGATGCGCCTCGATCACGCCAGGCAGATGCTCACAATGATTGGGTTATCAGATCCGCTTTTTCCAGCATATCAGGCGGAGCTCCAGGCTTTGCTGAAACCTCTTGCGCAGCAAGCACTTTTACGTCTGCGCATTAAACATCTCAATCCGGATGAATGCACCTATGATTTTCTAACATCAATGGAATCTGCACGTAAGTCTTCTACCTCGCTTCGTCATCTTCGCCTCCCCTCTGGCGAAATCACATCCGATTCGGCAGCGATTTGCTCTCACGTTCGTCAGTTCTATACCACCAAGTTCAGTGAAACTCCTCCCCCTTCTCCCTCTGCTCTCCCCCATCTTCTCAATAACCTACCTCAAGTTCCGTCTCATCTTGCTCACACCCTGTCTCTTGCACCCACATCCACGGAGGTGTCCGACACCTTCTCTTCCCTTAACCCCCATGCCGCTCCGGGTCCGGACAGCCTCTCTTTTCCTTTTTACTGTGCGTTCTTGCCTCTTTTGTTGCCTTTTCTCCTCTCCGCTTTTTCTGCTGCATTTAACTGCTCCCCCTCCCGAGGAGTTTCACGGACGCACATGTGGTCCTATTTCCCAAGAGGGGTGACCCTCTTGACTTGGGAAATTGGCGCCCCATTTCTCTTCTCAATCAAGATTATAAACTCTATACTAAGCTTCTTTCCCGTCGACTAAACTCTATCCTCCCTCACATCCTTGCTGACTCTCAAACCTATACTGTTCCTGGCCGTTCTCTTTCCTCCAATGTTCAACTTCTTCGCGATCTCATTCATCTTGCCAAGACTCATTCTGAACCTCTTGCTCTCCTTTCCTTAGACCTCCGTTCCGCTTTCGATGATATCTCACACGCCTATTTAACACAAACCCTGCTACACTTTGGCTTTCCTCCACAATTTGTCTCCGTTCTTCTCTCCCTCTACCGGGACGCCGTTTTCCATGTTAAGACGGCATCTTTTCTCACAGCACATGTTCCCTTCAAGCGGGGAGTTCGTCAGGGCTGCCCGCTTTCTGGTCAACTGTTTGCGATTGCCGTCGAGCCTTTTCTACGCTCTCTGCAAACATCTCTTCTAGCACAACTTCCACCACCAGTTGCCAGCTCACGGCATCACTCGGTCATTTACTCTGCTTATGCAGATGACATCACCGTCTGCATTCGTAGTGACTCACAGTTCCAACTGCTTCGTCGTTTGTTCTCCGCATATGCTTCATGTTCTGCAGCTGAACTGAATACGTCTAAGAGCACTGGATTGTGGTGCGGGTCGTGGTCCAATCGCTTGGATGCTCCATGGGGGGCCACATGGTCATCCACTACCCAACGCTTCCTGGGTGTGCACTTAGGTGCACCACAAGCTACATCCAGTGCAACTCGCTCGGAACTCCATCCTCGCCTCCTCCGCACAGCTGCATTCTGGTGTCGTGCGCAGTTCTGTACGTCCTACTACCAGCGTGCAAATCTCACCAGGACATACCTTCTGTCCATCTGCAAGCATTCTTGGATTGCATCTACGACCCCGCTTTTCTGTCTCCAGGAGGTTACACGCTGCCTTACTCGAGTAATGTGGGCGGGTCATCACTGGATTAACGTCCACAAGCTCTGTGCTCCTCCCTCCTATGGTGGTGCTGGCCTACCTGATGTCCCGCTGTGCTACAAAGCAAGCCGAGTGATCAACTTCATTCACCTTTTCACGGCTCCAGTGGCTTCCGCAGTTCAGGTACGTGACGTTCTTGCCTCCTTGCGTAACCCACATTTTTCCTTTCTTTCTTTAGTTCTCATGGATTGCTGTCCTTTCCCCCCTCCAAACTCCCACCTGCATATTCTGAAGCCCTCATTCACCTTCGCTCTCTCCCCCTCATTCGCTCCCCTCCCTCTTCAACTCTAGAGCTTCTTTCTGAACCCCTCTTCTTCAACTCCCTTGTTCATCCCCCCATCTCCCCTGTTTTTCATTCCCCTCTTGGCTCCGAGCAGGTGTAGTAACTGTACAAGACCTCACTAACTCGGATCTATCCTGGCGCCCTTTCTCTGGCCTCCCCCTGCTATTCTCTCATCCCCATCCGCCCATTTGGTCTATGACTCTCTGCTAACTGCACTTCTTTCGCTTTTCCCTGATCTTGTCTCCCCCACCGGTCTCGTCTCTGTCTTTTCTGCCCCTCTTCCGCTGCCGTTTTTCCTCCGACTCACAAACTCGGTTCTTCCTCTCTCCTCTCTCTCCTCTAAATCTCTTTATCGTTTTCTAGTGCACCTTGCCACCCCTTCACCGCTTTCTATTCTGGAGGTTCCCCCTGCTTCTCTTCCTCTTGTCTGGGCCGCTGCCCGCTCACCCTTATCTGCCCCTCTTGAAATTAATACCCACTGGCTCTTTTTGCATAATCGCCTCCCTGTTCCGTATTTTCTCTTTCGCATGTCTCTTCTCTCCTCCCCTCTCTGCTCCTTCTGCGCACAGGAGGCAGACGTTTCTCACGTCTACCTTTACTGTCCCATCCTGATGCCTCTCCTCCACCAGGCTTTCCGGATTGCCAGTCGCTCTTGTTCTCAAGATCTTCCGTTCACTGCCTACAGACATCTTCTTCTGCGGGCTCATCCAGCTACAACTCTTCCTTCAGTATGTGCCTATCTTTTCGTGCTGGTTAAACACGTTATTTACGTATACCTTCAACAACTCCGCAGCATTTCCTCGCCGGTCTCTTTACACCAGGCCAGCGCAGCACTTTTGTGCCATTTTCAAGATCGATTGCTTTCTCGACTCCGCCTGGAGTACCAGTCGGCTTCTTCCAGTCGTCGAGAAGCCACCTTCTATGCTACCTGGGCGCCGGCCGCTCCATGGTTTGCGATTGATTCTGGACTACTACACCTATCAGTACCCTAGGACATTCTACACCTCCTTTGCTGAGTTCCGTGGCACCCTGGTGGCCCTCCTCCACTCTACGACTCGTGCAATCCACGCTACCGTTGAATTGTGAATGCTAATGCCATCTCAGTGTATTTTCATGCTTACTCGTGTACATTACTTACTTTCACCCCGCCTGTATTATGTTGCTTTGGTGCCCTCGTTAAATAACTTGCACAATTGTGCACGCTGTGTTTTTATCTCATGTATGTAATGTTTTACCTTCACGGCGGTGTTTGTGCTGTTCTTTTTCTAATTGTGTACTATTGTTTCGCCTGTGTTATCCTGTAAATCATGCCCAGCCAATGTCATGTGACACGATGTGTTTCTCTTTGTCACTTCTGCAATTTTTATTCAATAAGCTTTGCTTGCAGCATTTGTTATTCATCCCCATTGTCATTGCAGTGTATATACCATCATGTTTTTAACAGTTTTGTATTATTTCCCAGTGAGACGCCCAATACTGTACGTCTCCCTCTTATGTTTTCTTATGATAAATTAGAACAAAGCCAATTGAACCGGTATGGAAAACAGTAGCATCTGACCCAAGAAAGAAGTTTTTCAATTGGGTTTTTAATTCCGCAGATATTGCTTTAAAAGGAAACGTGAACTTACGCCCTATGGAGGCAGACGTGTACGTTAAGACAAATTTTAAATTATATGAAAAACATTTCGCAGCGGAAACGCTCTCCAACACGGAAATAATTTTTCAAATTGGACTTTTATAAGCAGAGACAACGATAAATATGACATGCATCTAAGCGCCCTGGCGGGAAAACCATGCATTATATTAAGAAGAAAGTACTCTCGAAAAGTTTTTCAATGTGAGCAGTACCGGTACACGAAATAATTTTTCAATCAAATTTTCAGGACCTCAGGTTTTGCTGCAAATACCTACATCAGAAGCAGAAACAAACATTTACGCCCCCTGGTGGACAAACCGTTTTTTACCAAATTTTAGATATTAAGTGCAAAACATCTCCCATCAGGAGATGTTTAAAAATCTCCCATCAGGAGATGCGACACAGGAAGAATTTTCAAATCGGTGTTTTAGAAGCAGAGATATCGAGGAAAACGCAATTTACCATAACGCCCCCTAGCGAAAGGTCCATGAACTATTTGAAAATTTTGATATTATATGGAAAACATGTCGCACCGGAAACTATCCAGCAAAGAAGGAATTTTTCAAATCTCACCAGCAGAAGCAGAGGTATTGACAAAAATAATATATACGTCCACGCCTCCTGGCGGAGAGCTCATGCAATATTTTAAGAACAAAATATCCCGAAAAGGTTTATCACTGTGAGTGGCATCGGTCCACGAACGAATTTTGTCAATCGAGATTTTAGAAGCTCAGAGTTTGCTGTAATACACCTGGAGCAGAAATTAAAGCTTACGCCACCAGGTGTCTTTTTTGAGTCGGATATTTAGAAGGAAATATATGAAATAAAATATAATTTGAAATCGATATCAGCTGCATTTACGTCCTCTAGCGGCGAAATCGTGCATAGTAAAAAAAAAACAAAACGAAATAAAGGATCACTATTAGCACATTTCAAGCTTTCCAATGCAAAATAATTTTACAAATCGGACAGGGATACGGTGTCTACAGACGGACGGACGGACGGACAAACCGATAACATAAGCACCATCCTTTTTACAAAAGACGTGCTAAAAATGGAAGTTAGACACATAGTAAGCCCGAGTCTTAAGGAAGTCGTATTTAAAATAGCTGCAAAACATACGTTTCCGTGCTATGTCTAGGAAATTCTATCAAGTACAGCTATGTATACAAACACCTTACGCCATACCTTACAGTTGCATAAAAAGATTATGCGTAAGGAAGATCTCAAACAATACAAGAACTATTGCAAGTACACTGAACATTGTGCAGGGTTATACAGTAGTGGTGGTTAAAAAAATCATTTTTTTCGAAAGCTGTGTCTCGCTAGTGAAGAAAAGTGTGTTAAATAATCCTTATGACCCGGCTAGGTCTTCGGCTACGCAGGCCTATGCGCAGAAGTCTGCGATGAACAATGTGCTGTGACACATTGCCCTGATCACCACTGCTGTAGCTGCGGCGGATTTGTCGCACTGTGGCCCTGCAGTTGCTGTGAACAAAGCGCGACCGTCTCAGCTCCCCTCTGGCGTCAATGAGCTGCGGACGACACACGGCTGGACGATGGTTCGTCGTTTGGCAATCTGAGCACCACTTTTGATACGTACTGACTACAGCCGCACATGAATAACCCACAAGCCGCGCCGTTTCCGAGATCGTAGTTCCGAGGCGCAGTGACATCAGAATTTGTCCTTTATCAAACTCCGATAAATCAGGAGCTTTTCCCATTCTGACTCCCAGCACTCTACTAACCGAAAGCCGGTCCTCGGGTTGTATATATACTGCTGTGTGAACTTCACCTGCGCCACCGTTTGGTCTCCAGGCATACTCATTTCTCTATACTGGGGGTGGTTATAATGTAATGGCTCATCGCTGTATATATACATGTTTAAGTCACCTGTTTCCATCCAGTGGCATGATGTCAGTGTCAGGGGACTAGCCCTTTCCCATGATGACTTAGGTCATGGAGCAGAGAATAAACGACTAGACGGGAGCTCTTATTACAAGTGACAGGTTTATGGTCGGTACTGCAGGAATGAGAGGAAGAAAGTAATTGTTTTGACATAATTTTCGTAAAACCCGGCCGTTATGTTAACATTTCTGTTTGGGGAGCGGAGGAAAGTTTGCACAGGTTTCAGTTTAGGTACATCGCCAGCTTAAAGGGTGAAGATGATAATTTCTTTGTAGCTCCAAAGAGAAATCTGATACTTTTAAAAGGAAATTGGCCGTTATATGATGTTAAGCGACGAGCAATCATCGCTGTTTGGAGTTACACATTTTAAATACACTGAAGAGCAATTAAATTAGAGATACCTGTCTAGTAACGTGTAGCACCACCTTTCGCCCTGATGACGGCGGCGATTCGTCTCGGCATGGACTCGACAAGACAGCGAAAGCGTTGGGAAGCCATACAGATCCACGACTTCCGAACAAGCTCCCACAGTTCACGAAGATTCGATGGAGGGGGTCAGAGCCTCGAACATCTCTCTCGATGGCATCCCAGATGTGCTCGATGGGATTGAGGTTAGGTGACCTAGCTGGCCAAGGAAGCGAGGTCTCGTCGGTGGAGTGTTCATCCAACCATTCGGATACAATTCGGGAGTGATGACACGGTGCATTGTCTTGTTGCAGGATGAGGTCCCCAGTGGTATGTTGAAGGCGCACAAACGGGAGCAAATGGTCTTCCAGGATATCCCAGTAACATTGACCTGTAAGGGACGATGTCACAACGACCAGGGGTCCCATGTCAGTCCACGTAAACAGTCCCCGGACGAGAATGCCACCCCCACCAGCTTGAAGAGTACCCTGCTGGCAAGAAGAATCCACCGCTTCATGTGGTTTGCGCCGTACTCTTATCCTGCCATCCGCATGTACCATCGTGAATCTCGACTCATCAGTCCAGGTAGCATTTTTCCACATGTCTAGGGTTCATTGGCGATGTTCCCGCGCCCGTGCAAATCTTTGCACCCTGTGATGTGCAGTCAGCAGCGGTACCCTCGTGGGACGATGGCTTTTGTACCCCATAGCGAGGAAATGGTTCTGGATGGTGTGTCTGCTTACACGTTTTTATGCACCAGCGTTGAATTGCAGAGTGATTTCTTTCACTGTGGCCCGTCTATCCGCTGTTACGATGCGAGCTAGCCGACGATGACCCCGCTCATCCACACGCTGTTGTCCACGGCAGTTGGCCCTTGCAGGGATGGTTTTACCGGAGTCGATATACTCACAGTGCACCCGTGACACAGTGGCTCGTGAAAATCCCAGTGCCTGCAAGACTTCCGAGATGGAGTGACACATTCGTCGGGCCCCGAAAATTTGCCCACGATCAAATGCGCTTAGATCCTTCGTCTTACCCATACTGCGTCCGACTCTTACTGATTCCCATCGCATCACTAATTTTATTGTAGGATCGCTGCATACGTCACGTCGTTTCCGTTTAGTGGGCAGCCCACAGCGCCACATTTGCATAACGCCAGCTGTCTCTAATTCAATTGCTCTTCAGTGTATATAAAATATCACATCACACAGTATTTCTCGTAATCTATGTGATAAAGCAGCACATGAGAGAAAAACCCCCGACGAAATCGTTTGCAGTTACGTCAGAAAAGCATAGACCAAGCTGCTACACACCAGATATTGCGGAGAAGGTTTGGATGAGTGAAGAAAACCCTGCACACAACTCATATGACGATCGTCAAAGCCACAAAATTAACAGTCTGCTGTTTACAATACCATTCAGGACAACCCTTGCTTACAGCAAACTGTGACGTACTACAGGGGTGAATCACGTGTCAAATCGACAGGTCTGCAGATGTAAATTCCGTCCATGTAGGAGTGAGTCGTCGCGGACAAAATTTGAGTTTTCACATTGGCGCTCGATTGTGGAAAATGGATCCACTGGCCGTTGGGTTCTTCGAAAAAGGTGTGATGTTCGTTCCACACATCGTCTGGAATTAATGAAAAATTCTTATTTCGCTTAAAAAGAGAAAAGTGAGGAAGGAGATGATGTCACGTGATACAGAAGTGAATCACGTGTCAAGACGACAAATCTGCAGATGTACATTCCGTTTGTATAGCTTAGTTGGGAAAGCAACTGGCTCCGGATTGAGCAGGCGCGGATTCGATCCCCTTCACGAACAAACTTGTGCTTTCACAGAACGTGTAATTTCCTTGGGTATATGTCGCTTATAAAAGAACGGGGTACTAATTCTTGGAAGATTGTAAGCGTTACCTCCCAGAAGCTAGTGGTGAAATATATGACCTGAATTATAAGCCTTCCAAACACAGTGCCTGTAAGCCGCCCAAAACGCCTATTACGCCGCCCCGGTGGCGCAGTGGTCTAAGGCGTTGGCCTATGATCGTTCGTCCGTAAGGGGTCCGGGTTCGAATCCCGGTGAGGCATGGATGTTGTGTTTGTCTTACGGCACTGGCTCTCTCCCTTCCCTGGAACCAGTGACCCTAAATTAGGGACGGGCGACTGCTTATAGCCCATTGAGTTGCTCACGGTGGTCGTTAAACCTCCAATCAAAAAAAAAAAAAAAAACGCCTATTACAGAAGAGGTACAGAAAATGTATCAAAAGTTACCGCAAACGTTCCAGATCACTGATAGGTATACTTACAACTGGAAGTTGAGCATACAGAATAAAAGAAACAACCGTCCATGCGTTGATATCTTCAGTTGAGAATACCTGAATTTCAGCCGTACCACTTGAGGACGTTCCTATGAAGTTCACCAGCGGATTCTTCCATGAACTCTTGTACTTTTGAAGCCTTCAAAAATTATGAACACTACGCGACCGATGTTTACCCCCTCTTGGATTCTTGGTAAACGTAGAACGCAGACATTTCTTGGAAATCCTTAAATTAGGAATCAGGAAGATTTGGAAAGCACAGAACTTCGCCGAAACCAACTAGAGTGGAATGTATCTGCAGTGCAATTGTTGTACAACAACTATCCAATATAAATCACAGTCAATGGTGGCGAAAAGATGTATGATATTCAGAAACGTAAACAACTTCAGTTCACTTTGCATCTCTATGCATTCTGCTGTTACGTAATTCACGCTGAAAAGGCTTCATCACTGGTGTATTAATGTCATTAATGCCAGCTTAAATACTTCAGTTGCTCAGAAATTTACTGTTCTTTCTAGTGAAACCGCGCACTCACACCCAGAAACGAGAGAAACCTGTCTGATTCCATGCTTAGGAATTCCAAATCTAAATTACTGTTTCAGAAGGCAACCTAAAATTGCGAATAAGGGGGCAACTGCAATTTTGAGACGTAACTTCGGAAACATTCTGACTAGATCACGCTACCACCTATGTGGCCGAGGGGCCATATGAACGAGATATGGCTAGTCGTCCGGACCCAGCCCGAGAACGATTCACGGGTTAGACATATGTGGAGTGTTAGTGCTGAATCTGTCCTTTCAGGAACCTGATGGTGCTGGATCTGTCCCTTCAGGAATCTGGTGCTGAATCTGTGCCTTTAGGAACCTGATGGTGGTGGATCTGATTACCAAAGGGACAGATCTACCACCATTAGGAACCTGATGGTGGTGGATTTGTCCCTTTGGTAATCTGATGCTGAATCTGTCTCTTCAGGAACCTGATTGTTCTGGATCTGTCCCTTCAGGAAATCTGATGCTGAATCTGTCCCTTTCGGAACCTGATGGTAGTGGATCTGTCCCTTCGGTAATCTGATGCTGAATCTGTCCCTTCAGGAATCTGATGCTGAATCTGTCCCTTCAGGAACCCGATGGTGCTGGATCTGTCTCTTTAGGAACCTGATGGTGGTGAATCTGTCCCTTCGGTAATCTAATGCTGAATCTGTCCCTTCAGGAATATGATGCTGAATCTGTCCCTTTAGGAACCTGATGGTGGTGAATCTGTCCCGTCGGTAATCTAATGCTGAATCTGTCATTTCAGGAACCAAATGGTGCTGGATCTGTCCCTTTAGGAATCTGTCCCGTCGGTAATCTAATGCTGAATCTGTCATTTCAGGAACCAAATGGTGCTGGATCTGTCCCTTCGGAACCAAATGGTGCTGGATCTGTCCCTTCAGGAATCTGATGCTGAATCTATCCCTTCAGGAACCTGGTGGTGTTGGATCTGTATTTTCTCAGGAGCCAGTGGCTTCAAATAACGGACGGGCGACTGCTAATATCCCCAAGATTTGCTACTTTAACGTTATTATGAATTGATTATATTGATGAACTTTACGATCCCCGATTCGCTAAATCCCGAAAAAAATAATAAAAGGACACACTGCCGCACACTGGTTTCCGTCTTAATCTTAACGCAGACGACGCTGTGCAAATACAGGAAACATTATGTAAATTTACTATTGTCTGATTTGCACACACATTTAGATTGTGTGTGGATAAGGTAATTTATCATGAATGGAATACGGGATTACACCATACAATACAAATATTTAAGATGTCAATCCGTTTTTTGGTGTAAATATGACATGGATAGTAAGTCAGATAATTTCCGAAAACTTGAAAATTTCGTCATTCTGGAGCGGGAATCGAAACCGCGTCTCCCAGATAGCACCGGACTATGCTAACCACTACACCATCAAGAACGACCATGTTTCAGGTTTACGATGTATGGTGTAATCCCGTGTTTTATTCATAATTTTTCTGCTCCTGCGGGCAACGATGGGATAGAATTCTTAACCTTCCGAATTCGCTAAACATGAATGCCGGTTGCTCCGACTAGCGAATCCTGTGATGGTTATATTCAAATTAATCGGAAACTTGAAACTTGGTCGTTCTGGGTGGTGTAGTGATTAGCATACTGGGGCGCTATCCGGGAGACGCGGGTTCAATTCCCGCTCCAGAACAACGAAAGTTTCAAGTTTTCGGATATTATCTGACTTACTATCCATGTCGTATTTACACAAAAAAAAAAAAAAAAAACCGGATTCACATCTTCAAACTTTGTAAGGTATTTTATTTTTCGTTTCGGGGTTCAACAATCATCATGAACAACTCTAAGGGTTATAACAGTCGTAGGTCCCTAATTCAGGGTCACTGGTTGCAGGGAAGGGACAGATCTGGTGCCATCCTATAAGCGCACCAACCATGATTCATCCCAGACTGGGACCCGGGGCGCATTTCAGAAGCCTGCGCCTCTGACCATTTCCCACCGAGGCGGTGCGTTTCAAATTGTTTGAGGTTCATGGATATCCATAAGAAAAATTAAAAAGTTCTGAGTCTATCAAATGCAAATTATGATATATTTGGAAACTACCTTGCACTATAAATTATCACGCATTTAGGAACTTATGTTTCATATGTTAAGGGGAACATATGACGAAATGATAGCATAGAACTATTAGTATTTAAGGTTGTAAAATGTTGAAATTTCACGCTCAGTTTCTCAACTTGGATTAAAACGTCGACGTAGGCATTACTTCTTTTAATATTAGGCTGTCTAATATACAAGATCATAGAAAATTTATAACTTTGGTATGATATTATTGAGTGCACTTCATACGAGATGCATTAATGTAATAATCAATCATCTATATTTTGTGAGCTTTACGATCTCTGAATTATTTTATTCAACGTTGATTAAATTTGCTGCTGTTATTATTCAATGGAAATAAATTGATCGGGAATGAGAATTTCGCGATTTGTAAATAAAATATCATTAGTAAACTAAAGGGAGGACTCACCTCTTCAATCTGGGTTCTGTTTCCGAAGGTGTGCGCTCCCGTTCTTGCCGATACTTTCGGTAAGGACACACTCTCCCATTTATCCTCATCATCTTAAGGGCATAACTCCGAGGGAGTACCACGTGACCGAAACCGACGCTCTCTCATTGGACGCTGAGAACATCAGTCTCCCAGTAAACTTTAACGCCAACAGGTGGGTGATAAAGTTCGTTTTACCGTCTGTTTACTCAAATGAATACAACCTCCTTGATTGAAATTCTAAAGGTAGTGGTTAACCGAAAGTGTTAATCCATTTTACTTTCCGTTTACTTTGAATACATCAAAGTTGTCCCTGTTAATAATTTTCGGATTGGAAATCAATCTGCCATAAGTATCACAGCCGTGGGTTTTTATTTTCATTTTCTTTTCCTTTCACACACACAACATTAAAACGCGTATTTAATTTATTAAATTTGATGAATATATTAATTTTTTTTTATTTTCTAATAAACATAGGAGAGTGCACAATACACTAAAGAAAAACTTCCATATTCGTAAGGATATCGATTGAAATTAAAGAATTAAAGAATATAGAAAGTTAAGAATATATAAAAGCCGATAATCAGAAAAAAAATTTTGAACTTAGTTTTTAAGGAAGTAAAAAGATATAAATGCAAAACGTGGATAAAAATGAAGTTACTCTTTTGAAATTCTATACAAATGAAAAAATAAATAAGTACAATCATGAGCTAGGTCATTATAACCACCCCTGTCTCTACGAATGAACGCGTCCTACAGCATTTAACGGTGATATTACGGACGGAGAGGAATACACAGTCGTATCAGAATAATATGACCACCTACCTAATAATGGGAATAACCACCTTTGGCCTGGATGAGAGCGGCGAGACGGCGTTGCATGGACGCAATGAGACTCTGGAAGGTTGCCCGTGGCACACGTGCCCATTCGGACTACAGCAGAGCACTGAGGTCCCAGAGTTGATGTGGTTGAGGGTCGGCACGTCGAACCTGTCGATCTAAATAGTCCCACAAGTGCTCTATGAGATTCATGTCGGGCGATTTCGCCGGCCAAGGGAGAAAGGAGACATCTCTGTAGTGTTCCTGGAACCAGTCACGCATCCACATAGCGACGTGGCACGGCGCATTGTCGTGTTAGTAGACGACATCATCACCAGGGTAAACGTCCAACATGAAGGGATGCATGTGGTCAGCGAGGATGAACAAGTAACCATTGGCGTTCAGGGACCCATCCAGTGGTACCAGCAGTCCCAGATCACACCAAGAAAACATTTTCTAGACATGCACACTGCCACCGCCAGCCTGTACTTGACCGACAAGCGTGTCCGGGTGTTGGTTCTCGTGTATCTGACGTCATATCCGCCACCGTCAGTCACTTCTGTGCAGTAGAAACCTCGATTCGTTGGAGAAGGCAACCTCTTGCCACTCTGCCACTGTCTAATGACGGTAGTCCCATGCGAACTGCTGGCATGGTTGCCGATCGACCTGGGTTAACATGGGCGCCTTGACGCAGCGTCGACTGGGAGACCCATGTGTTACTCTACTGTTATCGGGGTCACGTAACTGGGGGCCCCAGCGGTCATTTGCGTGGTCAATTGCTGCACTGTTGCGCGTCGATTGCCCTTTACCAGTCAACGGAGGCGACGTTCTCCTCTGGGGTCGATTGCCTTTGGGGTTCCACAGTTATGACGCCGGGAGGTACTCAGTGTACCAGCGGTCCAGTCTTGGTGAACCCTAACTACAGCACCTCCCGAACAGCCTACGAAGTCTGCTGTTTCTGAGATGCTTCCACCCTTGGCGCGGTAGCCAATGATCATTCCTCTTTGAACGTCCGTCAAATCGCTACCTCTGCCCATTGTTCTCACATTACGCACTATGGCTCATCTGTCCTGGCCAGCCGTTTATATTTCTATGTGGTGGACCTTGTCATGCGCAATCTGTGACGCGCCTGGGCGGGTACACGGTGATTCCGGGGGTGGTAATATTATTCTGATATACACAGACGGAACGGGCAAGATGTGTCAAGTCGCTAGTACGAAGTCAGTGCAGTGGGGAAAGTGAAGAACTTGTCGCAGTTTGTAAGAGGATGCGCGAAGAAGGTTTGTGGTGAGAATCTCTGGAGCCTCAGGTATTGCTGGCTGTTTGACGGCCACTGTGAATAAAGGTGTGCGGGGAATGGTCGGAAGAGAGGTACACATTCACCCAGTATGTCGGATAAAGGTGGTAAAACTGGTTTAAAATCAAAATGAAGCTGATTGGCACATACTGTCAGGGACAACCGCCATCTCACAATTCGTTACGTAAGCTGATCGGCACATACTGTCAGGGACAACCGTCATCTCACAATTCGTTACGTAACAGTAGATTATGACCGGGGAACACATATCCACCTCCAGTGAGCACGAAAACTCTGCGACTGGGTATTGGACGACTGGAAGAGTCGCGTGATCCGTTGAGTCTAGGTTCCATCGTCAACATGCCAATGGGTTCCGGCATTTTGGAAGTGGAACCTGGTCTCATCGGGATGCAACACTGTCCGTACGTTGGTGAACAGCTGCAACATGACTGCACGGTTGGAGGGAAACGGAGACACCAAGGTAACATGATATGATAATTGTTTCGTTGATATTTGGGCGGAATGTAATCCCCATTGAAGACACTCACCGTCAGGTCCCACCCGAGTATCGTTCGGGACCAAATGTTTCCTTACATAGTGACCGTGTAGCCAAACGCCACTGGACTCTTTCACGAAGACATCTCGCCAGGTCACATTGCCCGCACTGTGCAGGAATAGTTCAAGGATCATGTCAAAGAATTTCGTGCTCTTCTTTTTTCAAAAAATTACCTCCACTTGAATCCCATCTAGCAACTGTGAGTTGCAGTGCGACGCGGCATCAGTCAGTCCACGTCAATGAGTCGCTCAGTCGCCGAACACGAACACATCATTTGGTTCAGTTGAGACAGAATTGCTGATGGTACCTTTTGCGGACAAGCTGTGTCGATTCCGCGTTGGATAAAAGGGATTATCGCCACGAAAGGTGGCCTAATACGCTATTAGATAGGTGATCATAATGTTATGGCTCATGATTGTACAAATTAATTTATATACGTACCGCAATCTGGTTTGGTGGTGTGACTGAAGGATACTGTGAGCCGCATTTAATGAACCGTATTCTCTTTTATGTGACTAATTCCCCGATTCTGTTTTACGTGACTTGCTCCACCTTTAGATAGGTATAGTCAGTATTAAGGCCTTAAGGTTTAAATACTGAGAATGCCTATAAAGCCTTTGGCCTCATGGCTCGCTTTAGTTTTTTCACCTGGAATTTTCGAATTTACGAACAATTTGAAGTTAAATCAACACAGTATTTGTTTTCAAATGTTAAGGTGGAGGTCTAGTGAATTTGCTCCCTATACTTCCAATGGAAAAAAGTTTGACCCTATTTCCTCTGCGAAGAAAGATTTCTCATTCATTGATGTATAGGAAATCTTTCTTTGCTGAGGCAATAGAGTCGAAGTTTTTCCCATTGGAAGTATAGACAGCAGAATCACTAGGCGTCCACCTTAACGTTTTCCATAAATGTTCTCGGCATAAGTTACTATCAGTCTGCCTTGATAAAGCCACCCGTTGATGTGCGAAAGCTAGGTTAATATAAGTTGTTTTACACCAATAAAAAACGGATTTTATTAATAATTAGCGTGCTTCTAAGAGTTAAGAAAAACTTACAAGACATACTGAACAACAATAACCATATATTTTGAACAAAATTACCGCTACGTGTAAAATAAATGCCAAATAATTCCTGATGAATTGTTGAACAATTTTTTACTCCGTTTGGCTGTTATTGGATCATACGTTTTTTTGCTGGAATCCCAAACACAATATTCTCTGATTACGGTCTGACGGTCAAAGTAAATGTAAAAGATTAACAGAAATTCGAATTACCAAAAATTGCTCCAATTCCATTAGCTTCTAGCGATACACAGTTTATATGCAAGGTACAATAAAAGGTTATTTAGCATGTCTTTTGTAAAAATGGATTTTGCTTATGCTATCACGTTGTCCGTCCGTCTGTCTGTGAATACCACATGTCTGCAACTATTAGTTGGATTTCAAAAGTTCGTTTTGCATTGGGAAGCTTGAAATGTGAGAATGATGATCCTTGAATTCCGGTTTCTTTCCAGATGTACAACTTCGCCGCTACAGGGGCAGACGATACCGAATTCAAAATACATTTTTTCCATATATCTTTGCTTGTACTAATTAATATCCGACTGAAAACATTCTTGTTGATGCCATTTATATCTGAGACCATTTTAGCTACAGTCTCTTCTTCAAGTAGTGCATAGATTTTCTGCCAGAAGCATAAAGGCAAATTGCGTTTCCCCCGATTTCTATCCTTCTAAAAGTCCGATTTGAAAAATTCTTCCTGCATCGGATTCAGCTCCAGGTGGGAAATGTTTTGCAACTAATTTCTAATAGTTGATGAAATAAAAAAACAGGATTGCGTAAGTGTTTATTTCTGCTTCTGATGTATCTGTAGCAAAATCGGAGCTTTTGAAAATTGGATTGGAAAAATTTATTTCGCGGGCCGATGCGGCTCACCTCCAAAAATCTTCTGAGATTACCTCCTGTTTAAAATAGTGCATAGTTTTTCCGCCAGGGGGCATGAATGTATGTCTTATTTTCGTCGATACCTCTGCTTCTACGAGTCCGATTTAAAAAAACAACAACCTGCGGCCATGGTTGCGCAATGCTCTAAGAGCTGGCTTATGACCATTCGTCCGAAAAGTGTCCGAGTTCGAATCCCATGAGGCATTGGTGTTGAGTTTGTCTTTCGGCACTGGTTCTCTCCCTTCCCTGGAACCAGCGGCCCTAAATTAGGGACGGGCTACTGCTTATAGTCCATTGAGCTGCTCACGGTTGTCGTTAAACCTTCAATCAAACAAGAAAAAAATATTTCTTTGCTGGAAAGCGTTTCCTGTGCGAAATGGTTTTCATATTATTTCAAATTTTCCTTAAAGCACAAGTGTGCCACTCGAAAGCATTAGTTCCCGCTTCCGTTTGCAGCAATATCTTGGGGGACATACACCCGATTGAAAACGTTCTTTTTTAGTCAAAATAAAAATTCTTTGTGTTTATTTTCTCCTCAAAATAATGCACAATTTCATCGCTAGAGGCGGCAATGTGCAATATGTTTTTCTTAATGTCTGTTCGTCTAAGCATGTGATTTAAAAAAAAAGACAATTTACCACCGGATACCATTGACCTTGTGGAGTATTTTACGTTTGTATTTGAGGAGATTTGTAGTTCATAAGTTTGTGGCTAGTTGGTGTTTGTGTGCGCTTCTGTTTGCAGCTGTATCTCCATTTCTAAAGAATATTATCAAGGAATTTCTTTTTTTACTATATGTCATTCACTATATTAACGATTCTCACCAAAAGGGACCGCCGCCATATTTCACGCCTAGTAACTGCAAATCTGTTGCAAAACAGGCAACAACTGCTCCAATCAATGAAAGTCGACTCCAACCAATTTCCCAAAGTACACTGTGAGGAAAGCTTCATGCGATGGATATCTGGAGCAGAGCACCATGAAAGAGGCTTCTTTTAACAACAAGTCACAAAGTCGCACGTTATGAATGGGCTCAGAGGCACCAAAACGTGACTGTGGAGGATTGGAAACGAGTAATTTGGTCTGATGAGTGTTGGTTTTGTTTGTACTCCAATGAGAGAAGGCGACGAGGGCTTAATCTTTATTGTCTCGAAAGTGTTGTTCAAACTGGAGGGGGTTCTGTGATGTTTTGGAAATGTTTTTCGTATGGGCCATCTCATTGCAGTGACGATGAATATGAACCAGCATGCGTACCTTCGCCCCATAACCCTACATTTCCAGGAGCACCAACACATTGGTACTCCTACCTTCCAAAACGACAATTGCCATGTGCACAGGGTTAACACTGTGCCTGAGTGACACGACGAAGAATCAGTAACACTGCCTTACCTCGACTGGCTCGTCAAATCCCCAGATTTAAATCCTGTTGAAAATTGGTGAGATAACTTGAAACAGAAGGAGGTAAAATGCTGGAATAGACACCCACGTACTCTGGCGGAACTTCGGAACCAATCGACGCACGAGTGGCTGCAAATCGATGTTCAATACATCCACAACCTCGTGGAGTCTCTACCACACCAAATTCATGCTGCTATCAAGGCAAGAGACGCCGTCAGCCGTTATTAGGTAAGTTTTACCAGAGGGTGACTATTATTTTGTATTGTGTGCTTCTATTAGTAAACTTTGGTTGCAGTGAGAAATATACATTTTTGATTCTTTTTTAAGTCACGTTTACAGTACACTGTATAAAAGGGCAGTTACTGTCCTGGGAGAGCCAATATCTCTATCATGGTCCTTTAAGGAAGCCATGTTGGGTTTTGTTTGAAAACTAAATCTGTTTTCAACATGAACAGATACATTCTGTTAGCCTTCTAGAGATATAGAGTGGGCAGAGAGAGAAAGAGAGAGAGAGAGAGACAGAGAGAGAAAGGGAGAGAGAGAGAAAGACAGAGAGAGAGAGAGAGAGAGAAACGGACAAACTGAGAGAACATGGTTTGGCGTACAAAGAATAATTATCAGTAAACGACTAAAAATTTCAAATATGTACATCTAGATATATGTATATTAAGTGTTATCTCACAAATGGTTGAGTGCCATACTGATTTTATTCTAAGGAACTTTCTGTAGGCCCGTAAAGGCATACATCTCCACCAATGAGCAGCAATCATTGAGCATGACAAGCGTACTGCCAGAATACAGTGCTCGTCGTTAGGAAAAGAGAAAAATTTATTCTTGAAGCCATCCAAATTATCAAAAAAATATTTTAGGCATATTAGAACACAAGTGCTCAAATACATACACAGGGCTGTTTTCAAACGCGCAAGTATTTTTTTTTCAGTTTAATCGAAACTGAATGAAGCATCCAGCATTGGTATTGAAACAGGGGGTAAATGTATTCAGTATTACATTTTTTTTTTCGTTTTCTGCTGATTATACACTTACATTGTATTCAGAGCGTAGTGCTACATGTCGTTCCCGGATATTGTGGGAATCATTTGGGTTTGTTTCGTGTGCCCCTTGATGCTGCACAAACACATTAGTGAGTTTCTGGAGCGAAAACTGATAGACATCTTGAATTAACCGAAGGAAAAGACTACTCGTGGAATTGAGAAACGTGTTTGCTAATTCGATGTCTCTTTGCACAGTCTTGAACTAGTTAGCTTTATCTGCCATTACCCTTTTGAATTTAGACTCACGTATCACAGCTAAACTTCAACACGTTTCATCAATATTTTATCGGAGTTTCCCAATGTTATATATACACCAATGAGCCATTATATTATGACCACCTCCAGCCTAGAGAAATGAGCGCGCCTGGAGACCGAACGGTGCCGCAAATGACGTTCACACAGCAGTATGTATACAACCCAAGGACAGGCTTTCGGTTAGTAAAGTGTTCGGAGTCAGAATAGGAAAAGCTGCGGATTTATCGGAGTTTGATAAAGGACAAATTGTGATGACACGGCGCCTTAGAACTACGATCTTGGAAACGCCTCGGATTGTGGGTTGTTCACGTGACGCTGTAGTGAGTACGTACTAAAAGTGGTGCAAAGATGGCCAAACGACGAACCGTCGTCGATACGTGTGTGTGTCGTCTGCAGCTCATTGATGCCAGAGAGGAGCGAAGATTGTTGCGCATTGTTCACAGCAACCGCAGAGCCATATTACGACAAATCACCCGCAGCAACAACAGTGGTGATCAGAACAATGTGTCACAGAACACAGTTCATAGCAGCCTTCTGCAAATTGGTTTGCGTAGCCGAAGACCCAGCCGAGTCCCCATACTCACTGAACGTCATCGCCAACAACTCATGAAATGGGCCCAAGATCATCGAGATTGCACCGTGGATGATTGGAAGAAAGTGACCTGGTCTCATGAATCAAGATTCCTTCAGCATCACGTAGACGGCCGAGCGCGGATACGCCGATTACCAGCGGAGGCTATGGTACCTGGATGTACTGTTGTGCTGAAACAGGTCAGTGTCGGCGATGTTATGCTGTGGGCGATGTTTTCTTGAGACAAGTTAAGACCCATTAGTCCAATTGCACAATCCCTGACAGCTGTCAAGTATCCGAGCATCGTTGCGGACCAAATTCACGCGTTCATGGCAACCGTGTTCCCTGCTGGTGATGGCTATTACCAACAGGATAATGCGAAATGTCACGCTGCCAGAATCGTCAAGGAGTGGTTCGAGGAATAGGCTGGTGCCTTTCTGTGAATTGGAGACTATAAATTTGGAGGCCCTGCACTCCAAATTCACCTGGCATGAACCGAATCGAGCACTTATGGTTCGACCTGGCAAAGCGGGTTTGCGCTAAATCACTACCATACCGAAATATACGACAACTGGAGTACCTGCTGTTGACATTATGGTACCAGATATCCCAGGATACCTATCACCACATCATGGAATCGATGCCTCACCGAGTGGCCGCTGTTTTGCGAACTAAAGGGGGTCCTATAGCTTAATAGGTGAAAATATAATGGCTCATCGGTATACACTATGTTATCAAAGGTATTCTGACACATGTTTGATTATGCAGATTGAAACACTCAGGCTTTTGCATGTGGTTTTGCTGTGCTTGTGGGAGATACAGATTAAAACCATGAATCTGCTAGTGAAATTAAAGTGCATTAGAAGTCTATATGCCACGAAAATCGGTAATTACTAGGCTTCCAGCCTGGGATGGTGTTTGGATGTCACATTAGTAACCTTCCTGTACACGATATTGCAGACTCTCAATGTACCTAAATCCTGATGTACACAGCTTTACATAGGAAATGCCAGGAAGTATTGTTGAAGTGGCATTCAAATTGGTGGGTATGTGTCCACAGTTAAATTATGTAAATGACTGCAGTTGCGGACCAGTCACTTGATAGGTGATGGAGATAAAAGGGAAAACGGCAAAACATACCTACATTTGGTCGCCTTCACCTGGTCATATGTTGGCCACTGCATCGGAATGATCTCGGTGGCGAATGCATGTGTAAGGAATGGTAATACCTGGGCGTGCCATCACACAGCCGCTTTTAGTAGGGGCTTCATTATAGAGCTACATACGGCTAGTTAATCTCTGCGTTGCATCGAGATACAACAGCAGTTAGCCGATTGTGGCGAAGGTGTCTGGAGGGAGGTAATGTGCACTGCCGTAGTAGGACCGGTGCACGTAGAAAGACGTCCAAATGCGTTGATCGCCGTATTCTACGGCAAACCGTAGGATCCCCGCAATCCATAGCGGACGGCCTTCGACAAGATGTACAGGCGGCTACGGACATCAAAACTTACTTTTCATGTTAAAGCACATGGTAACTGAAGTTTTTAAAAAAAATGTCAGTAAATCTCCACGAGTGCTCCGTTGGTTGCACACAGGATGTCTAAACGATAGTCTAGTTGCACTCACATACCCTGCAGAATTTCAGGTTTAGCAAGGAGGAAGGCTGTAGTAGTACATTCTTTGAGCTCAGTGATAGATGTAAACTTTTTCTCGTACACAATGCCCTTAATAAAGCCCCAAAGAAAAAAATCGCATGGGGTAATATCGGAAGAATGGAGTGGCCATGCCGTCGGACCTTCACGTCCAATCCAACGCCCTGGAAAATGGTGGTCAAAAGATCTACGTGCATCCAAAAACTAGTGCGGAGGCGGTCCATCTTGCTGGAAAATGTCTTTAATATCCTGAAGTTCGGGAATTGCGAATTGTTCTAACATAGCCAGGTACGTTATGCCAGTAACGGTTGGTTCAGCGAACTGTTACTGGAATAACGGTATTCCTGTGTTTTTGTCTTTCAAGACATTTTCTGTTGCTTTGAATTTATTTATCCATTGTTCGATTCCCCTTCGTGTCGACGGATGTCTCTTGTACTTCGTTCTGAACTTACGCTGAACTGCTGTTAGAGATTTTGACTCCGCAAATCAAAGCACACACGTCGTTTTCTCCACTGGGGAAGCCATGCCTGTTGTATTCCGTGTTTGATGAGATTTTTCATTACATGAGACACCTGGCGCCATCTATCATCTGACAAAACAAACTTTAGCACTTGCCACGTCTCCGGACATTTAAAGTAAGTTTTTTTCTATCGTACTTTATTTAATAGCATACTAAAGTCGTATACTCCATTTATGGACGCGCTGTATAGTGTTACCGTACCAAATATGTGCTACCGTATGGTGACAAATCTTGTTGTGTTTAGCGACAACACTGGATTCTGTCTCAGCCGCAACGATCGCCAATTGAGAGTCTGGACACGACCTGGTCACAGGTCTGACATTGCTTCTACCAATGAGCGAGCGTCATTCGGCTCCTCGGCCTATTGTCATGGTTTGAAGCGCTGTCAGTTTCAATAGCCATTTACCGCTCGTACGCACAGTCTGTACAAAGGCAGCGCGACTATACGTCGACAAGATGCTGGAGCCCGTTTTGTTGCCGTATCTCCGTAGTATGCCTGATGCCCAATTTCAACAAGATAGAGCCCGTCCGCCTATTTAAAACATCATCAGACGCCGACTACAGTGTGTAGATGTGCTGACTTAGCCAGAGCGATCCCCACTTAGACTTCTACCCCATATAGAACGTGTGGGACATCATTGAGAGATGACTTAAAGCTTCTGAAAGGCCCCTTCACAATGGCGATGAGTTATGGATACATGCCAACGATGCATGGTCAGAGATACCTCAGGACCAGGCCCTGATTACCGACTAGACCCGTAGAGCATGGGCCTAGGGCCCCCAATTTTCAGGGGCCCCAAAAATCCCAGTATTCCCCCCCCCCCCAAGCTTTTGATTTTTTTTTTTTTTTTTTTTTTTTTTGGTTATAGTTTTTACTTTTTAGGCTTTTCAAGAATGTATATCACAAAATAAGGAACGACAATATGACAATTTTTAGAAATATCCATCTAAAAATTGAAATTGATTTAATCTAAACATCAAATTTCAGAGCGTATTTTGACCAATTTGGAAGCAAAATTAATAAGACGTGTACTAGATCAAAATTTTAGACTGTTTCTTTATGGAGAGAATGGTGTTCGTTTCAGTAACCTAGAATAAACCAATCCTGAGTAATGTTAGTTACCACAAACAGAAAAATCAGCGCACGCCATGAAACAAAAATAGCCGCCATTGGAGTTACGAAAAAAATAAAAATATTCTTTTTGAACTCTACATTCATATAGGTAACCACAAACAAAAAAATATTTCTTTCTAAAATGGTCAAGCAACCTATGTTGGATTACTTGACATGGAATTACTCCACTACCATATGATTTCGAACTAACGTTCTCATCAGGTAGCCTACGTATCAGCAAGTGGTTGCATCGACATACGTCGGTATGTTTATGAAGGGGGTTGTGGTAAAACGCTTGGGAAAACCACACGCGGGATAGAAAAACTTCTCTGCCGGTGTCCATAATCCCTGTTTGAAAACAAAATAGGAATAG
This sequence comes from Macrothele yani, assembly GCA_039090855.1. Taxonomy (NCBI): domain Eukaryota; kingdom Metazoa; phylum Arthropoda; class Arachnida; order Araneae; family Macrothelidae; genus Macrothele; species Macrothele yani. The sequence goes on from CM077004.1 coordinate 170,755,731, forward strand.
CAGGGGGTATTGCTCAATGCAACGATAGTCCATCTGAAATGCGTATACGTAGGTTTATCATAGAGAAAACTGAACAAAAAAGACATCGGAAAGTGTAGTACCAAGCCGCCATCCATTCGTAGAAGTAGGATCAGAAGAGGATGAAGTTCCAACTTCACAAATTCTTAAAAAAAAACACAAGCCAGGTAAGCGTGCGAAGTCATCGTATAACGGAATCTAAGGCAGAAGTGTAGGGTAACTAAATTTTTAGTAAATAAAACAGCAACATATAGAACATTATGTAATAACAAAAGTGTAGGCAGAAAACTGTCTTGAAAAAATAAAGAGAGGTACCATTGAGAATGAGATTATCATTTTGCTGTAGGGGCCCTGCAACACTTACTGTGCCTAGGGCCCCGTAACACTTACTGTGCCTAGGGCCCCATAAAACCTTAAGCAGGCCCTGCTCAGGACACCATTCCAGGATTTTTTCACTTGTTGCCAAGCCGTGTTGCTGGATTTATAGCCCAGCATGGCGGTCATACGACCTATTGACTCATGCCACCATGCACTATCCCTTCGCCCATCTCATTCCCTTAATCCCTAAGAATTAAATCACTTCTTCCCTTCCTATTTGTCTACATGTGTAGTAAATGTCGTCGCATTTCGTGCATTTCTTAATGATGTTGTATTTTCTATGTTAAACAGTTAGTCCAAGAGACAGACCAGGATTTATTTACCACCAGTGGTGGGTTGCTGCGTGCTGCCGGCTATTACGTAGGTCCCACATTTAAATATGCATAACTTTTCTCGTTCATGTCACAGGGATGAATTTTTTCAGAAATGCTTCAAATTTAATGAAAAGTATTTTTTGTAATTACACATTTTTGTTTAATCCATTAGTTTTTGAGATAATTTCATTTGAACGGGTGAAGTCAGTGTTCCCATTGGTTATGTGTGACATTTAACCATGATTTACTCAAACACTATACGATTTTCGAAAAAATACTCCAGAACAAAAAAGTTGCATACTTTAATGAGGATTCAAAAAATGTATAAAAAACATGAGGTTTACCCTAAGGCTTGGAGAATCGTGAGTGATAACTCGTTATAAGTCCACTTTCTCCTCAATACGGCTCCCGCGCTATTATGTAGTTGCCCCATTTAAATATGCGAATCTTCGCATCCGTATATGCTACAGAGATGATGTTTTTCACTAAAATGTATCAAATTTAATGAAAATGTTTTTTTGTAATTACACATTTTTGTTAACCCCATTAGCTTTCGAGATTTTTCGTCAGGTTTTCTGCAATAGGGTCGTTTCCACAACCATGCCACTGAATTGCTTCTTTTAATCTTTTGGATCAGAGTAGGTTTAGATGGTGGCAGCATTGTTGGATCAATCCTTTTAACTTTGAAGATTGCCTTAGACTGGATCTTAGGTGTAGTTTTCTTCGTAAATAGACTGTATCTTACTTCACTCACAGAGGAGTATCAAGGGTGTCCGTACATTGCACAGACAAGAGAGAATGGCACGGATGGTAGAGGATACCCCATGACTTTTTTCACATCACATTTTTGGACAGCAGTCATATGAATTACTTTATCGAAGGCATCAAAAGTACATTTGGCAACTTCTAGTTCCTTTTGTTCTGTTTTCAAGTTACTTGATGCAACAGAAGATGCACAGTTAGCTACCAAATTTCGGGATATAGGCTTGTCAACATTCTTTGGATCCAGCAAGTACATTTTTAGCACGTCTTTTGTAAATAAAGATGGTGCTTATGTTATCGGTTTGTTCGTCCGTACGTCGTTCCGTCTGTACCCACGATATCTCTGGAACTATTAGTCCGATTTAAAAAATTATTTTTGCATTGGAAAGCTTGAAATATATGAATGATGATCCTTTATTTCGTCTTTTTTTACGATGTACAATTTTGCCACTAGAGGGAGTAAATGCAGATGATGTCGAATTAAAAAATACATTTTTTTTCACATATTTGCTTCTAAACATCCGATTGAAAAAAATCTTTTATCTTTTGATTCCATTTATGTCGAAAAGTATTTTAGATATAGTTACTTTTCCAAATTAAGCACAGATTTTCCGCTAGGAGGCGTAAAAGTAAATTACATTTTTCCCGATAACTCTTCTTCTAAAGCTCCGATTTAAAAAATGTTTTCTTCAGCGGATACACCTCCTGATGAAAAATATTTTGCATATAATTTCTAATTTTTGGTAATAAATACTTTGGCCACCAGGGGGCGTAAGTGTTTATTTTGACTTCTGATGTATTTCACATAAAATCTGAGCTTCTAAAATATCGATTGAAAAAAATTCTTTCGTGGACTGATGCCACTCACATCGATAAACATTTTCGGAATATTTTCTTCTTAAAATATTTCACAGTTTCTCCGCCAGGGGGCGTAGATGTATATTTTATTTTTGTCAATATCTCTACTTCTAGGAGTCCGATTTGAAAAATTCCTTCTTTGTTGGATAGTGTTTTTTGTGTGACATGTTTTTCGTATAATTTTAGAATTTTTCAAGTAATTCATAGACTTTCTGCTAGGAGGCGTAGAGGTAAATTGCATTTCCCCATATATTTCTGCTTCTAACTCTCCGATTTAAAAAATTCTTTCTGCACAGGATACAGCTCCTGATGGGAAATCGTTTGCACATAATTTCAATTTTGTTTGTAAAAAAATGTTTTGGCCACCAGGGGTGTAAATCTTAATTTCCGCTTCTGATGTATTTGCAGCAAAATATGAGCTTCTAAATTCTCGATTGAAAAAAACGTCGTTTGTAGACCGATACAACTCATGTCGACAAACCTTTTAGAAACATTTTCTTCTTAAAATAATGCATGGTTTCTACGCCTGGGGGCGTAAATATATATCGTATTTTTGTCAATATCTCTACTTCTAGGAGTCCGATTTGAAAAATTCCTTCTTTGTTGGATTGTGTTTTCCGCGTGACATGTTTTTCATATAATTTCAGAATTTTTCAAGTAATTCATAGACTTTCCGCTAGGGGGCGTAAAAGTATATTGCTTTCCCCCTACATCCCTGTTTCTAAATCTCCGATTTGAAAAATTCTTTCTGCACCGGATACAGCTCCTGATCAAAAATCCTTTGCCCATAATTTCTATTTTTTGTAAAAAATGGTTTTGCCACCAGGTGGCGTAAGTCTTAATTTCCGCTTCTGATGTATTTGCAGCAAAATATGAGCTTCTAAAATCTCGATTGAAAAAAAGTCTTTTGTTGACCAATACTACTCATGTCGACAAACCTTTTAGGAACATTTTCTTCTTGAAATAACGCATGGTTTCTACGCCAAGGGGCGTAGATGTATATTTTATTTTTGTCAATACTCTACTTCTAAAAGTCCGATTTGAAAAATTCCTTCTTTGTTGGGTAATGTTTCCGATGCGAATCTTTTTCCTATAAATTCAAAATTTTCAAGTAAATCATACACTTTCCGCTAGGGGCACAAAAGTAAATTGCGTTTTCTGCGTTATTTCTGCTCCTAAAACTCCGATTTGAAATTTTTTTACTGTATCGCATACAAGACCTGATGGAAAATATTTTTCACATGATTTGTAATGTTTGGTAAAGAATAGTTTGGCCACCAGGGGGTATAAGTGTTAATATCTGCTTCTGATATATTTGTAGCAAAATCTGGGATCCTGAAAATTCGACTAAATTAATTTGTTCTTGGACCTATACCACTCATATGGATAAACCTTTTGAGAATACTTTCTTCGTAAAATAATGCACGGTTTTCCCACCAGGGGACGTAAAGTCACATCTTATTTTTGTCGATATCTCTGTTTCTACGAGTCCGATTTGAAAAATTACTTCTGTGTTGGAGAGCGTTTACGGTGCGAAATGTTTCTCATATAAATTCATGTTTTTCTTAACACACAAGTGTGCAACCAGAGGGCGTGAGCCTACAAGTCCGTTTACATCCATATCTGAGGGATTAAAAACCCGATTGAAAAACTTCTTTCTTCCGTCAGATACTATTGTTTTCCATACCGGTTCCATTGACTTTGAATAGCTTTGATAAATTTAATTTGAGTCAGAACGGATTCCAAATACGTGCTTATTACACCCAAAAATTCGGTGTCATCTTTCTTGTTGGAACTTTTCAGCAGCTTTTTGCCCTTTAGAAGAAAATGAAAGAAGATCCAGTGTGACCTTTTCATTGATTGTCGGTCCAGTTGAAATGTTCCTTAGAGGTGCCTGAGGATCAAAGTCTTGAAATGGGTTTGGAAAACCATTTGAAGTTGAAATTAGTTTTTTCAATATCTCTGTGATCTTTTTCAATGCAACCCTTTTGCAAATCCTGCTTCGTATCTGGAGCGCTTGTGATTTCACTACTTTCGAGTAAGATGATCATTATCTCAGTTTTCAATAACCTTGTGATCATCTATCGAGCTCTAGCAGACTCTGAGTTTGAAAATGCAGTGATGCCTGTGAACCCTGAAGAAGTCACAGCATTTGCAGTCAGCTCTAGTGCCATGTCAACTGGTACCCTAGAGAATGAGTTACTAGAGCGGTTTATACCTAGACCACCTTGCGTTTGTGCATACATGATTTGAGGACATTCGGTTCCTAGGTTCAGAAGTTTTAGGAGGTACACAGTCATCCATCACGCATAGTTCAGTCACCTGCCTGAGAAAAAAAGCTGGAATAATTTTCTCTAGGCCATCCGTGTACATTTCAAAGTTACTTGTCCTATAGGCTCTGTTTAAGAATTTGTAGATGTTAACGAGATCAATGTACTGTTGATAGAACTAAGCTGTTTTCCCGTGAAATCCTGTTCTTGTTTTTGCTTTGAATTCATTTAACTCATCATAAACTTGCTTTATGTTTGAGCTCTCAATATACTTGTATGAAGTATCTTAAGAAAGATCATCATTCAGTTTTTTCACCTGATGTTGAAGCTCTTTTAACATTGTACAGGTTCGGTGATTCGATAAAGACATGCATCATTCAATTTATCAGGTTTAGTGGTTCTCGAGAGCATTATTCCATATGTCAGGTTTGGTGGTGCTTTGGGGTTGTTTCAGCTAAAATGGATTTGGTTCATTGGTTGTCGGCATCTCTGCTCCTGAAAATCAATTTGAAATTTTCATTTTACGTCGAATGAAGCTACTGGTGTTGAATGTTTTACAGATAAGTTCATTTTTTAGTACGCCAGCTTTTGACACTAGGGAGCGTTAATGCAATTTTAGCACGTGTTTTGTAAAAAAAAGGTCGTGCTTACGTTATCTGGTCACAGTGACCAATCAGAGAAAAGAAAATTTTCATTATCCACCAGTTAGACTTCGCAACGAGAACTGAGCGAAAGCACAAGTACAGTCCGGACTGAATAGAAAACTCATTTAAAAAAACAATTGCACAGGATTATGTCCAGGTGCCTTACAATCAATTTTAACAATGATCAAGGACTAAAAAGAAATGTATGTGTCTTTTGTGACTCTCTCTCTCTCTCTTTTCTTTATTGTGAGTACTATTTCCTTTTGTTTTTTACAGGTTCCTTTTTCCCTTGGCTCTTTCTGCGTTTCCCGTGCTTACCATTGGCGTTGCTTGGAGTTCTATTTGGGAGGGAATGCCGCTGAGAAAAGTACAGGTAAGTACTGTATGTAGGGCAGTTTACAAGTTCATTACTTAACAGGAAACCGTATATTCCTTCAACTCTCCTTTTTTCCGCACTTTACCTATTTTTATTTTTTTTTACTTTCTTATCAGGGCACTCTGTTCCAGCTTCTAAAATTATTTTTTTCTCCTACCAAAACGCGCCGCTCGCTAAAAGATTAGGAATCTAAACCTATGTTAGGAATTTAGTTAGTTAGTTCCGCAAGCTCAAAGAGCCGCTGATGGCTTAGCGACTACTGATGGAGGGGACCCAGGTTCAAGCCTGGGTCAATCCAGAGGTAGTGACATTTGCTAACAATCGCCGGTTACATGTAAAGGGTCCCATTCCTAAGCCCCCCTAATTATTCTCTGACCCTTCTATGTGCCACATCGTCTTGTTCGGCGGCATCCATCTACTGCGCTAACTCTCACTTACAAACTGGACATGAAGTTGGTTAGCTGAGGTCGTTGATAAACAGCCGCAGGAAAAAGTATGTCTGAGGAAAAATAGTACCCAATTGGGAAAATAAAGGACTGCCTCACGTGTGCTGTGTAACGATGACCGTCTGTCTCCGCAAGATCAAGTAGTAGCATTTGCAGTTCAAATATCAGCTTATCAGGATTTAAACGATTTCGAACGTGGTATGATAGTCGTCTTGGAAATTACCGTGAAATTTAGATTTACATGAAATTGGTTAGCTCAACAAATTCAAGGGTGTACTTGGACTACACACACAGGGAAACATTCCAGAGTGCGATACTAGTGTGACCGTAAGACTCATGACGTCGACTGGCTCCGCAAAGAGACTTGCTCTACAAGGATAACTGGAACCCACTCGATTCTTTAATTAGGAAGGTGTTGCGGTGGCAGTCCCGCCAGGCTCTAAACCCTACGGCCCGAGCATCTGGCAAGGGTCAACCGGGCGACCAGATGGCTATTGCTACCCCCGTGGACCCATTACCAAACTCCTCACACCCGAGCCTTTTTGTGTGACGTGCTGATGGGCGGAGGGCCAAATTGGGGAGCGACTGGAAGAATTGCTCTGCCCCCACGAACAATTTTCTTTTCTTTTCTTTTCGTTGGGACCGAATGGTCTCTTTATTTCCGAAACACAAGCAACCACAACATGTAACACCAATATGATATCTCCCTTACGGGGTAACAATGATATGGTGATGCATTTTTACAATGAATGAAGAAGAGCCGTGGGTGATTGCGGACAGCGACGTATGGCATGCATCGTAATATCCTTACGGTGTGCAACATTACCGAAACTCACAGCATAATTCAGTGTTGCGGCCAATAGTAGCATTAGCGTTTGGACAGTTCAATGTTCCCTGTGTTCTATGGGGTTCCGGAGCCGACGGACCACGGGAGTGCCATTGCCGACTACATAAGGCTTGTGCGCCGACCTTGGTGCCACCCGACGACACGAGGTTGTGCATCTCGCCTGGGCTTGGCAACACCGCCATTGGGCGCGAGGTGACTGGAAAAGTGCAGTCTGGTTCGACGAATCGCGGTACCAACTGTTTCGGGCAGATGGCCGACTCCTTGTATGGCGACAATATCACGAAGTAATAGATCCCGCGTGTCTACAAGGGAGATTGCATGCCGGCGGTGCCTTTGATTTTGTGTGAGGTGTTTTCAGCTGGCACGCATTGGGACCTACCATACGTCTGCAGACCGCCCTGACCGGTGGTAGCTATGTAACTATCCTTGGAGATCATTTGCACCTGCACATGTCATGCAGCCACTACGACGTGTGCGACCTCTTTCAGAAAAACAGTGAGCCACCGCACAAGTCCACAGTCGCCCGATCATGGCTGGAAGAACATTCCACGGAGATTGGTATCCTGACTTGGCCCCCACGTTCTCCGAATTTAAACGCCATTGATCACATTTTGGGATGCTGTTCAACGCACCCTCAATGCCTGGAATACTCCAGCGGCGAATACTACGGAATTGTGGACGCTTTTCAGGAATAATGATGTTCACTGTCTCCACAGTACTACAGAGAGATCGTGGAGTTCATGCACCGTCGCGTTGCTGCCGTTATCTGATTGCGATGAGGACCAACGCGGTATTAGAGAGTGTGACGTATATTCTAAATTAACTTTCCTTTTTAGTTTCTTTCCCTATGTAAATCTTGAGTTTATTCTGTTATTCTTCACTCTCAACGTAATATCTTTTCTCTCAAACGAATACGTTTAGCAACACAATTGAGGTTAAATGAACGTGACGTATACCTGAGTTTTGACAAGAACAAGAGAAAAAAACGACGACTAATCTATTGCTTGAGAGCGTTGGGTTGTAAACTGATTATTGAAAGGAGCGTTGTGAAAAGAGCGTTGTGAAAAGAGCGTTGTGAAAAGAGCGTTGTGTGAAAGAGTTGTGTGGTGTGTAGAGAGTTTAGTGCAATATGCTATGCTACGATGTGTTTGCTACATCTTGAATAAAGCACCTTTTTTCGTAAGTTTGACTTCTGTTGTTTACATGTTTCGTCTGGCCGTTAAGGTTTTCTTTCATTTAGGAACTATTTCTTAGTATGTTGATGTTTTAAATTAACGTAGAAGTAAGACAAGACTTCTACGTCATAAGAGGTATACCAGTTGTTGTTTTTTTCACTTCAGTTTATTTTGAAGTAAAGTCAACCGTCGCTGTGCATGACGCCACCCCTTGAGTCTAAACAGACGTGTTCTATATATAATATCTCTTGATATACAGCCGTACCTTTGGCGTCCGCCAACCGCCAATACACCTTGGTGTGCAAAATTAAAAGATAAAGAAAGACAATAAGCCCGTTCAAATCTTTTAACGTAGAGTATTCAAGTCAGGACCAAAAACCTTTAAGATACATAGACTGGAAGTTCTTATGCAAACGAGAGGCAGCAGCTGGCGACATTTTGATCACAGAGCTTGTACGTATAAAACGGCGTGTGCCATATGTAAGAAACGTTAATTAAGCTCTTTTACCGGCGCGAGAGAAGAAATTTTACGTTGTATTAATACTGCGTGCGTATTAATTTGTTTTCAATGGGGTATAAATTAGATATTGTGGCTTTTAACTTACGATTAAAGAAAACATCATTATCGTAATGTTGGGGGATATGAAATAACTGAAGAGAAACGTCGCTTGTCCTACGTGTAAAATATATTTCCGCTTCAGGTGCTTGCAAATTGCGTGATCTAGTTGCATGAAATTCGTATTCCACACTAAGTAATGTCAAAAAACATTTTAATGTGGCCATTTGTTTATTCTTAAGAGAAGTTGCGGAGAACAAAACTTTTGATTTTAGAAGTTTTTTCCAGCAGTATTATGAGTTCGTAATAGCTACTAAACAGTGGCGGCTTTTGGGCAGAGGCAAGGGAGGCAGTGCCTCCTCAGAATTTCAAGACTTTTAGTTAGAATTATTCGTTTTGTTCATTCAGTACTTTTGGATATAGGAAAGCAAAAGTTTATGCTAGTCAACTCTTCTGAATTTGTCGCCGCTTTTGGAAAACAATCGGTAGCGCGAAGTTACAAAATGTCCTCAGCTTGCGATCTCTGTCCGTTAAGCATGAAGCGAAATGCCTCTCGTAGATTTTGCACCAAACCTGTTTACTATCACTGAATCAGTAGATCCGAAGGGTGGGCGGTGGAACGGCGAACACAAAGAGCGCACGCGCACCGTGGACTTCCTGTGAGGCAGATGTTATCTTGCTTCACGGGAACGGATATTTCCCTGCAGGCAGCTCCACTGTGTTAAACCTCAAACTCCTCATCCTGACAGCTTCGTTACGTAGCGCCTTCTTCCTAGTTGCTCTTTTCCCACACTAATGTTTGTGTAACTAAATTTATTTATGTTTTATGAAGAGTTGTTTGTCAGACCATGGCCTCTGCTTCGAACATATCTAATATGGTGGAGAGCTTACTGGAAAAGCCTTTCAATAGGAGAGATTTTGAAGAAAAGAATCAAATTAAAAATGATGGTAGGCCTACACCTGAAATGAAAAAGATGACTTCAAAGGGCAAAACTTTAAACAGAGGTTTTAATATTAACTGGTACAAAAAAGAACAATGGCTAAGTGGTAGGGAATCAATGAACAAACTATATTGTTGGCCATGTTTGTTGTTTCCTGTGAGTGGCAATGAAGTCTGGCAAGAGAAAGGCTTCAATTATATGAAAAACTTACCACGTGCATTGGACAGGCACAAAATGTGTAAAGATCCCATTCTGGCAGTTGTTAAATTAGAGTTGCTGGGAAAAACAAGGATAGACTACTCTCTCAACGAAGCGAAGAAAACAAGTGACTTACGTCATAATGAAAAAGTAAAAAGAATCGTGATGTGATGAAGAAGTTGATTGATATTACAACACTACTGGGCCAACAAGCGCTCCCATTTCGTGGACACGATGAGTGCGAAGTCTCTGAAAATAAGGGAAATTACCTCGAGATTATTGATTTACTCTCCAAGAGTGACGAAACATTGAGAGTGTTTATGGAGAACAGTACAACATTTTCAGGAACTTCAAAAACAATACAGAATGATTTATTCGAATCAGTTGCTCATATAGTTAAGAATGAAATCAATGCAGATATTGTGGCGTATATTCTAAATTAACTTTCCTTTTTAGTTTCTTTCCCTATGTTAATCTTGAGTTTATTCTGTTATTCTTCACTCTTAACGTAATATGTTTTCTCTCAAACGAATACGTTTAGCAACACAATTGAGGTTGCAGGCACGTGACGTATGCCTGATATTGATAAGAACAAGAGATAAAAGCGACGACTAAATTGTTGCTTGGAGAGCGTTGGGTTGCAAACTGATTATTGAAAGGAGCGTTGTGAAAAGAGCGTTGTGTGAAAGAGTTGTGTGGTGTGTGGAGAGTTTAGTGCAATATGCTATGCTACGATGTGTTTGCTACATCCTGAATAAAGCATCTCTTTCCGTAGATTTGACTTCTGTTGTTTACATGTTTCGTCTGGTCGTTAAGGTTTTCTTTCATTTAGGAACTACTTCTTAGTATGTTGATGTTTTAAATTAACGTTGAAGTAAGACAAGACTTCTACGTCATAATATCGAAAATGCCCAGTTGATGAAGCACACAAGTATCAATTATAGTTCGATTCGTGAAAGATGGAGTACCAGTAGAAAGATTCTTGAGATTTTTTGACCTAAGTTCTGATTGGTGTCCTACTTCGCTTAAAGAATTACTGGATCGTGAGCTGGAAAGATTTAGCTAAGTACAAAGAAAAACCAGTTGCACAGACATATGATGGCGCAGCATTGATGGCATTAGAGCTGAATGGATTGCAAGCAAAAGTGAAGTGTGATGCCCCTCAAGCATTATTTGTTCATTGCTACGCACACAGGTTGAACTTAGTTTTGAGCAAAGCAGCGTCGGTGTTGAAAAAATCAAGTATTTTTTAGCAAATTTAAATGCAATTTGTGCATTCTTTTCCAAATCGACAAAGCGTGTTCATTTACTAGAATCTGTTGGTGGACCCAGATCACCTCGTGTATCACTGATTATGCGGAACTTCAAATCACGTTCAGTGTCTACCATAGCTGACCACAGGTTGCTGCTAATTGAAGTAGTTGAAAAAATTGAGGATGATTCCAAATATGATGATGAGACAATTCACGAAGCAGAAGGACTAAAACGGTGGCTTCAAGATTTTAATTTCCTTTTTCTTCTCTTCTCATATAAAAAAATATTTGATTTAACTGAGGTTACTTTCTCTGTACGGCAATCAAATAGTTCCGATGTTACATTCTGTAACAAACGAATTACTGGCTTATGTGAAAAATTGTTGTACTTCGAGATCAGAGACAGTTTGTTTGATGATCTCTATCATAAAGTGTACAGTAAGGTTGTTTCTCCAAATAAAAGATTTAAAGGAAGCAATGATATTCCACTCCACCGTGCAATACAGAAGACTGTATTATGAGGAAATAGACAATGTTACAAAGTTAAAATGCCGGTTTTCTGACATTGAGAAATTAAAATTTCTTCAGCTGGTCGATGCACACTGCTTCAAAGCTCATTCTAGAATTTTTCCTGAACATTGTTTTAAAACTCTGCTTCAAACTTATGAAAAATACTTTGACAGCACCAAACTTCATAGTGACCTGCAGGTTCTGTATTCAGACAGAGATCTGTGGAACAATGCCAAAAGTACAACAGAACTGCCATATACAGTATAATCTAGCATCATATACAGTTCTATCTGCCATATATAGTAATAATCTAGCACAGGCACTACCAGAGTTGTTTAGACTTCTTTCCCTCGTAATAACAATTCCTGCAACATCAGCCTCTGTGGAACGCAGTTTCTCGTGCCTGAATAGGATAAAAAAAATACAAGAGAGACTCCATTGGGCAAGAAAGGTTGTCAAGTTTATCAGTTCTGTCCAACGAGAAGACGCTTGTGAAGAGGATGGAAGCAGAACAGACATGGTATGACCATATAATAAATCACTTCACTAAACAGAAAGAACGAAAGATAGACCTCATATACAAGACAAGATAGACCTCCTAACAAGACACTTTCTTTCTTGCTGTGTGGGTAAACGCTGTGTGCAGAAGTTTTCAAGACTTTTTAGCACGTCTTTTGTAAAAAAAGATCGTGCTTATGTTATTGGTTTGTCCGTCCGTCCGTCTGTACCCACGATATCTCTGCAACTATTAGTCCGATTTGAAACATTCTTTTTGCATTGGGAAGCTTGAAATATGCGAATGATGATCCTTCATTTCGTTTTTTTATGATGTACAATTTCGCCGGTAGAGGGCGTAAATACAGATGATGTTGAATTTAAAAACACGTTTTATTCCACATATTTGCTTCTAAACATCCGATTGAAAAAATTACTTTATCTTTCGATTCCATTTATGTCGAAGAGTGTTTTAGATATAGTTACTTTTTCAATTTACGCATAGATTTTCCGCTAGGGTGAGTAAAAGTAAATTATATTTTTGCCGATAACTCTTCTCCTAAAACTCCGATTTGAAAAATTTTTTCTTCAGCTCATACATCTTCTGCTGGAAATTTTTTTGCATATAATTTAAAATTTTTGTTAAAGAATATTTTGTCCACCATGGGGCGTAAGTGTTAATTTTTGCTTCTGATGTATTTGCCATAAAATCTAAACTTCTAAAATATCGATTGAAAAAATTCTTTTGTGGACTGATGCCACTTACATTGATAAATCTTTTTGGAATATTTCTTTCCTAAAATATTCCACAGTTTCAACGCCAGGGGTCGTAGATGTTCATCTTATGTTTGTCAATATTTCTACTTCTAGGAGTTCGATTTGAAAAATTCCTTCTTTGTTGGATAGTGTATTCCGTGTGACATGTTTTTATATAATTTCAAAATTTTTAGGTAATTCATAGACTTTCCGCAAGGGGGCGTAGCTTTATATTGCGTTTTCCCCTATATCTCTGCTTCTAAATCACATATTTAAAAAATATTTCTGCACCGGATACAGCTCCTGACGTGGAAATCGTTTGCACATAATTTCTAATTTTTGTGAAAAAATGGTTTGGCCACCAGGTGGCGTAAGTATTAATTTCCGCTTCTGATGCATTTGCAGCAAAATATGCGCTTCTAAAATCTCGATTGAAGAAAACGTCGTTTGTTGGCCGATACTACTCATGTCCACAAACCTTTTAGGAAAATTTTCTTCTTGAAATAATTCATGGTTTCTATGCCAGGGGCCGTAGATGTATATCTTATTTTTGTCAAAATCTCTACTTCTACGAGTCAGATTTGAAAACTTCCTTCTTTGTTGGATAGTGTTTCCGACGCGAAATGGTTTTTCCTATAAATTCAAAATATTCAAGTAAATCATAGACTTTACGCTAGAGGGCACAAATGTACATAAATTGCGTTTTCTGCGTTATTTCTGCTCATAAAACTCCGATTTGAAAAATTCTTTCTGTATTGCATACAAGACCTGATGGGAAATATTTTTTACATAATTTCCAATGTTTGGTAAAGAATGGTTTGGCCACCAGGGGACATAAGTGTTAATTTTTGCTCCTGATGTATTTGTAGCAAAATCTGGGCTCCTGAAAACTCCACTAAATTTTTTTTTCTTGGAACGATACCACTCATATGGATAAACCTTTTGAGAATACTTTCTTCCTAAAATAATGCACGGTTTTCCCACTAGGGAACGTAAAGTCACATCTTATTTTTGTCGATATTTCTGTTTCTAAGAGTCCGCTTTGAAAAATATTTTCTGTGTTGGAGAGCGTTTCCGGTGCGAAGTGTTTCTCATATAAATTCATGTTTTTCTTAACGCAAAAGTCTGCAATCAGAGGGCGTAAGCCCACTATTCCGTTTACAGCAATATCTGAGGGATTAAAAACCCGATTGAAAAACTTCTTTCTTCCGTCAGATACTATTGTTTTCCATACCAGTTCCATTGACTTTGAATAGCTTTGATAAATTTAATTTGCGTCAGAACGGATTCAAAAGACGTGCTTATTATACCCGAAAATTCGGTGTCATCTTTCTTGTTGTTTTATTGTTGTAATGTTCATGAAACATACTTTCACATTTGGATATCACAAGCAAAAAGAATGCTTGGTTATTAAAGAATTGCTCTGCATACTGTATCTTATTTTTTCTCTTCATTTTTTCCCATCGTGTTATTAATAAAAGACACCAAAATTTATTTAAAAGCATTTCTTTCGTTTAAAAGGAAAATGTCTCGAAATTTGTGACGCACTGTATTGATAAAAATTGGCCATTTTTTTTAAAGGTATTAAATTCATTCAGAAACGAAAGTGTACAGAAACTGGAATTCTACTTTTATTTTCTGCAAAATAATCGTTGAAGACTTTAATAACAAAAAATGTTGAGATATCTTAAAAAGAAAAGAAAGAACAAAAAACTGATAATCTTTTTTTGGCAGACACACATACAAATAATACAAATTGTAAAACTCGGAAGAAAATTAATACAAACCATGCTCTTTCGTAAAAAAAGGGGAAAAACCACATGAATTTATGTCGGGTTTCTTCCGAGAAAGGAGTGGAAGTTTTTTGTGACCGAGATTTGACGTATTACACTTAAGCGGTTGTTTCATTACCGCTGCTTTTTGCTGTTCATTATACGACGCTTTGCGGCTTGGGATTAAACAACAGTGTTGAGAAAAAAATAATCAGCGTTCTCTATTGGTTTGAAAATTCCGATTCTGAAGTAATTGATTATTATTTCTCTTTGCTGTATTCCTGAAAATAGAACATAAACGTTTTATTTTTATCCGAAGAGGGACAAAAACTTCCACAGTTACAGTTATATCTGACATGCCCGTAGGTGAACCCCCCCCCCAAAAAAAAAAATCAATTTTGTTCCCAGAAAATAAGGAACGACGTCGTATCACTTTCGGTTCTACGAAGTATGTTGTACTATCCTGAAGAGAAAAAGTAATTAATATAAAAAGTAATCGATAACATGACTTAAATATACCCAAAAGTATTGATCCTTTTATGCAAACTGCGCACGTTTTTCTCACTCATTTCGAGCGATAACTACCTCAAGCAGACGGAATAATGTTTCGCGTCTGAAATTAAAAAATCTTTTTCGACGTTCATTTGTGTTGAATCAGAGCCCCTTCCCACGTCTCTCTCTCTCTCTCTCTGTCCTCATATCTAGCTTTTTTTATATATATAGCAGTGTGCGTTTGCTGAATTTCAGTCTCAGAAATAATTCTGAATGAATGACACCTACGTGTGTCGCAGTAGTTACTTTTAAGGAACGGTAGAACTCTGTAAAAAAATTCATTGTTCCTGTGTACAGGATATGGTGGTCGGCATCTATTTTTACTGGCCCTCAAACGGCATAAATATTAATGTATTTAATATCCAGCCTGTTCTAGTGTTTTTGCCCGCTTTTAAGGTGGAAAACAGCGCAGAATATCAACGAAGAAGCAAAATATTATGACCAGCGCGTCTTTATGTAAATCAGAGAAACTGCAGGAAAACGATTAATTAGTGTTATTCTTGTTCTTCAGATGGGAAAGGCAGCGAGTTTGTAAAAACGGCCATATTGTAATGGCCAGACAACGGGGCCAGAGTATTTCCGAGATGGAAAGACTTGTGTGAAGGTCATGAAACTGTATAAATAACCCCTGATACTGAGCTCTGTTAAACAGTGTTATTCTTGTTCTTCAGATGGGAAAGGCAGCGTGTTTGGCAAAGGCTATATTGTACTGGCCAGACAATTGGGCCAGAGCATTTCCGAGATGGAAAGACTTGTGTGAAGGCCATGAAACGGTGTAAAAACCCCTGATACTGAGCTCTGTTAATCAGTGTTATTCTTGTTCTTCAGATGGGAAAGGCAGCGTGTTTGGCAAAGGCTATATTGTACTGGCCAGACAATTGGGCCAGAGCATTTCCGAGATGGCAAGACTTTTGTGAAGGCCATGAAACGGTGTAAAAACCCCTGATACTGAGCTCTGTTAATCAGTGTTATTCTTGTTCTTCAGATGGGAAAGGCAGCGTGTTTGGCAAAGGCTATATTGTACTGGCCAGACAATTGGGCCAGATCATTTCCGAGATGGCAAGACTTTTGTGAAGGCCATGAAACGGTGTAAAAACCCCTGATACTGAGCTCTGTTAATCAGTGTTATTCTTGTTCTTCAGATGGGAAAGGCAGCGTGTTTGGCAAAGGCTATATTGTACTGGCCAGACAATTGGGCCAGAGCATTTCCGAGATGGCAAGACTTTTTGTGAAGGCCATGAAACGGTGTAAAAACCCCTGATACTGAGCTCTGTTAATCAGTGTTATTCTTGTTCTTCAGATGGGAGAGGTAGCGAGTTTGACCAAGGCCATATTGTAATGGCCAGAGCATTTCCGAGATAGCAAGGCTTGTGTGAAGGCCATGAAATGGTATAAATAACGAGTTTGGCAAAGGCTATATTGTACTCGCCAGACAATTGGGCCAGAGCATTTCCGAGATGGAAAGACTTTTGTGAAGGCCATGAAACGGTGTAAAAACCCCTGATACTGAGCTCTGTTAATCAGTGTTATTCTTGTTCTTCAGATGGGAGAGGTAGCGAGTTTGACCAAGGCCATATTGTAATGGCCAGACAACTGGGCCAGAGCATTTCCGAGATAGCAAGGCTTGTGTGAAGGCCATGAAATGGTATAAAAAACGAGTTTGGCAAAGGCTATATTGTACTCGCCAGACAATTGGGCCAGAGCATTTCCGAGATGGAAAGACTTGTGTGAAAGTCATGAAACGGTGTAAAAACCCCTGATACTGAGCTCTGTTAATCAGTGTTATTCTTGTTCTTCAGATGGGAAAGGCAGCGTGTTTGGCAAAGGCTATATTGTACTGGCCAGACAATTGGGCCAGAGCATTTCCGAGATGGCAAGACTTTTGTGAAGGCCATGAAACTGTGTAAAAACCCCTGATACTGAGCTCTGTTAATCAGTGTTATTCTTGTTCTTCAGATGGGAAAGGCAGCGTGTTTGGCAAAGGCTATATTGTACTGGCCAGACAATTGGGCCCGAGCATTTCCGAGATGGCAAGACTTTTGTGAAGGCCATGAAACGGTGTAAAAACCCCTGATACTGAGCTCTGTTAATCAGTGTTATTCTTGTTCTTCAGATGGGAGAGGTAGCGAGTTTGACCAAGGCCATATTGTAATGGCCAGACAACTGGGCCAGAGCATTTCCGAGATAGCAAGGCTTGTGTGAAGGCCATGAAATGGTATAAATAACGAGTTTGGCAAAGGCTATATTGTACTCGCCAGACAATTGGGCCAGAGCATTTCCGAGATGGAAAGACTTGTGTGAAAGTCATGAAACGGTGTAAAAACCCCTGATACTGAGCTCTGTTAATCAGTGTTATTCTTGTTCTTCAGATGGGAAAGGCAGCGTGTTTGGCAAAGGCTATATTGTACTGGCCAGACAATTGGGCCAGAGCATTTCCGAGATGGCAAGACTTTTGTGAAGGCCATGAAACGGTGTAAAAACCCCTGATACTGAGCTCTGTTAATCAGTGTTATTCTTGTTCTTCAGATGGGAGAGGTAGCGAGTTTGACCAAGGCCATATTGTAATGGCCAGACAACTGGGCCAGAGCATTTCCGAGATAGCAAGGCTTGTGTGAAGGCCATGAAATGGTATAAATAACGAGTTTGGCAAAGGCTATATTGTACTCGCCAGACAATTGGGCCAGAGCATTTCCGAGATGGAAAGACTTGTGTGAAAGTCATGAAACGGTGTAAAAAACCCCTGATACTGAGCTCTGTTAATCAGTGTTATTCTTGTTCTTCAGATGGGAAAGGCAGCGTGTTTGGCAAAGGCTATATTGTACTGGCCGGACAATTGGGCCAGAGCATTTCCGAGATGGCAAGACTTTTGTGAAGGCCATGAAACGGTGTAAAAACCCCTGATACTGAGCTCTGTTAATCAGTGTTATTCTTGTTCTTCAGATGGAAAAGGCAGCGTGTTTGGCAAAGGCTATATTGTACTGGCCAGACAATTGGGCCAAAGCATTTCCGAGATGGCAAGACTTTTGTGAAGGCCGTGAAACGGTGTAAAAACCCCTGATACTGAGCTCTGTTAATCAGTGTTATTCTTGTTCTTCAGATGGGAGAGGTAGCGAGTTTGACCAAGGCCATATTGTAATGGCCAGACAACTGGGCCAGAGCATTTCCGAGATAGCAAGGCTTGTGTGAAGGCCATGAAATGGTATAAATAACGAGTTTGGCAAAGGCTATATTGCACTCGCCAGACAATTGGGCCAGAGCATTTCCGAGATGGAAAGACTTGTGTGAAAGTCATAAAACGGTGTAAAAACCCCTGATACTGAGCTCTGTTAATCAGTGTTATTCTTGTTCTTCAGATGGGAAAGGCAGCGTGTTTGGCAAAGGCTATATTGTACTGGCCAGACAATTGGGCCAGAGCATTTCCGAGATGGCAAGACTTTTGTGAAGGCCATGAAACGGTGTAAAAACCCCTGATACTGAGCTCTGTTAATCAGTGTTATTCTTGTTCTTCAGATGGGAGAGGTAGCGAGTTTGACCAAGGCCATATTGTAATGGCCAGACAACTGGGCCAGAGCATTTCCGAGATAGCAAGGCTTGTGTGAAGGCCATGAAATGGTATAAATAACGAGTTTGGCAAAGGCTATATTGTACTCGCCAGACAATTGGGCCAGAGCATTTCCGAGATGGAAAGACTTGTGTGAAAGTCATGAAACGGTGTAAAAACCCCTGATACTGAGCTCTGTTAATCAGTGTTATTCTTGTTCTTCAAATGGAAAACGCAGCGAGTTTGACATAGGCCATATTGTAATGGCCAGACAACTGGACCTGAGCATTTCCGAGATGGCAAGGCTCGTGGGGTGGTCACGATCAGCCGTGATAAATACCTTCAAGAAGTGGTCTGAGGAGGAAAAATCCTCGAACAGCCGGCAAGGTATGGATCGACTACCGCTCATCGATGCTGGAGATGAGCGAAGGCTATAACATATGGCAAGAGCCAACAGAAGGGATCCTATTGCGCAAGTCGTTAGTAATTTGAATGTTGGCGAAGTACATCAAACCCTGCTGAAAATGTTGTTGCGTGGCCATAGACCGCTCGAGTGCCCTCACTAACCACTGCTCACCGTGGAAAGCGTTTACAATGGAGACGCGTGCATGAAACCTAGAATTTGAAGGATTGGAAGAAGGTCCGATGAATCTCGTTTCTTGTTGCACCAAGTGGATGGCCGAGTACGTGTATGTCGTTTACCTGGGGAAGTATTGGTACCAGGATGCACCGCGGGACGAAAACCATGCAGACGGTAAAGAAAGTGTAATGCTGTGGGTAATGTTCTGGTCGGAAATTCTGGGCCACAGTCACACACGTGTTGGAAACTATGACGTCTACCACATACCAAAACATCATTGCATATCAGGTACACCCTCTCATGGCAAAGGTATTTCCCTCTAGTAGTGCCTTCTTTCAGCAGAATAATGCGGCATGTCACACTGCCCAGAGTGTCCAAGAATGGTTCACGGAACACGAAGAAGATTTCCAGGTTTGCTCTGGCCTCCAATTTCACCAGACATCAATCCAATTGAGCATATGTGGTTTGTGGTGGAACTGTCACTCATGTGTAGGAAACTATGACGTCTACCACATACCAAACTATCATTGCAGATCAGGTACACCCTTTCATGGCAAAGGTATTTCCCTCTAGTAGTGCCTTCTTTCAGCAGGGTAATGCGGCATGTCGCACTGCCCAGATGGTCCGAGAATGGTTCGCGGAACACGAAGAATTATTTCCAGGTTTGCTCTGGCCTCCAATTTCACCAGACATCAAACCAATTGAGCGTATGTGGTTTGTGGTGGAACTGTCACTCACGTGTACGAAACTATGACGTCTACCACATACCAAACTATCATTGCAGATCAGGTACACCCTTTCATGGCAAAGGTATTTCCCTCTAGTAGTGCCTTCTTTCAGCAGGGTAATGCAGCATGTCACACTGCCCAGAGTGTCCGAAAATGGGTCGCGCAACACGAAGAAGATTTCCAGGTTTGCTCTGGCCTCCAATTTCACCAGACATCAATCCAATTGAGCATCTGTGGTTTGTGGTGGAACAGCAGATCTGATCTGTGGCAAAATGAGCCTCCAATCAGCTGTTTACAAAATCTTCACCAACCTGCATTAAGAAGGTACTACAGCACTATAGATCATATCCATGTACGTAGAGAACTAACTGAAAGAGCGAATGAATACGAACTCTTTAAGCACACAACAGTTAAAAATATTGAAAGATAGTGAGATAAGCTGAAAAGTTTGGAGCGTGTTTTCCAATCCATGAACTGGGTGGACAAAGGGGTAGTGATTAATGGAGATTATTTAGCCTACTTTGGTTTTTCTGACAACATTGACACTTCTCCTCAGAGTTATAGTGTATTATGCAGGAAACTGCTCACGAGAATAAAGTGGGTGTAAAATTTAACTTACCGAAGACAAAATTGACGCACAAGATTTGGAAGTCAAAGGGGCAAATGTAGAAGTAACCAATCCCTATATTTACCTTGGACCACAGATATCAAGAGAGGGTCACATCGAAGAAAAAATAAACAGGCGTGTAAAACTTAGTTGGAGACCTTTCGGAGAAATCAATACAATTTTCAATAGCAATTTAATACTATGTCTTAAAAGAAATAACTTCATATTTCATAAATACAGAACCTCCAACCTACTG
Source organism: Macrothele yani (assembly GCA_039090855.1). Taxonomy (NCBI): domain Eukaryota; kingdom Metazoa; phylum Arthropoda; class Arachnida; order Araneae; family Macrothelidae; genus Macrothele; species Macrothele yani. The sequence continues at coordinate 170,776,564 of CM077004.1, forward strand.
AAAAAAGCATGGCGAGGTGCATGCTAAGTGTAACCAGGAAAGATAGGGAAAGGAACATATGAATTAAGAAAATCGCAAGAGTTGATGACATGATGATCAGAGTGAAGTGGCAATCGACTGAACATATTGCTGGAAGAACTGAACACCGTTGAATAACTTAAATACTGGATAGCACTTTAAGAAGGGAGAAAAAGACCCAGAAGAAATCTACGTGAAAGATGGATGCTTAAAATTTTAAAGCGTGCTGAAGTGACTTGAAAGAGACAGACTCACAGCAGAAAGTTGTGGAAAAGACTTTGGGAGACCTGTAACTAGCAGTGGATTGATAATGGTTGATGATGATGACGTATTGGAATGATAATTCATTAATTACGTCCGCTCTTCACAGTATTGGTTCACTTCAGCACGTAATGCGCCACATGAAAGTGGTGTGCTGTGTAAATAGTCTGAATAGCTCGTTTAGCTTCAGTCAGCGTTCGACTGAGATTAGGAACAGGAAAACCGAGGGATATAGAGGGAATTCAGAAAGTAATGCCTCCATAAGACTGTTCTATAAAAACTGAAAATAATTTCTTTTGAGTTCGCAACAGTTCGGAGGGGGAAATAACAACGCAAACCACTAACTGAATTAAGGAAGTATCTATGGTTACAGTTATCAGCCGTGGCCGACGATTCTGGTTTTGTTATTGCTCATTTGTTTAAGGTACGTCTGCACTTCGCTATGGAGGTGAGTGATTCAGAGTTAAGAAGAGAAATGCGTTGTGCGATAAAATTTTACTATCGTTTGGGCTAAATGGCTCCAGAAACAGCTGATTTAATGATAAAAGTTACAAAGGTAAATGTTTGGGTAAATCAACGATTTTTAGACGGCACCATGATTTTAAAAAAGTGTCTCTCTTGGCAGAACTCTCCCTTAGGCCTGGTCGATCTGAAAGTGTTTTTATGGAGAGTATTGTAAACGTGTAAAGACATGGCGGCGTCTACTAATATTTCAAAAACGTCAGAATTTCGCATTCTAAGCGGGAAAATTACTGCTGCGTCATGTGCGTTCCAGATGGGTATCTTATCAATTGACGAGAGAACAATTAGTAGCCAGAGTTATTAAATGGTATTAAAGGGGACGGCAGACGTGTGTGTAACCAAGGTCGCACACACGTGTGCCAAATCTGAGTGATGGTTCGCAGCTTGCTGTGACAGTCGGATTGAAATCAGAAACCAAAAGGGTTTTTGATTTCTGTCTCCAATATAAATTTAAGATAAGAATAAATACACTAATGAGCCATTACTGCCATCTACCTAATAAGCAAGCTGTAGGACCCCCTTTAGCTTGCAAAACAGCATCCACTCGGCGACACATCCATTCGATGAGGTGGCGATAGGTATTATGAAGTATCTGGTACCATAATGTCAACAGCAGGTACTCCAGTTCCTGTACATTTCGTGGTGGTGGTGATTTAGCGCGAACCCCCTTTTTCAAGTCGAAACACAAATGTTTGATTGGGTTCATGTCAGAGCAATTTGAAGGCCAGGGCATTAACAGAAAATCGCCAGCATGTTCCTCGAACCCCCCCCCCCTCCTTCCCTCCTTGACGAATCTGGCAATGTGGCATGGAACATTATCCTGTTGGGAATAGCCATCACCAGCAGGGGACACAGTTACCATGAATGGATGAACCTGTTCCGTAACGAAGTTCAGATACCTGACAGCTGTCAGGGATTGTGCTTTTGGGATAATGGGGCCTAAAGTGCCTCAAGAAAACATCGGTTCTGTTCGAGCGGCTGCCGCAATCCCTCGTTTCTCGTGTTCTGTCGTTGCCCTGGGCCGTCCACTGCCACGTGCCGTTGGGTTATGCCTTCTTCAACACACTGACGCCAACGTCGTCTGATTGCCGCGTCGCTCCGACTTAAATGCCTGGCGATACGGCGACTTGACCAAACGACCTCTCTCAGCCTGATTATACCTAATCTCTCAAACTCGCTGAACTGCTCATATTGTGCACAGATCCGGCGTCGTGGTATCTACACAGTCTGTGGAGGTTAATGCAACCGTAATCCGCTGTCACAATTTTCCCTGCGTAAGGGCTTTGCTCGTGATATACATTCCTCGATGAGCGGTTCCCATGCGCTGTGGAGGGCCACTATTTAGTCATTGGTCCTTATTTTTTAATCATTTGCATATTCGCCTCAGAGGTACTTGCATGCGGATTTTCATCATGATGGAATGATTTTCTCGGGGTGCATCTTCTTTTTTTCTTTTTCGCCCAGAGTGTATCATTGTCATAAGCCATTCCTAGACCACTGCTGCGCGAATAATCTCTGTCTTGATCAATTCTCGTCCATGTAATCCCCGCATGCTTTGATGTTTCATCTACCGATCTCCGACATGGCCTTCTTCTGGGTATTTTCTTGTCCCTTGGTATTCAAACTACTATTCCATTTGTCCAACGATGGTCAGTTCTAGGAATATGTCCAACCCGTTCCATCTTGAGGGTATTTACTTTGATCACGATGGGATTAGCTCTTGTCATTTCCATGGTCTGTCAGTTCCTTGTCTTATCTTTCCTGGTTGCACCTCTTCATATATCTTTTAGATTTCTGTCGCCTCTGCATGCCTTTTTCACTCATGGTTCATGCCTGTGATCCACGGGGAAGAACTGGAATTGTACATGGATTAAGCACTTTTATTCTAAGACATAAAAGCAAACTGCCCGTACAAGTTGTACTGTGTACCGGATGTGAAGGTATCTTTAATTGCGGATTGTTCGCCTAAGAAGGATCTCTGTTAAGAATGGGTCCCTCAGTCTGATCCCATAGGTGTTCAATTGGTTTAAGATTTTGGGAATGTGGAGACCATTTCAATATTCAGAAGTTACTGTCATGCTCTTGGAATCACTATGTAACGATATGGGCCTTGCGGCATGGCACATTATTCTGCCGGAAGTTGCCCTCCCTGTCAAGAAACGCCATGCACATGTACAGGAGGCGTCGAATCTGCAATGATGTTAAGGCACCTTGTGGTATCTAAATGCTGTTCAAGAGGAATTTCGGAATCCAATGCCTGCCATGAAAACGGCCATTATACCATCACACCGCGTCCTCCAGCTTGTACAGTTATCGCTAGGCAGATGGCATCCATCAAATTCTGCTGTTGGTGTTATATTCTGGACTGTTCATCGACGTGTATTAACCAAAAAACGTGATTCATCGGACCACGTGATCCTTTTCTAGTCTTCAAGTGTCTAGTTTTGGTGCTTCCTTCCCACGAAGACAAATTTGTTGATTTTTAGCAGAGACGAATGGTACATGAAGAGGAAATCTTCTTTTTATAGCCTATTCGGGCTAGTACGCGGTGCAATTCGCATAATGAAATTCTTCTGCTATAGCCTATTCGCGTCAGTGTGCAGTGGGATGCATGTAATGAAATCCTTGTGTTATAGCCTATTTGCGCCAGTATGCGGTGGGATGCGTATATTGAAATTATTTTTATACCCTATTCGCGCCAGTATGCAGTGGGATGCGCATACTGAAATTCCTGTGTTATAGCCAATTCGCGCCAGCATGCGGTGGATGCCTATATCGAAATTTTTCTGTAAGAACTTATTCGCGCCAGGATACCATGGGAAGCGCGTATTGAAAATTTTCTGTTATGGCCTATTCGCGCCAGTACGCGGTGGGATGCCTATATCGAAATTCTTGTTATGGCCTTTTCGCACCAGTATGCGGTGGGATGTATGTATTGAAATTCTTCTGTTATAGCCTATTCGCGCCAGTATGCGATGGGATACATATGTTGAATTTTTTCTTATAGCCTATTCACGCCAGTATGCTGTAAGATGCCTATATTGAAATTCTTCTGTCATGGCCTATTCGCGCCAGTATGCGGTAGGATGCCTACATTGAAATTCTTCTGTAATAGCCTATTCGCGGCAGTATGCGGTGAGATGCCTATATTGAAATTCTTCTGTCATAGCCTATTCGCGCCAGCATGCGGTGGGGTGCCTACATTGAAATTTTTCTGTTATAGTCTATTCGCACCAGTATGTGGTGGAATGACTACATTGAAATTCTTGTTATATAGCCTTTTGGCACCACTATGTGGTGGGATGTGTATATTAAAAGTCTTCTGTTATAGCTATTCACTCCAGTATGCGGTGTGATGCCTATATTGGAAATATTGTTATAGCCTTTTCGCACCACTATGCGGTGGGATGTGTATATTGAAATTATTCTGTTATAGCCTATTCACTTAGTATGCGATGGGATACGTACAATGAAATTATTCTGTTATAGCCTATTCACGCGAGTATGCGGTGAAATGCGTACACTGAACTTCTTCTGTTATAGCCTGTTCAGGCCGGTATGCAGTGGGATGGGTATTCTCAAATTCTTCTGTTATAACCTATTCGCACCAGTATGCGGTGTGATGCTGGTAATGATTTTTTTCTGTTATAGCCTATTTGCGTCAGTATGATGTGGGATGCGTATGCTGAAATTCTTCTGTCATAGCCTATTCGCGCCAGTCTGCAGTGGAATGCATATAATGAAATCTTCTCTTATAGCCTATTCGCGCCAGTATGCTGTGGGATGCGTATAACGAAATTCTTCTGTTATAGCTTATTCGGGCTAGTATGCGGTAAAATGCGTACACTGAACTTCTCGTGTTATAGTCTGTTCGGGTCAGTATGAGGTGCTGCTATGTGCATACTGAAATTCTTTTGTTATAGACTATTCGCGCCTCTACGCTGTGGGATGCGTTTATTGAAAATTTTCTGTTATAGCTTATTCGCGCCAGTATGCGGTGGGATACCTACTTTGAAATTCTTCTGTTATAGCCTATTCGCGCCATTATGTGGTACGATGCGTATATTGAAATTCTTCTGTTATAGTCCATTTGCGCCAGTATTCGGCGGGATGCGTATATTGAAATTCTTCTGTTATTGCCTATTTGTGTCAGTATGCGGGTACAATGCGTATATTGAAATTCTTCTGTTATAGCCTATTCGCGTCAGTATGCGGTGGGATGCGTATACTGAAATTCTTTTCTCGATACCGCTGTTGTAAAGCGCAGTTAGAGCTCGTCTTTTACAATCCTCTTTAACCGCCGCTGCCCTTAAACATCGAAAAGTCATATCCTCCCAAAGAAGGACGACAGGCGGTCGTTTTTTTGTTTGTGCGACACTCATTGTACCCCTTCGATACCTTTGGTTTTGCACAGCCGTGAAGATTTCCGTTTCTGTGATGCCTGCACCTGCCTACTGAGTCCCCAGTACCATGCCTCCTTCAAAGTCTCTTAAATCACGAGGTTTCCCCCTCATCGTCGAAATTTGCGTCTCGTTCATGTCTAATATCTTTGCAATGAGCTGTTTATAAAGCCATTTCAATGTCATTGTTCCGTACGTAAGTGAGAATAGTAGATTCCTGATTGTAATGCTTGTTGCTAATCATATGCTACTTCAGCGCTTATATGTATAAACTGCCTTGTCATTAATATCCGGACACCCCTCCATTGATGATGAATTCGGCCTTACGGTATCACTTCGTCAGAGACCCAAACTTTAAATGTGTTTAAAAGGATACGATGAGACAACAGCACGACTGTGAATGCAAGGTGCCTTGATCGACAGTGCTAATTGATTTCCAGCTGGGATTGATAATAGAATGTCACATAAGCAATCGCTCAGTGTGTGACATTTCAGTAGGTCGACGTTTGATGATGTGATATGCAAATAGCTGCAAAGTAGGGATGTATCTCCCAAGAAACGAACCGGTATATCTTCGAAGTTAACAGAACAGGAGAACTCTGCAAAAAACTATTCCTTCAGAATACAAATCAATATTGTTTCAAATCACACAACCTCTATGTAAGAGTATTATGAGGGATATCAGTAGCAATACAGTGTGTAGAAAGGTGCACAAAATGAATCAATTTACAAGTCACTAATCACTTCGACTGGTGCCACACGCTGATTACGGAGAACGTCGATTTTAAACTGTTGACCACCGGAAAGTTGTGCTATAGACAGAAGAGTCACGGTAGAGAGTCAATTAGTCCGATGTTCGTTCCTGGGTGTGGTGGATTCCGAGAGAAAGGTACCTTCCGGACAGTATCGAATGAAATTTGGTGGATCCAAGGTGATGGTATGGAGATGTATCTCGTGATTGCGTCTGGGTTCATTAGTCGTTTGGGGAAAACCGTGAATGCTGAGCTCAATCTAGACGTCCTGGAAAATTATGCTTTATCGACGTTGTGAGGTACCTTGGAGAAATCCCATATCTTTATAAGGAGGAAAATATACAATGCCATACTGATTGCGGTGTTGCAGATTGGTTTGAGGACATGGGGATCGAAAAGTTGGACTGGCCAGCTCAAAGGCCTGGCTTGAACCTTGTAGATCAACTGGTGCGTTTAAGAAGAGATATCCCAGCTGGCAAAGCTTGTCGCCGCTTTCAAGGTCGAATGGCAGAACACATCGGCGGACATTTCAAAAAAAAAAAAAAAAAAAAAAAAGCTGGTTCAGACTGTTCCACGAAGATTAGAGGCCGCAATAGGTGTCAAAATTTCCAGCACACAATAGTAAATTTTCTGTAAATAACTACTGTATTGTATGTTGACTGAACATGTCGCCACATTAATGATGCGGGGTACAATGCATGCATGTGTTAATCGACGGCAAACAGCCCTTTTATATTCTTTTACACTCCACGTTTTCTTAATTACTTGAATGCTGATTCCGACATCGCCTTTGGGGGGGGGGAGGCGCTGTCTATATGATGACATATCTTTGAAGCGTAATGCTTTTAATTCTTTGTAAAGCGATTTTTGTGAAGTTGCGCACGTCGCCCCGGTGGCGCGCTGGTCTAAGGGCGGGCTTACGGCCATTCGTCTGAGCAGGGTCCGGGTTCGAATCCTGGTGTGACATGGATGTTGTGTTCATCTTACGGCACTGGCTCTTTCCGCAACCAGCGGCCCTAAATTAGAGAAAGGCGACTGCTTATAGCCCGTCGAGTTGTTTACATTGGTCGTTAAATCTTTAATCAAATGGAAAAAAAAGAGAGATTACATCTGATATTAAGCCGTGTTTATTAAGTTAACACAGTACGAGCAGGGGCGTACTGATAGCCCCTGTAGCCCCGCATTGCTGGAGGGGGCGGCTTCGAGGGCCTCAGTAAAAAGAATTTACAAAATTTTTCACATGAAAATGGTTAAAAAAATAGTTAGTAATTCCTGACGGCTGATTTCAGGGAAATATTAAACGGAAAACCAATTTTTGGTATTTCTTTTTTCAATAAATAAGGTAAATATTTAGAAACACTTTCGCGGTTTTAGTTTATAAAAACTAAATAACGGGAAGGCATCCATTTTTTCCCAGAGGACTTTAGGCCTCTTTTTGAAGCCATATACATGTATATTAGCAAGACAATGTGAAAGAAATATCAGTTCAATGAATGAAATTTTTGTACCAATGAGGATAAGGTGTTATGTATTACAGTTGTCTGCACATAACTACGCATTCTTCAGAATGTGATGAACTAAAACATATTCTTCGCGGGGACGAAGAAACAGAGACGTAGGATTTTTTTAAAGCAGAGTCAAGAGAAAAATGTTTACTATGAGCAATTCATTGTGGAATTATGTTAAGTGTGGTTTTGATATTCAAGAGTAAATAGTTTAAGTAGTTTTACTTTTTTTATTCTACAATTCTAAATTGTTACTTATTTGCCAACTTATGTGCTGTGTTTTCTTATAAATTGGAAATCATCAGACGCTATCATACGACAGTTGTGAGTATGTGTGTGTGTGTGTGTGTGTGTGTGTGTGATCGTTATAAATTTCAAAGAAACGGCCAGTTCTGTAAAAGAATAAAAATTGCAAGATATGCTTAGGAAGTGTTTTGTAATATTTTGTATTTGTATAAAACTAGGGCAATAATTTTAATTACACAGTGAACATTTGTGTTACACGAAATAAAGTGCAACAATTTTGGTTTTAGGAAAATTACTTATAGGTTCCAAAGAACTTGCATTATTAAAATGCTCATAAAACCTATTAAGAATACGAAAATTAAAATTTTAAATAATTGAAAAAATATTATGGAATTAAAATGTTTCCAAATAAATACTAATGATAATTAATAACATGGAATTTAAAAATTTCAATAATTGAAATCTAATCGATTTTCAACAAAGGGCTTCGAAGATATTTTGCGGGGGGGGGGGGGAATTTCTCAGGTGGGCCACTGAGCATGAGGAACCTTTGGTTTGTTCAAGAGTGTTCACACTACAGATGAGTTCGGGCTCAATTTTAGGAGCCCGGATTCTTGGAAAGTTTTGCTTATCAATTCTTGCATTTATGCATTATACACTGGCCAAAGATATGGCCCAAGCAAGGATTAGTTTAAAAATGATTAGTTTAAAAAGTTTACTTCAGTTAATCCACTACACAATATTAATATGTTTTTAGAAATACTACGCATGAAGCCAAATGTTCTAAAATGTGAATTTGAAAATAAATAAATAATCAACGTACCCTTCGACCGTATCAGGGGAATCAGTAATTTTGGTAAAAGCTGAAGAAAAGAAAATCGTTTAGAAACAAAAAATTCCATTCGTTATTTCTTTTTGATTTCTAAATTTACTTTTATTCCGAATAAATTGCATTATAAAACGTACAACGCCGTACAGACAGTTGCAAGTGTTTGAAATTTTGACTCTAGAAAACTAATCTTTGCAATATAATTTACATATATGCTAATTGGTAAAGGTAGTTTAGAGTGATGTAGTAGAATTAAAAAAAAGCATGTAGGAAAATTTCCAAAATTGAAAAAAAAAGAACGTAAAAGCATTCCAGACCAGATTATTCTGCATTTTGTAACATTAACAAAGCTTTGCGCTTAATAGTATAATACTCACAATATTATCATATATGTGTGCAGTTTCCAGATCAAGTTCATCATGATAAAAGAGAGAGAGAGAGAGAATTGCATCTAATGCCTCAGCGCTTCAACTTGATCTTCTTTTCTCTAAAACTCGACCTGCTGCGCTAAAAACCAACGTCACCCCAGAAATCGTGGGAGTGAGGAAATTTAGAAAAATAAATAACAATACTTCTAACAGCACAATTTTGGAAATTAATACATCATTTGAAAGATAAGATTCTTGATTTTTAATAAAATACAAAAATGGGAATGTGATGTTTTCCCAGTTTTTCGATACCAGACCTCCTTAAACTAATAATCCTTGCTTGGGCCATAGCTTTGGACAATGCATAATGCAAGTGCTCCTAAGCAAAATTTGTCTTCCAATGGCAGCTAACTTAGGAAATTGAAAATCCTTCCACCATGGTAACAAATCCACAATGAAATTCAACACGTGTAATTCAACCGAGCTCGGAATTACACGTGTTGAATTAATTACAGTAATGAAATTCAAGACGTGTAATTCCGAGCCCGGGCCTAGCTTGGGCGCGGGTTTTTCAGTAGTTAGTGAATTCTGAGCCCGTCCTAGCCCGCGCCCGGGCTCATCTCTAGTTCACACACACGATATTTTCATTCAGTAATCTCTTTCATTTTTTATATTCATTCGATATGTCTGATTCAGTGTCACGTGTTAAGAAATTAGTTACATTTTTAAATTTCAGAAATGGGGGAGAGAATGCTTTCATAACATAATTAAGATGTCCTCAGTTCCTTGTCGTCATGTTTTCTAGCGTTGTGTTTTACATTTGGTTCCCCGTGAAATTTCGCAATTATATCAGGCGGATTAGGGCTACCCTTTGAGTTACGACGCTCTCAGCTGTTATGTAAAAGAAATGTGAAGGTGGTCTGGGTAGTAAGAAAAATAAAAAATAAAACATATTAAGATTTAGTCACCAGAGCTTTTAATGAAATGGAAACAGGGATACACGGGAGCTTTGTTCAGCAGACATGTTAACTGACCGTCGCAGAAGTGAGTCCCTCGATGATGATCGAAAAGTCTTATGCTCGAAACAGAGCGACCCCTGGAGAAAAGAACCTTCTTAGCTAACAACATCGTCGGCAGATGGAACTTTAATGGCAAACAAATTGCGCCAGGCAATTCCCCTGAATGTCTTTTGAAAAACTCAATGGTGCAGTAATCACGAAAGAGGAAATGATTCAGATTGCGTTCGAGTGATGAAAACTTCGCCATCGTTTCCGGCAGGGGCAAAGCACCTTGTGCCAATAAGAATGAAAATCAGTTCGTTGCATGGAAAATGAAATCACTAATCGCAAATTTAAAACACAAGAAGTATTTGTAGAAATCGAAGAGAAGTAATAAAAAAGCCATGCATAGGATATACGGTGTTTGTCACCGAAATTATTATTCTCAGTAAGGATTAAGATAGACTTCAAAATGGCACAGTGAAGCGGTTCCAAAATGCTTGGCCCGCCCCAGTGGCGCAGTGGTCTAAGCGATGGCCTCTGATCATTCGTCCGAAAGGGGTCTGGGTTCGAATCCCGGTCAGGCATGGATGTTCCGTTTGTCTTACGGTACTGGCTCTCTCCCTTCCCTGGAACCAGGGACCCTAAATTAGGGACGGGTGACTGCTTATAGCCCATTGAGTTGCTCACAGTGGTCGTTAAACCTCCAATCAAAAAAAAAATGCTTGAATTGAAAAACCTGTTGGAACGAAATAACTCAGGGTGGGAGCACTTATGGCTGCAAAATGGGATATAATTAGCCCGAAGAAAGTGTGAAAACACACGTTCGTCCGCGAAGGGGCATCGAACCCGTGTACTTTTACGCCGGAGTAAGTCGCTCTCCCAACTGAGCTACGCGGACAGAATGTCTCGCTGCAGATTTGTGGTTTTGACGCATGTTTTCACCTCTGTAATACGTCACATCGTCTATCTCTTAAATGTTTTTTTTTTAAGCAACGCAGGAATTTTTCATTAATTCCAAACAATGTGTGGGACAAACATCATACATTTTTTGAAGAACCCAAAAGCCAGTGGATCCATTTTCCACAATCGGGCGCCAATGTGAAAGCACACGTTTGTCCCCGACGAGTATCGAACACGTGTCCCCCTCACTCCGGAGTACGTCTCTCTCCCAACTGAACTACCCGGAGTACGTCACAGAAGATCTTTTCTGTCTATGAACTGGGCCGAATTCGGCTGTAACTAGTGAACCTGCGCATGAGAGAGCGGTGCTTTCCCCTTAGCTTTGTTATTCAAAGTGACCGTTTATGAGGGATGATTGGCACTAATCCTTTCAAACGTATTACCTGATAAAAGGGCTATAACAATATGGATGGACCTAAGGAATTAGGGATAAGTTGCTTAAGTCACTTGTTTCTACCATGTGGCATGATGTACGTGTCAGGGGGACTAAACCTTCTTCTTACCTTGGGTCAAAGAGCATTGAATAAATAACTAGAAACAAGCGCTTATAACCTGTGGCAGGTTTGTTTTCAGTACTCGATACACCTGAGCTGAGGAGGAGTACTCGATACACCTGAACTGAGGAGGAGAAACGTATATTTTTGCTGTAGCTTTCGTGAAATCAGGCCGCTCTGTGAGCATTTCTGTTTCTGGAGCGCAGGAAAGGTTTGGTGCCATTCGGTTTAACTATAATGGCCTCTTAAAGGGTAAATGCACCAGAACTAGGAGACAGATTTTCTGTGGGACAGAGTAAACGCCTTTGTGTGTTGTGCCACGAATATTCACGTTCATTTAGTATGACACAGCTAGATTTTTTGTCTGAGAGTAAAAGTGAGTTGCACAGTACAGTCATTTGCAAAAGTTTAAGACCACCTGTCAACTTATTGAAAATTAAAGTTTTCAGAGGAGCAAGTAATTACTAGTCAGAGATATTTGAAAAAATGTCACCACAGATGAATACTTACATTCCTTAGAACACAAAAAACCTAAATCAGTACTTCACCTTTGTTTTTTTATAACGGAGAGAATACGATGTGGCATACTCTCAATGAGGGAAATGTCTTGCACCACACGTACTTTATCGCGTCAATCAAAGCTTGGGAATTTGATGGCTGTTTTTCTGCTACCTTATCTTTTAAAACGGTCCACAAATTTTCGATGGGGTTAAGGTCGGGACTATTACCGGGCCAGTTAAGCACAGTTATGTTTTTCTTTTTCAGGTAGTCCTTTACTCTCTTTGATCTGTGGCATGGAGCACCATCATGCATAAAGATTGTGCATCCGTGCACTTGCATATGAGTTAACACTAACTACCATGACTGGTCTTTTTTTATGTGACATTTCCACATAAAAAAAGACCAGTCATGGTAGTTAGTGCCTGTCGACAAAAAGGATAATAAAGCAGTACCGGATGCTGACATAGCACCCCCCATATCATCTGACTACAGGGATGTCTCACGGTGCTAACGGTGTATTTTTCATCAAACGTTTTGCCATTTGGTCGTCGAGCATGTTTTTCACGTGATTCAAATTGACGCACAGTTGATTCAACGGAAAAAAGAACTTGGCTCCAATTTTCAGCAGTCAACGATTCATGACGCTTCGCAAACTGGAGTTTCTTCTTTTTCATGACAGAGGTTAGTCTAGGTTGTGAAAACATAGGTTTGTCCACCCCGGACATCGGAGTAAGTCGCTCTCCCAACTGAGCTACGCGGACATGTGCTCTCATTGCTATCTGCCTTTATCTCATGTGCGTACTGCGGCGCGGCGCAGGCACGTCACATCCCCCCCCCGCGAAAAAAAAGAGGGCCGGGGCATGGCCCACTGGTCAGCCAGGCTGTAGGTAGTCATCCGCTGAAGAACGTGCATTTGATTGCGAAGCACTGAAGTAGCACTGTATTGCAGTAAGTCTGGATTTGAGCAGGGAAAGAAATACACTGGCGGAAAGTGAAAAACGAACACCAAGAAGGAGACGTCTGATAGCAACGAAATTTATACAGCATAATAACGGAATACAGAGGATAACGTGATCAAAACATTATGGCAAAATACAGCTGTAATTGCTGGTAAACTGAAAAATAACTTTTCCATGTAACATTGATAGTACGAGGTTGAACCGCCATGAACTGCGTCGCACTGTGCAATTCTGGCATGGAGCCTGTCGTACACATGTTGGATGTAAGTTTGGGGTATTGAGTTCCAAGCATCCTCAACCTGGAAGCGTAAATCGGGGATGGTCGTGGCTGGCCGTGGAGACCGGATAACTCGTTGTCCCATAAAATCCCACACGTGCTCAATGGGGGACAAATCCGGCGAACATGCAGGCAATGGAAGTTGTCTCACACCCTGAAGTGCATGTTGCGTTGCACGTGCCGTGTGTGGGCGTGCGTTATCTTGCTGGAAAACACCACGATGGACCGACCTTACAAATGGCACAATAACGGTCTGAATGATGTTGTTGATGTAGGAGGTGCTGTTTAACGTACCCGGTACAAACACTATTTGTGTAAGTGAGTGATAGCTGATCGCCCCCCACACCAGGAGACCAGGTGTAGGCCCTGTGTATCGCTGGCGGATGCAAGAAGGGTGGAGACGCTCCCCTGTGAGTTTGCAAACACGCATACGGCCATCGGAGGTTCCCAAGCAAAATCTGCTTTTATCGCTGAACACGACAGACCGCCATTGCGTTCTCCAGTGCAGACGTTGGCGACACCACTGCAGCCGTTTCTGACGGTGGGCTGGAGTCAGAGGTACGCATGCCAGAGCCACGCGTGCACGTAGTCCTGCATCCAGTAGACGGTTGCGGATTGTTTGCACAGTCACCTCAGGTGCAACGGCAGCTCGGATTTGCGTCGCAGTGGATGTTCTGGGTGACAACGCCGCTCTTCTTATGCGTCGATCGGTCCGCTCATCAGTCCGTCTGTGACTCCCGGTTTCCACGTCTTCTCGTGTGGGAATGTTCCTCGGACCATCTACGCCACCATCGTACCACCACCGATACTTCCCGTCCAATTCGCTCCGCAATACGACGATACGACAACCCGGCCTCGCGGAGTCCGACTAGACGACCGCGCTCAAAGTCCGATAACTTCTGAAATCGTACACGTCTTCCGTGTCCAGGCATTGCAGCTTCTTCAGGGTCTTCGCACGTGTCCGTACGCCGACGATTGATTTCTATTCACTTTGCCGTACTCCTTAAATACGCCGCCCCGGTGGCGCAGTGGTCTAAGCAATGGCCTCTGATCATTCGTCCGAACGGGGTCCGGGTTCGAATCCCGGTGAGGCATGGATGTTGTGTTTGTCTTACGGCACTGGCTCTCTCCCTTCCCTGGAACCAGTGACCCTAAATTAGGGACGGGCGACTGCTTATAGCCCATTGAGTTGCTCACGGTGGACGTTAAACCTCCAATCAAAAAAAAAAAAAAAAAAAACTCCTTAAAATACCACCGGCAATAATTTGCATATTATGTCGTGCTGTGGCGTAAGCGCTCACCGGTTGGTCCCGAAATTAACATCACACCTACGTAAACTCCACCCCATTAACATATGTAAATTTCATGATCGTCTGCCAATTCCTTCTTGGTGTTCTTTTTTCACTTTCCAAGCCAGTGTGATTCTCGTAAGTTTTTTTTGGCATGGAACGAGGGAGCAAAGCCTGTTTTCTTTTTGCTGATTAGAAAAGACTAAATTTTGAAAGTATTTAACTTCATGAGACCCTCCTGAGCTCAGTTACCAATGTTAATTAGTTAAGCGGGATATACATACATGGGCGATGAGGAATACACGGTCGTATCAGTATCATATGACCACCCACGGGAATCACAGTGTATTTGCCCAGGCACGTCACAGTTTGCACGTGACAAGGTCGACACACTGAAATATAAGCTACCGGCCAGAACAGATGAGCCATAGTGCGCAACGTGAGCACAATGGGCAGAGGTAGTGGACGTTCAAAAAGGAATGATCATCGTCTACCACGCCAAGGGTTGAAGCATCTTAGAAACAGCAGACTTCGTGGGCTGTTCGTGAGGTGCTGTAGTAAGGCTGTACCAAGAATGGACCTCTGCCACACCGAGTACCTCCCGACGTCATAACTGTGGAGCCCCAAAGGCTATCGACCCAGAGGAGAACGTCGCTTCCATCGACTGGTAAAGGGAAATCAACGTACAACAGTACAGCAATTGAAAACGCAAATGAACGCTGGGTCACCCAAGTACGTGACCCCAATAACAGTAGAGCGAACCCTGTTACGCATGGGTCTCCGTATTCGGTACTGCGTCAAGGCGCCCGTGATTTATCCGAGTCCATCGGCAACGACCGACGTCTTTTGTTCTTATGGGACTACCGTTATTGGACAGTAGAAAAGTGGTTGTCTTCTCCGACGAATCGAGGTTTCTACTCCCCAGAAGTGACAGGAGAAGGCGGATACGATGTCAGACACACGAGAACGAACATCCAGACACGCCTGTCGGTCAAGTACAGGCTGGCCGTGGCAGTGTACAAGTCTAGGGGATGTTTTGTTGGCATGACCTGGGACCGCTGGTACCGCTGCATGAGTCCCTGAACGCCAATATCTACCTGTATATCCTCGCTGACAACATGCATCCCTTCATGTTGAACGTTTACCTTCGTGGGGATGGTGTCTACCAACAGGACAATGTGCCGTGCCACATCGCTAAAGTGGTGCGTGGCCGCCCCGGTGGCGCAGTGGTCTAAGGCGCTGGCCTCTGATCATTCGTCCGTAAGGGGTCCGGGTTCGAATCCCGGTGAGGCATGGATGTTGTGTTTGTCTTACGGCACTGGCTCTCTCCCTTCGCTGGAACCAGTGACCCTAAATTAGGGACGGGCGACAGCTTATAGCATATTGAGTTGCTCACGGTGGTCGTTAAACCTCCAATCAAAAAAAAAAAAAAAAAAAAAAAAGTGGTGCGTGAATGTTTCCAGGAACTCGAAAGCGATGCCTCCGTTCTCTCATGGACGGAGAAATCGCTCGATCTCAATCACATGGAGCTGTTGTGGGACTTTTATGGATCGACAGGTTCGGCATACTTACCCACAACAACGTCGACTCCTCGATCTCCATGTTCTGCTGCAGTCCGAATGGGCACGTGAACCTCGGGCAACCTTCTTCCAGGGCTTCATTGCGTCCATGCCACGCAGTTTCGATGCTGTCGTAACCGCCACAGGTGGTTATTCCCATTATTAGGTAGGTGAGCATATTATTCTGATACAAAACTGTGGATTGTTGCTTGTATAATGAAGGAGGTAGTTGACGTTTGTGATGAACCAAATGATTCTTTAACATGAATGGTTGGCTCTCACGCAGTCAATGATCATTCAATCATCCGATACACACTGAAGTCGCAACACGTTTAACTTCCTGACGACTTAGAGATAAACAATCTTCTCAATAAGAAAAGTAATGTCGAGAATTAATAAGTGTCAACCGTTGTGTGAGTTAGCAATCAACAGTTAGCTAGGAAATATGGTAAAAATTATGAGTGGGAATGATACGTGAATGCCATTCTTTTAAATGGTCTGCCCGAATCGTTTGCTACGAGCTGGCTCGTGACGAATCATTCATCGCGAACGGTTAATGTTGGGATGCTCGCGCTCTTCTCGGAAGTTTGCGAATTTCTGCTGTGGTCTTAAAAGCGCTTTGGTCGTAAACACGAGATCCCTGCAACGAATGATTTACCCAGTGAGTATAGTGACAACATAAAAAAATCGTGAATGACGCTTTTTCGTGAACGTTAAATGATTAATACGTGGGTCTTAACAAACGATCTGCACACTGTCCATTTTTGAGGAAAGTGTGAGATAACGGAGAAAACTCACCTTGTTGCCGTTCAAAGTAGTCCCTTCCGATGGTGATGACAGCTGTGAGGTGAGTCCTGGATGCCCCGTCGTAGGCCATCTTTGTTCAGCTGTCGTATTACTCGGGTCACGTCCGATGACAGTTCGTCCAGCGATTTGTAGTGGATGCCACGGAGCCGATTTTGGAAAAAATCAAAGTCAGGTAGACTGAGATCGGGGCTGTATGGTGTGTGGGATAAACTTTCCCAGCCATTTTTCGACAACAGTTCCCGTACCAACGCTGCACCATGACACGATGCGTTGTCATGCAGCAATATCGTTCCCGCTTCTCGCAAGTTGGGGCGATTGTGACGAATTTTCGGTCTCAACTTTGTCCTCAGGAAGTCAGAATAATATCGTGCGTTGAGATTTTGCCCTCCCGGCATTCGATCAGAGACCACGACCAAAATCATCATTTGCTTCACTTTGGATTGTTGCCTACGACACAAAAGAGCGCGGGGAACTTGGATGCCTCTATTCCGCTGATTGTGACTTCAGTTCTGGCTCAAAATCCTGGGTCCAAGTCTCATCAATTGCGACAATTCTGTTCAGGAAGGTGTCGCTCTCACTTTCAAACCTGCGGAGGTGATCCTATGCGATGCTCACTCTGGCTGCCTTCTGCTCGGGGGTGAGTTGATGAGGCATCCAACGCGCGTCGGCTTTTCTTTTTCCCAGTGAGTCGGTCAAAATCCGATGAACAGACATGGTGGACAAAATTGCCTGATGAGCAATCTCCTTGACTGCGATTCTCTTCAAGAATCGTTGCAACAATGGCGATGTCTTGTGTGACGCCATTTAAGGTCGACCTGAGTAGTGATCATCTTCGATGCTCCTTCTGCTCTCCCGAAAGCGCGATGCCCAATGAGAAATTGTGCTTCGATCAAGAGTTCCTTCCCAACAAACTTTCTATTTTCATGTATGAACGCTGGTCTAACGCTGTGACTCGACCTGAGGAGCTGCACGCTTCCATTTCCAAACCCTCCCACGTCCACACAGCAGATGATAGCGCGTCGTTCTGACACCACTGCGTTGCTGAGAGTATGACCTTGACATGATGCAATCATTTTCACCATTGCATCGTCAGCTTCCGTTTTAGATTAAAGTGGGGAGAACTTTTCTTATGGCCCTCGTAAACTCTCAAAAAGGAATTATTTGTACGTTTAATAATTTGCATGTATAAAAGAAGTGAGCTAGACGAAAGAACAAAACTAATTATGCGAAAATGGTGACGTACGATGATGAAATGTGGAGCTACTAACATTTTATGTGGAGTGCCTAAAGCAACTAAAGACTGACTGATGTATTTTTATCTTCGAGGCTACGGCTCCTTGTTTAGTCAACAAGATCTCCAGCTCGAAACCTTACACATTCCTAGAGTCAAAACTTTATGACAAGCGCGGCAACTGCAGATAAACGACGGCGCGTGTTTAGGTCATGAAACGATATAAATAACACTTGTACTGAACTCTATTTTATCTGTCTCCTACTTCCTCCCAGGGTGGGTTGAGTACCTTAAAGACGAATATTCCATCGATGAGGATGTTTGGCAAATAAACGCAGCCGACTCGCCACTCCTCTGCTTCGTATCAAGAAAAGTGACAAAGTGCGTCCGGGGCCGACTTCAGAGGGAACCATCTACGCATTCGCGTCCCCAGACCCAGAGAGTCTGCGGAAAACCCCGAAAAAATCGCATACTATGTGGCCGGCAGGACCGGGATTCGAATACCCATCAAAAACTTCCACCTCCCACACAAAGCAACGCGGCGTAACTAACTGCGCCATGCTGGTGGTACTGAACTCTGTTAACCAATGTTATTCTTGTTCTTTAGATGGAAAAGGCAGGAAGTGTGAAAAAGTCCAAATTGTAAATTGCAATAGCTAGACGACTGGGTCAGCATTTCCGATACGGTAAGGCTTGCGGTGTGTTCACGGAGAGCGTAGATAGCCCCTTCAAAAAGTGATCCGAGGCAGGAAAAACCGTGAACCACGGGCATGGTGTGGGTACACCACGGCTCATTGATGTTAGAGATGTATGGTACGAACCTATAGAAGCTATCCTCTGGAACAACTGGCCGGTAATTTGAATCATGGTGACGGGAGTAATGTGTCAGAACTAGAGATGGGTCGGAGGTAACGTAACTGTTACTTTGTTAACGTTACAACCAGTGATAGTTCCAAAGACGCGATAAGAATGTCCCCATTAGCCGTGTCAGAGCAATGCTTGGGCTCCAAGGTTATCATGTCGTTTCTGTTGAAACACCACAGAGGTCGCTAGTGATGCCAGCTTTCTTCAGAAGAAACCGGTTTTTCGTCTTCGTCTTTTCACGAGGAGCCTTTAGGAATGGACGCGAACGGCAATAAAGTGTTAATGCTGTTCAGCATTCAACATAATAAAATGTTTGACTCCAAGTATATAAAAACAAGTTAAATGGGGAATTACTTCACCCTCGTTGATGAAAATTTTGTTTCGTGTGCTATTTTTTACAAATGTTCGACTTGCCGTTCAGTTACTGCTCCGTCACCACCGTCGTAAATAGGGATTTTGTCACTGATACTGGTAAGACCGTGACTCTCAATCTCGTTACAGCTTTGTCATCCCAGCAGTAAGTGGTGATTTTGTCACTGTTTAAAGTAGCCGTTACTTCCGTGAAACTATCACCGTTGTCACTGTGACAGGAAAATCATTGTTGAGCCCACCTCTAGACAGAACATACAGTACATCGAACCCTGTGAAAAATAGGCTGCGTAGCCGAAGGATGCATGCAAACCTCGGCTCATCGTCAAAAGCGCCCACAATGGGTACGCGAGCATCAAACTGGGACCTTGAATCATTGCAAGAAAGTAGTTTCGTCTGATGAATCTAGTTTTCTGTTGAACCATGTGCACGGTCCAGTATGTGTGCGTCGTTTACAGAAAGTGCTGGTACCAGGATGTGCCGTGGGACGAAAATAAGCCGGCGGTAGAAGTGTAAGGCATTAAGCGATGTTCTTATTGGAAATCCTGGGTCAAGCCATTCATGTGCAGGAAACTATGACGTCTACCACCTACCGAAACATCATTGCAGATAAAGTATATCTTTCCATGGCAACGGTATTCCTCTCTAGTAGTGCCTTCTTTCAGAACGTTAATTCGACAAGCCACACTTCCCGGATTGTCCAAAAATGGTTCACGGAACATGAGGAAAATTTTCAGGTATTGCCCTGTCCTCCAAATTATTCAGACATCAATCCAACCGAGCATCAGTGGTTTGTGTTGGAACAGCAAATCCGTTCTGCTGCGGATCAACCAGGTAATTTACAAGAGTTAAAGGACCTGCTTGGTAACAGATACTACAAGAAACTTTTAAAAATCTTTAGGATCCACTCCGCGCCGATGAAGAACTGTTTTGGCTGCTCGTAGAGGACCAAGATCGTTTTGAGTAACTTGTAAAAATGTTTCGGTTCTTCGGTGTATATGTGTGTCTAGAACGCGAAGACTTTTATTTCCCATTTTTCATTTTGGTGCTTAATACGCGGTTGAGTCACATTATTGTGACCACCAGCTAATATCCAGAGTAACCGCCATGAGCAGCGCAGATAGTAGATAGACGGGCTGGGAGTGACTCAATAAGGTGCTGGAAGGTATTCACAGGTATGAGGAGCCATGCTGACTGCAGTGCATCTGACAGCTGCTAGAGGGTGCGTGGTGGAGGATCCATAGAGCAAACATCACAATCGAGGTCCCACGGATGCTCAATTGGATATAACTCTACAGAATTAGGGTGCGATGGAAGTACCGGGAAGTCTTTATCGTGCTTTTCCATAAACTTGCTGATATTTCTAGTTGTGTGACAGGCCCCATTGTCTTGCGGGAAGATCCCATCCGCCCCAGAGAAGACAATCAACTTGTATGGGGGTACGTGGTCTGCAAGGATGGATTCATAACGAAATCGGTCCATAGTGCCTTCCACAGGTATGAGTGGACCCAGGGAATGCCACGAAAACATTCTCCAGACCAAAACGCTGCCCACCACTAGCTTGTGTTCTTCCAGCAATGGTTGTAGAGTGTTTGTTTTCCGATGTTTCTCGCCTTATACGAAAAAGTCCATCCGTTCGATGAAGCAGAAAACGTCGCTCATCGGAGAAAGCTATCCTTTGCCAATCAGCGGATGTTAAATTCCGATACTGCCGTGCAAATGTAAGCTTTTTCTGCAGACGTACCTTCGTTAGCATAGATGCAGTGACCATCCGTCTGCATTGGAGCCCCATACGCAGCAGGGTTTGCTGAACTATCGTTTTAGGCCCCCTGGTTCATTTGGCAAGTGAGTTGCTCCCCTCTAGCGTGTCGATCCGCCCTCACGCACCTTCGAAGCCGACGTTCACCTCTCACATCAATGTCATGTGGTACTCCGCAGTTTCCACGTCGCTTATTCGCAATGGTGCCATTTCTCCAATCGCGATACACTTTAACCACAACAGCACGCGAACAGTTGACAAACTAGCTCTGTTCCAGAAATACTGCCACCCTTGGCCCGAAAGCCGATAATCATCCCTTTTTGCAAAGCTGATAAATCGCTTCTTTTATCCGTGACAGCAGCGGGTGATATGTTTTCAGAATGCGTACAGCACACCTTATATACCGTCCAAGCCAGTTCATGGCAGGTTCCTTCCTTCACTGGTTACGCGCTGTTGACCTCAAAAGTGGGAGGTGTGACTCGACAGTGTAACTTCCTTAAGCATTGAAGGCTAATAAAGAGTCGCCCATCACTAATTTTGGAGTACTTAGGAGGAAGGGAACCAAAGCTGTAACGCAAATACGCCTCCCATATGCCGCTCCAAATCTCGCTTAACTCGAATGATTAACCAGGAGCTCGTTCCTTTGACCAACAGGGAGTCACACGCTGAACTAATATGAGTATAAACGATATAAGTTGGGGACACAAGCGTTTAATCGAAGGCATCGGGATGAAATGGACAGCAAAATGTCTTCTTTCATCGCCGCTTTCTCTTACAAGATGTAGGAGTTAGCGATTTTGAAACTAGGTACCCCGACTGTCTGCCTAAAATGCTGACGATTCAAATAAAAGGTTTGTCAACTATTTAAGCATGACGCTTACTTACCCGCATTATAATAGTTACATTTTTTTCAAAATCTGAAATGCGGGTCTTAAGTCGTTAAGAGATATAACGAAATGAAAGTATATTTAAACAAGTAATTCCAGATAAATGCTTCGGCAAAAGCTCTGAGTGTGTTCTGAAATATTTATTCAGCAATGTTTACTGCAAATCATGCATAAAGAGTTACTTGTTTATAAATTTAGGATTTGCACGACTAATTGTAGCATAATGGGTTGCGGAAAACATTGGCTTTTGACATCGCTTTAATGAAACGGTTTTCGATTTGCGACTGAATAAATTAAGTTAATGATCGCTGTGAAACATGGCACCAAGGGATTGTTTCGCTTCATGCCAAAGATTAGGAACACATATAGCGGAATGCTGGTGCTCCGTAGAGGACTTATTCTTAGTCAAAAGTGCGCATTTCATTAATTTGAGATACTTTTGATAGAGAAATAAAGGCAAACCTTAAATGATGTGCCCTCTTTACTACAAAGTTACGTGGATGGAAGTCATAATTGGAATCCTGCAGGGAAATATCAAAGATATTGTGGTCAGATTCCGTACGAACTTAAATTTTGTTAATTCTTTCAACTGGATTGAAGGTCATTAATTTTTAAATTGCCACCTCGGTTGCGCAGTGCTCTAAAGGAGGGCTTCTAATCATTCGTTCGGAAGGGGTCCTTGGTTCGAATCCTGGTGAGGCATGGATGCTGTGCTCGTCTTGCGGCACTGGCTCTATCCCTTCCCTGGAACCAATCGCTCTAAATTAGGGACGGGCGACTGCTTATAGCCCATTGAGTTGCTCACGGTGGTCGTTAAACCTACGAAAAAAAAATAATTAGCGTTGCTTCTTGACTTTAAGAACGATGATCATGAATTACTATAGCTTATTCAGGAATTTTTTCGTTAGTAGGGTGATTACACATTTGGTTTCGTATTTTTACAAAAAACAATAAAAAACTTGAACAAAATGTGCATACGGTGAGAATTTGAAAAATTTACCTTAGGTCGATTTAACAGAGATTTACCTTACCTGATTTACCTACGGTTGGCCGAATAATGGCTGAGATTGTTTCACGCATTGTTCTACAGATTTCCATATCGTAAAAATATCACATTTCCGTGATATGACACTCTTAATACACTGCTGGCCACCCAAAATGCAACACCAAGAAGGACACGAGATAGCAAAGCCAGATTTACTGGACACATAACAACAGATACAAAGATGAAACGATTGAGCTTACAGGCCCGTGCGACTTGCGGAACACGCAGACATCAATAGCTTGGGTGGCCCCCATGGCTGGAAATAACGGCCGCTACACGCCGCGGCATCGAACGAAAGAGGCTTTGGATGTGGGCTTGGGGTATGTCGGTCCAGGTTGCTTCCACACGTTGCCACAGTTCATCAGGCGTAGACGCGAGTGGTGCTTGCCGGGCCACTCGGTTGCCGATCAGCTACCAGGCGTGTTCGATGGGTGACATATCGGGAGAACAGGCTGGCCACGGCAGCAGTGACACCTGGTGGGCCGTGAAGAATTGTTGCACGATGCGTGCCACGTGCGGACGCGCATTGTAATGTTGAAACGTGGCCGCTGGCACGTTCTGCAAGTAAGGGAGGACTACAGGCTCCAAAACGTCGGAGATGTATAGCGATGGCTGTTGAGTGTACCGGCGATGCGTACCAGAGGGATGCGGGTGTCATATCCAATTGCGACCCAAACCATGACGCCAGACGACGGACCCCGGTATGGCGATGCATAGCGCCGACGTCATACAGTCTCTCGCCGCGGTGCCGCTAGACGCGGATCCGACTATCGTGGTGTTGCAGGTAGAAGCGGGATTCGTCGGAGATGACAATGTCGTGCCATTCCGTAGTCCAGGTGTGGCGCTCAACGGCCCACTGCCGCCGCACTCGCCGGTGGTGTAACGTTAATGGTAATCGGAGCAATGGGCTCCGTACGACAAGTCCCCGCTCCTGTAGACGACGTCGAACGGTACGTGCTGACACAGGTTGTTGCGCAACACACCCTAATTCCTGCGCTAACGTTCGTGATGTGGCGGTGCAAACCGTAAATGCCCGCCGCACAACATGCCGGTCCTCTCGTTCGGTGGTGTGCCGCGGCTGCGGCAATCGCTCACGTCTGTCCGTCCGTCCTTCCTGCACCCACCGAATCCATACTCGCCTCACTGTGGCTGGATGTCGTCCCACACTGGCGAACATGTCTCGGTACGATAAACCGCTGTCGCGATAAGCCACTATTCGCCCTCTGTCGAACTCCGAAACGTGCTGGAATGACTGCCGTATTCTGCGACGAGGCATTAGGAAGCTTCCCACGCACAGGTCCGGCAGCCCAACATACTTCCACTACTTACACCCAGCCTTCTGTACACCCTTCTTACAGTGCTTCTCGGTGGCGTGCCGGGCGCACATGATTTGCATATGGCCTGCAATGCTAATCGTTTGCATGTCCTCTCGCGGGCGACGCGTGCTGCGAATTTCAGGCCAATCTGATGCTTCCTTCTTGGTGTTGCATTTTGGGTGGCCAGCAGCGTAGTACGACGTAAGGTAAATTTCAAAATTTATGTTTAATGAAAACAGTGTAAACCGTTTATTCTGTCTCGAGCATTTTAATATGGTGGAGCTCAAAACCCACCCGTTAACACTTTAACCGGCAGGAACGAATTAACTCGGAGTTAACAAAATAGGTTGAAATCAGCTCGAACGAATATACTCGCTGTCTAAGAAGTGAGCCGAACGCGGCTGGAGCGAGTAAACCTACGCATCAGAATGCACTTGTTTCCCCTCGGGACAGCGTAAATTTGTCCGTGGCAGAATCGAATCGCGCTCCATCACTCCGGAGTTAGTTGCTCTCCCAACTAAACTACACAGTCGGAGTGAATCGCAGTAGATTTGTCGTCTTGACACGTGATTCACCTCTGTAGTACGTCACATCATTTCCCGCTTCTTTCTTTCTGTTTTTTAGCGAAGAACGATTTTTTCTTTCTTTAATCCTAGACGATGTGTGGAACAAACATCACACAATTTTCTAAGAACCCAACGACCAGTTCATCCATTCGTACGTTCGGGAGCCAATGTGAAAACATAAATTTGTCCGTGACGGGGATTGAACCTGCGTGCCCTCACTCCGGAGTATGTTGATTTCCCAACTAAGCTACACGGACGGAATGTATCGCTGGAGATTTGTCGTCTTGACACGTACTTTACCTCTGTAGTACGTCACACCCTTAGCTTTGTTATTCAGAGTGGTCATTTAGGGAAGATGATTGATATAAATCCTTTCTGATTGCTGAGAAGGTTATAACAATGACGCGAACGTAAGTCAGGAGACATATGTTTGAGTCACTTGTTTATAAACAGGGGCATGACGCCCTTGTCAGGGGGAATAAAACTTCCCTATCATACCTTAGCTCATGTTATAAATCATACACTGCTGGACAATTGCTAAGAACGGATCATAAACGGCTATATAGCGCATAAAAAATTAAGTGTGGTTGGATGCCAAGTGAAATAAAATAATGCCAGAATGCCAGGACATTACAAGAAAGACAATTTATTGTGCTCTGAAATCCAGAAGACTTTGGAACGTGTTCAAGGGACAAACAGGCCATTTTGTGCAGAATACGTAAACGTGAAAAAAATGCAATTACCGTCCGCAGGCGTTCCGGCGTAAGATGTCAATACGGGATATGGCCACCATGGAGGGCGATGCAAGATTCCACACGTCGTGTCATGCTTTGCACAACATTATCAAGCAGCTGTTGGGGTAATTTATCCCATTCCTCTGTCAGTGCACGGATGAGGGTGTCCTTGTTTATTGGAGGGCATTGGCGACCAGCAAGACTCCTCCCCAAAGCATCCCACACATTTTCAATGAGATTCAGATCTGGAGAACGTGCTGGCCATACGAGGCGTTGAATATCCTCGCTCTCAAGACACTCCTGGACAGCGACTGTTCGATGACATGTTGCGTTGTCGTCCATGAAAATGAATCTATCACCGACAGCACCACGGAACATGCGAACATGAGGTAGCAGAACATCATTAATGTATCGTTGGCCAGTCATAGTCCCAGTTGGAAGCACATAGAGGGACGTACGGCCATTGATCATGATGCCAGCCCATACCATGACACTGCATGTCGGATATCGGTCCTTTTCCTGTATGGTTGCTGGACAATATGCAGTACCACTATCACGCCAGATCAGTTGTCGTCGACAATCAGACGTTAGACTGTATCTACTCTCATCTGAGAAGAGGACAGCAGACCAGTCGTTATCTGTTCAATTGCGATGTTGATGGCACCATTGCAAACGGACGGTACGGTGACGTCTGGACAATGGGATGCACACAACAGGACGGCGGGAGTATAGTCCTCCTTCATGCAAACGTCTGGCGACAGTTTTTCGGGAGATCCGCTTGCCAGTAGCAGCCATAAACTGATTTGCTACCTCACTAGATGTGCTGCGCCGGTGTCTTTTTGTTGATAGCACTATGTACCGATCTTCTGCAGGTGTCGTACTGCGAACACGACCTCCCCCTGGACGTTTGCTACACTCTCCATTTGTTTGAAATGATTTCCAAAGCCTTGAAACAACACTGTGGCTGACGTCGAACTCCCTGGTTAACATCTGTTATTTTTCACCCTTCTTCAATCTTGCCAATAATACGGCCACGCGTAAAATCATCTAGGTGATGTCGGAAAGACATACTGAAAATTACAGGTTCGTCAATTGTTTCTTTCCCTTTCAACTTTGCGTTTTAACAGCAACGGTCAATACGCGTCCAAATCTTTTATATCTCTTATCAGCGCTATGACGTCACGAACAAGTTCGGCAATCCAAAATTTGCATACGCACAACACGTCTTACTGTATCCCGCACTTATGCTAATTTCCACATTTTCCTGCCTTCCATTTTATGGTTGCTATCGTTGCTATTGTCATCCGTCCTTAGCAATTGTCCGGCAGTGTATATGCAAATACACTCATTGTCATAAAAATATGCACACCAAGAAAAAAAAATCGCGCGATCAACGCGAAACTCGGCGAATAGCTACGGGGAGGGCAGACATGCAAATGATTAAAGTTTCGTATGATTCCGCATGCCCGTGCCTCCGAGACCAGCCCAAGGATTATAATCCCCTGCGCGGCGCTTTATAATCTTTGGTACTCACAAAGCGTAGCGCATGTGACTCCACATTCGTGCCTAAGTGCACGGTAAGAGTCAGGTGAGATCCCTGAGCGATTGACATGCCGAGGAGCGGCCGTAGATGTGCGTACGGGCTGCTGACGGAGTTTGAACGAGGCCGTATCGTCAGGATGAGAGATGCATGATAGCCAGTGCGCCGAATCGGCTGCCATTTGGGCCGGTCAGACAGTATGGTGCGATCGTGTTGGGAGCAACGAACACAGGAAGGCACCCAGACACGGCGGACTGGCTCTTGACGAACTAGACATACCACCAGCAAAGAGGACCGTGGGATCGTGAGAGCGGCAAACAAAGATGCAACGACGTCCTTGTCCAATATGTCCAGAGACATGTAGCGGTTGTACAAGGGACTTCTGTATCCGACAGAACCATTTCCAGACTCCTGGCAGTGGCGAATCTGCCCTCTCGACGGGCCTAACGGTTTCTGCCATTAACACGTGACCGTCGTCGGCGCGGATTACAATGGTGTCAGCAGCGAGCAACGTTTAATGCTACGGACTGGTGATGTATAATTTTCAGCGACGAATCCCGCTTCTGTATGGTAAAGGGAGACCAACGTGTCAGAGTGTGGAAGACTGCACGTGAGCGCTATAATCCCAACCTCACTGTGCAGCGGCACACGTCCTGAACTGCCAGCGTGATGATCTGGGAAGCCATCGCGTATGACAGACGGACTTCCCTCGCAGTGATCCGAGGGATGTTGACAGCCCAGTGCTACGTACAGGAGATCGTGCGGCTCAACGTGCTGCCTTTACTGGCGGGGCACCACGGAGCTATTTTCCAACAAGAAAACGCCCGTCCGCACACGTTTCCAACAAGATAACGCCCGTCCGCACATGGCTCGGGTTTCTCAGGACTGTCTGCGTCATGCTTCGACGCTTTCGTGGCCTGCCAGATCGTTTGATCTCTCGCCCATCGAGCACATGCTGGACCATGTGGGACTCCAGCTTTCTTCATGTCCCAATGTTCGGGATTTAGAGCGTCAGTTGCAAGAAATGTGCGCCGATCTGTCCTTGATAGCATACGGCGTATGTTTGACTCAATCCCGGACCGTATCACCGCATGTATCCGAGCCCGGGGCGGTCCGACGTAGTAGTAACGCTGACCGGAACGTGTACCGTTTGTCGGCGGGACATCGTCCTGCTACTGTGATATTGTAATAACTTCTGTCCTTAATATGTACACTCTCACTACTAAAATCTCAATTCAATCCGACTCTTCTGCGTGCATTTTTACTACAGTGAGTGTACTATGTTATAAACAGAAATATTTGCTTACGTAAATTAATGGCAAAATTGTGACTTAGGAAATATCAGGAATTACGAGCAAAATATTCTAAACTTTTCCCGAGCGTTTCTGTTCAGTAACAGGTTCGGAGTCGGTACTCCTGAGCTGAGAAGGGGAAAGGAACTGTTTTGCCGTGCCTTTCATAAATCCCAGCTGCAATGTGAACACTTTTGTTTGGGGAAAGAAAAACTTGGGACGTTATATGGTTTAGGTACATCGGCTGCTTAAAGGGTTAAGGTGGTCGTCTAATGAATTTGCTCCCTATACTTCAATGGAAAAAGTTCGACCCTATTTTCTCAGCGAAGAAAGATTTCTCATATATCAAAATTGGCCCACTGATAAAGAAAACATCCTAACTTAGATTGTACAATCGATGGTTTTTTCAAAAAAAAAAAAAAAAAAAAAAAATTCCTGAAGTACTGTATATTAAAAATCAATAACTTTATATGGATGTAGTTATGATACTTGCTTACAGGGGGCGCCACTCTACCTCACCAACCCGTCGAAATGAAGTTACTGATTTTTAATATACAAAGGGCATCCTGAAAGTAATGCCTCGTCTCTCATTAAAATTTTATTTGTAGCAGCAAAAATGTGAAACTTGGTGGCAAAATACTTGGACATATTGTTAATAATGCTAGCCTACTGAAAGTATTGTCCATCACTTTCTATACATTTCCGCCATCTTTGAACCCATTGGTAAAATCCATTTTAGAAAAATTCCTAAAGCTGTCATTTCACCCAATGAGTTCACAGCCAGTTTAACATCTGTCACATCGTCGAAACGTTGTCCACGAAGGGTATTTTTAAAAGGCACAAATAGAAAAAAGTCTGAGGGAGCCAAATCAGGACTGTAGGAGGGCTGGGGCATCACCGTCCACCCCATTTTGGCAATAGCCTGTGAAGTCTCCACTGAGGTGTGGGGACGTGCGTCATCGTCGTGTAAAACAACTCTATGAAGCGGAATGTCACGTCTTTTCCTTTTGATAGCTTCCTTTAGCTTCCTCAATGTCTGCACATAGTGAGCACTGTTTATTGTTGCAACTCCTGGATGGTGACACGACGATCAGCTGTGATGAGGTCTTTCACTCGTTGCCAGTTGGCATCTGTCACTGCAGTTGCGTGTTTTTCACTGCGTTGTTTGTCCGAAACTGAACTTTCTCCCTCTCGAAACCTCTTCATCCATCTTCGGACATTACTGATATCGAATGCAGCAGCTCCATACGCCACCAGGAGTGTTCTGTGGATTTCTGGAGCCTCACATCACTCTTTTCCCAGGAATTCAATTATGGCTAGCGGCTGGGTTTTACGAAATCTAAGACAAGGCCATTCCTGTTCCCCTCTCATCTCCGCAGTACCGACCATAAACCTGTCGCAGCTGATAAGTGGCCTCTTCCAATATTTTGTTCCCAGTTCCATGGCCGAATGCATGATTGGAATAGAACCACGTCCCTTGACAAGAACAAGAACATCATGCTACTGGGTAGAAACGAGTGACTCAAACATCTTCTCTCCGCTTTCTTAAAGCACCGCCACTACCACAGCTCTTTTTAGCAGGTATTCAGTCAGAAAGGATTAGTGTCAGTCATACTCCTACATGACCATATTGCATAACAACGCTAAGGAGAAGCGAAAGCCTCCTATAAATGAAGGTCTAAAAACTTGTTTATGACGTCATATAGATGGACCATATTTTCGTTTCCGTATTTTCGACACTGCTGGCCACCCAAAATGCAACACCAAGAAGGAAGCATCCGATTGGCCTGAAATTCTCAGCATGCGTCGCCCGCGAGAGGACATGCAAACGATTACAATTGCAGGGCATATGCAAATCATGTGCGCCCGGTACGCCACCAAGAAGCACTGTAAGAAGGGTGCACAGAAGGCGGAGTATAAGTAGTAGAAGTGTGTTGGGCTGCCGGACCTGTGGGTGGGAAGCTTCCTGGTGCCTAGTCGCAGAATACGGCTGTCATTCCAGCACGTTTCGGAGTTCGACAGAGGACGAATAGTGGCTTATCGCGACAGCGGTTTATCGTACCGAGATATCGGCGGTCGTGTGGGACGAGGAGCGTATGTATTCGGAGGATGCAGGAGGGACGGACGGACCGACGTGAGCGATTGCCATAGCCGCGGCACACCACCAAACGAGAGGACCGGCATGTTGTGCGACGGGCGTTGACGGCTCGCACCGCCACATCACGAATGCTAGCGATTACCATTGACGTTACACCACCGGCAAGTGCGGCGGCAGTGGGCCGTTGAACGCCGCACCTGGACTACGGAATAGCACGACATTGTCTTCTCCGACGAATCCCGCATCTGTCTGCAATACCACGATGGTCAGATCTGCGTGTGGCGGCATCGCGACGAGAGACTGTATGACACCTGCATTATGCAACGCCATACCGGTCTGTCGCCTGGCGTTATAGTTTGGGGCACAATTGGATAAGTCACCCGTACCCCTATGGTGCCCATCGCCGGTACACTCAACAGCCGCCGCTACATCTCCGACATTTTAGAGTCTGTAGTCCTCCCTTACCTGAAGGACCTGCCAGCGGCCACGTTTCAACAGGACAATGCGCTCCCGCACGTGGCACGCATCGTACAACAATTCTTCACAGCCCACCAGGTGTCAATGCTGTCGTGGCCAGCCTGTTCTCCCGATATGTCTCCCATCGAACACGCCTGGTCGCTGATCGGCAACCTAGTGGCCCGGTAAGCACCACTCGCGGCTACGCCTGATGAACTGTGGCGAACGTGTGGAAGCAGCTGGACCGACATACCCCAAGCCCAGATCCAAAGCCTCTTTCGTTCGATGCCGCGGCGTGTAGCGGCCGTTATTGTCAGCCATGGGGGCCACACGAACTATTGATGTCTGCGTGTTCCGCAAGTCGCACGGGCCTGTAAGCTCAATCGTTTCATCTTTGTATCTGTTGTTATGTGTCCAGTAAATCTGGCTTTGCTATCTCGTGTCCTTCTTGGTGTTGCATTTTGGGTGGCCAGCAGTATATTAACGAAAATAGGTGAAGCATAAGCGGACGGAAGACTAGATTTTTGCATATAATTATTGGGTATGATACACCGATGAGTCATTGCATTATGACCACCCCTAGTCTAGAGAAACGAGCGAGCCTGGAGACCGGACGGTAGCGCAGGTGAAGTTCACACAGCAGCATACACTATTTTGACAAAAGTCACCGGACACCGCTTCAAAAGCAAATGAATGGAACCACTACGTTGTTCAGATACGCGGTTCAGCTGCAAACGGTATAAAAAGAAACCTGCAGCTGACCGCGGTCATGTCGCACTATGAGGTTAAGTGTAAATGTCACTGCGTGAGAGAACTTACTTTGAGAAAAGAAAAATTGTTGGGTGTTATATTAGTGGGTTGTCCATAAGAGAAACCGACAGGCGTTTAAACATACCCAAATCAACTGTTTTGGTTGTACTGAATAAGTGGAAGACACATGGCGTGGCTGAAGCGTCAAACCGTACCGGCAGACCAAAGAAAATTAATGATAGAAAACGTCGAAGCCTCAGGAGAGTCGTTACAGCTAATCGACGGAGTACTACACAAGATCTCAGTGTACAGGTGAGTAAAAATGCAGGAACCTCGGTATGTACACGTACCGTTCGCAGAGAACTTCATTCCATGGGTTACCGTGGTCGTGCGATTGCTCATAAGCCTTTCATCTCCACTCGGAATGCTACTCGTTGCTTAGCATGATGCAAAGTACGTTTATCGTGGACCGTAGATCAATGGAAACGCGTCTTATGCACTGATGAATCCACATACACGATCCATCAGTCTGATAGCCGTTTGTGGGTATAGCGGCAGCCGGGGGAACACTATTTACCACAGTGTACTGGTCCTACGGTCAAGTTTGGAGCTGGCAGTGTACTCGTGTGGGGGTGTTTTTCGTGGTATGGTCTCGGCCCATTGGTTATTGTGGACAAACCTGTTAACCAGCACGTCTCCCTCGATATTCTGAACCATTACGCACTACCAACTTTGTGGCAATACTACGGAACCATGTGTTGTTGGTATCAGCAGAATAATGCACCCAGCCATAAAGCAAGGACTGTTATGGCGTGGTTTCACGATAATTCCTCATCGTGTGTGAACTGGCCAGCACAAAGCCCTGATCTTATTCCCATAGAGCACCTATGGAATGAGTTAGAGCGCCGCATAAGAAATTTTGAAACCAAGGCCTACTACTATGCAACAGTTAGTGGCAACATTATGTACTGAATGGAAGCGCATACCTATCGCTGTATTCCAAAACTTTGTCGAAAGCATGTCTCGAATGTTCAGTGCATGCATTAAGACCAAAGATGGACCGACACAATACAAATGTATGTCAATAAATGCTATGTTGTGTTTCTCATCTAGGTGTCCGGTGACCTTTGTCAATATAGTGTATATACAACCCGACGACCGGCTTTCGGTTAGTAGAGTGTTTGGAGTCAGGATAAGAAAAGCTTCCGATTTATCGGAATTTGATAAAGAACAAATTGTGATGACACGGTGCCTCGGAACTACAATCTCGGAAACGGTGCTGTTCACGTGCCACTGTAGTGAGTACGTGTCAAAAGTGGTGCACAGATGGCCAAACGACGAACCGACGCGTCGTCCAGATATGTGTCGTCTGCAGCTCGTTGATACCAGAAGGGAGCGGAGATTGCCGCGCCTTGTTCACAGCGACCGCAAGGTCACAGTGTGACAAATCACCCGCATTACAGCACTGATAATTAGGGTAAGGTGTCACAACATACAGTTCATCGCAGCCTTCTGCAAATGGTCCTGTGTGCCAAAAACCCAGCTGGGTTTTCATGCTTGCTGCACGTCATCGCCAACAGCGCGTGAAATGTGCGCAAGATCATCGACATCGGACCGTGGATGACTGGAAGAAAGTGGCGTGTGTGACGAATCAAGGTTCCTGGTGCATCACGTAGACTGCCAAGCGCGGATACACCGATTACTAACGGAAGCTATGGCACCTGGATGAACTGTTGGGCGGGAACAGGCCGGTGGCGGTTGCGTTATGCTGTGGGTGATGCTTTCTTGAGACACTTTAGGCCCCATTATCCCAATAGCACAATCGCTGACAACTGTCAGGTATCTGAACATCGTTGCGGGTCAAGTTCACCCATTCATGGTAACTGTGTTCCCTGCTTGTGATGGCCATTACCAACAGGATAATGCGCCAAGCCAAACTGCCAGAATCATAATGGAGTGGCTCGGGGAACCTGCTGGTGACTTTCTGTTAATGCCTGACCTCCAAATTCACCTGACATGAACCAATCGAATGTGGTTCGACTTGGAAAAGCGGGTTGGCGCAAAATCACCACCATCCCGAAATGTACGGGAACTGGAGGACGTGCTGTTTACATTATGGTACCAGATACCCAAGGATACCGTTGGGAAATCAATCCTATCTGATTAGAATTCACTGTTTCCAGATGTAAGCGGCCCACTTTGATAGCGAATGTATTCATTCAGATGACTTCATGCCACTTTGTTAACCCACAGTTAATGCGTTGCAACTGGTTAAATGGTTAAGACCTGAAAAAGAACCATGAAAAATGTCAGTCTTCTCCACCATAAGGAGCAAAGAGAAAGTTTGCCGAATACTGATAGCTTCCGGAATATTTTCCATCCATAAATAGGAACAACTGGAAAATATGGCTCGTTCATACTTTCTGGAAGTTGTCACAACACTACAAGTGGTACATGGACCTTCACTGGGACTTTGAAAATATCAGAAGTGTTAAAAAGAATGTAGGTCGCCTATCGAACACTGTAATGCAAGTAAAGATTGTTCATAAACCTTGGTGCGGAGTTCACTGAGAGCACAGAAATGCAAAATAGAAAATTAAAGAAATGTTTTCAGCTGCAGCAGTCTCAAGTCAGTTCACTTGTAAGGGAGCACTGCATTAAAGCGAAAAAGTTTAAATATCATCTTTTTGTAAACGTTTGACCTAAACAAAATTATTGAAAACTAACTTCTGGAGATAGTATTTGGTGATCCTGGGCTAAAGAAAAGCGACAGAGCAAAAACTGATTTCTATACATTGGCTGTGATCTTCAGTGACTGTATCATCGCACCCCTAATTGTGCTACCCAGTAGTTGAACATACACACACACAGAGATCACAGGATAGTTTCATTCTAAACAGATTTATCTATACTAATATGGGTCAACACAGCAACTTCATTTCTCAGTCACTTAAGGACAATTAATGGTCAAGTGAACGCCACATATGTAGATTTTAATAAAAAATCGGATCCATAAGATTTACTATGCTTTACAGTAAGCTTCATGCTGGGGATTCTCGGAAAATTTGTTTAGAGGGTTTCTATCTTACCTTTTTGAAACACCACAGCATGCTTTCTTGTGTAGTTTTCTATCTTCCAGATACTACAAGCAAGTCTGGGGTGCCTCAGGTTCGAATCTCTGCTCGTTACTCCCCATTCATTAATGATCTACCTTGTCTTCTAGAGCTCTGATGCTACCTGCTATGTTCTCGGGGG
This sequence comes from Macrothele yani, assembly GCA_039090855.1. Lineage (NCBI taxonomy): Eukaryota > Metazoa > Arthropoda > Arachnida > Araneae > Macrothelidae > Macrothele > Macrothele yani. Next base: position 170,811,474 of record CM077004.1, read on the forward strand.
CAAAAGCTGAAAATTTCGAAGTCAAAAGGGCCACACAAGAATTTATGATAATGCAAATACACTGAGCTGTTGACCAATCTCTTCTTCCACCAACTCAGCGACGCAATTAGTACCAGATGTTCTCTGTAGGTATAAGGGGAAGATTCTGAACTGGCTAGTTTAACTGCTCGACGCTCATTATTCTCGAGCTAATCTGTAGCAACATGAGCAGTACGGCATGGTGCATTGTCCTGTTAATAGAGGAATCGGCCTTTCCCAAAGTACTGTAGCAAGGTTGGTAATGCCTAATTGTCCAGATCTTCTAGGTACAGATCAACATTCACGGTTTGTCCAAAATCACTTATGAGCCCAAGCGGAACGAAGAAAAACGTCTCCCTACCATCACGCTGTCTACTTCATTGATGGGACGCAGTCCTGAAGGTAGCTGTATCCAGGCATCCACCACACCCAGGAACGACCATTAGACATGACTATGTACCGTGATTCGTCAGTAGGAAGTACAGCTTTTCATTGGTCAACAGCTCAAGATGGACGTTCACGCTAATCAGCGTGTAGCATCAGTCGAAGTGATTAGGGGCTTTTGGATGATTGCTTGATCCTGGTAACTCATTACCTGCAGTTCTCACGCACTGTACTGGTGCTAATATTAGTCCTAATAGTCTCACATAGGATTTGCGTGATATGGCATAAATTTGATTTGCGTTCTGAGCGAACTGTCCTTTCTTTGCAGGGTTATTCTGTGACGTTCTGCTAACTTCGGAAGTTTACTTAAGAGTTTCTGTGCAGATTCAGCCCCAGTCCGTTTCCCAGCTGCATATCATATCGCCAACTGTCGACTTAGAGTTCTCCAGTGACACTGAAATGTCCCGTATGGAGCTATTACCTATGTACCATCTAGAATCAGTAAGTTCAGGAAATCAAGTAATTCTGTCGATCGGGACATATTGCATTCACAGTCGTCTCCTCACAGTCCTACGGGCATATTTATAGTTTAGTCGGTGACATGGTGCTTCCGTAGGACCTACTTTACTAACAATAAAGGTGTGTTCGCGTATTAATGGTAGGGAAGTGTATATTTCGTTTTTTTTTTTTTTTTTTTTTTTTTTTCGTTTGTCTAGGGCAGAGATGGGGACCTTTTTCATGTTGGAAGGCCGCATTAAGTTAGCTGTACTCTAACAAGGCTGCATTAAGTTAGCTGTAATCTAACAAGGCCGCATTCAAGAAACTTCAATTAGATATACACTTCGAAATGTGCATTATTTTGTAAAAATCTTGCTATGTATTAACTGACTTCAAAAAATGAAAAAAAAAATGTTAATTCTAAAGTGAACTAGCCTTTTAATGACTTAGTTATGACAGCTTTCTGTTGGAAAGCATTTGAATATTTGTTTCCAACATGGAGGTCTGCAGTTTCAGGTGATTCTCTCGATGGGTATCAGTTGTTTGTGACCTTAAGGGCGTATTGAATAGAGATAGGTAAGAGAATGCAGATTCACAGCAATAAGTGTTTGAAAAGCAAAAAAAGCATTTTTCGTGCATGTTGCTGAAGGCGTGGGTATTCTATTGCATTTTCCATGTTTCAATTGGATCTTTCTTGGCGTCAAATAAAGACTTTAAAATGTCATCTTTTGAGAGCTCAATCAGTTCCATTTGTAGTTCTTTAGGAGCCATGGAGACATCAACTAGGTGAGATTGAAATGCTAATTTGAGTGTGATGTCACGATTCTCAAAGTCAGTGAACCTTTCATTATATTCTCCAATTAATAAGTCTATAACAGTTGAGCATTCTTCAAATGATTCGTATGAATCATCCTGCTCATCAATGACCTTTGCTAACTGGGGAAAAAGTTTATCCAAAATTTCCTTTTGAGGAAGTAGTGTTTTATTATGGCCGTCAGTCATGAAGCACTATTTCGTTGAATCTTACTTTACACTTTGGTATTTTAAACACGGTCATTTTAAGATTAAAATAAAAACAACAAAATTCGAACAAAAGTATAATAAAAATAAAAGGATTTCTTAGGCAAAATTTGGATTCACTCAAAAGACCGCACTTAATGGCCTGCAGGTTTCCCAATCCCTGGTCTAGGGTTTAACGATCACCATGAGAAACTCAGTGGAATAAAAGCAGCTACTCGTCGCTATTTAGGGCCACTGGTTCCAGGAAAGGAAGAAAACCAGTGACGTAGGATAAGCACAACATCGATGCTTCAAAGTGATTCGAACCCGGACCCATCTCAGATGAATGATCAGATGCCAACGTTTAGGCCACTGCGACGCCGAAGCTGTACACTGTACAGGTACTTGTTTAGTATGATTAGTATGACTATATATAGGAATATATATGCATTAAGTGGTTACGTCAGTCTTATGTTTTTTCAAATTCCCACCTGTGAAAATTATTAGTGGTTAGAAAACGAATGCCAAAACGTGTTGGAAGTGTTAAAAGGAAATGAGATTTAAAAATGAGTCTGTTATTAATAAAGTGTATGGAGACTGTGATGTACATGCCCCGCAGGATGCACACGACATAAAGGCAGATAGCAGCAAGAACGAACGTCTGCGTAACTCAGTTGGTAGAGCGACTTGTTCCGAAATAAGTGGACTCGGGTTCGATTCCCGGCGTGGACCAAAACCGACGGAGAAATTTACTTTGTTATAAGACCCTTCATAGCAAAGTTAGCTTGCTCTTCAAATTCATATTTTAATGAAACGGAAGATATTCGCTTAGTCATGAAGGAGACAGTGAGTCAATCGATTTCGTCGATAATTTGACTGCCTTCATTGACGAAAATGTAGCTTCTGACATGTTCGTGATAGGAAACAAGTCTTCCAGAAGAGTCGTTTAGTCACGGGAATTTTTCATTTTGAACCTGTTTTCAGAGCAGGTTCAAAATGAAAAATATCGACGAAATCGATTGAAATCACTTTCTGACGACGAAATCGATTTGAAATCAGTTCATGACGACGAATCAGTTATTGTCGATAAAATTGATTGAAACTAGTTCCTGTTTCATGGAAAATTTTCATTTTGAACCAGTTTCCAGAACTCAGTTCTTGTTTCATGGAAATTTTTCATTTTGAACCTGCTTCATGAAATTTTTTCATTTTGAACCTTTTTCGAAAATTCAGTTCCTGATTTATGAAAACTGTTCATTTTGAACCTGTTTCATGGGCATTCTTCATTTTGAATGTTTCCGGATCTCAGTACCTGTTTCATGGAAATTGTTCATATTGAACCTGTTTACAGAACTCAGTTCTTGTTTCATGGAATTTGTTTATTTTGAACCTGTTTCCAGAACTCAGTTCTTGTTTCATGGAAATTTTTCATTTTGAACCTGCTTCCAGAATTCAGTCCCTGTTTCATGGAATTTTTTCATTTTGAACCTGTTTCCAAAATTCAGTTCCTGTTTCATGAAAACTGTTCATTTTGAACCTGTTTCATGGGCATTCTTCATTTTAAATGTTTCCGGATCTCAGTTCCTGTTACATGGAAATTGTTCATATTGAACCTGTTTTCAGATCTCAGTTCCTGTTTCATTCCACAACTGGAAAGAAAGAATCGCTTTGCAGATCACATCTGAATAGCTCCATCTGAATGTTTTCCTGCTATTTCAAATAGCAATTTAAACGACTTTTGCTGTATCTACGATTTTCTGCAAAAAGCGATGACATCGTAGAGCGTTGTGTTTATACCTGCAGCTAGGGCTGTGTAAAAAAAAAACGAAGCGAAAAGGCAAAATAATAAATTTAATTCCAAATGGAAAGATAATTAACTTAGTTTATGAAGAGACATTGGGAACTTATAACGGATAATATTTCTTGTATTGACACACTCCAAATATATTATTACTGCTCTGCTGTTTTACGTGCTCTATGTGTGCATAAAAATCGAATAATTTTAGTGTTTAGGGGTTTCAGGAGGTGGTATTCACAGCTCAATTACTCTCTACTAGGAGCAACGCTACGGATGAGTTGGGGTGAGCTGAAGCCCACTCAACATTTCTTTGAGCCCCCTCACCCCTTTAGCCCCCACCCCCAAATATTTAAGCAGTTGGGACATATAACGAGTGCAACCATCTAAGATTCTAAAGAACTTGAATAATTATATACGAATTCTTTGAATTCACTGAAATTTTGTTATATAAAATGAATTCTTTGTTAAACTTGGTGTTTGTACTTATGGGAAATCGAGGGAGTCCTCTGAATGAGTTTCTAAGAGAGTACAAGAAACACACCAGTTTTGTAATTACAGGTTAAAAATGATGAGAGAGAGAGAGAGAGAGAGAGAGAGAGAGAGAGAGAGAGAGAGACAAAGAGAGTGAGCGTGCGAGAGAGAAAGAGATAAAGAGAGAGAGAGAGAGAGAGAGAGAGAGAGAGACAAAGAGAGTGAGCGTGTGAGAGAGAGAGTGAGAGAGTGAGAGAGAGAGACAAAGAGAGTGAGCGTGCGAGAGAGAGAGAGAGAAAGAGAGAAAGAGAGAAATGGACATTCTTTGTCAGGCTACAAACTAAAATTTATAAACAGTTGTATGAAAGCAAAAACAGGAAACTAAAAAAGGGAAAATAAAAACCGCCTGAGCTAAAATTGCGAAGAAATGGTAACTTGCCATAGAGATTCGTATACATGGTTCACATACTACATATATTGAATAAGTACTACGTAGTAGAGCATTCATTTGAAAACTGTTTTATTAGGTATACCATTATCAGCGTCGGGTAAAATACACATGAGCGGAATTTTTCGCTAAAATTTCTGCCAAATATTTCAAAATTTTTACCCTTCTAACATCCCGCCCAGTTCTGAGCGGCTGGCGTCATCACTGTTCCCTACAGGAAACATGAGGATATCGAAAAAAAAATCACTCACTGCAGTAAATATGAGAATATACAGATTGCATTTTAAACGCTATTCTAGGGCCACACTAAATACAGTTCACGTTTAGTATTCAATAACGGGAGGAAACTTTTTATTATTTTACATAATAATTAAAAAAATTATAGACATAAATTTTTAATGGTAACTGCTTTTAAGTTATCTGTAAATTTCATTCATTGCTGAGCAGAAGGTAATTCCATTTGAACTGGTCGAATAACAGACCTTCAATTTTTCTTCCCCGCTAAACAGCCCGAGAGGCAAATAAAAATGTTACTTTTGATATGGCGTTACGATAAAAGTTAATCAAGCCTACATAACGGGCAACGCGATTAATGGAAACACCCTTTTTAATTATTTCATTCCTTTTGAAAACCAACGAAGTTCAAAGCTATGTTGCTTCGCTCTTAATAACTGGAAAAAATTTCCAGTATAGCTCTCATTCTTTTGAAATATTCAAAGAGACATGCTTTAAATGAAATATGAGATTTTTGCAATTAGATTTAAAGCTTTTCCCTCCAGTGGGAGAGTATGTTTACTTGGGCAAAGCCAGAGGACATTTCAGAGAAAACGTAATCTCACTGATTGCACACTTTCGGACACTCCAAAGGAGTTCCTTGTTTGCTGATGCTTTGATTCCCACGGAAAAGTCCATCTCAATCAACAGACAGCGCAACAGATCTCTCGTACATTACACGAATAGAAAACATTTCTCTACTAAAGAAGGAAGTGCCAGAGTCTTCAACATTTGTATCTTCAACTACGAGCGTGCATGTTCATCTTTCAGACTTCATTTCAATACGTAAATGTGTTCATTTAATGCCGATGTTCAAAGCTGCATATAAGATTTTTTTATTTTTGAAGCTTTGAAGCTTTCTCCCGTGCTTTTCATCCCATTCCTGTACAGGAAATAAAACTTACTTTTACTTGAAGTGCACCCAAATATCAAACAAATATCAAAATCAACGAAGAAGTTTTTTTATTTAATCTGAGCCAACAATCTTCAACCCACTTTTCAAAATTTCAAAACGATTAAATCATATCTTGTGTCCCGTCCCCGTGGTCTAAGCGATGACTTTTAACCATTCGTCCGGGTTCGAATCCCGGTGAGGCATGGATGTTTGTGTTTGTCTTTCAGATCTGGCTCTCCGTGTGTCCCTTGATGAACACTGACTCTACATGTACATTGATCATTTGACTTACTGTGGGCCATGTTTGATTTGTTCTTGTTGATGTAAATCCGTCCCTCTCTCTGTACAAAAATGTCTATACTGTATATGTTAATGTATCTGCAAACCAAGTTCAATAAATAATTTTAATTTTAACCTTCAATGAATAAAAAACAAACAAGGATAATATCGCCTTCGAAGCACGCAGCCCATCGTGGCGGAAAATAACAGAGTTATCGTCCTATTGGTTGACGTCCAGCTGACGGGAAGAATTTTGAACATCCCGGTGTCATAGCTGTGAAGGCCATTCTTGTGGTTTTTTAACATTGATTTCAACTTAGTGTTGTAGGTTTTCCAAAAAAAAAAAAAAAATATCATTATAAAAATATAATTTTCTTTTTGTACAACATACATCTGTACCAATCGATTCTGAGAGGAATCAGGAATAACCTTGCAGAGGTTTATGGGTTAAATTTTTTGAAATAAATTTTCTACGAGTACTTCTTTTCTTTAACGTAGTTCATCATATGCTTCTTCTGTAGTAAGAAACATATAAACTACGTTTCAACAGGTTTGTTTGTAATTACCTTATATATGATATTAGTACGCAAAAAATGAAGGAATACTCGTATAACGTAACTAAGGGAAAATACGAATTTCCTTGAAACATATTTAGAGAGTCTTCAGAAACAAACCTACGTGCTTTGTTAACATTATGTCCGTTCCTCGGTCGGTCCACTACTGACGACACCATGTCTTTGCACCTGACTAAAAAAAAATTATTTTGTTTTGCGCTCGGAAGCCTGAAATGTGAAAAAGAATCATATAATCCGGGTTTGGGGTTTTTTCAAGTGCAGCAAAACTTTGCCGCGTAAATGCAAATGCTTTAATATCATAATATTCCTTCTTAATAACAAATTGAAATTTATTTTCTTTCCTTCAATGCCATTTACAATGAAGATAATTTTTGAGAAGTTTATTTTTCAAATAACTCAGGTCTTTTCCGCTTCGGGAGCTAAATGTAAATCGCGTTTCCTCCAATATCTCAGTTTCTGACCGATTTGAAAAATTCTTTATGCTTCGCACAGTGTTCAGGATGAGGAGTGTTTTGCATTCAATTTCGGGATTTTTTGTAGGGAAGTAGTCCTTCCATTTGGTATATATTTCTCTTTCTGATGTATTCAGGAATAACTGCTTTCCTAAAAACTTTATGGGAAAACATTATTTCTTTTCTCAGATACCAAATGTACAGCATTCCCCGCCAGCGGACGTAGTAGTAAGTCATATTTTCCTCGATATCTGTGCTTCGAATTGTTCGATTTGAAAAATTCTTACTTTATCGGACAACACTTCAGGTGAGGAATGTTTTGCCTATAATTTTTAATTTTTCGTAACGTGAAATTTAGGACCCGAAGGCGTAAGTTCATATTTCTACTTAAATCATATTTGTAGAAATATCTGGGCGCCTGAAAACCGGATAAAAAATAACTTTTTTCAGTCAAATAGCTCTACTTGGGGTTTCGAACCCAGTCCCAAATCGGACGAATAATTCGAAACCAACGCTTCAGACCGGTAGAAGCACTGATACGGAATAAAACACTTTTCGAGTTCGAGTGCATCTGAATTTATTGCCACAGAAGACAAAGAAAGCATCGGAAAAGGACCAAACAAGAAAGATGGCACATAATTTTCGGGGCGTAACGAGCACGTTTTTTCAATCCGTTCTCACGCGAATTAAATTTATCAAAGCTATTCAAAGTCAATGGAACCGCTATGGAAAACAGTAGTATCTGACAGAAGAAAGAAGTTTTTCAATCGGGTTTTCAATCCCGCAGATATTGCCGTAAACGGAATCGCGAACTTAAAAATTTTTGTTGTAAACTTGTGCGTTAAGAAAAATTTGAAATTACATGCGAAACATTTCACAACGGAAACTCTTTCCAACAAAGAAAGAATTTTTCAAATCGGACTCTTAGAAGCAGAGATATCGACAAATATAAGATATGAACCTACGCCCCTGGCGGGAAAATCATGCATTATTTTAAGAAGAGAGTGTTCTCAAAATGTTTTTTTTTTTTTTATGTGATGGCATCCGTCAGGGAAAGAAGTTTTTCAGTCTAGTTGTCAGGAGCTCAGATTTTTCTGCAAATACATCAGAAACAGAAATTAACACTTATGACCCATGGTGGCCAAACTATTATTTACCAAATTTTAGAAAATACATGAAAAACATTTCCCAGCAGGAATTGTATGTGATTCAAGAAGAATGTTTCAAATCGGGGCTTTAGGTGCAGAAATATAGGGGGAAACGCAATTTATCTTAATGCCCCCAGGCGGAAAGTCTATGAGTTACTTATTTTTTTTGAAATTATATGAAAAACATTTCCACCGGAAAGGCTATCCAAGAAAGGAGGAATTTTTCAAATCGGACTCGTAGAAGTAGAGATATTGACCCAAATAAGATACACATCTATGACCCCTGGTGGAGAAACCATGCATTGTTTTGAGAAGAACATATTTCGAAACGGTTTATCGACGTAGGTAGTATCGGTACACAAACGAATTTTTTTCAATCGAGATTTTAGGAGCTCAGATTTTGCTGCAAATACATACGATGCAGAAAGTTAGACTAGCGCAGCCTGGTGGACAAACAATTTTTTACCAAAAATTAGAAATTACATCAAAAGATTTCGCATCAAGAACTGTATCCCGTACAGAAAGATTTTTTCAAATCGGAGTTTTAGAAGCGGATATTTCAGGGAAAACGGAATTTACAGCTACGCCCCCTAGTGGAAAGTCTATGAATTACTTGAAAAATTTGAAATTATATGAAAAACATGTCGCACCAAAAACTCTATCTAACAAAGAAGGAATTTTTCAAATCGGACCATTTGAAGCAGAAATATAGACAAAAGTAGTATATAAGTCTACGCCCCCTGGCGGAGAAACTATGCAATATTTTAAGAAGAAAATATTCCAAAATGGTTTATCGACGTGTTTGGCATCGGTCCACAAACGATTGTTTTCAATCGAGGTTTTAGATGCTCAGATTTTGAAGCAAATTACGTCAGAAGCAGAAATTAACACTTATGTCCCATGGTGGCCAAACCATTCTTTACCAAAAATTAGAAGATATATGCCAATGATTTTCCATCGGGAGCTGTATCCTCTGAAGAAAACATTTTTCAAATCAGAGTTTTAGAAGTAGAGATATCGGGCAAAAACCAATTTACTTTTACGCTCCCTAGCGGAAAAGCTGTGAGTAACTTGAAAAATTGACTATGCCTAAAATACTCTTCGACATAAATGGAATCGAAAGGTGAAATAATTTTTTGAGTCGGATGTTCATAAGCAAATACATGGAATAAAATGTATTTTGAATTCGATGTCATCAACATTTACGCCCCCTAGCGGCGAAATTATACATCGTAAAAAAACAAAAAACGAAATGATTCAAATATTTCAAGCTTCCCAACGCAAATATTTTTCAAATCGGATTAATCGTTCCAGAGGTATGGCAGACAGACGGACGATAACATAAGCACAATCGTTTTTTTTACAAAAACGTGCTAAAAACAAGGATCACCATTCTTATCGTTCAAGCTTCCCAATGCAGATATAAATTTTTAAATCGGACTAATACGCGGTCGAGACACATTATTGTGACCACCAGCTAATATCCAGACTAACCGCCGTGTGCAGCGCGGACAGCAGATAGACGGGCTGGGAGTGACTCAATAAGGTGCTGGAAGGTGTTCACAGGTATGTGGAACCATGCTGACTGTAGTGCATCTGACAGCAGTTGGGGGGTGCGCGGTGGGGGATCCATATAGCGAACAACACGATTGAGGTGGTCCTACAGATACTCACTTCGGTTTAAGTCTGGGGAATTAAGCGGCCAGGGAAATACTTTGAAGTCTTCATTGTGCTATTCCAACCACTCTCGGACATTTCTAGCTGTGTGACACGTCGCATTGGCGTACTGGAAGATCCCATTCGCCCCAGGCAAGATAATCAGCATGTATCAGTGTACGTGGTCTGCAAGGATGGATTCATAACGATTTCGGTCCATAGTGCCTTCCACATGTATGAGTGGACCCAGAGAATGCCACGAAAACATTCCCCAGACCAGGGATTCCCAAACGTTTTGTGACCACGCTGTCCTTCACAGGTCACATTTTCCATGCGACGCCCCTTTACCCAAAATTAAAAAAAAAAAAAAAAAAAAAAAAAAGAAATGCCCAAATTCGAGCTTGTGTTCGGAAGCATACTCTCAGCTGCCAACACTTTCAGGCAGATTACACACGGAGGACGTTCTTCGTTCTTAACGACAGTGCTCGTGAAACCGAAATTCAAGTACGTGTCATCATAATTTCTGGACTTGGTCCTTCTGGCCTGTTTAGAACTTCTTGCAACTTCTTCTACAATACGTTTTTTATTTAAAAACTTCTTCATTATCATAAACCAACACACATAGAAATAACCGCGTTCACAGAAACACAGCAGGTCAGTTGTAACGAATGAGGACTGCGTAGTAAAGTAAACGCCCAACAATGCAGTGGCAGAACGTTATCGCTTGACCTCGCCTGGCTCAGTTCATTTTCAGACTGCAATGGGAGCGACCGGTGCGACGACGTCACGCCAAGTTTTCAAAGAACATTACTGTCCGGAACTCAGATGAAGGGAGCGCTTTCAAAACAAAAAGGATTCTGTTTTCTTTAAGATTCATTCTTTAAAACATGTGCACGTCTTGAAAATTCGCCTGTTGCGTTTCACTATAAATTACAAGTTCTAGTTTTTCCTTATAGTCGCGACGCCCCGGACCAAGACCGGTGACGCCCTGGACGGCGGGACGCACAGATTGGGAACCTCTGGCCTAAGACATTGGAGGAGAACAGACTGGCAGAAAGCATGCTGCTTCCTGCATACATGGAAAACCGACATCGTAGAGAGTGACTGCCAAAGTCATTACAAATGTGTAGAATGGTAAGCGTAATGCTAACGTTTATGAAATGACTGGGGCCAAATAAACATGCAGCGCCATATATGAATGGGGAAGTAAGAAGTGGAAAACGCCTATTGGAAAGCAAAAAAAAAAAAAAATTGATTCCATCCACAATGCTTTGCCGAAATTACATAGAAATAATCATGCACACTCTAGAACTTTCTGAACCAAATTATAATTAGCAAGTTCTCATAAAAACAAGTTAGTAAAATTATGCAATGCATTGATTATGATACGATTTCCAACATACCAGAAATCATTACTCAAGTTATGAGGATAATGGCTGTGAAATAAATCTCGCTCCTATGCCCTGACCTTTGACCTCATTTCAATGATATTCAACAGACTTGGTTCAATATACCTCCGGAAAAACATACTAAAGTTTTGTCGCAATAGAAGTATTTTTAGTCAAGTTATGAGGACAATGGCTGCGGAATAAATCTCGCTCCTGTGCCCTGACCTTTGACCCATTGCGATTATATTCAACAGAACCGGTGCAGTACATCTCCGGAACAACATGATGAGGTTTTGTCGCAATCGAAGCATTTTTACGTAAGTTATGACGCATAAGGGCGATGGAATGGATCTGCTCCTATGTCCTGACCTTTGATTCCATTTCATCCATTTTCAAGAAGGCTCCTTCCCAGGTCGTCCCCTACCACATACCGAAATTTCATCGGAATCGAAACATTTTTACACGAGTTATCGTGCGTACGGACAGAGAAACAGACAGACGGACAAAGCTGGAGCATATAAGCTTCTTCAACCTACGGCTGGAAAGCTTAAAAAAGAAGAAAAACAGGAAAACACCAGGTCCTATACACAGAGCAGTGAAAAAAACAACAACTACTAAACAGGAAAGTTTCGCGTCAGCTACACTAGAATATCAGAGATACACTGAAGAGCAATTGAATTAGAGATACCTGTCTAGCAACGTGTAGCACCACCTTTCGCTCTGATAACGGCGGTGATTTGTCTCGGCATGGACTCGACAAGACATCGGAAGCGTTGGGAAGCCATACGGATCCACGACCCCTGAACAAGCTCCCACAGTTCACGAAGATTTGATGGAGGAGGGTCAGAGCCTAGAACATCTCTCTCGATGGCATCCCAGATGTGCTTGATGGGATTGAGGTCAGGTGACCTAGCTGGCCAAGGAAGCGAGGTCACGTCGGTGGAGTGTTCATCCAGCCATTCGGATACAATTCGGGAGCGATGGCACGGTCTTGTTGCAGGATGAAATCCCTAGTGGGATGTTGAAGACGCACAAATGGGAGCAAATGGTCGACCAGGATATCCCGGTAACTTTGACCTATGAGGGACGATGTCACACTTACTAGGGGTCCCACTTCAGTCCACGTAAACAGTCCCCAGACGAGAATGCCACCCCCACCAGTTTGAAGAGTACCCTGCTGGCAAGAAGGATCCATCGCTTCATGTGATTTGCGCCGTACTCGTATCCTGCCATCCGTATGTACCAACGTGAATCTCGATTCATCAGTCCAGGCAACATTTTCCCACATATCTAGGGTCCAGTGGCGATGTTCCCGCGCCCATGCTAATGTTTTGCACCCTGTGATGTGCGGTCAGCAGCGGTACCCTCGTGGGTCTGTACCCCTTAGCGAGGAGATGGTTCTGGATGGTGTGGCTGCTTACACGTTTTTGTGCACCAGCGTTAAATTGCCGAGTGACTTCTTGCACTGTGGCCCGTCTATCCGCTGTTACAATGCGAGCTAGCCGACGGTGACCCCGCTCATCCACACGCTGTTGTCCACGGCAGTTGGCCCTTGCAGGGATGGTTTTACCGGATTCGATGTACGTCTTACCCATACTGCGTCCGACTCTTACTGATTCCCGTCGCATCACTCCTTATATTGTCGGATCGCTACATACGTCATGTCGTTTCCGTTTACAGGGCCACATTTTTTTTTTTTTTGATTGGAGGTTTAACGACCACCGTGAGCAACTCAATGGGCTATAAGCAGTCGCCCGTCCCTAATTTAGGGTCACTGGTTCCAGGGAAGGGAGAGAGCCAGTGCCGTAAGACAAACACAACATCCATGCCCGACCGGGATTCGAACCCGGACCCCGTTCGGACGAATGATCAGAGGCCATCGCATAGACCGCTGCGCCACCGGGGCGGCCTCCACATTTGCATAACGCCAGCTGTCTCTAATTCAATTGTTCTTCAGTGTATATCAAAATCTTAAATATTTAGAGCTAAGTTATCCGCGCAAATACTTGAATACACAACTTACTTCCTACAATGGCGGCTTTCAAGGTATGCCGGAAGTAGCATGCTTTTTGCGAGTCTATTCACCTTTAATGTCTTCGGTAACTAGTGTACTGACGTGTTGGTCCGGTCGTTTGAGTTCTAAATCTCTATGATTTTGATTATCTTTAAGATTTTAGTGTATGCGACACAAAATTTTACTATTTAGTAGTTTTCTTTCCTTTTTTTTATTCATCTGCTCTGGTATGTGGCCTGTCATTTTCTTGCTTACTAGTTCTGTTTTTTCTTTCTTCTCGGATATGATAACTTATTAACTGCAATTTAATATAGAAGTTCTAGAATCTTTCGGGGATGTTTTTTCTGCCTAATTTCTGCAGTTCATTATGAATTGAATTAAACGTTCTTGCTTTCCAACAGGCATCTGTTCACTGCTAACTCTCCCCCATACTTAAAGGCGCTGCCCGTTCAATTGGTCTCCATCGTTTCTGAGCCGTTAGCATTACGTTTACCAGTCTATGCTTCTGTAATGTCTTTGGTGTTAGCCAACAAGAAATTCGACTTCTAACCTGACTGAAAGGTGCACAGGTATGGAGTCCACACACAGACTGACTGAGGGTCATTTCTTTATTTTCATATTGATAGCACACATTTTGGTATTCTTCGCATGATAAAATTCGAGATAAAAACAAGGAGAAGCGTTTTCACTGCGCCCTATTCACATGCACGCCCTGTAAGCAAGATCTAATAGGGTATTGGTTGTCTCTTCGTGATCTTGCATAAAGAAGTCAAAGTCTACCAATAACCTGAGTGATCTTCACCACAGTCCTGACGTCATGAAGCTATGGGTGTATATCTCAAGGAGGTTAGAGTAATACTTCTGATGGGTCGCGGATGGCCTAGTGATGCCGCTCGCCACTGCCACGGAGGAACCTCAGGTTCGATCCCGGGCAGGTACGAACACTCGAACCACTAAATATCCGCCGCAGCAAGATCTATTAGGGTATTGGTTGTCTCTTCGTGATCTTGCATAAGGAAGTCAGAGTCCACCAATAGCCTGAGTGATCTTCACCACAGTCCTGACGTCATGAAGCTATCGGTGTATATCTCAAGGTGTTAGAGTAATACTTCTTATGGATCGCGGATGGCCTAGTGATGCCGCTCGCCACTGCCACGGAGGAACCTCAGGTTCGATCCTGGACAGGTACGAACACTCGAACCACTAAATATCCGCCGCAGCAAGACCTATTAGGGTATTGGTTGTCTCTTCGTGATCTTGCATAAAGAAGTCAGAGTCTACCAATAGCCTGAGTGATCTTCACCACAGTCCTGACGTCATGAAGCTATCGGTGTATATCTCAAGGAGGTTGGAGTAATACTTCTGATTGGTCGCGGATGGCCTAGTGATGCCGCTCGCCACTGCCACGGAGGAACCTCAGGTTCGATCCCGAACGGGTACGAACACTCGAACCACTAAATATCCGCCGCAGCAAGACCTATTAAGGGTATTGGTTGTCTCTTCGTGATCTTGCATAAAGAAGTCAGAGTCTACCAATAGCCTGAGTGATCTTCACCACAGTCCTGACGTCATGAAGCTATCGGTGTATATCTCAAGGAGGTTGGAGTAATACTTCTGATTGGTCGCGGATGGCCTAGTGATGCCGCTCGCCACTGCCACGGAGGAACCTCAGGTTCGATCCCGAACGGGTACGAACACTCGAACCACTAAATATCCGCCGTGCGTCGGATGGGCACGTTAAGCCGTCGGACCCAAGGAGGTTAGAATAATACTTCTGGAGATGCCCTGAGTCTCTTAACCGTGAAGCCGCAATGCGTGGGAATTTGACGTTGTTTACATGATACCCATGTAATTTCAGCTGTGTGTATTTCGGAATTTCGTAATGTTTGGTTGCAGAAACCGTGTTAATATCAAACCGGAATGAATTATACTTCTTACACGAGTGAAGTTTTCAATTTAAGCGTTATGTTTCGTTTAGAATTCGCACTAACGTTCGTGTATTTCAATTTAAAATAAAAATTGGAAGAAGCCTCAAAATAATTAAGAATTTTATAAGTTCAGTATTTTCTCACACATCGGCAGGAAGTTACGATGCAAAATTTGAAACATTTGCAACGAAAGAAGGCGATTTGGCCAACACAAATTGCATTGCAATAGCCTTGGAAACCATCAGCTTCCCCACTTTTTGACGGCCGTCGCTCGCGGTTATAGGCATCACGCAAAATGGTACTGCGCCATTAACAAGGGCATCTCCAGATATCTTGTTCTAACCTCCTTGGTTGGACCCCGGGTACTGCCCCCTCCCCCTCGGGTAATAAATAAGGGCGTCTTCCTCCCCCTTTGTACCTCGCTTCTGTGTCACTGATCTGATCTGATCGGAATACTTTTGTAGATGCACTGGTCTCTTAACCGTGAAGCCCCAAGGTGAGGGAATTTTGATTTGTTTACATGATATTCATGCAGTTTTAGGTACGTGCATTTTTGAATTGCGTGGTTTTTGGTAGCAGAAAGCATGCTATTATCAAACCGGAATGAATTACACTTTTTACACGAGTGAAATTTTGAAATTTAAAGTTACGTTTTTTTTTTTTTTTTTTTTTTTTTTTTTTGGTTTCGCACTAACGTTCATGTAATTCAATTTAAAATAAAAATGGGAAGGAGCCTCAAAATGATTAAAATTTTTATTAATTCAACATTTTCTCACACATCGGCAGCCAGTTGCAATGCAAATTTAGAAACATTTCCGACGAAAGAATGCGATTTAGCCAACACAAAATGCAATGCAATAGCCTTGAAAATCACCAGCTTTCTCACTCTTAAAACGGCTGTCGCTCGCGATTACAGGCTTCACGCAAAGTGGTACTGCTTCATTAACAAGGGCATCTCCCGATATCTTATTCTAACCTCCTTGGTATACCTGGATCACCGTGGTTTGATGCCAGGTAATTCTTTTAGCGTATATACCGCCAAGTCACCGTAAAATGCAGGAATTCCATGGATTCCATACGTTTTTCTAATTCAATGTATGTAACTGATGCCTTGTGAAATAATATTTTTAAATGAGAAACAGGCTTTCGCACCCAATCAATTTTTTTCGGCGTCTTATCGACCATAGTGAACGACTCGATGGGCTATAAGCAGTGACAGTCCCTAATTTAGGGTCGCTGGTTCGAGGGAGGGGAGAGAGACAGTGCTGTAAGGTAAAAACACCAGATTTTTAAAATAAAAAGCCCTCTATCCAAATGATTGAAGTTTTCTTCTTAAACCTACATCCAAACGATCTGTGTCTCAGGTAAAATGCAGAATGGAAAGTCTCCAAAGACATCCACTGAGGCATTTTTTTCGTGGGTTTAACGACCACCGTGAACAACTCAGTTGGCTATAAAGCAGTCGTTAATCCCTAATTTTGGGTCATTGGTCCCAAGAGAAGGTTAGTATGGTAAGACAAACACAACATTCATGCATTAACAATATCCAAACCCGGACGAATGGTCACAAGGCAGTTCTTAGACCATTGCGTCGCCAGGGCTGCCTCCATCCCTTTCAGAAACTCGTTTTTGCAAACAGCCACTTTTACGCAGCACGAATACGTCTCATTAAAATTTTCTGGTGACACAATGTATATTTCATTATTTCCATTTAATTTTTATTGTATTTAATGCATTTAGGAAACATTATTTATATTTTGAAAAGTAAAGCACTGAGAAATATCTTTTAAAATTTGTAACTCTTGAATTTCTTGAGCTTGCGCTTATGAGAGTCCTGCATAAAATGCAACTTCTAGAATCTTTGGAATTTCTGTTGTACAACGTGAAATGGAAGGGTGAGAGACAGAGAGAGAAAGAAATTTGATTATGAATACAAAAATAGAAAAAATACCAGCGAATTAAATTTCTCTCTTTCATTGCTTACAATTTCTAAATGTCCTTATTTCAACTCTGATTTCATTATCCTTAATCACCCGCAATAAAACAAAAACTTTAGTTGATTTCTAACCACTTATAAAAGCTCCTTCATCGTCCAAGTATGTGCTGAAATACAGATTTTAGAAACATTGGATTACCCATGTGATTTGATATATGTAGATATTCGACAGAGGGCGTTGTAACAATGAAACGGAAATAATTTTCTGAATAGTTTGATTTCAAAAAGTGATAGAGGCGCTGTTGGAGCACGGAGTAGAAGATTGTTTGAATTTTGGTCGATGGGTAACGTTTGCTAAAGCGAGCTTTTAAAAATACGAGAGAAGAGGACATTTTGCGAAATAAAGTCGCCAAAAAGTGAAGGCATCCAGGTCGAAAATGGAAAGACATCCTCCAACTCGTGGGTACAGTGAAGAAAATCACCAGTTTCTTCATCCAAGTTATTTCCCTTATGCTCCAGGTACACTTAATTTGTTTATAAATTCTTTTTATGTATAATATATATATATATATATATATATACTTAAGAGCAAAACTGCTAACTGTTTAAGGTATATAACTTTCACAAAGTTTTCTTTAGTTAATTATTATCTTTAACTTATTCTCGTTTTCGTGCTGTCATAAGTTGTAGAGTAGGGGGTTTTAGACTCAAGTTTTCTTTCAAAAATCTGTTCGTTATAAATTAACATTTCCTTTTTTAATTGCAATGTAAAATTTGGATTTCTTTTGCATTGTTTTTCAGGTTTAAATTCTCTCTCAAACGAACTTGGAATTTCGTTATAGCTGAAAATCATTTCTATTTATTATGTCACTCTCACAGCTTGAGTTCTCTTTAATCTTCTTCTCTCTGTTTAATAGTAACAGATGAAGAGCATGGGTCGGGCCATGAAGGTTAATGGATGCAAGCGAAATTGTTAACTAGTGCTAGGTCATGCTACTCTACGGAGGACATGACTTATATATATATTTTTAAACTATTTTAGGTGGGAATGTTACTTGCATCTATGGCCTTGCAGAAACCCATTTCCAACTAGGTCTTTGTGGAAGTGAGAAAATGCAGAGTTTTTGCTGGTCCTTGATAAAGCCAAGGCTCAGTATTCTCGACACCTTCTACATTCAGTTGTTTTATTTTATTTTTTTATCTTTTCTCCTTTTACTCACACAGGTAGATACATAACCTTTTCTATGTTGTATTAGGTGTGAGTCAAAATTATATATGTATTTTTTTTGCTTAGGTATCTTCTTTATAGAATATATATATATATATATATATATATATATAATGGTTTAAATTGAAATAACCGTTATTTATGCAAAAGTATTTAATTTTAAACTATATTCAAGCATTTAGTTAAAAGCTTCCACCTTAAGAGGAGAATAGTTACAAATGCCATTGGTGTTATAATTTTGGACTGTGGGGAATTCCAAAATAATTGAGGAATCATGATGCATGATTATAATGAATTCCAACTGCCCAATGTTGTTAAGCAGAAATGGAAAGATTACGATTCTACAAAATCATAACACTTGACTTCTTGGGAGTTATCCTTGTACGTACTTAACATTCAATAGGCTAAAAGTCAGAGAAACATTTTTCGTGATGCCTAAGTGTAGATAATTCGAAAAATATTCAGGTGGTTTAAGTTTCTCAGAATTTTCTATTCGTCAAATATACAACTGTCAAAATACAAGCATGAGAATTCCACGCACCGCGAAATGAAAATATATTCTCATCGATAACTGAGCTACATTCCTTTTGAATTTTGAAACGAGTTCAATAATGAAATGGGAAACTAGTAAAGCAAGTAAGGGTAAACTTCCAGTTATTAGCTCTTCAAGTAGTTCTTCGTATCATTCTGCTTTATTTACATAAGGCCTGTGCACACCCACCATCACAGGACAAAGCAATTTGGGCTAGCTTTCCGATTATTAACGCATCAAGTAGTTCCTTTAATGGGGTAAGGAAGCTTTCTTGTCGTTAAATAATTATGTTAATAATTGTTCAACATTTCATTTCTGTAAAACAAATGCTATTTTTCTTTACGAAATTAGTACTTGTTAGCATTCCAGTTAAAAAAATATTTCGCACGGAACGTACGAAAGTTATCAGCGCATTAAGTACTTAGATTAACGAAGCAAAGAAACCAGCAAAAATAATTATATAAAACAAATCTTATTTTTTCTTTGCAAGATTACTGCTTATCAGCGTTCGATTTAAAACAAAAATTCGTTCTTAATGTACGAATCTACTTGATACGCTGATAATCTAAAGACTAGGCGATATTTGCACCACCACGACACTTCATACAAATCATTTGTTAGAACAGTAATAATTTTGACGCTGTAATGGCACGGATTTTTTTTATCCGAAAAAAACAAAAAACGGTTTCTTTCATACGAAGAAAATGTGGAATTCAAATAGAACGACCGATGTCTTTCTTTCAAGGAATGGTACACTTAACTACAAGGATTTCATATGGTTTTTAATGAGAAGTGGTCGAGCGGAATTATGCAATTCAAAATTATATTTGTAGAATAAGTCAAATAGATACTCAAAATAGTAAACCGGATGGAATTCCGAATCAGAGCGCCTCTCAAGCAGTTCCCATGTTTGCGTGTATCATTTCGCTTTGTTTGCATAGAACCTGCTCACACCCAACATGAAACTTCAAAGGAAGCAGTTCTGCGTTAGGTACTTTCATGGTATTAAATTTTCTTAATTTTTGTTAATTTTTTTTAATAAAATGAAAATGTTGATACTAACATAATTTTACGGTTTCGGTTTTTTGACTTTCACTGTCACAGGTGTTTTAATGACTATTTTTTTAAATGTATTTTATGAAGGAAATTTATCGAATAATAGTACTACGAATTTCTTCTTTGTCCGGAACTACTTGTTTTATTCCACGGTAATTTTAAAGTTGCTACGATTGATGCTTCAGATTGTTTTTCTTAAAAAAATTGTTGCCGAAGATATTAATTTTCTGCAATTTTCAAAGTTCTACTAGCCAATCCGTAGAAAAGGATGTCTGCTGGGAAAACTTTCACTCAACGAAAAGTGCGTTTTATTAAGATTTTGTATCGAATTATGATGCATAAATCTTATGCGTAAATGAAATAAATATGAGTTATTTCCTACATGGATTTATTACTATAAAAGCAGGGATAAAAATAGAAATTGTCCGTATCGTGAACTATTACTTCCTTTGCCGTTTCATGCTCAAATGCATGAATGAACTTTCACCCAATGAAAAGTGTGTTACATTAAGATACTGTATGAAATTATCATGTATAAATCTTGTATATGAAATAAGCACGAATTATTTTTCGTTTTGATTTATTAGTATAAAAATAGCGACAAAGTAAGAATTCTTGGTACTGTGCACTACTGTCTTGTGTGTTTCATGTTGGGTGTAATCAGGTTTCTATGTAAACAAAGCGAAAGGATACACGCGATGTCGGGAACTACTTGAGAAGCATTCTGATTCGGAAGTCCATCCAGAAAAACTACATATACTGGTAATCCAAATTTTTTGGCGTGAAACAGAGATCAAAGTTTCCATCGCAGGTCAACCAGACAGCTTTTTCAAGGAAAGTAGATAGGAACTGCTTTTACTATAATTAAATTTCAAGTATAATTGCTGTACGCTATTAGTAAGGTCAAAGATAGACATCACTTGCAAACCTTCTTCCCTCTAAAATACAAAATTTGGTAATTTAGGTAGACTTCCAATTACGAACGCTTTCACGCAGTTCTCAAGTTCGCATGTATCGCTGCGCCATGTTTACATACTGCCGGCCCACACTCATAATTAACGAGCAAAGAAATTAGATCACTGTGCATTTTAAGTAAACTTTTTTTTAGAATAATAATAAGTTATATAATGACTCAGATTTTTTGAGAGGAACAAATTGGGAATGTATTTCATGAGGAAAAATTATTGAATAATAGTAAAACGGACTTTATCTGTGTGTGCGAAAGCAGCAGTTTATATCTTTCTGAGGAGTTAATTAAAGTTATGCAGTGCACAGAACGGAAAAAAGGATTTTGAAAGATAATTTTTTTAAGAACAGATTGCTAATCTTCTGTGGCAGATTAATTTTTTTAGGTTTATAACTTCCGAATTTCCCAAACGTACAGTGTTTTGCTCTCTATTTAAGGGATTAAATACTTTTGTGCGAAAAAACAAATGTTTGAAATAGTTTTTACAATGCGTTTTTAACTGCCTTTCTTTAGCGGTGTAACACTAATTTCTGCCCTAATAAGTTTATCTATTTGTAAAATATAAAAAATGATTTGTTTTATAGAAATGAAATGTTGAATTATAAATAATATTAGAAATGTATTTTTATCGAGGTTTTTATACAACCTGCTTTGTTGTTTTTTCTTGGTTTGTTGTTAATCAACTTTATTAAACGCACCCAGTTTATGAAATGATTCAGGAAACATATAAGTAAATTGTAAATACATTATTTTCCTTGAAAAATCACTCCGATTCGTTTCTGCTGTTATGTTTTCTGGTTTATCAAGGGCAACGGCGCTAGTATCTTTGTCTCGTGATGGTGTGCGTTAGTAGGTGTCATGTAAACAAACCTGAGCAGCGTACGGAACTACTTGATGCATAGATAATCGCAAAGGCTAGTCTTTTGGTTTTTTGTTTCAAAGCAGGTGCCGAATGCAGGTTTCAGATCCCTTTTAGAGGAATTAAAGTAATCAGTAGACAAAATGGAAGAAATTATTTAAGTACGTTATAATTAACCATTCAGAAGCAACTAACTACCATATGTACAATAAATGACTTCAGTTTGTCTATTGGTAAGCCCAAGAATTTGTGTTCTGCACCTCATGTATTGATTATTCTCCATCTCCATAGTCTAAATATATTTTATTCGAAAAAACAAATACCGTTTTAAATTGCAAGATTTATTTTTCTCTCATGCTTTCAATGTCGTTCTTTAGCTGCTGAGCTAGTTTCTTTGCCCCGTCATGGTTGGTGTGAATGGAATGAGGGCGGAAAGATATGCGAAACTGCTTGATGAGCTGCTAATTAGAAGTCCATATTAATTTCATCACACTTAAATGTCAATCCATCAGAATATAGATTTTTTGCTGTTTCTTTTATTTTTGTTTTTGTTTTGGAAGTTTAACGACCACCATGAGAAACACTGAGTGCTGTAAGCAGTCAGCCGGGCCAAATTTAGGTTTACTGGTTATAGCGAAGGGAGAGAGTCAGCATAGTAAGGCATGCACACCGCTCATGCCAAAAGGAGTTAGAATAAGACATCTGGAGATGCATTTGTCAATGGAGGAGTACTACTTTGCGTGAAACCTACAACCGCGAGCGTTGGCCATTAAAGTGTGGAAAAGCTGATGGTTTCCAAGGCGATTGCAATGCATTTTGTGTTGGCTGAATCGCATTCTTTCCTCTCAAATCTTTCTTACTTTGCATCGTAACTTGCTGCCAATGTGGGAGAAAGTGCTAAATTTATAAAATTCGTAATTAATTTGAGGCACCTCCCTGTTTCTATTTTAAATTGAAATTTACAAAACGTTATCCCAAGTTCAAAGTAAATATAATGTTAAAATTAAAACATTCATCCATTTGTGAAGTATAATTCATTTCGGTTTGATATTAACTCATTTCTGCAACCCAAAACCATCAGCTGAAACTGCATGAATATCATGTAAGCAAATCCTCCCACACTTTGCGTCTTAACGGTTAAGAGAAGCCACCATAATGTGCTTTAACTAGAAAATCCTAAGTGCATAAATGCACATAGTATAAGTGAATGATACGTGGCTAAGGAAATGAATCAATAACTACTATTTACAGTAGCAAAATACTGTTCTTCGCGTGTTCATACTAGCAATTTTAAGCAGAAGTCAACAGGTTCCTGTTAATATTAACTAAAAGCAAACTACAAGCAGCACAATCAAAAGGCTTACCCCAACTTTGAAAAGTAGGCCTGCATCCATTGTCGTCCGACTTCCTCTGCTAGTAAACGTACATCAGCAGTCGAAAAGACATATATCACAACGAACAGTAAAAACTTCTCTGATGTTAACTTCTTTGCATAAGCTATGAACACCTAGGTGTTCATAGCGAGAAAATGTCACACCAAGAAGACGTGAACGATTCTATTAAACAGAATGAACACCTAGGTGTTCATAGCTTATGCGACGAAGTTAACATACTGTCTTTTCATTCAGGCATGTCATATTACATCTGAGTCGATCGCGGAGGACTAGGCACTTGTGAACTCTTCCACTGATGAAGGCATAATACACTGCCGGACAATTGCTAAGGACGGATGACAATAGCAACGATAGCAACCATAAAATGGAAGGCAGGAAAATGTGGAAATTAGCATAAGTGCGAGATACAGAAAGACGTGTTGTGCGTATGCAAATTTTGGATTGCCGAACTTGTTCGTGACGTCATAGCGCTGATAAGAGATATAAAGGATTTGACGCGTATTGACCGTTGTTGTTCAAACGCAAAGTTGAAAGGGAAAGAATCAATTGACGAACTTGCCTAGATGATTTTACGCGTGACCGTATTATTGGCAAGATTGAAGAAGGGCGAAAAATAACAGATGTTGCCAGGGAGTTCGACGTCAGCCACAGTGTTGTTTCAAGGCTTTGGAAATAATTTCAAACAAATGGAGAGTGTATCAAACGTCACGGGGGAGGTCGTGTTCGCTGTACGACACCTGCAGAAAATCGGTACATAGTGCTATCAACAAAAAGACACCGGCGCAGTACAGCTAGTGAGGTAGCAAATCAGTTTATGGCTGCTACTGGCAAGCGGATCTCCCGAAAAACTGTCCCCAGACGTTTACATGTAGGAGGACTATACGCCCGCCGTCCTGTTGTGTGCATCCCATTGTCCAGACGTCACCGTACCGCCCGTTTGCAATGGTGCCATCAACATCCTAATTGGACTGATAACGACTGGTCTGCTGTCCTCTTCTCAGATGAGAGTAGATACAGTCTATCGTCTGATTGTCGACGACAACTGATCTGGCGTGATAGTGGTACTGCATATTGTCCAGCAAACATACAGGAAAGGGACCGATATCCGACATGTAGTGTCATGGTATGGGCTGACATCATGATCAATGGCCGTACGTCCCTCTATGTGCTTCCAACTGGGACTATGACTGGCCAACGATACATTAATGATGTTCTGCTACCTCATGTTCGCATGTTCCGTGGTGCTGTCGGTGATAGATTCATTTTCATGGACGACAACGAAACATGTCATCGAACAGTCGCTGTCCAGGAGTGTCTTGAGAGCGACGATATTCAACGCCTCGTATGGCCAGCACGTTCTACAGATCTGAATCCCATTGAAAATGTGTGGGATGCTTTGGAGAGGAGTCTTGCTGGTCACCAATGCCCTCCAATAAACAAGGACACCCTCATCCGTGCACTGACAGAGGAATGGGATACATTACCCCAACAGCTGCTTGATAATGTTGTGCAAAGCATGACACGACGCGTGGAATCTTGCATGGCCCTCCATGGTGGCCATATCCCGTATTGACATCTTACGCCGGAACGTCTGCGGACGGTAATTGCATTTTTTTAACGTTTACGTATTCTGCAAAAAATGGCCTTTTTGTCCCTTGAACACGTTCCAAAGCCTTCTGGATTTCAGAGCACAATAAATTGTCTTTCTTGTAATGTCCTGGCATTCTGACATTATTTTATTTCACTTGGCATCCAACCACACTTACTTTTTTATGCGCTATATAGCCGTTTATGATCCGTCCTTAGCAATTGTCCAGCAGTGTATTTGTCGAAACATGTTTGGATGCTGGTAGCATGGGTACAATGTAGATGGATGCTGGTAGCATGGGTACAATGTAGATAGGTTCCGTGGTTTTGTCATTTTCAACTTTTAACTTTTCTGGTTTTACTTTTCAATCGATTTCAATGTTCTCATTTCATTTGAATTTCACCATTTCGTACTTGGTTTAGTGCCGTTTCATTCAGGTTTTACTCAATTTGTCGTTTTTACCGTTCGTTGTGATATGTCTTTTCGACTGCTGATATATGTTCATTAGCAGAGGAAGTTTTTACTGTTCTTTGTGATATATGTCTTTTCGACTGCTGATATACGTTCACTAACAGAGGAAGCCGGACGACAATGGATGTAGGTTTACTTTTCATAGTTGGGGTAAGTCTTTTTTATTGTGCTGCTTGTAGTTTGCTTTTAGTTAATATTACCAGGAACCTGTTGACGTCTGTTAAAAATTGCTAGTATAAACACGTGAAGAACCGTATTTTGCTACTGTAAATATTAGTTATATATTCATGTGGTTTAACCTTGTACGATAATGTGGTATAACCTTGTACCATATCTCGGTGCGAAGTTGCACTTTTTGTTTGCAGCACACAGTGGTATATCTTTCCTCAGAAAGTAGTGCAGCTGGTGTAGCACCAGTTTTTGGTACAACCTACCGCAAAAATTTTAACAGTGAAAGATAGGGTAGTTGGTGTCCGATTGCTGGATTGGGTGTTCCTAATACACTGCCTAACAGAGAAAATGTCACACCACGAAGACTTGAACGCAACGCCATGCAAAAATCAGAGTGGGTGCACACGTACAAGTTATGCAAATAAGCCCATTTGCAGGCCAATCGCACAAACTGCGGGCGGGATATAAACGGACAATCAGTCGAGACGTCGTCACGGCCGCGAGAAGTGAGTGGTTCTACTGTAACCGTGTCTGGAGAACGAACAAGGGGTACCAATACCGTTAAGACGCCGTCGTACTCGATTTTGTCAAACGGATGAGTTCACGAGAGGTGTCATCGTAGGCCTTCGTACCGCCTGATGGTCCTTGCGTCGTATTGCGGAAGAAACGCACCATGATGCCACAACCGTCGGTCGCACTTGGAGACAGTGGTTCCAGGAAGGATCTGTGCAAC
Organism: Macrothele yani; assembly: GCA_039090855.1. NCBI lineage: Eukaryota > Metazoa > Arthropoda > Arachnida > Araneae > Macrothelidae > Macrothele > Macrothele yani. Next base: position 170,837,633 of record CM077004.1, read on the forward strand.
GTCGTGGGGGGACCGGAGCACAGAGACGGACGTCTGAGCGTACCGATCGTCGCGACAGGTGCCATGCCGTAGCGAACCCACAGGCCACAACGGACGACAATTTGCGGAGTGTACGGGGAGTCTTGGATGATCCGATATCGATGCGAACAGTGCCGCGCCGATTGGCTTCATCTGGAGCACAATCCCCCGACCTCTTGAGCATCTGTGGGACACGATTGGACGTTGGTTGAGTACCCTACCAACCCCGCAAAATGAAGATGAACTGTGGACTCGGATCAACACCACATGGTCCACGACACCCCAGGACTCTATTCGGACTCTCATTGCCTCGATGCCACGTCGGATTCAACGTTGTATCACCCAAAATGCGGCATACACTCCTTATTGATCATCCTGTATATTCGGCTACTGGAGCCTAGTCTGTATGTGACAATTAAATCATTTGTTCAGGACCTACTTGGCTATCTGTGTGTGCAGTTTGGTCTGTTTTCGAGCATTCCTTCAAGGTGTGGCATTTTCTCTGTCAGGCAGTGTAATTTACTACTTCATACTGACTCATAAGTTTTAAACCGACCTGTTTAGTGGGTGCAAAAGGTATACGTTTTCGTTTGTGTGTTCTGGAAGGAAACTAAACGGCATATCAACTAGTTGATAAGTTTCTTTTGCCTATATCGAAAACGTGTACGGTAATCTCAGCTGCATTAATTGCTCATTCGTGTAAGTAATAATTCGGGGTGCAAATTCTTTTTATATGAAACGTCTTCCTTTCGATAAAGTTAATCCTTTCAGTAAGAGAGGGTCAGTGATACAGTAATTATATTACAACCACCGTTTGATTTGATTCCATTAAACATAATGTTTTGAGTTCAACTCCTTCCAGTTGAGTATTTCCTAATAAATTTTTCAAAGCAGCGGATATTTCACCGTATTTCTCCATAATATGACATGAGACTGTTTCTCTTTCACATTTGTAAGTTTTAGTGTAATGAATAGAAAGCAAGCATTCTCCGGGTACATAAAAATGACAATAACTCATCACGTGTCCACTTTTCTTCTGAAAGAAGTACAAGCGAAAAAGCACTTGCAAATATGTACAGCAGTAGTTTAGTTTGAAACTGCTTGTGGTATGGATAGAAATATTCATAAAATATCAAGCAGGAGAATCTTTATAGTTTCAAATTGTACAGAGCGCAACAGTCGGAAAATTCGCAAGATACGGAATAAGCCTTCTGTTCTAAAAAAAAAACTAAATTGCAATATATATGATTTGTTAATACATTCGGTACAAAGCGTTTATCAAAACAGTACAAAATCAAGAGGCTTCGTGAAAATGTTACTTGAAAACAAGGAAACAATAGAAAAATTAATGAATGAAATACGGGATAGTAGAAACCAAAAATTCGCGCTGGATGATAATAAAAATTAAACAAAACAGGCTGTCAAAGCACGACGAATATCACGATCCGAACACCAAAGTGTCGGCTACTAAAAGATGACATTTATTTACAATTTAAAAAGATATACACCACACTAAGAGGTTAAAAATCAGTGACAACATCTGAACGGGGCTCAACAGTCTTCTCACTGGTTTTTATCGTCTTGGTGTGGTGTATATCTTTCAAATTGTAAACAAATGTCTTCTTTTAGTAGCCGACGCCTTGGTGTTCCTGATCATGATATTCATTGTGCTTTGACAGCCTGGTTTTCTTTTTCATTTTTGTTATCATCCAGCACGAATTTTTGGTTTCTACTATATCTGTGAGCTGCAACTTCAAAGTATTTACCTGATGCAATTTGGTACCCAGACACCTTTTTGACTTGATAGTGCAAGAAATGGAACGGGCTTTGAACATGTTCTACAAACTACGCCGAAAATTGGCTATTGAAGCGACCCATCTTGCGTTCCTACTTAACTGCAAGGCGTTACATTTCATTCCAAAATATCTTAGAATTCAATGTATAGCTCTCTCACGAAAGGATAATGGCATTCTTTCTACTGCCGAAGTAAGGCATCTTACTGCCGAGATTCGAGGAAAACGTTGCTCTTTGGACTATCTAAATAGGAAATCATACCTGGCATACTGCCATTTTGCCCGCAGAGTTGAACCTCTCCTATTTAGTAAGCTATTAACAATTTTTTACAGTATGATTTATTAAACCACTGAACGGTTTCAATTGACTCACATTCATAAAATAAGATGTTTAGTTTCTGAGTCTGAACGATGTGGAACTAGTTACCATTCGCCTCGTCAAGACGTTACTCTTCAGCCAACATACATTAATCTCAGCTCCACTGTTCTAAATTCAACTCAACAAACTGCATTGTCTCACGGCTGTAAATACTCATACACTCTGTCACACCCATGCAGTATTAAAACTGTTGTACAAGTTGAAACCGTGATTCGTGCACTTACGGAGAATTACCGAGATTCTGCAAGACATTCTGTAGCTCATACCGTCTCCCGAATGTACACTACTCAAGCTGGAGTTCAACAAAAGAAATTAAAGTACGAAAGAACACAATTACTAGAACTTGCAAAGAATCCTTTAATTGCAATCATCTCAGCTGACAAATCACCACAAATTGTCATTTTGGATAAAACAGTGTATCATACTAAAATGCATGACGCCATTGCAGATAACTCATAAGATCATTCAGTCAGATCCTACTCCAGCCACAATTTCATCTTTAAGTAAATTGCGTAAACAAGGTTTTTTACCCTCCAGCATTGCTCAGTGTATGCATACACCCCCTGGCCCACGCCTGAACTATTTGGGAAAATCAAACTTCATAAAACTGGTCATCCACCTCGCTCTCTGGTCTCTAGTTCCTGTAATCCTACCAGATCTTTAGGGAAAGCTTTGGATTTTTTTCTTGCTCCTCTTATTCAGTCATCTAGTCTTTCCGTTCGCAGTTCTACTGATGCTTTGAACAAAATTAAATCTTTCCGTCCTACCGGACCCTTCATTTTAGCCTCTTTGGACGTCGTATTCCTGTTCCCCAGTGTCCCCGTTTCAAGTCTTCATAATATTATACAGTCTAAACTTTTGCTAGTTCCGAACTTAAACCCTCTTGAATCTGAGGCTATTATGTCAGCTTTAAAGCTTGTAGTTTCATGCACTTATTTTGTGTTTGACGAAGTCATTTACCAACAAAAAGCCCCCCATGGGTTCTCCACTCTCTCCCGTTCTTGCCGAATTTTTGTTGCAGTCTTTGGAAGAATATGCCATTTCCACTTCTCCGTTGAAACCCGCATTTTATATTCGTTATGTCGATGATATTTTATTGTTCTGGTCTTTTACCTTCGAAAAACTTACAAATTTTGCAGATCTTATGTCTGCACAATATCCAACTATTAACTTTACGGTGGAACTGGAGGAACAGGGATCGTTTTCTTTTCTTGATTTCTTACTTACCCACACATCTAGTCCCTGTTTGTTAAGTTATTCAGTTTATCGGAAACCTACTTTTTGTCCCGCACTTATTCCCTTGGTTTCAAAATCGCTTTATTCTAATTTATCATAAGAAAACATAAGAGGGAGACGTACAGTATTGGGCATCTCACTGGGAAATAATACAAAACTGTTAAAAACATGATGGTATATACATTGCAATGACAATGGGGATGAATAACAAAATGCTGCAAGCAAAGCTTATTGAATAAAAAAATTGCAGAAGTGACAAAGAGAAACACATCGTGTCACATGACATTGGCTGGGCATGATTTACAGGATAACACAGGCGAAACAATAGTACACAATTAGAAAAAAGAACAGCACAAACACCGCCGTGAAGGTAAAACATTACATACATGAGATAAAAACACAGCGTGCACAATTGTGCAAGTTATTTAACGAGGGCACCAAAGCAACATAATACAGGCGGGGTGAAAGTAAGTAATGTACACGAGTAAGCATGAAAATACACTGAGATGGCATTAGCATTCACAATTCAACGGTAGTGTGGATTGCACGAGTCGTAGAGTGGAGGAGGGCCACCAGGGTGCCACGGAACTCAGCAAAGGAGGTGTAGAATGTCCTAGGGTTCTGATAGGTGTAGCAGTCCAGAATCAATCGCAAACCATGGAGCGGCCGGCGCCCAGGTAGCATAGAAGGTGGCTTCTCGACGACTGGAAGAAGCCGACTGGTACTCCAGGCGGAGTCGAGAAAGCAATCGATCTTGAAAATGGCACAAAAGTGCTGCGCTGGCCTGGTGTAAAGAGACCGGCGAGGAAATGCTGCGGAGTTGTTGAAGGTATACGTAAATAACGTGTTTAACCAGCACGAAAAGATAGGCACATACTGAAGGAAGAGTTGTAGGTGGATGAGCCCGCAGAAGAAGATGTCTGTAGGCAGTGAACGGAAGATCTTGAGAACAAGAGCGACTGGCAATCCGGAAAGCCTGGTGGAGGAGAGGCATCAGGATGGGACAGTAAAGGTAGACGTGAGAAACGTCTGCCTCCTGTGCGCAGAAGGAGCAGAGAGGGAGGAGAGAAGAGACATGCGAAAGAGAAAATACGGAACAGGGAGGCGATGGACTCATAAGCGTTATAACGAAGTAAATTTCTCCGTCATTTCTGTCCACGCCAGGATTCGAACCCGGATCCCCTCATTCCGGAATAAGTTGCTCTACCAATTGAGCTACGCGGACGTTTTATTCTGATTCCTATCTGCCTTTATGTCGTGTGCGTCCTTCTGGCAGGTACGTCACATCTCCTGGTACGTTACATCATCTCCCCCTTATTTTTTTTTTATTTTTTTTTTCGAAGTGCTGGAGAAGGGATTCTCTTATTTTTCCTATCTCGCGGTGTGGAAATAACATCACACAATTGCGAGATTTTGAACGGTCGGGTCATCCGGAAAGTTCGGGCGCCATTGTAACGAAGTAAATTTCTCTGTCATTTCTGTCCACGCCAGGATTCGAACCCGGATCCCCTTAATCCGGAACAAGTCACTCTACCAATTGAGCTACGCGGACGTTTTATTCTGATTGCTATGTGCCTTTATGTCGTGTGCGTCCTTCTGGCAGGTACGTCACATCTCCTGGTACGTTACAGCTTGCTGTTTTGCGTTTCTTGGTAAGACGCTCGTTTTTACACTCTTCCTCCAATCAACTACGGCGCAAAGAACTTAATAAAATTGTTGAGATTGCACAAACGTTCGGCTTTTCAGCTAAGACCGTTTTTAAGCTGGTACAAGATTATAATCGTTTGGCTTTCCCTACTTTGCAAAGTTTTAGTTCCACCCCTAAGTTTATTGGTGCTATTGATTTTCTTCCTCTTCTTGTAAATATACTTAATAATTTATGTAGAAAGTACGACCTTGATTTTGGCGTTCGTACAGTCAATAACTTTAAACTTGTGCTCAGAGATCGTGACCGAATACCTCTGCATAAGAAATGTGGTGTGTACAACTTACCGCTTTCCTCAAATGTTCCAGATCTTACAGATTCATGTTATATCGGTTCTACCCTCCGCAATTGGGGGGTGAGAAAGGCAGAACACCAATACACTGTACGCCGAGGATTACTTTCAACTGCTTTAAGTAGGACTGTTCTTAAAGGTGAATATAACCTTAATTGGGCACAAACAACAATTATTGCGACAGCCCCAAATAAACATGCCTCACTGTTTGCAGAAAGCTTATGTATCTAAAAATTCTCTTCAATCTGCTGTAATGATGATCCCCCTGTACTCGTTTCCCAACCCTGGCTGAACTTAATGAACGAGTTCGACCACATTACTAATGTTGTATATATAAAACTATAAAGTTTTACGTTACTCAATTATTTTTTTATATACACTGCTGGCCACACAAAATGCAGCACCAAGAAGGAAGCATCCGATTGGCCTGAAATTCGCAGCATGAGTCGCCCGCGAGAGGACATGCAGACGATTAGCATTGCAGGGATATGCAAATCATGTGCGCCCGGCACGCCATTGAGAAGCACTATAAGAAGGGTGCACAGAAGGCGGGGTGTAAGTAGTGGAAGTGTGTTGTGTTGCCGGACCTGTGCGGGGGGAGCTTTCTGGTGCCTCGTCAGAATACGGCAGTCATTCCAGCACATTTCGGAGTTCGACAGAGGAAGAATAGTGGCTTATCGCGACAGCGGTTTATCGTACCGAGATATCGGCGCCCGTGTGGGACGACATTCAGCCACAGTGAGGCGAGTATGGATTCGGTGGGTGCAGAAGGGACGGACAGACAAACGTGAGCGATTGCCCCAGCCCCGGCACACCACTGTTCGAGAGGACCAGCATATTGTGCGGTGGGCATTGACGGCTTGCACCGCTACATCACGAACGTTAGCGCAGGAATTAGGGTTTGTTGCGCAACAACATGTTGCGGCACCGCGGCGAGAGACTGTATGACGCCTGCATTATGCATCGCCATACCGGTCCGTTGCCTGGTGTTATGGTTTGGGGCGCAATTGAATATGACACCCGCACCCATCTGGTACGCATCGCCGGTACACTCAACAGCCACCGCTACATCTCCGACGTTCTGGAGCCTGTAGTCCTCCCTTACCCGCAGGACCTGCCAGCGGCCACGTTTCAACGGGACAATGCGCGCCCGCACGTGGCACGCATCGTGCAACAATTCTTCACGGCCCACCAGGTGTCACTACTGCCGTAGCCCTCCTGTTATCCCTATATTTCGCCCATCGAACACGTCTGGTCGCTGATCGGCAACCAAGTGGCCCGGTAAGCACCACCCGCGGCTACGCCTGATGAACTGTGGCAACGTGTGGAAGCAGCCTGGACCGACATACCCCAAGCCCACATCCAAAGCCTCTTTCGTTCGATGCCACGGCCGTTATTGCCAGCCATGGGGGACACACGAACTATTGATGTCTGCGTGTTCCGTAAGTCGCACGGGCCTGTAAACTCAATCGTTTCATCTTTGTATCTGTTGTAATGTGTCCAGTAAATCTGCCTTTGCTATCTCATGTCCTTCTTGGTGTTGCATTTTGGTTGGCCAGCAGTGTACATGATTACAGATTATCCGCTGGCAACACGTTACTACCTCCCTGGCAGGGCATGATGGTCAACTTTCAACTTGTATATAAATGTTCATGTGCACGTTTCATTCTGTGTCACTCGACCTAAAGATGGGTGCTTTAGAAGCCCCGAAAGATCTTGTCGCTGATTTTTAACCTCTTGGTGTGGTGTATATCTTTTTAAATTGTAAATAAAAATTGTTGTAATTTGTGTTCCAGATCGTGATATTCATCGTGCTTTGACAGCCTGTTTTTTTTTTTTTTCATTTTTGTGAAATACGGGATTACACCATTGTACAATACAAATTTGGAAAATGTGAATCCGTTTATTGGTGTAAATATGACATGGGTGCTAATTCAGATAATAACAGAAAACTTGCAAATTTCGTCGTCCTCGATAGAACCTGCGTCTCCCAGGTAGCGTCCGAGTATGCTAAATACTACACCACGCGGAACGACCAAGTTGCAAGTTTCTTATTAAGTTGAATATAACCATCACAGCATTCGTTAGTCAAAGCAATCGACATGGCATTCATATATAGCGATTCTGGATGTTTTGAATTCATTCCCGTTATTACCTCGAGGCGCAGAATATCCATGAATGAAATACGGGATTACACCATTGTACAACACGAATTTGGAAGATGTGAATTCGTTTATTGGTGATATTCTGCGCCTCCGGGCAATAACGGGAATTAAAACCTCCAGATTGGCTATATAAGAATGCTGGTTGGTTCGCCTAGCGAATCATGTGATGGATATATTCAAATTAATCGGAAACTTGCAACTTGGTCGTTCTGAGTGGCGTAGTGGTTAGCATACTAAGGCGCTATCCAGGAGACGCGGGTTCGATTCTCCCTCCAGGACGACGAAAATTTTAAGTTTTCGGATATCATATGACTTACCATTCATGTCATATTTACACCAATAAACAGATTCTCATCTTGTTTAAAGTACAATCGCTTCTATGCTGCCAAATCACACCACTCTTTCAGAAGCAGAATAGCGGCAAATGGTATTATTTCTTCTTGCAGTTTTGTACAACTGCTGCTTCAGCGTGAACCATACTGTCTTCTTTTATGTCATCTAGCTCGTCTTCACAACTATTCTCGTCGTATGTTGCTTTGCTCGTCATTTCAGTTAAAGTATTATGCGATTTCCTGAAGTTCGCCAACTACAACGTAAAAGCTTTTTGCCATTGGTTGAATCCGAACTCATGTCTCCCGGCTCCGGAGTCAGGTTTTCTCCCCACTGAACTACACCGACCTTAGTTCATCGCCGCAACTTGCCGTTTTGACTCTTGCGTGACCCCAGTGGTACGCTACATACATCATCCCCTTGAGAAATGCATGGGGGACGAAATCGCAGGTTTCGGGTTAGCCGATAAACATGCTGCAAGTAGCTCGCAACAGAAGAAGGAATTCTGATTAATTCCAGTTAATGTGTAAAAGAAGCATCACACAATTTTCTCGATCATCACTGCCAGGAGATTCATTTTTACGTTCGGGAGCCAATATAACTTAAAGACGTTTCGGCGATGATAGAATTCTAACCCACTTATTCCCGCTCCGGAGCAGGTTATTCTCCCCACTGAACTACACTGACCTTGGCTTATCACTGCAACTTGCCGATTTGACTCTTGGGTCACCCCAGTCGTACGCCACACATCTTAAACATTAGTGATCGAAATATTTACGTCCCAGAAACTGTTGGATCAGGCTGCTTACGTTTTTAGGTGCAGGATATACCGTTTTGTTTTGAGCTTCTTTCTCGCAAAAGCTTCCTGCGAGATTAGCGGCAATTTTCATCACACCTGGATGCACACACACACACATGGCTCGGGAATTCATTATAGAGCCCATGTTACATTAATCTTTACCAAGTAGCAGACGACATTGTTTTTAGTAGCTGTTTCTTCCAGTAAGAATCACACCTTGCGTACATGCTTTAAGCACTCTAAGAAACTGATCAGTTCTCTGCAATAAACTGTGTGGCGTAAAAGAAGTCTTGATCTTTACGCTAACTTAAAATATCAACATACTAATAAATTGTTCCTAAATGAAACAAACCTTAACGGCCAGACAAAACATATAACCAGAAGTCAACTTACGGAAAATGTCCTTTATTCGGAATGGAATCACAACACTCTTCACACATTTATCTCAGCCGCCCCGGTGGCGCAGTGGTCTAAGCGATGGCCTCTGATCATTCGTCCGTAAGGGGTCCGGGTTCGAATCCCGGTGAGGCATGGATGTTGTGTTTGTCTTACGGCACTGGTTCTCTCCCTTCCCTGGAACCAGTGACTCTAAATTAGGGACGGGCGACTGCTTATAGCCCATTGAGTTGATCACGGTGGTCGTTAAACCTTCAATCAAAAAACAAAAAAACAAAAAAAAAACATTTATCTCAACACTGTTCAATTCTCTCGTACAACACTTTCTTAACAACGCTCATCATAATCGCTCACAATAATAGCTCTTATCAACACCCCTCATACAACAGATCAGTCGTCGCTTTTTATCTCTTGTTCTTATCTTATTACATGCATACGTCACGTGCATTCAACCTCAAATGTGTTGCCAAACGTATTCGTTTGAAGGAAAAGATATTTCGTTAAGCGTGAAGAATACTGAGAATAAACTCAAGATTTACACAGGGAAAGAAACTAAAAAAGGAAAGTTAATCTAGAATATACGTCACAACTGGTTGCATAACTTTATAACAACAGGGTACTGATTCAAACGTGAATCAATTCCTTTCCATTTGAAGTAATCGCTTCGCCTTTTCTAGGGTTTATATCAAACAGACAAAGCTGACAAGGAATTTAGTTTTAAGACAAGAGATCAAGCTGATTTGCAAACAATTACGAAATGTAATTCAGGATATCCGTGAGCTTTCAGCAAGCAAGCATAAGTTCGCTTTCTTCGCGCTGTACGCAACCTGACGTTTCTCTTTCCTATCAAGAAACTAGAATTTTCGATGGATCGGTTATTATCGGAATTAACATCCATGTTTTTATATCAGGCAACAAAAATATGATGATTATTTCCTGTTTTCTTTGTATTTGCAGAACATTATGGTTTCTACCCAAATCCCTATGCAATGTACCCATACGAACAGATGCCATCGGATCTGCAGTGGCCGCCACCTTCTTTCTACCAGGCGAATGAGTATATGTTGCCACATTCTTCCCTTTTGGGACCAGGCTACATGCCACCAGTGGGCCTTTCACCGTATGTCCGAATGCCACCAGGTCGAGGGAACAGTTTGCTCAGAATGAGAGCATTGAAGAAAAGCAGAGGTTTCCAACACAATGTTGGAACTCCAAGATTCATCGTAAGTGAATTTAGCAAATTAATATATTTGTACTTTTATGAAATATCTCATTTCACGTTGATGTCAAAGTACTTTTTTTCTTTATCACACACACACAAAAATCCTTTGCAATTGTCACCATGATACTCCGCAATATTTTGATCAATAGAGCAATCGAAAATCATCTGAACGTTTGATACAGAGAATTCAAACAGCGTAAGCATTGCGCTAAAAGACAATAGAAGAGTTTTACTGTTCTCATTCGGAAACCTGCATATCGTTTCTTTTCCTTTTTGAGGAGCTGAGGAAAGGGAAGTAGGAGTTAAGGTGGACGTCAAGCAATTTTCCTTCCTATACTTCCAATGGAAAAATTCCTGTACACATTTTCTTCACAGTTATTGCGTTCCCAAGGATGAAAATTTGAACATCGATTACAATAGCTTACTTTTATAACTTGGAATACTTAATATTTTTTAAAACATAATAATAATTATGCAATCCAACATTTTTTTGTCTACTGACGTCATCAAAGTACAAGTTGCGCCATCTTTTTTCTGGTTTCAACACCACCAAAGGAAAAGTTATTGATTTTTAATATAATTATGGTTATGTTTTAGAAAATATTAAGTATTCCAAGTTATAATATGAAGTTATTTTAATTGGTGTTCAAATTTTCATCTTTGGGAACATACTAATTGTGATGGAAATGTGTGCAAAAGTTTTTCCATTGGAAGTATAGGAAGCAAAATTACTTGACGTCCACCTTAAAGGAACCAGTGGCTCGGAATTAGAGCCACTGGTTCCATGTGTCGTCGTGTAAGTATCAAGCATTCAACTTTGTTCCCGTGAAGCACGTTGAGGGATTTTGTTTCGGAAAAAGGTATCACATGATTTCCGAAAATGTTGTTAAGGACCCATTTTTACTTAAACAGAGCCCAGTAACCTGGCTGTTGTTATTTAGGAAACAATGTGTCCAATGATAATTATTAGAGATGTACTGCCATATCAACGGAACTTTCCGAAAAAAATATTATGCCTGAAAATAAATTAGTTTTATCCACTTTCCTTTTCTATGTTGCCGCTTTCATAATAAAGATCCTAAGAGCTATACCAGCTATGTAATAAAATATTATACACCCACATCTATCAACAAATGACTTCCGTAGTTAGGTGTAACTGATCATTTATTTATTTACTAGCCGACCTTTCGCACCTCAACCGAGGTGTGAAAGATGATTAGTTACACCTAATTACGGAAGTCATTTATTGATAGATATGGATGTATAGTATTTTATTACATGTAATTGCTATTCTTCCGGGCAAGATGTCAAATCTCTGTTGTTATTTAATCTACAGAAGGTGCAGGTTAATGCTAGAGATAGAACGATGTCATCTTGATTTTTTGACAAGTTGTATTCTTTCTTTATATTTCAAATCATGTAATTTATTCTTAACAGTTGTATAAAGCCTTGAAAAAGCCCTCCGTTGAGGTGCGAAAGCTCGGCTAGTAACTAAATAAATGATTAGTTACACCTACCAGCGGAAGTCATTTATTGATAGATATGGGTGTGCAATATTTTATTACATGTAATTGCTATTCTTCCGGGCAAGATGTCAAATCTCCGTTGTTATTTAATCTACAGAAGGTGCAGGTTAATGCTAGAGAGAGAATGATGTCATCTTGATTTTTTGACAAGTTGTATCATTTCTTTATATTTCAAATCATGTAATTTATTCTTAACATTTGTATGAAGCCTTGAAAAAGCCCTCCGTTGAGGTGCGAAAGCTCGGCTAGTAACTAAATAAATGATTAGTTACACCTACCAGCGGAAGTCATTTATTGATAGATATGGGTGTGCAATATTTTATTACATGTAATTGCTATTCTTCCGGGCAAGATGTCAAATCTCCGTTGTTATTTAATCTACAGAAGGTGCAGGTTAATGCTAGAGAGAGAATGATGTCATCTTGATTTTTTGACAAGTTGTATCATTTCTTTATATTTCAAATCATGTAATTTATTCTTAACATTTGTATGAAGCCTTGAAAAAACCCTCCGTTGAGGTGCGAAAGCTCGGTTAAAAAATAAATGAATGATTAGTTACACCTAACTGCGGAAGTCATTTATTGATAGCTACACCAGCTGTTAAAAATTTTAAACCTCTGAAAAATCCTTTTTTAGTATTGTGCTGAATACTTCTAATATTAGATGGCTGGATTGATGATGGTAAAGTGATGATTGCAGGGATTTTTTATTTTTACGTACGGAGAACATTCGAAAGGCTAGGTGCACATGGATTTTGACAATCGTTGACAGTGGTGGGACTTTTTCAGTATCAAATAAAGAAGCAACCAAGGGATTTCAGTTGCTGGAGTTCTACTTACTCTATCTGTTTCGTTAGCCAATAATGAAGAAGAAAATTGTGAATGTAAATCACAGTGCGGTGATAGAACTTTTAACGAAAGGAAGAATTGTGCGGCCCAGTATTCGCAAACACAATGTTAAAAGTTACGGATGTTTACACCATCCTGTGACTCCCTGAAACAGCTCATTGTCCTTGAGGACTGAGAATAGAGCCGTAGCTAGGTCTCGAAACCAGGATGGGGGGGGGATAATTGCTCATCGGGGGAGGGGGACTCTGGGCTTAACGACAAACTATATTTATCCACGAATGTAGATGCAAGTTTTGCTTCGTATTTTTGCTTTCGTTGATTTACTTTACTAGCGAACAATTTCTCCGTGCCGAAAAGTAAAAGGAAAAAAATGAAATAAAATTAAAAATATGAAAAAGAACGGAAAAGGGATTGGAGGAGAAAACTCAACTCACCTGAAATATAAACAATAACAATAAATCACATTATCACAATCTATTTGACTGAGGTCTAGTTGCAGGGTCATTATCGCTGAAAGTCAGATAACTCCTAACTAGCATGAAAAAATTATTTATTTCTTAGTTTACTTTTCTGGTTCCTTTTAATGGATCTGCGCAATGGCATCGAGAAGTTACTGATGCCGAATTCAGGCTCGTTCTTCTGCGTAAATCGTGCATTCTTCTTCGCCATAAGAAGAATTAACCTCGCATTCTTCTATTTAATCGATCATTCTTCTTCGCCGGTGCTTGGAGGTGGCCTCTTCTTACCGTGGTCAACAATAAAACCTCTCTTCTCTAGTCAAAAACCAAAATCCCTCAGATTTCCGCCAATGAGCATTTCTTCTCCCACACATGCATCGTAAACCATTCCTACTGACCATAGGTAGGAAGAAATTGCAAGCTTCTTCTCTCGCACAAAGATATCGCTTAATAGCACTATTTTACATCTCGAAGAGGGGCAGATTCAACAAAGACATTCCCACGATGAGACATCTTTTTAGGCTCTTACCCACCTGGTATTTTTTTTAACAGCAGTGCTCAGCATCTGATAGTCACTTTCCAAGAGACAAAATATATTTCATCCGTATTTAATCGATCATTCTTCTTACGCACCAGCCTCCTCTTCTCCTTCTCTTTACCCGTTTTTTTTTTGGGGGGGGGGGGTCGGGGGGAGTAATTTCTTTTTTTTTTTTATATATTTTACGTTTCTCAAAATATAAATCAATGAAAGTGAGTGATTTCTCTCTTCTCTGAGCCTTAGCAGCAACAAGCCCGATGCTCACGTGGAAGAAAATCATTGGCTTAACTGTTCCTACTCATTCACTTCGAGAAGCAATTTCCTTTTAGTTTTCCAATGTTCATGCTGTATTATTTCAATTTTGCTTTTATTAAGAAATGTACAATACACGAATAAATAAGGTGAAGTATTTATGCTTATAATGAAATACAAAAATTATTTTCATAAAACAACGAAAATAAAAGTTCAAGGAATTTACAACATCGTCCTTTTTCCAGAAAGGCCTTGCTTGTTTTGCAGGGGGAGGGGAGGGGTGACTGAGTTCCCTCTAGCTTCCCTGCCAGCTAGAGCCCTGCCTGCCTGAGAGTACCTGTCAGAGACGATGAAAACACCCAGAAGGTCACGAAGGCGTGACTTGAGGACATAATAAAGCGATTCAGTCTGACTGTGGATAGCTTATAAGAGGTTCCAAGAGAGCGCTCCCGGGTTCGGGCCGCGGGTGGCCTAGTGGGCAACGTTCGTGACTGCCACGGAAAGGACCTCAGGTTCGATCCCAGGCAGGTACGAACGCTCGATCCACTAAATATACGCCGTGCGTCGGATGGGCACGTTAAGCCGTCGGACCCCGGGTACTGGCCCCCGGTAATAAATAAGGGCGTCTTCCTCCCTCTTTCTACTTCGCTCCCGTGCCACTTTCCTATCGGGCAATCTAGCCCAAATCTCCTAGCTTCCTATTTCTAAGGGTTGTTTAAGCCTTGGGGTCAGACACTCCCTTCCTAAAATCCTCTACATATGATCATGATCATGCTCCCGGGTACTGCCTCCTCGGTAATAAATAAGGGCGTGTACCTCCCTGATGTTATTAATATTATTAATAACATCTATGAAAATCCAAGTGCAAAGATTAGGCTGTTTGAAAATACAACACACATAAAAATTGGAAAGGGAGTGAGACAAGGTGACACCATATCTCCGAAGCTCTTTAATGCCACATTGGAGGGTGTTTTTCAGTCACTGAGCTGGGAAAACAAGGGGATAAAGATTAATGGAGATTATCTAACCCACCTTCGTTTTGCTGATGACGTAGTCATTTTTGCAACTAGCCCATCAGAGCTGCAGAGTATGATCCAGGAACTTGCTGACAAGAGTAAAGAAGTGGGATTAAAAATGAACTTTCAGAAGACAAAAGTGATGTTCAATGCTTTTACAAGAAACGAAGATTTATCGATTGATGGAGAAAAGCTGGAGATAACAGATACGTACGTTTATCTTGGACAGCAGATATCAAGTGAGGGTCACATTGATGAAGAAATTAATCGGCGTACAAAACTTGCCTGGAGAGCTTTTGGAAGAAACAGCATAATTTTCAAGAGCAATATGCCATTATGTCTTAAAAGAAAAGTGTTTGATCAATGCATCCTTCCAGTGCTTACGTATGGTGCAGAGACGTGGACCTTAACTAAAAGAGACATACAAAGGCTGCAGACAACTCAAAGCAGCATGAAGAGGTGCATACTTGGTGTAACCAGGAGAGATAAGAAGAGGAACTCGTGGATCCGAAAAATGACAAGAGTGGAAGACATCATGATCAGAGTTAAATCCCTGAAATGGCAATGGGCTGGACATACTGCCAGAAGGACAGATCATCGATGGACAGCCGAAATTTTAGATTGGATTCCAAGGGACAGGAAAAGACCCAGAAGAAGACCACATGGGAGATGGGTGGATGAAATTCGAAAGTATGCAGGGGTGACATGGAGGAGACTGGCACAAGACAGACCGTTGTGGAGGAAACTTGGGGAGACCTTCGTCGAGCAGTGGATTGATAATGGTTGACAATGATGATGACCCCCCCCCTTTATACCTCGCTTCCGTGTCACTTTCCTATCGGGTGCTCTAGCCTAAATCTCCTAGCTTCCTATTTCTAAGGGTTGTTAAAGACCCGGGGTCAGACACTCCCAGTGTTGCATGCAGAGAGTTTTTTTCGGGGGGGGGGGCAATTACAAATTTCGAGGGGGATAAAGCTTGTTGACTGATTATATACATATAATCACACTTTTGTTATTTATATATGTATATTAATATATATAAACGTTTTAAATAGAGTACACAAATTGTCTTATGCCTTTATATCGCTAATGCAGATTCCAAGAAATACATACAGGTGATTAAAAATGCTAAAATGTTATTTGATTTAATTCAGTAATGGACTACGGATTTCCCCATGGGGTGGTGTAAAATATTGAGGACGCAAGAAAAGGCAAGGCTGTACTGGAGAAAATTCCCCCAAGACATTAGGAGTGGTAAAAATGTCCTCGCCTTACGACAAGCGTGTTTCTGATTATTAAGGAATCATTTCAGTGTTACGTGAAAACGTATTGTGTAAGCCATTCCACAGCTATTTGGTTTTAGACCCTTAGATTATTTAGATTAGCAAATAGTAGTAAAAAAACCAAAAACTAACTAACCTATTCGATGCCAGTTTGAGGTGCCTCGACATTTTTTTTTCTTTTTTTGTCACAGAGTGTAAACAACCACTGCCAGGGAAAAAAAACTTATTATGGGAACAATTTCTAGTAATTTGTGAAAAATTAGGTAGCAAATATTTTGTTGTATTGGAAGCCCTAACATCACGTTAGCTACACTGAAGCTTAACCGTATACATCGAAAGTCGGCATCCAGAAAACTGAAATAAAACTGAATGCCAGCTTACAAAATATTTTTATGTATTGCAGTGCAAACACCTCTATAATGTATTAGCTTTATTTACTTTCCGCTAAGCTAATTATTATGAATGAATCTCTTCCTACCAGCTAGCTAATGATATACTTGTACTAAGCTTCAAAATAGTGAATTCAAAAGAGTGTTGTTACTAGTTAATTATGAACGTAAACAAAGTCTCAACGCTGGTTATTTATAGGAATCAAATAAATGTTATAAACCTAACAGCCAGACAGAGGTCTGACAAAAACTATGAATTGAGAAAGACTGAACTTACTGAAAACTTCTTTATTTCTAAGACTCTTGGTCAACTAAGGCACACACTACACTTGTAGAACAATAATAAATAATCACTCCTCGTATTATACACGCTCTCGCTTAACGACCACAAGCTCTCCTCATAACAACACACAACGCTCCTCATAACAACACACAACGCTCCTCATAACAACACACAACGCTCCTCATAACAACACACAACGCTCCTCATAACAACACACAACGCTCCTCATAACAACACACAACGCTCCTCATAACAACACCACACAAGCTCCCTCGATGAACGCGCCTATATACTAGCTACCACCACGTCATGACTTACACTCATTGCCAGATCTCATTCATCGGGTGAAATAATATTTCGTTCAGTAGGAAGATAATTTACATAGTAAAATAAAATAACCAGAGATAGTAAAATCAAAAGGAAAGTGAATATAGAGTATACGTTACATCATCTCCCCCTTAATTTTTCTTTTTTTTTTTCTCTTTTTTTGTTTCCGAAAAACCTATCAATTTTGGAGTGTAAGTCTTACATTTCGTTGATTGACGTTGCTCGACCTCTTTTTTGTTTTGTGGTTTGGTGGTAGCCGTATTTACATCATCAAACTTGGCATGACAATTTACGAAATCTGTATTCGACTGTGAAATTTGTATTGTTGCACAAAACAAACCTGCATCGGCATACTTTCCTTTTATTCTGCCATTTCAAATTACGTTCGCAGTATTCGTTGAAATACATACCAACTGTATCAGCAGCGAAGTTTGCCCGGAGCTGCCTAACAGTAACAATTTTATTATTTTAATTTCAAATTACGTTCGCATTATTCGTTGAAATACATACCAACTGTATCAGCAGCGAAATTTACCTTAAGCTGCCTAACAGTAACAATTTTATTATTTTACCCCTAAGCACATAGATATATATAAAAAAAAGTGGATTAGTAGATGGACATAGAAGAAATATAAAAAAAAACACATATATACACAAAAAAGAATGCATAGGCCCACACGAAAAAAAGAAATTCTGACACGCCAACTGGTCGTGCAGGAAAAACAACAAACTGAGAAAAGAACCTGTCCACGAGAACTTACTTATCTCGAGGACGCATAAAAATCTCTAGTGCGATAACGTTTTCCAGGCCTAATTGGACTGGTAAAATCAGGTGGCTTCGATCTCTTCAGGGACTGTAATGGATCTGCAACATCGGTCTGCTGTCGGTCAGGAAATCCCGGCTGCTGACGGGAACGGTCAGGAATGGCGGAAATCCGTCGGTCCGAAACGGCTGAAGTCTGTTGGTCCAGAAATCCCTGCGGCTGAGTAGAACGGTCAAGAACGGCTGAAGTCTGTGGGTCCAGAAATCCCTGCGGCTGATAGGAACGGGCTCCCCCAGGCTTTTGATATGAAGTCCCTTTGTGCTGGGGCCCGTTATGTCCTTCCAGTATTCTCTTGGACGGACGTGTCTCCGGCCACATCGTTTGCTTTCGCTTACGCCCTCGTGGCATGAGAGTAGCAGCAGGCATCGGCCCTGTTTGCCCTGAACGTAGGTTCCAGGGGCGAAACCCGGGCGGATGCAAAGATTTTTTCTGCCTTCGTCGCTGTTGCGGCGAAGCAGATTGGGGAGACAAGTCACGTTTGCCCCCAGCCTTTGGTGGTGCTGGACGGTTTGTTACATGAAATTTAGTGTTCATAACTGATAAGTCAGAAATGTCTGAAGCCTCTGAGTCGCTGCTGTAATGCAGTGGTCGTGCAGGGCGATGTTTAGATTTGCCTATAGGAATACTTTCTGACGAGGTATTCAGAGAAGAAGTAGCCCGCGTTGGTGCAGAGTTATCCGGAAACGGCGCAGCAATAGTCTTGGCAATGGTTGGAGGGAAAGGAACGATACTAGTATTCGAGGAACTCGATTCGCCCCTTGGTCTCATGGGAGAATCAGGTTGCGTGTGTAGAAACCCGTCTGGAGGAGGGGAGGGTGAAGGAAAAATCTCTGGAGATTCTTCAAAAATGTTTGTTGGTTCGTCCAAAATTTCTGGCGGTTGAACATGAGATATAGATTCTTGAGTCTGTGGAACAGAAGGTTGAGTAGGGTTGATTATGAACTCGATATTCCGTTCATGATACTTGCGACACTGATCAAC
Organism: Macrothele yani; assembly: GCA_039090855.1. Lineage (NCBI taxonomy): Eukaryota > Metazoa > Arthropoda > Arachnida > Araneae > Macrothelidae > Macrothele > Macrothele yani. Next base: position 170,856,693 of record CM077004.1, read on the forward strand.
ATGTACATATTGAAAATGGTTGTCAGGTTTCTCCAGAACAATATTATTTTCAAAGATATTTGCCACCCGATATGGACCTTCGTAGCTGGGTGCAAATTTCTTCACTAAAGTATGCGAAACAGAAGACTGGAAGTGCGTTTCCACGAGAGTGAGATCTCCAACGACAAGATCTGGTTCCCTACGCCTAGAATTATAATATCTTGCTTGAGCCGCTTGTGCTCCTAGCATTGCAACACGAGCTTTTTCTGCCATGATTCGGACTGATTGCGGAGTTGGTCGCTGGTTTAGTTCGTCGATAATCCCCGTTAAATTTTCAAAAGGGGTTTTAATTTTGCGACCCAGAAAACGTTCTGCAGGAGTAATTTTAGTAGACTCGTGGACAGACGAGCGGAGGGCGAACGCAAAAAGCTCTAAATGGTCATCCCATCTTTCATGATGATCCATTACAAAAGTCGCAATCATTTTCACTAGCGTTCGGTTAACGCGTTCCGCAGGATTACTCTGGGGATGATATGGGGAAATGAATTTATGTTTAATGTGTAGTCTCGCACACATTCTTTCAAAAATGTCAGAAATAAATTGAGGACCATTATCCGAAACTACTTTATTAGGTGCACCATATCTAGAAAATACTTCATTAACTAAGACATTACAAATAACTTCTGCCGTAGCGGCTTTAATGGGAAAAACTTCAACCCATTTAGAAAATTATGAGTTAGTACTAAAACGTAACGAGCTTTATTTTTAACAGATAATGGATAAGGTCCCAATAAATCTATTGAAATAATATCAAACACATGCGAACTTGAACTAGATTTCAAGTGACCGGCCGGTCTTACATTTCGGTAATTATTAATCTGACACAAGTGACATGATTGAACGTATACGAGCACACTTTGGTACATGCCAGGCCAATAGGCAACATCCCGCAATTTACAACGGGTCTTGCGAATACCTAAATGGCCTACAAGAGGTTTGTCATGAAATTCATTTAAAAGGGCCATTCTAAGGGTTCGCGGAATACATGGGCAAAACTCTGCCCTAGTAGTCCTAGATTTTGTATAATAAAGAAGACCATCTATTACTTCAAAATGTTGTGACCTTCCAGCCAGAGAAGGATCACTTGGTAGGGGCGAACCCGCAAGCAAAAAATTGTAGATATCCCCAAAATCTGTATCATTTATTAATTCTGCCATTATCTGCTCTCTGGATGTTATATCAGCTATTAGAAGTAAAGGCTGACATCCAGGAGTAGTTTCTGTGGGGACCCCACGAATCGGAACGCGAGATAATGCGTCCGGTAATTGATTCTTATGACCTGGCTGATATGAAATTTTGATATTGCTCTCTTGCAACTTCAGAGCCCACTTCATAAGTCTTTGAGATAGGTGCTTAGCAGAATTCAAATACCGAAGGGCAGAATGATCCGTAATTATGTTAACTGTCAATTCGTTAAGATAACATTGAAATTTATCAAGAGCATACACAACAGCAAGACATTCACGGTCCGTAGCTGAATAATTGCGTTCAGCTTTGGCTAAAGTACGAGACGCAAAAGCTATTGGATGCCCAGCTTGTGACAAAACGCAACCAAGACCAACTCCGGATGCATCAGTATAAATATCAAATTCTTTAGTATGATCCGGGAAAGCCAACACCGGAGGCTGAGTCAATGCAGACTTCAGTGTTTCAAAAGCAGCGTTAGCCTCAGGTGTCCAAATAAACTTCTTATATTTACGTTTTAAAGCATACAATGGCTCACAGATTGTAGCATAAGCGGGGACGAACTGCTGATACCATCCGGTCATTCCCAGAAAGCGTGGTAGTTCTTTTGCTGTTTTAGGCCGAGGAAAGTCAACAATAGGCCTAATTTTTTCATTATCAGTAAATAAGCCGTGGGGAGTGCTTTTCAACCCCAGATATACAATCTCGTCCCTCGCTATCTGGCATTTACTAGGTTTTAACGTCAAGCCAGCATTGTATATGAGTTGGAACACCTGTTTGAGTAGAGAAAGGTGCTCGTCAAAAGTCTCTGATGTGATAATAATGTCATAAAAATAGACATGCACATGGGGACCCAGGACAGGTCTGAGAACCGTATCCATAAGCTTTTGGAAAGTAGCAGGTGCAGAAGCTAGTCCAAAAGGCATACGTAAATATTCATAGGCCCCAAAAGGAGTCACAAAGCCTGTTTTATCGACAGAGTCCGGATGTACTGCTACCTGCCAATATCCACTCGCCAAATCCAAGGTTGACATCCATTTGGTTGACGACAAGTCATTTAAAATATGTGACATGACAGGTAGTGGATAATTGATCGTTTTCGTGACTTGGTTGAGCTTGCAAAAATCTGTCACGAAACGAAATTCATTGGGTTGTTTCTTTGGAACCAAAAAGGCAGGAGCAGCCCAGGCGCTTGTTGATTCCCTGATGATGCCCTGCTTAATCATTTCAGCAATTTGACGTTGCATTTCCTGTTTCTTATGTGGAGCACAAGGGTAAGGTTTCTTCGCAATTGGTTTCGAACCATCAGTGTCAATAACATGATAAACCACCTGTGTGAAACCAGGTTGATCCGAAAATAAACCAGGGCTTTCCTGTAAAAGGAGAGAAAGCTGGTCTCGTTGCCCCTCATTCAATTGGTTACTCAATAATAAATCCGTGATATCTACAGGAACCGTAGGAATCATTTCGACAGGTTCCGGAAAGGAAATCACATGTTGTACAAAATTCAAAGTTATTTGAAACTTGTTTATAAAGTCCATTCCCATTAAACATTTCACGGGTAGCTCGTCTATAAGCAGGAAAGAATGTGTAAAACGAGCTTTTCCCAGCCCTAAAGATAATGTGACAGTTCCTGAGATACTGAAGATTTCATTATTTGCACCTCGCAAATACTGCGTTGCAGGCTGAACGTGTATTGCCGGAAAAGTGTCAGTGCAAAACTTTGTATTTAGGGCTGATATTTCCGACCCAGTGTCGAACTTTGTCTCGACAATAATGTCTTCAAGTGTCAAGAGTACATCAGGCAACTGAGGAGTTTGAACAGTCACTAATACCGTTTTAGGGTCAGAATGTTTGGTATCAGGAAGCAGGACCGACCCTTCGTCTACTTCCTATGGAAGTTTAAAGGAATCCTGGTGGGGTTATCATGTGGTCGGAAACCTCGACCCTGCCGGGTATCGGGAAAATTTTCACGATGAGGAAAATTGTGTGAAACCTGCGTCGGGAACTCCGCGTGTCTGTTGACATTGTCATATCCTGTACGTCTGCCCTCAGCACGGGCAGAAAAATTATCATTGCCCTGAGCATGATAACGTTCCGAATGCTGCTGAGTGAAACGGGGTCGAGCATACTGTGCATTAGTACGATATTCCGAAGCTTGTGCAGAAACTCGCTGTTGGTTTGCCACTCTTCTGTGTGGTGGAACGTATGAAGCTTGGGTGTGCACTTGTGTATGCTCGCGCTGAAAGTTATTATGTCTATTATGCCGCTGAGAGTTTTCGTAATAAGCCTCGCGGGGTGCCCGAGCATGGTGAGTTGAACCATGTTTGCCATGTCGCTCTTCATATGTGCGTATGAGGCGAAGGCATGCATGAATCGTGGTAGGGTGTCGAACCTCAAGAAAATCTTGTAAGAATGGGTCGAGCTGCTGTACGAGGGTATCCAACATGTCAACATGACTGGCATGTGGATCCCATAGGTTATATAGGCGTGTAGTTTCCAACGCAAATGCAACAGGGCTATCATTGGGACCTTGCTGACGTGAAAAAAGCTGTTGAGCAAGGCTAGCTCGACTGAGGCCGAAAGGAAAGACCTCCAAGAATTCTGCACGGAAATTCTCATAATGAGAATCCGGGTTCGACCCTCTCCACTGCCGATACCAGGTCTTAGCGGTATCCCTCAAGCAAGTGCCGGCAATTTGGACTTTGCAGTCTTCAGGAATATTATATAGATCAAAATGATCTTCCAGATCTTCGAGGAACTTTAAGGACCCCTCCAAACCATTGAAATGAATTGTTCCTGCATGCGGCACGAAATGGGCAAGCATTCTGCTTCGCTGAGAGGATTGAACTCCCTCAGGTACGACCCGCGACTCAGAGTAATAAGAAGCCGGTGCATTACGAAATGGTGAAGAATGCCGGGGTGCGTGTAGATCATTCATATCAAAGTCAGAGCCACAGGCTTCGTGCAAATTGTCCAAAAAAACACCATTACCCTTGAGACTTGCCGGAGGGTGGAAATTTGCAGTTGTCTCAGGTAAGGAAGACATGGGTAATAAACGTCAAGATCTCTTGTTCGAGAAAAGTTCTGGCGCCAATTATAATGTATTAGCTTTATTTACTTTCCGCTAAGCTAATTATTATGAATGAATCTCTTCCTACCAGCTAGCTAATGATATACTTGTACTAAGCTTCAAAATAGTGAATTCAAAAGAGTGTTGTTACTAGTTAATTATGAACGTAAACAAAGTCTCAACGCTGGTTATTTATAGGAATCAAATAAATGTTATAAACCTAACAGCCAGACAGAGGTCTGACAAAAACTATGAATTGAGAAAGACTGAACTTACTGAAAACTTCTTTATTTCTAAGACTCTTGGTCAACTAAGGCACACACTACACTTGTAGAACAATAATAAATAATCACTCCTCGTATTATACACGCTCTCGCTTAACGACCACAAGCTCTCCTCATAACAACACACAACGCTCCTCATAACAACACACAACGCTCCTCATAACAACACCACACAAGCTCCCTCGATGAACGCGCCTATATACTAGCTACCACCACGTCATGACTTACACTCATTGCCAGATCTCATTCAGCGGGTGAAATAATATTTCGTTCAGTAGGAAGATAATTTACATAGTAAAATAAAATAACCAGAGATAGTAAAATCAAAAGGAAAGTGAATATAGAGTATACGTTACACCTCTACTGTGTGGAATTAGGTTTTTATTACGGTAGTCCGAGTTGCCAGAGCGTGAAAAATTGCCCTTTCAGCATGGACTGTTTAATGTTTTGTTGAAGGATATACAAGAACTTGTTGAGAAGTGTAAAGAAGTGCGATTAAAACTGAATTTTCTGAAGACAAAAGTGATGTACAATGCTTTTGCAAGAAACGAAGATTTATCGACTGATGGAGAAAAGCTTGAGTCAACCGATACCTACATTTATCTTGGGCAGCAAATATCAAGTGAGGGTCCCATTGATGAAGAAATTAATCGGCGTATAAAACTTGGATGGAGAGCTTTTGGAAGAAACAGTACAATTTTTAAGTGCAGTATGCCATTAAATCTTAAAATAAAAGTGTTTAATCAATGCATCCTGCCAGTGCTTACGTATGGAGCAGAAACATGGACCTTAACTAAAAAAGACATATAAAGACTGCAGACAACTCAAAGAAGCATGGAGAGATGAATGCTTGGTGTAACCAGGAAAGATAAGAAGAGGAACTTGTGGGTAAGGGAAATGACAGGAGTGGACGACATCATGACCAGAGTGATATCGCTGAAATGGCAATGGGCTGGACATGTTGCCAGAAGAACGGACCACCGATGGACAACCGAAATTTTAGACTGTATTCCGAGGGACAGGAAAAGACCCAGAAGAAGACCCCATGAGAGATGGATGGATCAAATTCGAAAGTATGCTGGAGGGACATGGAGGAGACAGGCCTAAGACAAACAATTGTGGAAGAAACCTCGGGAGACCTTCATCCAGCGGTGGATTGATAATGATTGATGATGATGATGAATCAACATCAATCAATAGAAATTTCAGATTGATGTCCATGTGGATTTTTTTTTCATTATAATATTTTCCCTCATTCTCTTATTTTTTAAAATTAATTTCTCTTAAATATTCAGTTACAAACCGACAAAATTAGGCTAAATATAAGAGGAGATCGCCCCAAAACCTACGGGTGGGCATTCATAGATTTTCGGGGGGGGGGGCTAAGCACCCCCGAGAAGATGCCTGAATACATCACTGGACACTCCCTTCCTAAAATCCTCTACGTATGATCTGATGAGGATTTGCTCCCAGATTCATTCGCAAAGCGACAGCTTGAGTATATTATGGTGAGAACCTTCTAATTCGCTCTCCTGTTGGACATTGTAATAACCTCTTCTGTACACGTCATATGCGTCTCCTAGAGAGCGCAGCCTAATTTCTGTTTAGGCTCGTGTTCTGCAACCTCCTATGGATATTTCCCACGAACCAGGTGCAGAACACCGAATTGCACAATATGGAGGGCATACATAGGACAATGCGTGTGACTATCGCAGATATAAAAAAACTTAGTGAATGTTACCGTCCTTAGCATATTAGGCTCGGCGCGCAAATAATTGCTAATTAATTTTTTTTTTGAAAATTTCTAGATTTTTAGTAAAACTTGAAAGAAACTATTTACCAAATTCTTTTTTCAATAAAATTGTCGTTTTCAACGTTGCTAAGCTCCTGATAAAAGTTTCCCTTAATGTAGAACATTGATTTGATTCTTCAGACTCTTAACACGTAGTATTTCATAATTTTCGAAGACATTTCAAATGAATAACTTCTTAAAGCAGCTTCTATGTAAAAATGCAACATGGCATTAGTTTTTAAATAAGTTTTACTTATAATTTTGAGAGGAAACCAGTTGTTTAAGGAAAAATGTCTGCCCAAATATCAGGATCAGGGCCATTTTATCCAGTGCTTTTCGAAAGGAGTTTTGTATCTGCTTTTTATTCTACATCTCGTTTTCTTTAGGGTTTAACGACCACTATGAGCAACTCAATGGGCTATGAGCAGTCGCCTGTCCCAAATATAGGGCCGCTGGTTCCAGGAAAGGGAGAGAGCCAGTGCCGTAAGACAAACACATCATCCAGGCCTCACCGGGGTTCGAACCCGAACCCATCTCGGACGAATGGTCACAAGCCATCGCTTAGACCACTGCACCGCCTCTCGTTTTTCCAGAGTTTTTCTTTTTGCGAGGAGTTATTTGGCATTTTTTTTAAATCAAGACTGTTCTGGTAGACAGCATCATGTTGGGCGCGCAAAATTTTTAACTTAGAACAGTGGTGAAAGTATGTGATCTGTTTCGGGTAACGCAGGGTTCAGTGTTTCAAGTCTGAAAAAATTTACCACAAACACATACGTACACACATTTTATACGTCTGTGTGTCTGTGTTCTTATACATATACACATAAATAGAAAAATAAAAATTATTTTAATGAATTTAAAATTAGCCCTAATGAATTTGAAATTCATCTAAAAATATTTATATAACAAAGCAAATCAACTGAAGGAGAACACCTCAGAGAGTGTTCCTTTCAAAGTTTCAGTTACCAAAGAAACCGCTGCTGTTAGACACCATTTTAAACAATTAGAAGATGCCTTCTTTCCCGGAAGTCAGTGTGGCCTTGTTCAGCTTCTATGTACCGAATTGTCACTGTGAATGAATTTGATTTCGGTATTGTAAAGCTAGCCTACAGCCCTGTATAAGTTCAAGATTCAGCTCCCCAGGATAACGTATACGAAATCAAAACAGTCGAATGCGAGCGTCCTCTATGAGTATTTACCTAAAATACCCGAAAAATAAAATTTACTGTCTTGGTTAAAAAGCTCTGAAAACTGCAAAGTCAGAGAGAGAGAGCATTTTCAAATATAAAAATCTTGCACAAATAACGAATAGCATTCATAGATTTGTATCTAACAATTCGCCGCCCCGGTGGCGCAGTGGTCTAAGCGATGGCTTTTGATCATTCGTCCGAAAGGGTTAGGGGTTCGAATCCCGGTGAGGCATGGATGTTGTGTTTGTCTTTCGGCCCTGGCTCTCTCCCTTCCCTGGAACCAGTGACATTAAATTAGGGACGGGCGACTGCTTATAGCCCATTGAGTTGCTCACGGTGGTCGTTAAACCATCAACCTAAAAAAAAAATGTATCTAATAATTCCATTCGTAATTTGCGAGTCAGAATTCTTTTGTATAAACAGCGAGCCCAAAATTCTTTGTATAGTTTGTGAAAACACAAGTTTATTTGCGACGAGCTTCGAACCCTGTCCGCTCACTCCGGAGCAAGTCGCTCTCCCACCTAAGCTACGCGGACAAAATATCTCTCTCCAGATTTGTCGTCTTCACACAAGTTTTCACCTCTGTAGGACGTCACATCATCTCCCTCCTTTTTTTTTTTTTTTTTTTTTTGTCTCTGAAGAGAAGTAAGAATTTTTCATTAATTCCAGACAATGTGTGGAACAAACTTCACAAATTTTTCGAAGAACCCAATGGCCAGTGGATCCATTTTTCACAATGTGGCGCCAATGTGAAAACTTACGTTTGACCGCTACGGCATCGAATCATCTGTGTCCCCTCACTCCGGAGTAAGTCGCTCTCCCAACTGAGCTACGCAGACAGAATGTCTCGCTGCAGATTTGTTGTCTTGACACAAGTTTGCACCTCTGTAGTACGTCACAAGTTCAGCAGCTGATATGTTTCATAATGTTTTTTTTTTTTTTTTTTTTTTTTTCCAAATTTCTATTTACTTTTGTCCACAATTATTTTATTTAGGGGAACGTCTCTGCCCTTACCAATTCCTCAACGGCACGCCATTTCCCACAGTTTCCGCCTACATTCACCACTGGCTTAGAATAATTTTTTTTTCGAAATGTATGCTTTAATCTTTCGCAAACACTTGCCAAAATTCAGAACTTGGTTCCACGTAAATTGCAGCAAGTGCAGAAGAAGAAGAAGAAGAAAAAAAGAGTTCAGCTTTCTCTTTTTCTTTTTAAACATGTCAAACGTCGAAAATCTTTCGAAACATTAGTAAATCTTTATGATATGGGAACTTTGAGTTCGGTCGAACATTTAGTATCTCATAATTTTACAGTAAATTTTGCTGATGCATGCAATAAAACGTTCATAAATCTTACGCTTAAATTCACTTCCTTAATACTTCTTCATACCTTTTTGCTGAATTTTTATTTTTAAAAAAATCAACCGAGCCACTTCTTTTAACATACAATTCAGTTGAATTATATGGCGAGAAAGTTCTGATCTTTACCTGCTAATATCTAAAGAAATAAAAAACTCTGAAAATGTAAAAAAAAAGAAGAAAGAAAGAAAAAAAGAAAAGAAAAGAAAAGAAAGGAAAAAAATTATGGATGATGAAGCATTGTAAAAGAAAGATTATCAGAAGAAAAGGAAAGAAGAAAATATTGTGATTCCTTTAACGTGTATTAATAGTACTAAAAGATTTTTACTACTGATTTCTCCTTAGCCGTTGTTAACAGAAGATCATCGAGCGTCCATACACCGTTAGCTACGCTCAAAATCAATAATCTAAGAAATTTTGTAAGCTTACTTAGATTTTAAAGCACTGCGGTTTGAAAGGAAAACGAGACCCTAAACATTTTCAGGGCTCTTTAAATACTTTCAATCTGTCGTGTATCGAGAAGTTGCATGTATTATAATATACTGCTATTTAGTACTGTATTATTAATATTTCTCTTGTGGTCGACTTGTTCTGGCAAAACCTGTGTGCAAAAGGCGGAGATATTCATTTCAAGCTTCGGAAATTCAGGAATATATTAGTGAAATGGAAGGTTTTAGAATGACTGCCTTTTGGATTGGGTGAAGCAGTCCCTGTGGTGATCCTAATTTCTCGAGATTTTTCAGAAATTATTTGGTACCACTGCAGTTACCGAAATGGCAACTGGTACGATGTGTATTATGTTTGGTTTCCAGATACATTTGATTTCCATTCGTAGGTTCTCATATTTTGAGATTTTCTTAGATATTATTCTTTGGCAGTCCTGCGGCCATCTAGTCTGCGGTTTTTCCGGGGTTTTCCGCAGACTCGTGTGTTTGGGGACACGCATGTGTAGATGGTTCCCTGTGAAGTCGGCCCCGGACGCACTTTGTCCGTCATCCGTACGCAGCAGAGAAATGGCAAGCCGGCTGCATTAATTTGCCAGTAATTCTCAAGGGCGCATAGTCGTCTTTGCGGAACTCAACCCGCCATAGGCAGACGAGAGGGAGAGAAAGAGAGAACTTTGTCCCTTACCTGTGTGCAGCAGAGGAATTACAAGCCGGCTGCATTAATTTGCCAGAAACCTTCAAGGGTGCATAGTTGTCTTTGCGGAACTCCACCCGTCATGGGCGAACGAGAGAGAGAGAGAGAGAGAGAGAGATTATTCTTTGGGTGTTTTCCGTAAGTGAAACTGCTACATCAATTAGTTGTGTGCCTTCCTCAGCTCAGTTTTTTATCTACAATCATAATGTCAGGTCGATTGTGATTAATGGTCTTATCAGTGATGATGGGTTTGTCCCAGTACATGACGTGTTTCTGATTTTCGAGAATAGGTTCTACTTGGTACTTGTAATAAGGTGGAGTATAGCCTTGGATAAGACCATATTTAACGTCAAGTCCTTGATGTTGGATCTTGGCTACCTAATCGTGTCTGTTAAGGTATTGTTTTGAAGCAAGAATAGAGAACTAATTATAAATAATGATCCGATTTATTGGTGTCAAAGTAAGAAATCAAACGAATTTCAGTCCGCAAGCTTTCTCCGTCAACGGACGGCTTCATCAGGCGGTTACATAGAGAATACGGAATCAAAATTGTAGACAGAATGTTAATTCTAATATGACAAATGAAATCATGCGTGAGGACCGCGCGCAGAAATAACCACGGAACGTGGTGAATATAATATCGTAAAAGTTAATGCAAAAGCAAAAAATGTAAACTTTAGGAAGAAACTGGAATCATGAAGTCCATCTTGTGATGCCTAACAGATGGTTCCAAGCTACCGGTAGTTCGAAAGAGACATCTGTGTTGCATACATCCTGCCGCGTTAAAATCTCAACAGTTTCCCTTATGGCAGCTGCTCTTGCGTCTCCATATGGTGCGATCTTCAAGATATTCTGCCATTGGGGTTGAGCCTGATGGTTAGCTACTTCTTTGGCAAGGGATGTAGAAAGCTTCTTTTGTGCCACGTCCCCCTTGTGCTCATTCATTCTCTCCTCAAATGATCTTTTTGTGAGACCTACGTAAAATTTAGTAGAGGAGTCTGGGTATAACAGTGGGAGGCAATAGATGCCCGCATCTGTGAGCTTCAAGGTACCATTACATTTTGCTGTGCTGAGCACGGTTGCCATGGGTTTAGAAGCTTTTAGGCCGATATCCAATCCTTTCTTCTGAAAGTTTTTTTAATAAAATAAGATGTTTTGGGGATGTACTGGATCGAACCGACAAATTTTAAAGGTGATCTTCTGTTCGGTGTAGCAAGTGCGTTGGCTTCAACTTTCGCTATTGTGTCTACTACGCGGGAGACGTCAAACCCTCCTGCAAAGGCAAGATCTTTCAAAGACTTAATTTCGGCATCATAGTCAGACTTCAAAGTGCAAAGATCTTTGGCTCTTTTAGCCCGGTATTTGAATGGGAAATGGACATGGAGACATCGTCCCAATTGGATGTCTCCATGTCCATTTCCTGTGTGGCTTTTTCTTGAAAAAGGAATTCAAGATGAAAAAATCCTTCTGCCTCTGCAAACTCAACGAGAGTATTTCCACGCAGGTTTCTGTTGCCGTGACCGAATTTACCTACTGAAGTTTCATTCTGTTGCCGTTGCCCTATTTTTGCATTGAAATCTCCCATAATTATCTTCAAGTGCTGCTTACCTTTATTATTTAGATGAAGGTAAGCAGCACTTCTATTATTTAAGTGCTGCTTACCTTCATCTAAATAATAAAGGTAAGCAGCACTTGAAGATAATTATGGGAGATTTCAATGCAAAAAATAGGACAACGAAAAGTGAAACTTCAGTAGGTAGAATTCGGTCACCTGCTAAAACTGCGTGGAAAATACTCTCGTTATTTGAAATCAGAAAAATTTTTCATCTTGAAATTCCTTTTTTTCAGAAAAGCCACACAGAAAATGGACATGGAGACATCCAATTGGGACGACAAGTGAAAATTGATTTTATTATGTGTAACAAAAAATTCGTCATCGAAGACTGCAGTGTGCTGAACAAGTTCAACACAGGTAGTGACCATAGATTGGTGAGATGTAAGATGCACCTCAACACTAAACTGGAACGTGGCAAGCTCATAAGACAAACAAAATGTGTTGACATAACCAACCTTAAAAAACACCATAATACTTTCAAGTTGGAACTGAAGAACAGATTCTCTGCTTTAGAAGGCCTAACATCGGAAGAAGTGGATATTTCGGAAGTTAACAGAAAAGTAACCAAAGCTCTTATGGAAACAGCAACAAAATTAGCTGGGTCTAAGAACAAGTTGCATGTGAACAAATTATCAGAAAAAACCAAAATGTTGATGCAAAAAAGAAGAGAGATGAGGACAACTAAAGAAGATGTGACTTCCAAAGTGGAATATATAGAGCTATGCAAGACAGCACGAAAAAGTATCACTGAAGACGTAAGGAAATTCAACTGTGAGCTAGTGAGGAAAGCAATTGAAAACAACCAAAGCCTAAAGATAGCAAAGGGACATCTCAGTAAGGGAAGAAAACAGATTATGGCTCTGAGAAAAGAAGATGGTTCTATAACAAGAAATAGAGGCGAAATTTTGACAAGAGTGAAAGATTTCTACTCCAAATTATATGAAAGGGATGATACATGTACTCCAGACACCATGAAAGGTACCAGTTCCAGAGTTCTTCCAGTCCTTCCAGCAGAAGTTGCACATGCAATCAAGAACATGAAGAGGGAAAAGCTCCAGGAGAAGATGGAATTACTGTAGACATCATACAAGAAGCAAGTGGAGAAATCGAAACAGTACTCGCCCAAATTTTCACTCGATGCCTTAATGAAGGGGAAAATTCCTGAGGATTGGAACAATGCTACAATGATCCTGCTACATAAAAAAGGTGACATTGAGGATCTCAGGAACTACAGACCTATCAGCCTCCTATCAGTGGTTTATAAAATCTTCACTAAAGTTCTTTCACACCGCTTGAAGGTAACACTGGACATGGCTCAACCGAGAGAACAAGCTGGATTCAGGAGTGGCTACAGCACAATAGATCATATCCACGTACTGAGAGAACTAATTGAAAGAGCGAGGGAATATGAACTTCCATTGTGCATGGCTTTTATCGATTATGAAAAAGCCTTTGATTCGGTGAAACCATCAGCAGTTACCACGGCTCTGAAATCCTGCGGTATTGAAGATGCATACATTAATATTATTAATAACATCTATGAAAATGCAAGTGCAAAGATTCGGCTGTTTGAAAATACAACACACATAAAAATTGGAAAGGGAGTGAGACAAGGTGACACCATATCTCCGAAGCTCTTTAATGCCACATTGGAAAATGTCTTTCAATCACTGAACTGGGAAAACAAAGGGATAAAGATTAATGGAGATTATCTAACCCACCTTCGTTTTGCTGATGACGTAGTCATTTTTGCAACTACCCCATCAGAGCTGCAGAGTATGATCCAGGAACTTGCTGACAAGAGTAAAGAAGTGGGATTAAAAATGAACTTTCAGAAGACAAAAGTGATGTTCAATGCTTTTACAAGAAATGAAGATTTATCGATTGATGGAGAAAAACTGGAGATAACAGATACGTATGTTTATCTTGGACAGCAGATATCAAGTGAGGGTCACATTGATGAAGAAATTAATCGGCGTACAAAACTTGCCTGGAGAGCTTTTGGAAGAAACAGCATAATTTTCAAGAGCAATATGCCATTATGTCTTAAAAGAAAAGTGTTTGATCAATGCATCCTTCCAGTGCTTACGTATGGTGCAGAGACGTGGACCTTAACTAAAAGAGACATACAAAGGCTGCAGACAACTCAAAGAAGCATGGAGAGGTGCATGCTTGGTATAACCAGGAGAGATAAGAAGAGGAACTCGTGGATCCGAAAAATGACGAGAGTGGAAGACATCATGATCAGAGTTAAATCCCTGAAATGGCAATGGGCTGGACATACTGCCAGAAGGACAGACCATAGATGGACAGCCGAAATTTTAGATTGGATTCCAAGGGACAGGAAAAGACCCAGAAAAAGACCACATGGGAGATGGGTGGATGAAATTCGTAAATATGCGGGAGTGACATGGAGGAGACTGGCACAAGACAGACCGTTGTGGAGGAAACTTGGGGAGACCTTCGTCCAGCAGTGGATTGATAATGGTTGACAATGATGATGATGATGATTTGAATAGAGCATACTTGTGTGTTGTTGGGTTGGCTGATCCTGGTGGAATAGGGTTAGGTACGTGCATGGGTTTATAGTAGACTTTGGTAGAGAGTGTACCTGAATTCGATTTCGTCACAAGTACATTTTAACTTTTAAGAAAATATATTTATCACGTTCCGTGGTTATTTCTGCGCGCGGTCCTCACGCATGATTTCATTTGTCATATTAGAATTAACGTTCTGTCTACAATTATGATTCTGTATTCTCTATGTAACCGCCTGATGAAGCCGTCCGTTGACGGAGAAAGCTTGCACACTGAAATTCGTTTGATTTCTTACTTTGACACCAATAAATCGGATCATTATTTATAATTAGTTTTCTGGTGTTAGCGTCCCACATTCTATATAAGAATAGAGAAGCCGACCAAAATGTGTTCCATGATTTCATTGGCTTTTCCACACATTCTATGGGTGCCATCATCTGAAACTTTCATTATGTGTCTCTTGTAGTTACGGGTTCAGATATGCGGTCTTCAATCCCAATGAAGAATCCCTCTGTTCCTAGATAAAGCTGACCATTTTTTAACCATTGTAGTGAGGAATTTTTATCAATGTCTTCCAGACCGAAGGACTTTGGATTTTTTCCGTGATAAATTTTGCGTTTCCAACTTTGTTTTGATTGAGGAAAAAACTGAGAGTATTCAGGTTCAGTAGGGAAAGCCTTCGTCAGCTGCATCAACATCTCTAGTGATGACATGTTTTTTCCCTAAGAAGTACTGTTTGAGGTGTGTCTCTTGTTTTCTGCAAAGACCTGATACGAAAAGCCCCCTTCTTCCTTCTTTTCTTCTCAGGTACAGTCTTTTTACTGACGATTTTGGATGGTTGCATCTATATTTGGTTAAAAGTCTTGTAGTGAGTCTGTCAAGTTCCTAAAGAATAATATTTGTCCATTTAAGGATATCAAAAGAGTGGGTTAATATAAGAAATGCCAGTGAGTGAATAGCAATGATTTTATTTTTGTAATATAATTTAGTGTTCAAGATTCTTTTTTTAAAGGCGATTGGTGTATTTTGTTGTAAATTCCTTATCAGGTGTGCTGCGATTTAACATTCTATTTTGCTCTGCTCCTAGATATTTTTAAGTTTGATCATCTTCAAGGTTGTCAATCAATTGATTATTATTCTTATTATTATTATTAGTTCTGATTGCACACCATACATAAAAATATTACGATTTTTGTCATTATCGGGTCGATGTTGCTGAAAATTTTAAATATGAAAATTATTTCCTTTTAGGCTCCAACAGATCCTGCTTTTACATATCGACAGGCTTTACAGCAGCATCCTGGATGTTCGGCGGGAGGTGAGATTAGAAATATTCAATCGAAATAAATTAATCCATTAATAAAGTTTTCATCTCGATTTCATGAACAATCTGTTCTTAAAATATTTAATTCCACACCACTGCACATCCTTACTTTCTAAGGAATTGAAACTCTCGAAAAGAAGCAGTAGGTGATCTAATAATTTAGATTCCAGGTTTAAAGAAGCAAAACTGAAGGTTCTGTACCTGATTAGAACTGAGCGCCCATTTTGTAGTTACTTCTTCTCAGTTACTTTAAAAATTTAATTAAAATCCGTTTGCTAAATTTTGCGCTTGAAGTACTTCATGATAACTGACGACATTTTGCAGCATACTAATAAGCTCTGAAAATGTGGTTCAAAAGTGTGTGGGTATTATGCTGCCATCTGATGGCGAAATTTTAAGGGATATTTGTCAGCCAGTGTCAACAAAATCAGAGACGTATACAGAAACTATTTCGAGGGGGAGAATCTTTTCTTTAATCGATCATAAACCTATTTTTAATTGAACGAGAAATTTTATTAATAACAGTTTTATTGTTATTAGTCATGGTATAGTATTATATGGTTTTGACAATTAAAAAAAAAGATTTTCGTGTGAAAACTTTACTTCAAAGGTCGATTTTCGTGTGTAAAACTTTACTTCGTCGCCTTCTATTCACAGAGAAGACACTTCTTCAGGGCATAGCGTTATGCTTCGCCGGGTAAAATATCTCTGGCCAAGGGCGTAGAATCGTATGGGGCAAGTGGGACGTGTCCCTTCTCAACGTTCTCTTAAGTAGTAGAAACCGTCCCCCTCAACTTTTGGCTTTAGTATGTCACCCAAAATACTTTGCCTTTCCTGGGCCGCGGGTGGCCTAGTGGGCAATGTTCGTGACTGCCACGGAAAGGACCTCAGGTTCGATCCACTAAATATCCGCCGTGTGTCGGATGGGCACGTTAAGTCGTCGGACCCCGGGTACTGCCCCCCCCCGGTAATAAATAAGGGCGTCTTTCTCCCCCTTTCTACTTCACTTTCCTGTCGCGCACTCTAGCACAAATATCCTAGCTTCCTATTTCTAAGGGTTGTTTAAGACCTGGGGTCAGACACTCCCTTCCTAAAATCCTCTACATATGATCATCATTTGTCTTTCCTAAAATTTTCAATTTAGAAATTCGTTATTTCTAGAATTTAAATTAAAATTCACATATTTGAGCACTACATTTTGCCTAATGTATGATTGTGAGATCGTTTTTATCTTCATAGTAATATGTGTAATGTAATCGCATGGGAATGGGATTTGCTGGAATACGTGGGTGGGAAGTGCATGGTCCAACTTTTTAGCTTCGTCCTTCGGCATGACTTATGCAATCTGCAAATCCAGAGTTACCCTCCTATTTTATATCATGTAGACCCTCTGTTCCATAATCTTCTCACCGTTAACTACAGTGAGAATGACCGAATGCCGCAGTGGACATTTTTATTTCGTAATGAAAAATAAATTATAAATATATATGATAGAAAAATAATTCTATAAAGAAAAAATATATTTACAAATACATGCAAATTACTTGAAATATTTCGTTTCATCATAGTGAGAATGATCGAAGGTCGCAGTGGTCATTTTCATTTTATAATGAAAAGTAAGTACAGGTATAGATGATGTTAAAATAATTCATTAATGAAAAAAGATATTAAATATTTCGTTTCATCATAGCAACCGTCTCCCCTCCTCCCACCTTCAACATTTGTAAGAAGTCTACGCCCATGCCCCTAGCCCTAATAAAACTCCATTCAGTTCGTGACATCAGGGGCGCACTCAGTGTAGGGTGGGCCCAGGGGCCTGAGCCCTCCCCATGTGGTATCACTTAGTCCTTCGTTCTTTTTTATCGCATCCCAATATTTCTGGAGATGTTTTCTCTGGTGTGTTTTTACTTGCATTTCGAATTTTTTGGACGACCCCGCCGAATAAGAATGCAAATTTGCAGTGTTGAATACGTAAGCGTACACGTGCGTGTGGGCGGAGCTGTGACAGCGGAGGGCATGAACAGCACACGTGGTTTTTTCCGCGATTAGTTCGCTCGTACTCCTCGGCGACATTCGTTGTGTTTCTTGCAGGAGTTAGTTCAATTTCATAAGCAATCGGGTAAAATGAGTTGCCACGAATGTATTGATGGTGGAATGAGGTGGAGAATCGTCGGTAGATTGGAGGCAGGGCAATCGCAAGTGCAGGTTGCTACAGAGCTTAATGTAGCTGTCAGTGTCGTCTGCAATTTGTGGAAACAGTTTAAGGACACCGGATCCATACCGAGAAGGCGTGGGCAAGGTGGTCCAAGAGCCACGACGGCCAATGGAGATCGTTATTTGGCACTTTCAGCGAGGCACCACAGTGCTGCCACAGCTGCACAGCTATATCGTGAGCTGCATGCCGCCCCTGGAACCCGAGTTTCAAGGGTTGCTGTTTCCCGAAGGCTTCATGAGAGTGGGATTTTTGCCAGAAGTCCCGCTCACTTCAGCACACAATAGAGCGCGTTTAGCAGGGTGCAGACAACATCAGCCTTGGACCAGACTTCAGTGGGTTAACGTTCTCTTCACAGACGAGTCGCGATTCAGCCTGGACACGGTTTCTCGAGGTACCTTCATCTGGAGAGAACCTGGGACGCGATACCTTTCTTCCAACATCCGAGAAGGTGACCGCTATGGCAGCGGAGGGGTCATGGTCTGGGCATGCATCATGTTGGACGGCCGCACACCTCTCCATGTGTCTGACAGAGGCTCCCTGACTGCTGAGAAGTATAGGAATGAGATCTTACAGCCCTATGTTTGGCTTTTCAGTGGCGCAGGTGG
The DNA here is from genome assembly GCA_039090855.1 of Macrothele yani. NCBI lineage: Eukaryota > Metazoa > Arthropoda > Arachnida > Araneae > Macrothelidae > Macrothele > Macrothele yani. The sequence goes on from CM077004.1 coordinate 170,875,050, forward strand.
CCCTCGGTTCCCTTTCATGGACGACAACGCTCGTCCACATACGGCTCACCTGGTCGACGATTATCTTGAAAGTGAGGATATTCTCCAGGTGGATTGGCCAGCCAGATCGCCAGACCTAAACCCTATTGAACATGTCTGGGTCACTCTTAGGAGGGCAATTGCAGCTCGCCATCCCCCTCCGAGAACCATCCAGTAGCTGAAAACTGCGTTGCTGCATGACTGGGACCGACTGCAACAGGGACTCATCAACTGTCTCGTTTCCAGTATGATATCGCGCTGTAAGAGCTGTATGACTGTGTGAGGTGACCATACCCCATATTAGAGTCCTTTTATGTTCGATCTTGCAACGTGGATTTTGGACATTCGTGCGCTGATGAGCTTTATTGACGATCATGGGTGCGTACCATGAGTGTTGTATGGTATCCTTTTTTCTCTTATATAACTGTGTATCCATACCAAATTTCATTAAAATGTGTCCATTAGTTTTCCAGAAATTCGACAAAATGTGCAAATTCTCTTAATTTTGAACATCAGTGTAGATGAAATGTGAAATACGATCCTTCTATCGTTTTGTAGTTGTTTAAAATTTAGGAAAACAGGAAATTGAAAGATGCATGTGCACCTTAACATCAGGACAGAGGGAATTTTGGAATGTACAAATGAATTCATCCAAATCCTGTCACCCCGGGTATGGCACTGAACAAAACTACTAAATGCTTCGCTTTTCGTTCAGCTAGTGCCTCTCATCGGGTAAAGGAAAAATTAGGTAACTAAATGTATAAAATGCATAACCTTTAGGTGAGATCCTGTCAGCCACCCCGGAGACGCAGTGGTCTAAGCGATTGCTTCTGATTTTTCGTCCGATATGGGTCAGGGTTCGAATCCTGGTGAGGCATGTATGTTTTGTTTGTCTTACGATACTGACTTTTTTCCTTCCCTGGAGTCAATGGCCCTGAATTAGGGACGGGAAATTGCATATAGCCCACTGAGTTGCTCACGGTGGTCGTTAAACCTTCAATCAAAAAAAAAAAAAAAAAAAAAAAAAAAAAGATTCTGTCGCTAAAAGCAGTGGCAGACAGATGGCGCAAGCTAGACTTCAAAGCTACCAGTTGCGTCCCACAATTCGTGAACTCGCTTTCAATATTTCTGCAGCTAAGGATATGAATGCTAGCCGTGATTCCATCTTTTAGAATATCATTTTTCTCTGTGCCAATAAAATTTTAATTAGCAATACTATCCACATTAATTTCAATAATATAGTACTATTGATTAATGTTTACCAATATTTCATTGATAACAAGAAGACCGACAGACCCAAGCCTGGCCCAACGGTTTTCTTTGGTGGCTGGGGTCCAGGGATTTATCCAAGAATATCAAATTGGAGGGGTGCTGAAATGTTTGGGAGATGCTGGATTAAAGCAAATTTTTTGAAAGCTGAAGTTGTTTTTATCGTGAGATATTTAGGCTTTTTACATCTAGTATTTGAAATCCAGCATTTTTGATAATTAAAAATAGATAAAACCGGAACTTTTTTTTCAAAAACTACACACGGTTTTTTGGTTCTTGTGCTGTTTATATTTTTTTCTCTCATGCCTAAATGCTTCCCTAAACAAGAGAAAAGCAACTAAGTATTGACATGGTTTGCTGAAATAGTTGACAGTAATAGTTTGACAAATATTTTGGATATTGAAATGATTCAGAAGTATGTATGCAAAATATATAGCAGATTAAAGTGAAGAGATACAAACATACATTTGTGGTCGCAATCATGGCCGCCCATAGCTTAATTTCCAGGAGGGGGCGAACACAGATTGCAACTACGCATAAGTATACAAATACTATATGCAAATATCACTGTGCTGTAACCGTTTTTACCACACTTTCAGCACATAAATTTCATTGGAAAGCACAGACATCTCACCATTAGTCGGAGATGTGCTCAAGTTCGAATCTAGTGAGGCATGAATTTTATGTTTGCCTTACGGTACTGGCTTTCTCCCTTCTCTGGAACCAGCAGCTCTTAATTAGATACGGGCGACTGCTTATAGCCAAATAAATTGCTCACGGTGGTCTTTAATCCTCCCTTCCCCGAAAAAAACATACGGAAAAAAATTTGATAAAGGAAATTAGCCGAGAGCATGTAAGGACAATATGGAAAGTTTTTTTTTTTTTTTGTTCTTTTGATTATTTTGCTCACGTGAGTCACTTGCGCCATGAAACCCCAGAGATCACTCAACTGGTCATAAAGAATGAAAAAAATATCTCCAAGACAAATTCCTCGCAATCATTTTCAGAGATCTATGTCCCGTACTAAGTAGCGACCGCAGATGATAATATATTTCTCATTTCTTCGCCTTTCATACTTTTCCATACTGCAGGTATGTTAATGGTGCCCATAAGGGGAGGTGTTAGGGAGGCTGCTGCCCCCTCCCCAACCGTTGGTATAGCCAAATTTTTGATAAATTTAAAACACTAAAATGGACGAAACCTTTTTTTAAAGCATTTTAAAAAATAATAAGATATTAATGATTGATTGTATCAATTATTTTTTTTTGTATTTTAGTATCTTGTACACTTACTAAAATGTTTGACAGCCTTGAAGGAGGTAAGGATTTTTCTTAGCCCCCCCCCCCCCCCCCTTCCCCCATAAAAGTACTCATATGGGCGCCACTGGGTATGTACGCTGTTCCCCAAAATGCAACAAAAATTTTCATTATTACTTTCTACAAATATACGATATCATCGCTCTGTCCACGTTATTTTATAAACAACGAATAGCAACTGAAAAATTGCTCTACCGACACCGTTTGGATCGAATCCCAGATCCCTCGATAACTAGCCGAGTGCGTTCGCTTTACGCTACGGTGCTAACAATTCACAGCGCTATTCGTGGTTTATCAGTCAGCATCTGACTACACAAATCCGTATTGATGGGCTCAGCAACTGATGTGTCGCCATCTAGTGGCATTCAACAAAGCAAGCTGTTTTAATTACAGCTGATAAATCCAAAGGGCGATAGAAATGGTGATTTTTTTAAAAAATTTTTCAAATACGTGGCGATAATGTAAATATACGATGTCATCGCTCTGTCCACGTTATTTTATAAAAAACGAATAGCAACTGAAAAATTGCTCTTTACTTTCTACTCTAAATTTCCAAAGTTTTTCATATACAACAAATAGCAACTGAAAAATTCACCATTACTTTCTACTCTAAATTTCCAATGTTTTTCATATTTTTCCTGCATAATCTTGCATCCAGAAGTTCTACAGAAGAAATTAGCAATGAGAGTAAGTGTTATCCCGAAAATCTCCATAGGATTCTTCCTTCCAGAGATAGAAAGGACATATTCCAATTTCCAGGAGAGTGCAAATGCCCCCTCTTGCCCCGCTGTATGGGCGCCCATGGTTGCAATGACTGTCTAAACATATGATTCAAACAACAGAAACTAAAACCGACATGTTCGACAATTCAACGTGAAAAATAAGGATGTGTGTGTAAATCCTTAGTGGGCTCCATTTTAGTGTACCTTCTCCTCTGTTAATTAACAGAAAAAATGTTAGAATTAATCATGTTTATGCGATTAATAATAACCTCGATAATATTATTATTAAAATATTATTAGGAAGCTCGTCTGGGTTTCAAAGTTCATCTGTTATCTTCTATCATTTCCGTTCGTTCGGAAGAGCTATGTATCAAACCTGAAGGACTTCGGATGCAATGCAGATTGTAATGCAGATGTTATGAAATTAAAGTTAACAAATTCGATTGGGCAGCTGACGAAAGATACGAACTGATCTGGGCGAACGCCTCACCAGCATGAGAACTGACATGTCGCCATCTAATGGTGGTTCTAGTTACTTAAAGCGACATGGTCTAAACACATTCATTTTTCGCCACGCTTATTGGCTCAATATTATTCTATTCCCTTATTTTGAATCCGGCAAAGGGTCTCATGTATGACGGCTCGAACGAATAAGATAATTTGGCATGATTGATGCTTAAAAACATCTTGATTTGTTACCACTGGCGTAACGCAAAACTGCGCTCTCCCTCCCCCTCCAGCGAGGAAAAGAAATATTTTAAGATCCTTTCTAAAACAAAAATTTATTTTGAAGCCTTTCTGTGTTTTTGAATTGACCGTGTTAACTTTCAATCATATATATGAAATGCGTGCTGGTATTTAAAAAATGTGCAACGTTATATAATTTTTGTAATACATGTATTACATAAATTATGTAAAGATAAAAAATCTAGCAGTAGGAGAGCCACCAAAGGAGGAATGGCTAATTGCAAGAGTTCGATTGCTGAGAGAGATTTTTGCAAATTAACAACTTACCTGACCTCTCAGTTAGTAAGCTGATAGAAGATTCTTAATCCAACACGACTTAAAAATAATAGGCATTCGAGTGGCTTCTCAGTTCGCCTAAAACAATCATTTAACTGAAAATGCAATCAAACTCGAATTAAGGGTTTAAGGACTTGGTGATATCCGTGTGTGCAGATTGCTCTATGCTGATGACACAGTCTTGTTGGCAGAGAGCAAAAGTGAGTTGCAGAGTATGTTGTCCCGGATGTACGAAGTTTGCATGAAATTCAAACAGTATAAATAAGGGAAAAACCAAAGTTATGGTTTTTGAGAGAGGAACTGGTAGCACTAAATGTAATGTAAGTGTAAATGGCACAGTGATTGACCAGGTCAGTGAGTTTGTGTATTTAGGAAGCATGTTTGACAGAGAGAACAAATCGGATGGTGAAATTAGTAGGCGAGTGAATTCTTCATTGAAAGTCATGGCTGTTCTGGAAGGTTTTCACCGGAATGATGGGTTCTCAAGAGAGTAACGCATGGCTGTGTATGAGAGTGTAATTGTTCCTACTTTGATGTATGGCAGTGAAACCTGGGTACTGCAGAAGAAACGTAGGTGTCGTTTGTGTGCTGGAGAAATGCGTTACTTTGATAAGACATATTCTGATTGCGTGAGGAATGAAGACGTGTTGCAGTTGTGTGATGTGAAGTAAAATGTTCTTAGCAAGGTGGAGACTAATATGCTTCGGTGGTCTGGCCATGTTGAAAGAATGAGTGATGAGATGCTTACTAAGAAAATCTTTTTAGCCCAAGTGGCAGGAAGGAAAGGCAGAGGAAGGCCAAGGAAGTCATGGGAGGATCAGATTCAGGAGGGTCTGCATGAGAAAAAATTATGAGTATGAAGTATAGAAGATCTTGTGTACGGCGTGTAATGGATGTCAGTGAAGCCCGAGTTGTATGTCAAGATCGCTGTAAATGGAGGTTTGATATGGCAACAGTAAGTAAAAATTAGCTGGTAGTTTGCATTTCTTTTTGGAGCTAACCTCTGAATCTCAGAGAACAGCTTAGTAATATGTATGTATGTATGTATGGAGAAACCCACAAAAATTAATCCCCAGCTTACCCTATGGAATAAAAATGTGTAAAGATTAATTATGAAGCTGCAAGAACGTAAGCGTGCTCTTATTCCAGAACATGATTTCATATGTTATGCAATAATAGAAGAAAACATTTCTTTAAAATTGCAACGAACACCAAAACAAATATTATTCATACTTTTCCTTTACATACATTGCAATATTTGATTGGTGTTGACGCAATGTGATTTCTGTCCAGTGCTCTAAATATCAAAGTAAAAAAACTGCCGTTGCAACGACAAGACCAGATTCTTTTCATGGAAGTACTCAAAACTCGTAAGCTCAGATGTTATTTTTAGCACGTCTTTTGTAAAAGAAGATCGTGCTTATGTTATTGGTTTGTCCGTCCGTCCGTCTGTAGACACGATATCTCTGCAACTAATAGTCCGATTTGAAAAATTCTTTTCGCATTAGCAAGCTTGAAATGTGCGAATGATGACCCTTTATTTTGTTTTTGTTTTACGATGCACAATTCCGCCGCTAGTGCGCGTAAATTAAGATGATATCGAATTCAAAATACATTTTATTCCATACATTTGCTTCTAAATATCCAATTCAAAAAATTATTTTGCCTTTCGATTCTTCTCATGGCGAAGATTATTTTTAGGCATAATCGCTTTTTCAAGTTACGCATACTCTCTCCGCTAGGGGGAGTAAAAGTAAATTGCGTTTCCCCCGATATCTCTGCTTCTAAAACTTCGATTTGAAAAATTATTTCTGCAACAGATACAGATCCGGATGCGAAATCTTTCGCATATGTTTTCTAATTTTTGGTGTGAAACGGTTTGGCCACCAGGAGGCGTAAGTGTTAATTTCTGCTTCTGATGTATTTGCAACAAAATATGAGCTTCTAAAATCTCGATTGAAAAATTCTTTCGAGGACCGATAGTACTAACGTCGACAAAACATTTCGGAATATTTATTTCTTAAAATAATTCATGGTTTCTCCGCCAGGCGCGTAGATGTATATCTTGTTTTTGTCACTGCTTCTAACCCTCCAATTTGAAAAAATTCTTCTTTGTTGGATAAAGTTTCCGGTGCGACATGCTTTTCCTATAATTTCAAAATTTCCAGACTTTCCGCTAGCGGGAGTAAAGGTAAATTGCTCTTTCCCCGATATCTCTACTTCTAAACCTCCGATTTGAAAAATTCTTCCTGCACCAGATACAGCTACTGGTGGGAAATGTTTTCATTGTAATTTTTAATTTTTTATAAAATATTGTTTGGACACCAGGAGGCGTTAGCGTTAATTTCTGTTTCGTAGGTATTTCCATCAAAATCTGAGCTTCTGAAATCTTGATTGAGAAAATTATTTCGCGGACCGATACCGCTCATGTCGATAAACATTTGAGAATAGTTTCTTCTTAAAATCATGTATGGTTTCTCCGCCAGGGGGCGTAGACGTATATCCTATTTCTGTCAAAATCTCTGCTTCTAACAGTCAGATTTGAAAAATTCCTCTTTTCTTTGATAGCGTTTCCGGTGTAAAATGATCTCATATAAATTGAAATTTTTCAAGTCATGCATAGACTTTCCAATAGGGGTGTTAAAGTAAATTACGTTTTCCCCGATTTCTCTGCTTCTAAAATTCCCATTAGAAAACTTCTTTCTGCTTCGGATACAGCTGCCGATAGAAAATGCTTTTCCTATAATTTCTAATATTTAATAAAGAATGGGGGATGTAAGGTCAGGTGATGCGTAACATCACAGCCTCTCCTTGACAAATGTCAACCCCGCCTTCTCGTGGTGCATCCTGTTCCCACTAAAGGGGCTCTGACGACCGCCCATAGCGGTATAACTATACCATCGGGATTAGAGGAAATTCTATCCCACACTCACCAACCCGCTTGGCCAGCGTGGTGAGTTATGGCCAAACCCCTCCAAAATGATTCCACAACTTAAATCTTGGCCATCAGTCTCCGGCAGCTGGAATGTACCTGGCCAAGGCAGCGGCCAGTGCGACATGAAGGCAGAGGGTGCTAAGAATCCCCGGAGGACCGGACTAGGCTGCCATCTGATGCTGACCTTGGCTACTTACAATGAACGCTCCCTATCTTCTGATTCAAGGCTTCTTGAATTGGAAGAGGAACTACAAAGGATCAAGTGGGACATCGTGGGGCTAAGTGAGGTAAGGAGAAAAGGAGAAGATCTCATCGAACTGAAAAGTGGACATCTCTTCTACTATCGTGGGACAGATACTGGCAGAACTAGTGGTGTTGGATTTATAATAAACAAGAAACTGAAGGATAAAGTTGTAGAAGTTGAAAGTTCCTCTGACAGAGCTGCACGACTTGTTATCCAACTCTCGAAAAGGTACCAGGCTCAGATTATTCAAACTTATGCACCCACCACAAGTCATCCTGAAGAAGAAATTGAAGAATTGTATGAGGAAATTTGTCATCTAAATAATAAAGGTAAGCAGCACTTGAGAATAATTATGGGAGATTTCAATGCAAAAATAGGGCAACGGCAACAGAATGAAACTTCAGTAGGTAAATTCGGTCATGGCAACAGAAACCAGCGTGGAAATACTCTCATTGAGTTTGCAGAGGCAGAAGGGTTTTTCATCTTGAACTCCTTCTTCAAGAAAAAGCCACACAGGAAATGGACATGGAGACATCCAAATGGGACGACAAGTGAAATTGATTTTAATATGTGTAACAAAAAATTCGTCATAGAAGACTGCAGTGTGCTAAACAAGTTCAACACAGGTAGTGACCATAGATTGGTGAGATGTAAGATGCACCTCAACACTAAACTTGAACGTGGCAAGCTCATAAGACAAACAAAATCTATTGACATAACCAACCTTAAAAAACACCATAATACCTTCAAGTTAGAACTGAAGAACAGGTTCTCTGCTTTAGAAGGCCTAACATCGGAAGAAGTGGACATCTCTGAAGTTAACAGAAAAGTAACCAAAGCTCTTATGGAAACAGCAACAAAATTAGCTGGGTCTAAGAACAAGTTGCATGTGAACAAATTATCAGGAAAAACCAAAATGTTGATGCAAAAAAGAAGAGAGATGAGGACAACTAAAGAAGATGTGACTTCCAAAGTGGAATATATAGAGCTATGCAAGACAACACGAAAAAGTATCACTGAAGACGTAAGGAAATTCAACTGTGAACTAGTGAGGAAAGCAATTGAAAACAACCAAAGCCTAAAGATAGCAAAGGGACATCTCAGTAAGGGAAGAAAACAGATTATGGCACTGAGAAAAGAAGATGGTTCTGTAACAAGAAATAGAGGCGAAATTTTGACAAGAGTGAAAGATTTCTACTCCAAATTATATGAAAGGGATAATACACTGCCGGACAATTGCTAAGGACGGATGACAATACCAACCATAGCAACCATAAAATGGAAGGCAGGAAAATGTGGAAATTAGCATAACTGCGGGATACAGTAAGACGTGTTGTGCGTATGCAAATTTTGGATTGCCGAACTTGTTCGTGACGTCATAGCGCTGATAAGAGATATAAAGGATTTGACGCGTATTGACCGTTGTTGTTCAAACGCAAAGTTGAAAGGGAAAGAATCAATTGACGAACTTGCAATTTTCAGTATGTCTTCCCGACATCACCTAGATGATTTTACGCGTGGCCGTATTATTGGCAAGATTGAAGAAGGGCGAAAAATAACAGATGTTGCCAGGGAGTTCGACGTCATCCACAGTGTTGTTTCAAGGCTTTGGAATTCATTTCAAACAAATGGAGAGTGCAGCAAACGTCACGGGAGAGGTCGTGTTCGCAGTACGACACCTGCAGAAGATCGGTACATAGTGCTATCAACAAAAAGACACCGGCGCAGCTTAGCTAGTGAGATAGCAAATCAGTTTATGGCTGCTACTGGCAAGCGGATCTCCCGAAAAACTGTCGCCAGACGTTTCCATGAAGGAGTAATATACACTCGCCGTCCTGTTGTGTGCATCCCATTGTCCAGACGTCACCGTACCGCCCGTTTGCAATGGTGCCATCAACATCGCAATTGGACTGATAACGACTGGTCTGCTGTCCTCTTCTCAGATGAGAGTAGATACAGTCTATCGTCTGGTTGTCGACGACAACTGATCTGGCGTGATAGTGGTACTGCATATTGTCCAGCAAACATACAGGAAAGGGACCGATATCCGACATGTAGTGTCATGGTATGGGCTGGCATCATGATCAATGGCCGTACGTCCCTATATGTGCTTCCAACTGGGACTATGACTGGCCAACGATACATTAATGATGTTCTGCTACCTCATATTCGCATGTTCCGTGCTGCTGTCGGTGATAGATTCATTTTCATGGACGACAACGCAACATGTCATCAAACAGTCGCTGTCCAGGAGTGTCTTGAGAGCGAGGATATTCAACGCCTCGTATGGCCAGCACGTTCTCCAGATCTGAATCCCATTGAAATTGTGTGGGATGCTTTGGGGAGTAGTCTTGCTGGTCGCCAATGCCCTCCAATAAACAAGGACACCCTCATCCGTGCGCTGACAGAGGAATGGGATAAATTACCCCAACAGCTGCTTGATAATGTTGTGCAAAGCATGACACGACGTGTGGAATCTTGCACCGCCCTCCATGGTGGCCATATCCCGTATTAACATCTTACACCGGAACGCCTGCGGACGGTAATTGCATTTTTTTCACGTTTACGTATTCTGCACAAAATGGCCTGTTTGTCCCTTGAACACGTTCCAAAGCTTTCTGGATTTCAGAGCACAATAAATTGTCTTTCTTGTAATGTCCTGGCATTCTGACATTATTTTATTTCACTTGGCATCCAACCACACTTACTTTTTTATGCGCTATATAGCCGTTTATGATCCGTCCTTAGCAATTGTCCAGCAGTGTATATGCACTCCAGACATCATGAAAGATACCAGTACCAGAGTTCCTCCAGTCCTCTTAACAGAAGTTGCACATGCAATCAAGAACATGAAGCGGGGAAAAGCTCCAGGAGAAGATGGAATTACTGTAGACATCATACAAGAAGCAAGTGGAGAAATCGAAACAGTACTCGCCCAAATTTTCACTCGATGCCTTAATGAAGGAAAGATTCCTGAGGATTGGAACACCGCTACAATGATCCTGCTACATAAGAAAGGTGACATTGAGGATCTCGGAAACTACAGACCTATCAGCCTCCTATCAGTAGTTTATAAAATCTTCACTAAAGTTCTTTCACACCGCTTGAAGGTAACACTGGACATGGCTCAACCGAGAGAACAAGCTGGATTCAGGAGTGGCTACAGCACAATAGATCATATCCACGTGCTGAGAGAACTAATTGAAAGAGCGAGGGAATATGAACTTCCATTGTGCATGGCTTTTATCGATTATGAAAAAGCCTTTGATTCGGTGAAACCATCAGCAGTTACAATGGCTCTGAAAACCTGCGGTATTGAAGATGCATACATTAATATTATTAATAACATCTATGAAAATGCAAGTGCAAAGATTAGGCTGTTTGAAAATACAACACACGTAAAAATTGGAAAGGGAGTGAGACAAGGTGACACCATATCTCCGAAGCTCTTTAATGCCACATTGGAGGGTGTTTTTCAGTCGCTGAGCTGGGAAAACAAAGGGATAAAGATTAATGGAGATTATCTAACCCACCTTCGTTTTGCTGATGACGTAGTCATTTTTGCAACTACCCCATCAGAGCTGCAGAGTATGATCCAGGAACTTGCTGACAAGAGTAAAGAAGTGGGATTAAAAATGAACTTTCAGAAGACAAAAGTGATGTTCAATGCTTTTACAAGAAATGAAGATTTATCGATTGATGGAGAAAAACTGGAGATAACAGACACGTACGTTTATCTTGGACAGCAGATATCAAGTGAGGGTCACATTGATGAAGAAATTAATCGGCGTACAAAACTTGCCTGGAGAGCTTTTGGAAGAAACAGCATAATTTTCAAGAGCAATATGCCATTATGTCTTAAAAGAAAAGTGTTTGATCAATGCATCTTTCCAGTGCTTACGTATGGTGCAGAGACGTGGACCTTAACTAAAAGAGACATACAAAGGCTGCAGACAACTCAAAGTAGCATGGAGAGGTGCATGCTTGGTGTAACCAGGAGAGATAAGAAGAGGAACTCGTGGATCCGAAAAATGACAAGAGTGGAAGACATCATGATCAGAGTTAAATCCCTGAAATGGCAATGGGCTGGACATACTGCCAGAAGGACAGATCATCGATGGACAGCCGAAATTTTAGATTGGATTCCAAGGGACTGGAAAAGACCCAGAAGAAGACAACATGGGAGATGGGTGGATGAAATTCGAAAGTATGCAGGGGTGACATGGAGGAGACTGGCACAAGACAGACCGTTGTGGAGGAAACTTGGGGAGACCTTCGTCCAGCAGTGGATTGATAATGGTTGACAATGATGATGATGATGAATAAAGAATGGTTTAGCCACCAGGAGCGTAAGTCTTAATTTCTGCGTCTGATGTATTTGTAGCAAAATGTGTGCTCCTGAAAACTCGATTGAAAAAATTATTTCGTTAACCGATACCGCTCACATCGAAAGACCTTTTGAGAATACTTTCTTCTTAAAATAATGCATGGTTTTTCGGCCAGGGGGCGTAAAGGCAAATCTTATTTTTGTCGATATCTCTGCTTCTAAGAGTCCAATTTGAAAAATTATTTCTTCGTCGGAGAGCGTTGTCGTGGGGAAATGTTTCTCATATAATTTCAAATTTTTCGTAGCGCAAAAGTCTGCCACCAGAGTGCGTAAGTTCACTTTTCGTTTACAACAATATCTGCGGGACTAAAAACCGATTGAAAAACTTCTTTCTTCGGTCAGATACTATTAACTATGGAAACTGAGTAGATATTTTCTTTCCAAAATAGTGCACAATTTCGCCACTAGGGGCGCATATGCTTATTCTGTTTTTCTGAATATCACTGCTTTTACATATGCGATTTAAAAAATTCTTTCAACACCGGATGCCATTTACCTCGTAGAACACTTAAGGCTACTACACTGACGGAAAAAAAATCCCAACACCACAAAAAAATAGTTGTAGAGGAATGAAATGGCGGCAATACATTTGTATAGGTAACATATTTAATCGATTAAGGTTTCAAGATCACAGCTTAATGTAAGCGCGAGAAGAGCCATTTTAAATGTGAAATGCTGGTACATTAATAACCGGTGTTACCGCCAGAATGTTGAATGCAAGCATGCAAACGTTCATGCATTGTGTCGTACAGGTGCTGGATGTCAGTTTGTGGGATGGAGTTCCATGCCTGTTGCACTTGGTCGGTCAATACAAGGACGGTTAATGCTGGTTGGGGGTGACGCTGGAGTTGTCGTCCAATGATGTCCCATACGTGCTCGATTGGAGAAAGAACTGGTGATCTAGCAGGCCACGGCAACATGTCGACACTCTGTAGAGCATGTTGGGTTACAACAGCGGTATGCGGGCGAGCGTTATCCTGTTGGAAAACACCCCTGGAATGCTGTTCATGAATGGCAGCACAACAGGTTGAATCACCAGACCGACGTACAACTGTGCCGTCAGGGTGTGTGGGATTACCACGAGAGTGCTCCTGCTGTCATAGGAAATTGCTCCCCAGACCATAACTCCAGGTGAAGGTCCAGTGTGTCTCGGCCGCAGACAGATTGGTTGCAGGCGCTCACCTGGCCTCCTAACCAACACACGGCCATCACTGGCACCCAGGAAGAACCGGCTTTCATCAGAAAACACAACAGATCTCCACTCCGTCCTCCAATGAGCTCTATCTTGACACCACTGACGTCGCAAACAGCAGTGGTTTGGAGTAACTGGAATGCACGCTACAGGGCGTCTGGCTCGGAGCTGTCCTTCAAGTAACCGATTTTTAACAGTTCGTTGTGTCATTGTGGTGGCAACTGCAGCTCGAATTGCTGCGGCAGACGCAGTACGATGCGCCACGGCCATACGCCGTACACGGCGGTCTTCCCTCTCAGTAGTGCCACGTGGCAGGCCGGAACCCGGTCTTCTTGAGGCAGTACCTTCCCTGGACCACCGCTGTCAACAATCATGCACAGTGGCTACATTCCTGCCAAGTGGTTCTGCAATATTGCGGAAAGAAAATCCATCTTCTCGTAGCCCTATTACACGACCTCGTTCAAACTCCGTGAGCTGTTGATAATGGCTTCTTCGTCTTCTTAAAGGCATTCTTGACTAACATCAACACACTACGTCGAATCTCAACGATAACTAACGCTCACGAACGTTACAGCGCATATTTACAGCAAACCTGCTTTGCATGTTCCGTGGGGTGCTACTAGCGCCACACATATGCGCCGAGCGCTAAATTTGCATAGACGTCATCTTACAGATGTACTCTCACCGCCTACCAACTGTCGTTTATCTAACACAACCCCTTCTTGGTGTTGGGATTTTTTTTTCCGTCAGTGTATATGAGGAATTTTGTAGTTCACAGTTCTGTCGGTGGTAGTGTTTGTGTACTTCAGTTTGCAGCTGTATAGCCACTTCTAAAAACACAACTGAGAAATTTCTTCTTCACTGTATGCCATTCGCTGCAACAGAGATGTGGAGCACTATCCTCATTAAGTAACGCAAAGATTTCTCATTAGCTGCGTAAAGGTCGAACGCTTTTTCCATGAAGAATAATTTTCGCCTATTTTCAACTTTTAAGTTATGCAAAATTCTTCCGCTAGCAGACGTAAACTTATATGATGTTTCCTTTTTTTTATTTCTTCTTTTAACTGTTCGATTTGAAAATATCTTTGTCTCTGGTACCTTCCTTGTTGTATGAGAAACGTTTTGTTCACCATTTGTTAATTTTCGTAACATGCTTTTTAGCTGCTGGTGGAACTAAGTAGATGTTTCTATTTCTGGATATTTTATCGATTGTTGGAACCAGTTGATTGTTTTCCAAACAGGATCCATTAACTTTGAATAGCTTTGATAAATTTAATTCGCGTCAGAACGGATTCAAAAGACGTGCTTATTACATCCGAAAATTCGGTGTCATCTTTCTTGTTTATTATTCGACTACGGTACTGTTTGCGACTAAATGTCATGGAAAGTGTGTCATGTCTCTGAGCAATAATTCGAAACTTTGATACAGCTTTTACAAATTTAAGTAAATCATAGTATTTCCTTGTAGCACAAGGTTTTCGTGCTAAAACAAGAATATTCTTTGTCACCAGCAGTATACTGTACAATTCTACTATTAGTTTTAACATTCTTTAGATTCTTCGAGACAGTTGGCTATCAGTTGCACAAATTGGTGGCGCACAGAAGTACATTCTATACAAGAAAATGTAGAAATTAGATGTTAATGTTTTGTTGGTTAGTGTTTTGCTGTCAGTGTTTTGTTGGTCAAAACTTTAATGAAAATCTCCCTGCGTTTTACCTTTAACAAAAGTGCAATTTGCATGCAATTGGTGATGATTCAGTTCCTGTTGGCGGATTTTAAAGTCAATTTTAGAGAAATCTGATGCATTAGAATCTTTTTGTTTTTCAGTTTGCGAAAACCTTTGTGATCGTTGTTTTTAAAACAAAGTATCGAATGATTATACTGAACCGTCTTACAAGAAGCGTTATTTCAATAAGGAGTAGCGCAACGTGCCTTTAGCGAAAAGGATGAAATTTCAAGCTATTAATCTTTTAACGGCTAGAGCGAATTAACTCGGGGTTAGTAAAATGGGCTGAAATCAGCTGGGACAAACATATTCTCTGTCTAAGAAGTGGGTCATACCAAGGCTGTGCAGATATTACATGGCCATGACACTACAGTAATGTGCAAAAGTATTGCATGACCTGCAAAAACCGTGAATTTTTAGGTTTAACTCTCTTTTTTTAACTAACTGATTTTCGTAGTTCTTTCATCATGTATATGATATTAGATGTGAAATTTAATGGAGATTTCAAAAATGTCTTAGTTTTTCCTATAGCTACTTCTGTTCTTAAGATATGACATAAAATATGGGGTTTGACAAACACATTGAAATTCACGTTAGCTGCATATCAGTTCCTACAGCTAATCATAGACATTCTTTTACCTGATTGGCTGCTTCCTAATGCTATCCAAATCCTACTCCAGCCTTTATAAAGGTTGACGTAGAGTTACTAGAGCAACGTGGGCCGCGGATGGCCGGTTGGCTAGCGTTCGTGACTGCCACGGAGAAACTTCAAGTTAGATCCCAAGCAGGTACGAGCGATCAAACCACTAAATATCCGCCGTGCGTCGGATGGGCATGGTAAACCGTCGGACGCCGGGTACTGGCCCCCAGATAATAAATAAGTACGTCTTCCTCCACCTTTCTACCTCGCTTCCGTGTGACTTTCCTATCGGGCACTCTAGCCCAAATCTTCTAGCTTCCTATTTCTAAGAGTTGTTTAAGACCTGGGATCAGACAGTCCCTTCCAAAAATCCTTTACTTATGATCTGATCTACTAGAGCATTAGGGGGATCGCGGATGGCCTAGTGGTCAACGTTCGCGACTGCCACGGATAAATCTTAGGTTCGATCCCAGGCAGGTACGAACTCTAGAACCATTAAATATCCGCTGTGCGTCGGATGGGAACATTAAGCGGTCGGACCCTGGGTACGGGTCCCCCGGTTATAAATAATGGCATCTTTCTCCCCTTTTCGACCTCACTTTCCTGTCGGGCACTCCAGCTCAAATCTCCTAGCCGCCCCGGTGGCGTAGTGGTCTAAGGTGCTGGCCTATGATCATTCGTCCGTAAGGGGTCCGGGTTCGAATCCCGGTCAGGCATGGATGTTGCGTTTGTCTTACGGCGCTGGCTCTCTCCCTTCCCTGGAACCAGTGACCCTAAATTAGGGACGGGTGACTGCTTATTTCCCATTGAGTTGCTCACGGTGGTCGTTAAACCTCCAATCAATCAAAAAAGAAAAAAAAAAATTCCTAGCTTCCTATTTCTAAGGGATGTTTAAGACATGGCTGTCAGATACTCCATTTATAAAATCCTCTACATAGGGTCTGATCTACTAGAGCATTATAGTGGTCGCTTTCTGTTGTTATTAGGGTATAATTTGTGTACATTCTCAGTAATGGTTAAAACTTCGGAATTGTCCACAGCGGAAAAACTACGGGTGCACAGCGGACAGAGTAAAAATAGTTGTTCTGCATGAAGAGGGATATTTTTCAGAGCAAATCGCTGAAAGAGTGGTCTGCAATCAATCTACAGTTATTAGGCTACTGAAGAAAATAAAAGACACTGGTGATATTAAAAATATGCGTCGCAGTGGAATGCCCAGATCCACTACAACCAGACAAGACAGAGTGCTCGGAAAGCTAAGCTTGGAAGACAGGAGGCTCAGTTCACCTTAATTGCTTCAACGATGTCCTGAAGTGATTGATGTTACGGTTAGGAGGAGGCTTCTTTACTATGACTTATATGGCTGGAAAGACAGGAGTAAACCACTGTTAACTGCAAATCAAAGGCAGCGTAGACTTCAGTGGGCAAAGCAGCATGTCTCATGGACTACCAGGCAATGGACAAAAATGAGAAAATATACTTTTCAGCGATGAATCATAAGTTTGCCTTAATAGGAATCAGAGAAGTGCCTATATAAGGAGATAAAAGCACGAATAATTCCATCCAAGTTGCTTAGTGACTACTGTTAAGTATCCGGTGAAGGTCACGGTTTGCAGCTGCTAGTGTGCTCATGGCGTTGGGAACATCCACCTTGCCGATGGTTCGGTAAATACCCAGAAATACATCTGGATATTAGAAAACAAGATGCTACCATCATCTAGAAGACTTTAATGACGGCAATTTTATTTTTCAAGATGACAGTTCTCCCAGTCATCGTGCTAAAGTAGTTAAAAGTGGTTTCAGGAAAAAATTGTTCAGCAACTTAATTGGCCACCAAAGTCACCGGACTTAACCCCGATCGAAAATTTGTGGTTCAAACTGTCGTATGACCTATCAAAAAAGAAGTCAACAAGCAAAATTCAACTCATTGAAGATGTAATTCAAATTTGGAATCGTATTGTTGAGCCCCATCTTTTACAAAAACTTATTCATAGTATGCCAGCAAGATGCAAAGCTGTTATTAACCCTTTAACAACGATAGCGCCCAAGATGCCCGTACCTACAAACGGCCATAGCCGCCCAAGACGCCTGTACCTACATACGGCTGTAACCGCCCAAAACGCCTGTACCTACATACGGCTGTAGCCGCCCAAAACGCCTGTCTAGAATGAGTGTCTTCAAATTTTCTTGATCTATAAGTGATCAGCAGGAGTCACCGTCATTCATTATGGATATTATTAACCAACGAAGTGAAACAAGAAACTGTTTCGGGCGCTACAGTATTTAGAATGATACAAGATTTTGGGGTCATGGTCGTTAAAGGGTTAAGGCTTGGCAACAAAATATTAGGTACATTACATAATTTTGCTTCATTATATTTCTGTATTTAAATGTTATTTCATTCCTTATGAATTACAAAAACAACGATTTATTACTGTAAAGATATTGGAAAAATGATCCTTTTCGTAATAATTTCGACTTGGTTATGATTTTTGTAATGTATCGTAAAAATAGAAGTAGCTACAGGAAAAACTATGACATTCTTGAAACCTCAATTAAATTCTTCATCTAATGACATATGAATGATGAAATAACTATGAAAATTAGTTAGTCAAAAAAAAAAGAGTTAAACTTAAAAATTCACTGTTTTTGTAGGTGATGCATTACTTTTGCACACCACAGTAGAAAGATGAGCTCCCTCCGTTTGAGACGTCACTCTTAAGTTACACGGATTGATGCGCCGGTGTCACAATTGACGGCACACACGACTGCGTTGAAATCCGATCGTAAGCCCTGGTTTCCACGTGAAGTTATTAGAAGAGGAATATCTTGGTCTTGTAATCTGGACCGTATTGGCCAAACTCGGCTAGAACAAGTGAGCCTACTCATCAGGAAGCTCTGCTTTCCTCTTATCTTTGTTATTTGAAGTGAGCACTTGGAGGGAATGATTCACACTAATATCTCTGACTGATTACACAGTCAAGTCACATTATTGTGACCACCTCCTATTTTTGACGTCAACAGCGTTTAGCCAATGAAAGAAAGCACGTGTGGTCAGATGGCTTGGAGGGTATATAAGGTGTGCTGCACGTATTCTGAAAACATGGGCCGCGGGTGTCCTAGTGGGAAACGTTCGTGACTGCCACGGAAAGGACCTCAGGTT
Organism: Macrothele yani; assembly: GCA_039090855.1. Lineage (NCBI taxonomy): Eukaryota > Metazoa > Arthropoda > Arachnida > Araneae > Macrothelidae > Macrothele > Macrothele yani. Next base: position 170,893,686 of record CM077004.1, read on the forward strand.
CGATCCCAGGCAGGTACGAACGCTCGATCCACTAAATATCCGCTGTGCGTCGGATGGGCACGTTAAGCCGTCGGTCCCCGGGTACTGGCCCCCGGTAATAAATAAGGGCGTCTTTCTCCCCGTTTCTATTTCGCTTCCGTGTCACTTTCCTATTGGGCACTCTAGCCCAAATCTCCTAGCTTCCTATTTCTAAAGGTTGTTTAAGACCTGGTGTCAGACACTCCCTTCCTAAAATCCTCTACATATGAACATCATTATGAACATCTAAAAACATATCAATCGTTCCTGTCATGGATAAAAGGAGCGATTTATCAGACTTGCAAAAAGGGATGATCATCGGCTTTCGGGCCAAGGGTGTCAGTATTTCTGAAACAGCGCAGTTTGTGAACTGTTTGCGTGCTGCTGGGGTTAAAGTGTATCGTGATTGGGGAAATGGCACCATTGCGAATAAGCGACGTGGAAACTGCGGAGCAAAACGTGCCATTGATATGAGAGGTGAACGTCAGCCGTGAAGGTGCCATTGATATGCGTGTGAAGGCAAATCCACACGCTACAGTGGAGCAACTCACTGGCCGAATGTACCAGGGCGCTACCGGAAGCGTGTCTAAAATGACAGTTAAGCGAACCCTGCTGTGCATGATGCTCCGATGCAGATGGATGGTCACTGCACCGATGCTAACGGAGGTGCATCGGTAGAAAAGGCTTACATTTGCACGGCAGTATCTGAATTAGACCTCCCTGATTGGCAAAGGATTGCCTTCTCCGATGATTCACGTTTTCTGCTTCATCGAACGGATGGACGTTGGCGTATAAGGCGAGAAACATCGGAGAACAAACACTCTTCAACCATTGCTGGAAGAACACAAGCTGGTGGAGGCAGCGTTATGGTATGGAGAATGTTTTCGTGGCATTCCCTGGGTCCACTCATACCTGTGGAAGACACTATGGACCGAGTTCCATAATGCAAATCTCCACGTACACCCATACATGCTGATTGTCTTCCCTGGGGCGGGTGGGATCTTCCAGCACGACATTGCGACGTCTCACACAGCTAGAAATGTCCGAGAGTGATTTGAAAAGCACGATGAAGACTTCAAAGTACTTCCGTGGCCCCCTAATTCCCCAGACTAAAACCCAATCGAGCATAAGCTCAATCTTGTTGTTCGCTCTATGGATCCTCCACCAAACACCCTCCAGCAGCTGTCAGATTCACTGCAGTCAGCATGGCTCCACATACCTGTAAACACCTTCCAGTACTCCAGCCCGTCTAGCTGCTGTCCGCGCTGCACACGGCGGTTACTGTGGGTATTAGCTGGTGGTCACAATAATGCAACTCGACCGTGTAATTATCTGTGGGAAGGGCTATAGTAATGGTGCAACGAACATAAGGAAGGAAGGAGAATGTGTTTGAGTAACTTGTTTCAACCCATTGGCATGATATCCGATACAACGGGACTAGTCTTTTCCCATCATGCTTCGGGTCACCGCGCAGATGATACAAGAGTAGAAGGGAACGCTTATCCCAGTTTAATGTCTATACTGCTTAGATGAGGGGTAAAAAAGAATTATTTTGCTGTAGCTTTCGTAAAACCCGGCCGCTACGTGAACATTTCTGCTTGGGGAGCGCAGAAAATTTTAGGGCACCATTTGGTTCAGGTACATCGCTTCCTTAATGGATTTAACAACAAAGAATTTCTTTATTTGCTTCCAATCGGGACGTCTTGCAATTATATATCATGTGTATCTATGTAACCGAAATTGGAAACTACGGAACTATATGATGTTTAACTAAGGGTCAATTTCATTCTAGCCTATTTTACTATTCGTCCTACACTGAGTGTGCACATATTTAGGTACATCTTCAGTTGTTCACACAGTTCGCTTAGTGCACCAGTACCTGGGTCAGAAGACTATAGTCCATATGGAGTGGCCAGCCCGATCTCCCGATCTGCATCCCATTGAGCATGTCTGGGATGCTCTCGGGAGACGTGTTGCTGACCTCCTGCCTCCTCCCCGAAACCTACAGGGGCTCTGCACTGCTTTGCTCGAGCAATGGACGCAGCGACCCACGGAACTGCTCGACACCATAATTAACAGCATGGAACATCGCTGTCGGGCCTGTATTGCTGTTCGGGGAAACCACACTCCGTATTGAACTACCTTTTCCTACTTGATCTTAATAGCTACATTTCTGTATTTTCATATTTGCATCACTTATACAAAATGTAAATGCTTTGTATCACATGTTCTTGCGGGTTTTTGTTTTGTTTTTGTTTTTGTTGTATTTGGTCTGATAAAGCTTACCACCAAATTACATCCGAATCGTTTGCTTACTTTTTGAGTTATCACGATTTTTTCATTTGTTGCTTAATTTATGGAAACCTTGCGTATACCCCTGGAGTCAGTGGCCCTAAATTAGGGACGGGAGACTCCTTATAGCCCATTGAGTTGCTCAAGTTGCTCGTTGAACCCCCAACAAAAACAGAAGAAAAAAACCCTGCGTATTTTGCTATTATATTTGATTTAATTTGGGTAAAGCAAAGAAACAATCATCAGAATGCACGAAATACACGCACAAAGACTAATGAACAACGTTCTTCAAGGTTTTACTAAAATTCAAGGAAAACATTCTTACCCAGGACAACATTAAATCAAATATTTGATTTCCCCATCTTCTTGAAATTCAATAAGTAATTTGTCATATTTTTTCGTATTTTTACGACCACCGAAACAAATCTGAGATATGAGCGCTCATCCGTCTCTAATTTGAAACCTTTGGTTCCGGGAAGGGGGCAAAGCCGTCCCCATCGAACAGGAGTATCGCCTAAGCGATATGCGGTACCCAACCCAGGGTCAATCTCGGACGAATGATCAGAGCCCAGTGCTTCAAACTGCTCGGACACCTGGGCATCGTTAATGTAACTATGTACACTGAAGTGCCAGAAAAACTGGTACAGACGAGCTTATGCAAAATACATAGCAACGTCACCTATGCGCGTACTTGGTTGCGTCCGCCAGAGCGTATATAAAACGATAGACATCCTTGCCAGCTGTCAGAGCTGTTTTTGGCATGAGAATGACAAATAATAACGATTTGAGCGATTTTCAACGCGGTGTCATAGTTGGCGCTCGTGAGATGGGCCATAGTTCTCCGGAGGTAGAAACGAAGTTCGGATTTTCACGGACGACCACTGCAAGGGTATACCGTGACTACAAGATTTCCGGTAAAACCTCCAACCTACGAAACCAGTGTGGCCATGAAAAGGCATTGGGTGAACGTGACCATCGTCGGCTATCAAGAATCGTTTAAAGCTACACTCTCGCAAGTAGCATCGGAATTCAATGCTGGAGCCTTAACAAGCATCAGCGTCCGGACTGTGCAACGTACCCTCCACGATACAGGCTTTGGGAGTCGACGCCCAACTCGAGTCCCCTTGATGGGTGCACGACACAGAGCTGTGCGCCTCACTTGGGCACCGCAACACCGCCACTGGACACTTGATGACTGGAAACAAGTAGACTGGTCTGACGAGTCGCGTTTCCAATTGTATCGGGCAGATGGAAGGATTCGTCTGTGGCGCAAACCCCATGAAGCCACGGATCCCACCTGTCAACATGGAACTGTACCGGCTGGTGGGGGGCCCATAATGGCATGGGGTGTGTTTACCTACAAACGTCTGTGACCGGCCAACGCTATGGGCGCATCATTTCAGACGAGGTACACCCGTTTATATCCTGCATTCATGCTGATGGGTTGGGCCTGTTCCAACAGGACAATGCACCTCCATACAAGTGTCGGGACGCCACATTATGTTTAGAGGAGCATTCATCTGAGTTTGGGGTGTTGCCATTCCCACCCAAGTCCACAGATCTGAACGTGATAGAACACATTTGGGATGCAATGCAACGCGCTATTGAACACAGGAATCCGAGTCCTCGGAATACACCTGAATTGTAGAACGCTCTGCAGGAAGTATGGTGTGCATTGCCTACAAAATATTTTCAGAAGCTTGTGGAGTCCATGCCCCGTCGTATTTCGGCAGTTCTGTGCTCCCGTGGGGACCTACCAAGTATTATACTGGTGTACCAGTTTTTCTGGCATTTCAGTGTATGTTCCACTAATGTTGGTATATCTAAAGGATTAATTCAATCACACACACTTTGTTGTTCAGATGATTACTGGAAACATTGTTAATGCACTATTTACCGAACGTATCTTATTTAGAGAGCACATACACTGGCGGAATATTTAAAAAGAACACCAAGAAGGAGACGTCTGATATCAACAAAATTTATAGAGCATAATAACGGAATACAGAGGATAACGTTATCAAAACATTATGGCAAAATACAGCTGTATTTGCTGGTAAACTGAAAAATGACATTTCCATGTAACATGGTTAGTACGAGGTTGAATCGCCATGAACTGCGTCACACTGTGCAATTCTGGCATGGAGTCTATCGTACAGATGTTGGATGTAAGTTTGGGGTATTGAGTTCCAAGCATCCTCAACCTGGACGCGTTTATCGGGGATGGTCGTGGCTGGCCGTGGAGATCGGATAAGTCGTTGTCCCATAAAATCCCACACGTGCTCAATGGGGGACAAATCCGGTGAGCGTGCAGGCCAAGGAACTTGTCTCACACCCTGAAGTGCATGTTGCGTTGCACGTGCCGTGTGTGGGCGTGCGTTATCTTGCTGGAAAACACCACGATGGATCGACTTTACAAATGGAACAACAACGGGCTGAATAATGTTGTTGATGTAGGAGGTGCTATTTAACGTACCCGGTACAAACACTAGTTGTGTACGGGAGTGATAGCTGATCGCTACCCACACCAGGAGATTAGGTGTAGGCCCTGTGTGTCTCTGGCGGATTCAAGAAGGGTGGAGACGCTCCCATGTGCGTCTGCGAACACGCATACGGCCATCGGAGGCTCCCAAGCATAATCTGCTTTCATCGTTGAACACGACAGATCGCCATTGCGTTCTCCAGTGCAGACGTTAGCGACACCACTGCAGCCGTTCCTGACGGTGGGCTGGAGTCAGAGGTACACATGCCAGAGGCACACGTGCACGTAGTCCTGCATCCAGTAGACGGTTGCGGATTGTTCGCACAGTCACCTCAGGTGCAACGGCACCTCGGATTTGCGTCGCAGTGGATGTTCTGCTTGACAACGCCGCTCTTCTTATGCGTCGATCGGTCAGCTCGTCAGTCCGTCTGTGACTCCCGGTTCCACGTCTTCTCGTGTGGGAATGTTCCTCGGACCATCTACGCCACCACCGTACCACCACCGTACCACCACCGATACTTCCCGTCCAATTCGCTCCGCAATACGACGATACGACCACCCGGCCTCGCGGAGGCCGACTAGACGACCTCGCTCAAAATCCGATAACGGCTGAAATCGTACACGTCTTCCATGTCCAGGCATTGCAGCTTCTTCAGGGTCTTCGCACGTGTCCGTACGCCGACGACTGATTACATTCACTTCGCCGTACTCCTTAAATACCACCTACGATAATTTGCATATTATGCCGTGCTGTGGCGTAAGCGCTCGCCGATTTGTCCTGAAATTAACATCACACCTACGTAAACTTGACTCCATTAACATATGTAAATTTCATGATCGTCCGCCAATTCCTTCTTGGTGTTCTTTTTTCACTTTCCGCCAGTGTATTTGTAATTAGTGGTTTTCAGTCAGCGTAATCAGATTTACGTCTTGGAAAACGTTTTTTTTAATCCAAATGGGAGGACGACGTCAAAATTTTGCCTTCATATTCGTGGGAAAATACAGGGAAATAGCGACTTTGGTTACAAATTTCACATGTGTTTTATACCTCGTCCAACTACTGAGCTATAACTTCGAAACTCACATTAATACATAGTTTAAGTTTCTTTGGGTATTACTGTTTCATGAATAGGCCGCAAGCTGGCAGCACATTAGTCGTAAAAGCGAGATGGCTGATTTCGGTGAGATTAAGGCACTATGCGTGTATGACCTAACGTACTGAGTTTAGCGACTGGAGTTGAGTGCAGATTTCAGACAAAGTTTGGTAAGGACTCAATCGCAATACTATGATACATTAAGGATATTGTCCACGTGCCTCAAATGCCTAGCCGGATCCCTGAGTTGATGAATCGAATTTCATATGCGATGCTTTAAGTAAACGAAGCAATACTGGAAAGGATCTGATAGCACGTGGATTATCTCTGGGATTATATATGACATGCTGCTAAGGGAGCGCATATTCAAAAGGTGTAAAAAATTAGAAATGTATTTCAGTGTACTATAAGTGTTTAAGTTAAATACACACAATTGACGTTGACCAGGAACATCAAACAGAAGATATCTCTCTTTCCACGTTTATAAGTGAGTCACGGAAAAATTCTCATCGGCCGCTACCGGGAATCGAACTCAGGGTAATCATTATTTATTCGCCTCCTAGTTATTTGTTCATTTGCTGCTTTCCATCTTTGAGTGAATCCCCAGCATTGCGCGGGGCTCCAAGAAGCAACCTGCCATGTGGTTTGGCAGTTAGTCGTATGTGAGCCTGGAGAATTCGAGGCCGCTGTGGTGCAGTGGTAGCATGTCCGGCGCGTAACTGAGAGACCCTGGGTTCGATTCCCAATGGCGTCCGATGATAATTTTTCCGTGACTCACTTATAAACGTGGAAAGAGCGATGTCGATGTATCAGTTTGAAATATACAGTTTAGCGTGAGTTGTAAACTTTTCGAGTTCTTACCAAAGTTTCTAATTATCTTGTAGCACTATGATACACTGTTGCTAAAATTAAAGTCTCAACTACAAAAGGAACTGGCTAACAGACAATAGCTAATGAATTAACGAGCATAAGAAAAAGGAACTTTATTTACGTGGTACAGAGTTTCACACTTGTGAATACAAATGACTTAGATGCATGCAAATATGCCCTGAGAAGAAATCTGTGACATGAGGCATGAAACAATATCACATAAATAAGCAAAACCAAATGGTACCACAGTATTCAATACAGAATGTGATAACCACGGACAGCAATGCAAATGTCACACTTCTGAACCATGCTTTGAATGAGGGTATCTAAACGAGACGGTGGAATTAAGTCCCATTCTTAAAGAAGAGTGCGACAAAAGTCCTACAGAGCTGTAGGAGGAGGGGGAGCGAACACCATTTCGACGACCTAAAGTGTCCAAAAAATTCTGAATCGGATTAAGATATGGCAAACGTGCAGGCCGATCTGTACGCGCAATGTCTTACCTTTCAAGATATTCATTGACAAGCGAAGTCCTATTATGTCGGGCGTTGTAATTAATTAAGGGGAAATCCGAACCCATCGTACCTCGGAAAAAGACAAAAATGAGGATCCAGTATCCCCTCGCGATATGGTGCAGCCATTAGACCTCGAACGATGCCCCATGGTGATAGTTAGTACAGATTTCGTCTAAACCAGTGGTTCACAACCTTTTTCCACTTATGTACCCCTTTGAAACCAATTTCTATAAATTGTATCCCTTTGAAACCAATTTCTATAAATTGTATCCCTTTGAAACCAATTTCTATAAATTGTACCCCTTGTTTTTAAAATACTCGTAGCTGCAGACACGTGTTGAGAAGTACTTGGCAACGGGTTATAAACCACAACAAGTTTTGTTTGTTTAACCTTTCCTGTTTTTAACTACTGATCCATAACTGACACGCTTAAAAATCGCTGACAATAATAACTAAAACCACCTCAAACATTAAATAAAAAACTACTTGAAAAGAATAACAATTAAAGACAACGCACTTACTTATACTCAGTTAATAACTAAATTGATCAAACAGTCTGGCTATGGACGTATTAGTAACACTCGATTGTTCTGGTAAGGAGGATGGGTGATAACAGTGACGCATGAACTGTTCGTAATGATAGGTCGAAGAGTGGTTTGGGCGAGGGGTTCGTTACCACGATTTTACCAATCATCATTCGCTAATGTGAGCTGGTTTTGAAGTGTCTCCATTAGCGGTGATTCAAACTTAGCATTTCATCATCATCATCATCATTGTCAACCATTATCAATCCACTGCTGGACGAAGGTCTCCCCAAGTTTCCTCCACAACGGTCTGTCTTGTGCCAGTCTCCTCCATGTCACTCCCGCATATTTTCGAATTTCATCCACCCATCTCCCATGTGGCCTTCTTCTGGGTCTTTTCCTGTCCCTTGGAATCCAATCTAAAATTTCGGCTGCCCATCGATCGTCTGTCCTTCTGGCAGTATGTCCAGCCCATTGCCATTTCAGGGATTTAACTCTGATCATGATGTCTTCCACTCTCGTCATTTTTCGGATCCACGAGTTCCTCTTCTTATCTCTCCTGGTTATACCAAGCATGCACCTCTCCATGCTGCTTTGAGTTGTCTGCAGCCTTTGTATGTCTCTTTTAGTTAAGGTCCACGTCTCTGCACCATACGTAAGCACTGGAAGGATGCATTGATCAAACACTTTTCTTTTAAGACATAATGGCATATTGCTCTTGAAAATTATGCTGTTTCTTCCAAAAGCTCTCCAGGCAAGTTTTGTACGCCAATTAATTTCTTCATCAATGTGACCCTCACTTGATATCTGCTGTCCAAGATAAACGTACGTGTCTGTTATCTCCAGTTTTTCTCCATCAATCGATAAATCTTCATTTCTTGTGATAGCATTGAACATCACTTTTGTCTTCTGAAAGTTCATTTTTAATCCCACTTCTTTACTCTTGTCAGCAAGTTCCTGGATCATACTCTGCAGCTCTGGTGGGGTAGTTGCAAAAATGACTACATCATCAGCAAAACGAAGGTGGGTTAGATAATCTCCATTAATCTTTATCCCTATGTTTTCCCAGTTCAGTGATTAAAAGACATTTTCCAATGTGGCATTAAAGAGCGTCGGAGATATGGTGTCACCTTGTCTCACTCCCTTTCCAATTTTTATGTGTGTTGTATTTTCAAACAGCCGAATCTTTGCACTTGCATTTTCATAGATCATATTAATAATATTAACGTATGCATCTTCAACACCGCAGGATTTCAGAGGCATTGTAACTGCTGATGGTTTCACCGAATCAAAGGCTTTTTCATAATCGATAAAAGCCATGCACAATGGAAGTTTATATTCCCTCGCTCTTTCAATTAGTTCTCTCAGTACGTGGATATGATCTATTGTGCTGTAGCCACTCCTGAATCCAGCTTGTTCTCTCGGTTGAGCCATGTCCAGTGTTACCTTCAAGCGGTGTGAAAGAACTTTAGTGAAGATTTTATAAACCACTGAGAGGAGGCTGATAGGTCTGTAGTTCCTGAGATCCTCAATGTCACCTTTTTTATGTAGCAGGATCATTGTAGCATTGTTCCAATCCTCAGGAATCTTCCCTTCATTAAGGCATCGAGTGAAAATTTGGGCGAGTACTGTTTCGATTTCTCCACTTGCTTCTTGTATGATGTCTACAGTAATTCCATCTTTTCCTGGAGCTTTCTCCCGCTTCATGTTCTTAGCATTTATTGTTCCGTAACTAACGTTTCGCATTTTTTTTATTTTACTTGTTTTTCCGCCATTAATGATTATTTTTCGTGCTCCCCTGAACGGCCCAGCACGTATCCCCGGGGGTACGCGTACCACCGGATGGGAACCGATTGTCTAAATCATTAGCCGTTAGACCTCGACGGATGCCCCATATCGATCTTTGATACAGATTCTTGTCTAAACCATTAGCAATTAGGCCTCGATGGATGCCCTATATCGATCTTTGATACAAATTCTCGTCTAAACCATTAGCCATTAGACCTCTACGGATGCCCCATATCGATCTTTGATACAGATTCTCGTCTAAACCATTAGCCATTAGACCTCGACGGATGTCCCATATCGATCTTTGATACAGATTCTCGTCTAAACCATTAGCCATTAGACCTCGACGGATGTCCCATATCGATCTTTGATACAGATTCTCGTCTAAACCGTTAGCCATTAGACCTCGACGGATGCCCCATATCGATCTTTGATACAGATTCTCGTCTAAACCATTTGCCATTAGACCTCAACGGATGTCCCATATCGATCTTTGATACAGATTCTCGTCTAAACCATTAGCCATTAGACCTCGACGGATGCCCCATATCGATCTTTGATAAAGATTCTCGTCTAAACCATTAGCCATTAGACCTCGACGGATGCCCCATATCGATCTTTGATACAGATTCTCGTCTAAACCATTAGCCATTAGACCTCGACGGATGTCCCATATCGATCTTTGATACAGATTCTCGTCTAAACCATTAGCCATTAGACCTCGATGGATGCCCCATATCGATTTTTGATACATATTCTCTTCTAAACCATTAGCCATTAGACCTCAATGGATGCCCCATATCGATCTTTGATAAAGATTCTCGTCTAAAACATTAACATGTGATACAGTATACTAGTTTATCAAATAACAGAGAAAGCCAGTGATGGAAGACAAATATAATCCCGACGGCTACCCCATATCGATCTTTGATACAGATTCTCGTCTAAACCATTAGCCATTAGACCTCGACGGATGCCCCATATCGTTCTGTGATACAGATTCTTGTCTAAACCATTTCCTGGTTAACACATTGATACAGATTCTCGTCTAAACCATTAGCCATTAGACCTCGACGGATGCCCCATATCGCTCTGTTATACAGATTCTCGTCTAAAACCATTTTTGTCCTGGTTAACATATACAGTTTGCTCTTGAGTTCATACAGATACAGTATTTGTGACACAGGGTACAACTAATATTCAAGTCATGTACAATACATCAGAAAATCACATAGCGAACATGTAATACAGTATGCCAGTTTATCAAATAACAGAGAAAGCCAGTGCCGGAAGACAAGCACAACATCCATACCTTTATCGGGATTCAAACCCGGACCCCTTCCTGGGCGAATGATCAGAAGCCATCGCGTAGACCACTACGACACCGGTGCGACCAGACACAGTATTTTCTTTGATCGATTCCCAAACTATGCACGATTTCTTGCGAATAGCTGAACGTTTCCAGAAGGATTTTGGTTAGTCTACACTTTCAATTGGAAGTTGGCCTTACGAAAAACAGAGGCAGGAACGCTGTTTTGAAATCCTTCCGTACTTTGCTTAGTAAAAAACCGAAAACAATAGAAAGTGTGTCATTACTCAACAAGCACTGTCTTTGATTGCCTCTAATGCCTTCCGGGTGGCAGAGTGGTTTAAAAGGCGTCCCTTTGTCCAAGGCTGCAGCTAGGTACCAGTTGGTTGGTTAAGGAGTCATCTGGATGGGGGCCTGAACAGTCATCTGGATGGGGGATCTGTGTTCAACTACAAACTGCATTTTTCCAGAATACAGACGCAAGTTTTGCTGCATTTTTAATCTTCTTTTGTTAACTTACTTCACTAGCGAATAGCTATTACAAAAAGTAAAAACAGTTAGATAAAATACATAATATGAAATAAGAAGGGTGAGAAGGAAAGTTACATTAGAAGTGTGTGACACACCTTACATTTTGTATGTACACTAAAGTGCCAAAAGTCATGGGGATACGTACCTAGTATTGCGTAGGACGTCCTCTAGCCCAGCGAAGTGCAACAACTCGACGTGGCATCGATTCCACAAGTGGCTGGAAGACTTCTGGAGAGATGTTGAGCCTTGCCGTCAAAACAGCCGCTCACAGTTCCCCGGTATATGAAGGTGCAGGATCATGGATGCCAATGGACCTTTCCACCACGTCCCATAAGTGTTCTATTGGGCTCATGTCAGGTAAACGTGGTGGCCATACTATCCGTCAGAATTGTACAGAATGATCCTCGAACCAATTTTGCACAACTTGGGCCCGATGAAATGGTGCATTGCCTGCCTAGAAAATCCCACCGTTTTTTGGCGTACATGAAGTCCATGAAAAGCTTCAAATGTACAACCCAGCAGAGAAACAAAGCAAGTACCGGTTTATGACGTGCTTACGAGGACCAGAAGACACAAACTGTGTCACGTAATGACACCCCATACATGTATGGAACCACCACCAGCTTGCACAGTGCCTTGTTGACAGCCTGTGTCCATGGCTTCATGATGTATGCGCCACATTGGAACCCTACCGTCAGCTCGTAACAACTGGTAGCGTGACTCATGGGACCACCTCACATGTTGGCAGTCTTCCAGGGTCCAAGTACCGTGTTCAGGAGTCCTAGTGAGACGCTGTGTCCGATGTCGTGGTGTTAACAAAGGCACTCTGATGATTCTTCTGCTCCCATACCCCATGGGCTCTAAATTGCTCTGCACTGACCTGATGGATATGTCTCTGGTACATCCTGCATTGAATGTGGATGTTATTTGAGTCAGTGTCGCTTGTATGTTAGCATGGACAATGCTGGTCAGACTCCGCTGGTCATGGTCTTTCAGCACCCGTGTTCGGCCAATGAGCTGTTCATGGTGGGTGGTAATGCTCTCCACTAGGCATTCTCGGTACACACGTAACGCCGTGGATCGAGAAATGTTGAAGGTTCACACAGCTTCGTAAATTGAATATCCCTTCCGTCTGGCTCTCATTACTATGTCTCGTTCAAACTCCGATTGTTCATGTCGGCTTGCCACAATCCTACTGGCAGTTGCTCAACCTGACTCACGAAATTACACCTCGCAAATGATAGAAATCGTGGCGCCCGTCGAACCCTTTATACGACGGCAGCGCCAGTTAAAAATTTCCATACTGTTATCCCGTGACTTTTGGCACATCAATGTATAAATACAGTATACTGATGTTTTCCGAATACTAACCAATTATTCCATACATTTGAATTTCGTGGTTTAAGGATATATTTTTATATGTGTGTGTCACAATATGAATTCCGACTTTCCAATGCCGTTATTGGCTGTAATAATTTCATACAAAGAAGTGAACTCCAGAAATTCTGATATACAGTATATGATAAATATATTGAAGTGTTACGTTAAAGATTTAAACTTCTCAGATATTGAACATACTAGAAGACTAGGAGAAACAAAAGGGGAAAAATAGCAATAACAACAGATCCGCGACGTTCCGCCTTCCAATGAAATTGGAAGTAAACATAAAGGAAAAGCAATTTATACTGAGTGTTCTCCAGCTTAATTATCCTAACAGTTCTGACAAGAGGGCGCCCAGTGCATTTTTCTTAACTTATGCCCACGAAAAAGAAAATGCTGACGTCGCGAAAGCAGAGACTGATAAAAAGTTTAGGCTGGTTGACGACATCTAGATCGAGTTGCTGGGTATTAAATTGCCGAAACATGACACTGATTAGAGTAGCTGAGAATAATGCAGAAATATGAAAAACATATTTTGGCTGATTTCAAGAAATCCATTTAGTGAAACAGACATCGGAAGGCAATTTTGCAATCTTGAAAGATGAAGAATGAATTGATATTTTGAGTAAAAACACTGAAGGAAAGAAAGACGAGTTTTCCAATTCAGTAAATGCTTAAAACAACAGAAATTGATTAAATTATCTTCGGTACTTTAATCGTACTTCAAAAAGAAGAGAGGTATGGGAGAACTGTTCCCAAAATAACACCAGTTGCTCAGAGCCGCTTGGAAATAAAGCAATCATTGCTATGGTAACAAACGTTTTAGATGAAAGAGATTTGGGTTTGGGCACTGTGTGAGTGGATGTGTGCTGCTTTATAGAACGGCTTCTGTAACTGTAGTTGAATTGCACTGTTCGACATTGAAATTGCCCCACCCAGAAGGAGTGAGGAGAGAGGGATGAAATTAAGCATGCGAATGGGAATACATGATTGTTTACCTTCAGCCACGTACAGTGTTTATCAGATAAGACAGTGCAGCACAATGGGTACGCCTGAGTAATTGGTTGCTCCGCCGCGAGTTGGAGAGAGAGTTTCAGATTTTTCACTGCCATCCACACACACCTCCCAACTTGCACTTGGAACCGTTAATGGTCAAAGTCCCGTGTGGCTCTACTTTGCATAACAAAGAAGATGTATCCAAAGCATCCAGATGCTTTGGATTACTTGCTCGCTAGATGCTTTGGATTACTTGCTCGATTACTTGCTCGCAATGCGAAATCATTAGAAAATTCCAGACAAAATCAGCTTTGAACTCATGTTCTTGTGAGATCAATACAGTTACTTGTTATGAAAACTCTGCAGATTATTTATTATTAATTTGAAGAATGCACTACGTATTAATTATCACAAGCATATTGTTACAGTTCCGTATTTTAACGGACTTTATAATGATTCCCCGTCAAAAGTTCTTTGACGGCCCACTCAAATGCCTTTGCCTGAGGGTCTACTTAGGCCTTAATCCGGTCCTGCATTGCCCAGGACTTTGCGACACCCCATCGGCGTTGTGGAATTGCTGCCATAACCGTGAAATCACTCTGGAGTGGATATTCAAGTCCCTTGCGATCTGGAACTGAGATTGAACTGCTTCTAGTCCTATTATTCACCACTGTGCGACGTCTGACACACGTGTATCAGACATAAGGAAAGCATTTGCAACCGTCGGAACGCTTCTTACACGCGCTGTCAACGAGAAATGTCACCGCCGTTCCCTGTTGGCTTTAACCATGCAACTTAATTTACATATTGTAAAGCATTTTGCTCACTGATATGCACATTTCGTGGCAGGCATTTGTTTCTGGTGTACAATTATATGTATCCTGTGAACATGATAACATTTCATTCAGCGCTTTGGATTATTTGCCCGCCATTGCCCTCCGGCACTTTTATTTTGGACACCTGTGTAGAAAGTTTGGATTACTTGCCCGCTATTCCTTCCGGAATTTTATTTTGGACACTTGTGTAGATGTTTTGGATTACTTGACCACTATTGCCTTCCCCGTTTTCATTTTGGACACTAGTGCAGATGCTTTGAATTACTTGCCCGCTATCGCCTTCCGGGCTTTTATTTCGAACACCAGTGTAGATGCTTTGATAACTTGCCCGCTATTGCCCCCCCGGGCTTTTACTTTGGACTTCAGTGTAGATGCTTTGGATTACTTGCCCGCTATTGCCCCCCCCCGGGCTTTTATTTTGGACACCAGTGTAGATGCTTTCGATTACTTGCCCGTTATTGGCTTCCGGGCTTTTATTTTGGACAACAGTATAAAAGGTTTAGATTACTTGCCCGCTGTTGGCTTCCGGGCTTTTATTTTGGACTTCATTGTAGATGCTTTGGATTACTTGCCCCCTATTGACTTCCGGACTTTCATTTTGGACTTCAGTGTAGATGCTTTGGATTACTTGCCCACTATTGACCTCCGGGCTTTTATTTTGGACACCAGTTTAAATGCTTCGGTTTACTTGCCCGCTGTTGCCCCCTGGGCTTTTATTTTTGACATCAGTGTAGATGTTTTGAATTACTTGCCCGCTATTTGCTTCCGGGCTTTTATTTTGGACACCAGTGTAAACGCTTTGGATTACTTGCCCGCTTTGCCCTCGGGCTTTTATTTTGGACACCAGTGTAGATGCTTTGGTTTACTTGCCCGCCATTTCCCCCGGGCTTTTATTTTGGACACCAGTGTAGATGCTTTGGTTTACTTGCCCGTTATTTCCCCCGGGCTTTTATTTTGGACACCAGTGTAGATGTTTTGGATTACTTGCCCACTAATGACTTCCGGGCTTTTATTTTGGACACCAGTGTAGATGTTTTGGATTACTTGCCCGCTATTGGCTTCCGGGCTTTTATTTTGGATACCAGTGTAAACGTTTTGGATTACTTGCCCGCTATCGCCCCCGGGCTTTTATTTTGGACACCAGTGTAGATGCTTTGGTTTACTTGCCCGTTATTTCCCCCGGGCTTTTATTTTGGACAACAGTGTAGATGTTTTGGAGTTTTGGATTACTTGCCCGCTATTGGCTTCCGGGCTTTTATTTTGGACACCAGTGTAGATGCTGAGCTATAATGTTTCCAAACGGGAAAATATTTCCACAGTGATGTGCATGGCTTTGTTTAAAACATCTGCTCTGCACCGTGTTCCTGAAATCATTAGCGTACAACCGGTCAACTACAAGAAGTTTGAAATTCCTTAGGTATGGTAAAATGTTTGATGAATTCGATGCTACTTCTTTCTTTTAATTTAGTGGATAGTGTTAATCCATTGATTTGGAATACATGTACTCTTCCATTAAACGACAAAGTGAACATGAAAACTCTTCCTGTGTAACATTCGCGTATTCAATATTGCTGGAAGTGTATTTACGAAAAAGTAACACATTGATTTTTGGAATTCGAATTTATTAGTAAAATATTTCTGCGAACATTCAAGAATATTTATTCATTCACTCATCTTCGGAAGTTTTCTTAAATGAAATGACCGGACACTTTGTAGATGGCCAATTATTCGAACGCGTGTTATCGCTCAAGCGACGGTTTTGTATACAACCAAGTCAGGATATTTTTGTTGTTGTTGCTGTTCAGTTTTTTCCTATCTCTTATGTACCTTTTTGATATGCTTAGCTTTTCTTTCAGTATCTTACTTTACAAAATGATCACCTGCTGAATTATATCAATACCTTGTCAGTTGACTTTTAAGAAGTGGGTTTTCACTTCTGGCACTCGACACTTGAATATTCAATCTTCTAGCTTTGGCTTTCTTCCTTTTTCTGAGTTCAGTTGTTGGTTTTTTTTTCGTGACTTTAATTGACATAATGAGATTGTTTTTCCTCAGGACTCTATGAATGAGGACAATGAATTAAACCTGTTATATTTCCTTTTATCTTTTCTGCTTTCAGAACCTAATTCATGAACATGAGGGTGTAGACATTTTTTTATGTTTCTTTCTATGTTGTACGTTTCAGGATATAACATATCTTTTTTCTTGTACTTTTCTTTTCAGGATTTAATAAAGGATCTCTATTAACTTCTCAATCTGTGATTAATTCTAAAAACAGGAGATTAAGGTGGATCCACCTAAAATCTTTGCCTTGTATTTCCAATGGGCAAATTTCTGTAGACATTTTCTTCACAATTAATGCGTTCCCAGGGATGTAAATTTGAACATCGATAAAAATAACTTCATATTATATCTGGTATGCTTGATATTTTCTAAAACCTAACCATAATTATATTAAAAATCAATAACTTTTCCTTTGATGGTGTTCAGACCAGCAAATAGATGGCGCAACATTTCACTTTGACTTTCTAAATACAATCACGTCGCCTTTTTTCAATAATTTCATTAACTTTTAGACTGCAATCAACACTTGTGTCCATCCATGCGATAGTCCGGAATGTTTAGAATGATTCGAGCCATTTAGATTAAATATTCTAACCTTAGTTTATCTGAAAATGTTGCAGAGTGAGCTTGCTGGTTTATTTCGGAATTAAAAATTAGCAGCATCTACAATTCTGTTAACATTGTCAGCTAAATTATTATCAGAACGTTTAATCTAAGTGCCTGAAATCACTCTAAGCATTCCTGACTGTCGCATGGATACAGTCAAATTTTGATTCTATTCTTAAAATTAATAAAATAATTGAAAAAAATGCTACGTGATAGCATTTAGTAAGTCACATGTATATGTGGAGCCATCTATTTTCTGAGCTCGACACCAACAAAGGAAAAGTTATTGATTTTTAATATAATTATGGTTAAATTTTAGAAAATATTGAGTATACTAGGCTATAATATGAAGTTATTTTTATCGATGTTCAAATTTTCATCCTTGGGAATGCATTAATTGTGAAGAAAATGGCTACAGCAATTTCCCCATTGGAAATACAAGGCAAGAATTTTAGGTGGATCCACCTTAACTCAATTGTTTTCAGAAATTCTTCTTTCTAAACCCCATGGAAGGGTTGCGTTCACATCCTTCAAAATTTCCTTTTACTGATGAACGAACGCCAGTTTTACGGCCTCTTTAATTTTAAACTCCAAACAGCTTATATGTTCGTCTGATATAACTGGTGTTGCCCCGGTGGCCAGTGGTCTAAGCGCTGGCTTATGACCATTCGTCCGTGAAGGGTCCGGGTTCGAATCCCAATGAGGCATGGATGTTGTGTTTGTCTTACGGCACTAGCACTCTTCCTTCTCTGGAACCAGTGACCCTAAATTAGGTACGGGAACTGCTTTTAGGTATATAGGCCCTTGGGATTTTATTTTCTATTGATTTGAACTGAATCTGTTTCACAGCAAATCATATTTTCTCTCTCTCTATTTGAATCAAATGGTACTTTTGCATTTTTCTTGATTTCTGTCCTTTTCAGGATCAAAAAATGTCTCTTATTGCTTACTGCCCGAAAGAATAACCTGTTTTTTTCACTGCCTAGTGAATAAATATCTCTGTTTTTTTTCAATGATTAATTATAATCTTCAATTATTCTTAAGACGCAATAAATGAGTTTAGCTTCTTTCAAAATCCAGTGGGCATGCCATATTTTTTTCACGTTAAATTGTTTTGTCTTTCTTACTGAATTTCTTTCAATATTATTGATAAAACGCCCAAAGTAGAAGATTTCAATTTCATGTACGCTACTGTAGAGGAACGTTTATTCATAAGTAAGATGCATATCTTTCAGGAGCTGATGAATGGAGGCAGGAGGTACGTCCTGCATTTTCGTCAAAACCCTTAAACCCATACGCTGCACCTTACCAGAGCAAGACATGCGTTCTTCCTGAAAGTACCCGTATGAAAACTAATAACGATATTCTAAGTGAAGCCATGAAGGAATCCGGTATAACAGAAATGGAAGTTTCTGTATCCTCAAAAGAGCACAAACCTGAAGTCCAATTTGTGAAAAAAGAGCCCAAACCTGAAGTCCAAGTAAGTTGACCGTGTTCTCTTTGTGAAATAATATTTTCTTTCGTTATACTTGCTTTCACTCCTCCTGCTAGAATGTTTCATCATTCTGTGTGTTTATTGTTATGTAAAGTCTGTACTGAGGCATCGCACAGTGTTGAATTTGCATACTTCTGCACGTGCCACCAAGGGGAAGTATGCCGCCCCGGTGGCGCAGTGGTCTAAGCGATGGCCTCTGATCATTCGTACGGAAGGGGCCCGGGTTCGAATCCCGGCGAGGCATGGATGTTGTGTTTGTCTTACGGCACTGGCTCTCTTCCCTTCCCTGGAACCAGTGACCCTAAATTAGGGACGGGCGACTGTTTATAGCATATTGAGTTGCTCACGGTGGTCGTTAAACCTCCATTCCGATCATTCCGAAGGGGAAGTATGAACCACCTAGCCCTCTGTACTTATTACATGTATCTTAATCGTAACGTCTTGACGTTAGAAGTGTTCAGGATAAAAGTAGAAGTTTTAATGAAATTTATTCAAAAACAAATGAGAATTAGGAGAATTCAAATTCGTGCAGAAATAGTCCAAAGTAATCGAGGTAGTTGTCTTCAATGCACGATCTTAATTTAAGAACTTTCGGGTTTCCCTAGAACCCATCATCAGATACAGAAGAAGGAATAAGTTTAAATAAAGTGTTACGTGAACATAATATAGATATCATATGTGTCATAATGTCACGCGGCATCAAATTGTCAAACGACGTGGTATGTATCATGAAATAAAGAAATAAAGAAAATAGAATGCAGGTATACATAAAATACTGCATTGTAAAAATAAAAGAAGGTCAGTAGGTATAAATTAATTTTGTTGTTCTTATCAGGAGACACAACAAAGAGCACTATAGCAGAAATCGAGATTAAGTGATTTCGTCCTCAGTTTGCCTCGTATTCGGGACTGTACATAATTTCCAGATTGTAGGTACAGATACTGGAACATTGTCATTACAGCATAAATGTCTCTGAGTTGCAATTACAAGGCTCCCGGTGAACAGCAATGAAGAGACAGCACTAGGTGTTACGATGATGGAAGCATCATTCCAAATTGGATAGTGCAGGCCATCGCACACGAGTCGAGACAATGCATAATTTTTAAGTCCATTCTTTACAGCGTATTTATGTTCATTGAGTCTTGTTGCTAGTGTACGTTTTGTAGATCCTATATATTTACTATCGGGAGTGTCAGCATCAATACTTTTTAAGGGGATGCTGTAAACGCCAAATTTGTTTAGCTTTGTTACCTGGTCTCGATCTTTTTTAATTAACTGGAAAAATTCGTGCGAAAGGGAGTGAAAGCTTCTGAAGCGGAACGAGAAATACGTGAAGAAGAAGGTAAGGAGACACCCTCCGTTTGTGCTGTTCCAGCTTGGTTCAAGAAGTTCAAAGGTCACGACATGGACCTCTGAAGTAAGCTACAAACCAGACCACCAATATCAGCAGATCGCGAAATTCTGTGGCAAGTTATTGAAGTAAATCCATTGATAAATACATGCAAGCTTCAGCCTGAGCTCGACTGCTTACAAGCATATGTACTTTGGCTCTGGAGTTCATCGGTTAGATAGACAGGAGTTCCGGAGGATTTTCTACCTGCAGAGATCACTGAATGAACAAAACCAATACGTCTTTATCAAAGTTTGTGGGTAACCCGAATTCACGCAACCATAGTTTCATCAAGAATACTACTAAAACCAGTTCTTCTTTAATAATATGGAAAGCTAAAGCAGTGGACAACCAGTACTTACGGTATCACAGAACGGACGATTCAAAACGAAGGCATTGTGGCATGTTTAGGGAAATTTGGAAGACAGCCTCAGTGGCTGAGAGGTCAGAGGCGCAGGCTTCTTACAAATAGTGCGGGTGGGGACCGCGTTAGAGTCTTGGATGAAGTGGCGTGTTTGTTTCCTTGCGAGGGCAATTGGGTCTAAATTAAAGACGTCATTTTTTCTAGCCCTAGATGATCACACAATCGTTAAACTCCGAAACAAAAAAATAAAAAAATTGAAGGCGTAGTGCCCTTGGAACTGGTTCCCGATGGACGTGCCATTAACCCAGACTCATAGAATTGACACGTTCCATCACTTCAATACTACACACGGCTGGTAAAGAGGCAACTAATGATCCACCAGGAAACCTCACACCAACTTTCGAAAGAAAGAATCGCTTAGAGAACGGGCTTTTGAGCGGCTTCCTCATCCACCGAATACTAGTTACTTTTGACTACTACATTTATCGTTCCGTGCCCTTTCGTTTGAGACAGGAGATTTAGAATACTGGAGGAAGTCGAAAATGGCAGATGGGAGTTAAACCACGCACGGCGTCGAAAGGAAATACTGGAGGAAGTCAAAAATGGCAGATAGGAGTTTTCCGACTCCATAGACTACGTATAGTGTCGAGAGAAAATTCTGAAGGATGTCGAAAATGGCAAATGGGAGTTTTCCGTCTCCATAGCCCACGCATAGCGTCGAGAGGAATCGATCCAGTTGGCGATTAAGAACTACAGAAAATGACGGTTTGTATTTCGTTCAGTAAGGTTTGTTATTTGTATTTTAATAACGATTATAACAATATAATAAACCGACCAAATTCAAACCCTCCTGAATCATTCTGGGAAAACAATTCTATTGTACCGATTTTAATCCTTGTGAAAGATTTAAACACTTGGTTTCTCGCAAGAGATTTGCTGAATTGCTGTGTTACTTTTAGAATGTTTTCGGTCTGGAACTTAAAAATTGAATACCCTCAAATCTTCATTTCTTTTCATTCAAATAATGAGATTAAGGGTCACCAACACGACCAGTTCTCCAGAAAGTTCCCCCGTCCTAAAACCAGAAAGCGTACCATCCTAGAACCGGATAGAGCCTAACCCACATCTCCCGATACAAGTTCGAGTATGCTAGCAAGTACACCACGTAGAATAACGTATTTACAAGCAAACTGCGGTCGCGAAACTGATAAAATATCTAGACTGCAATAATCGACGCTTTCTCTGTCTCTTTGTACCAATAAAACTTTCCACTCTACGATGAAAAACTTTGTATTAATGGTCTGGCAGTGACATACACGAAAGAAAATAGTTGGATTCCTGCTCCATGACGGTATAGTTCCATTGAGGAGCTGGCCAGACGAATAAAAGTTAATAATTAATATATCAAAAAAATTACAATATTAATAATACAGAATGCTAACCAAAAATTATAGAAAAATGCATTTTGAAAGAAGAACTGCGAAATGATCTAGAAGATGTGGTATATGAGATGAGACCATAGAACCCATCTGTGGTTGATGCATCACGCTAGCTAGCGTTGATTATTCACAATGACATAATACATTTGCTAAGTTGATACTTACGGGATATACGACTATCGATGCCAGAAGTACCATGATATGAGTACCAAACCGTTGAGGTTCTAGATAGCACACAATACTCCCACAAATTATATTAAAACAGTGAAATCGAAACTGACGTACCCGTCTCCGCCAATAGTCCAGGCACAGTGCTATATGACAAAAGGCAGAAGGAAGCAGTCTTCATTACATATGGGTACCGTTAGACCATAATATTCAGACTACCTGTGCGAAAAAATCAATAAGTATATGGAATCAGATGCAGAGTTTAAACACACATAGAAGCTGGAAACAGTTCATGTACTGTACGTCTACTAATTATATCCACAATTAGCATAATTCCTCAGACTCTTATAACACATCTTGATGCTTTGGGTCTACAGCAACTCAATTGCAAAATACGAGAGGCAGTGTTTTTTGACACGTGCCACATCGTACGTCAGTTTTCAAACCATGAATGACTAGGTCCGTACTTAACTTCATGTCCATACCGACGACTGAACCTTGCTACAGATGAATAAACGAACCCACAGATGAATAAACGAACCTTGCGCGTCACTATGCGTCACTATAGACACAACTAGGAGATGTAGAGGCTCCGCTTAAAGAAAAACATCCAAAGAACGAACTGTATCTGATAAAATCTCAGAATACGGGAATCTGCGAATGGAAATTCAAAGGGTCTGGAAACAGAGCATAACACAGATGTACCAGTTATCATTTTGCCAACCACAGTGGTACCTAATAACTTATTAAAAATATCGAGCAGTTAGGACTGCCGCACAACGGCGTCGGCACCGCCGGGACAGAGGGCAGCTGCCCCTCACGCAAATGAGTGTGGGGATAAAACATTACATTTGCCCCCTCAGTTTTCTTCCTTTTCAAATTACATATGTTTGTGATTGGAAATCTCAAACATTTGGTTTTTTTTTAAGTTCATTTTGATAAAAATTGAATATTGCACTTCATTTTTTACCATGAATTATCTAGAAATCTGGATATTTTTTTAATGTCACTCCTGAGAGGACAAGAAATACTAGAACCATTAAACAGTCCAGAAGGGGTTAGTCCCCGTTTGAAGAACAGCAAAGTTTTGTGTCTCATTAGGTGTTACAATTTAGTCTTTATCTAAAAAAAATGAGGAAAAATAAATGGAATTACGTAGCGAAATGAGATATAAGTTCCTTCAGTATTTAATTATAGCGTCTACGGCTACAATCCCTGTGGAAATCGTTTCAGTCCGGAAATATAAAAATCTATAGTTTAACGCCGTTTATGTGTACAGTTAGTTTACATTTGGAAACTACGTGTAATTTTTTTATATATACAGGGTGGTTCAAAACTTTATGTCAAAAATGTAAATGCAGGTAGAGGGGATCTAAATAAGCAGATTTCGTATAGGAATGTGTGTGCGGTAATGCCGCATTAAAGTGCTAGCACGTAAAGCAGTATGAATCACAGGAAACTGAAAAGACAAGTAAGGACAAAAGAAAACAAAGATTTATTAACAGTTTACAAGAGGTGCTCGAAAGAGCGGTCACCAACAGAGATACATGATTCACAGCGGCGGCGCATGGATCTGCGTACATTAGAAAAGACGTCAGGCATGTCGAGCACATGTCCAGCAGCAACAGACAAGCGGGCAACAAGATCTTCTGCAGATGTGACGGGACTCTCGTACACGAGGCTTTTAATATGACCCCAAAAGAAGAAATCCAAGCAGGTTAAATCAGGAGAACGCGGTGGCCAGGGAACTGGTCCGCCCCGTCCTATCCAATGCTGACCGTAGACAGCATCCAGGTGATTCCTGACGTTTCGGCTGAAGTGAGCTATGGCTCCATCGTGCTGGAACCACATTCGTTTGCGAACATCTGGGGGAAAATCGACCAGAAGTTCAGGTAAGACCACCTGTAGGAAGATGCCGTATGTGTAGCCAGTTAAACGACTAGGTAGAATGTACGGTCCTACTAAATTATTGTGCACAATGCCTGCCCAAACATTAATGGAAAACCTTTCTTGGTAGGCGTGTGTTATTGTGCCATGTGGGTTATCATGAGCCCACAGGTGAGAATTATGGATGTTAAACATACCCGACCGCGTAAAGGTAGCCTCGTCAGTGAATAAAACATCTGCAGGAAAGGTTGGATTGGCTGCAGTCTGCTGTAGGTACCAACGGGCAAAGTTGAGACGTGGAAGATAATCGTCAGGGGTCATTGCTTACACTCTCTGTAAATGATACGGATGCATTCCGTCTTCATGTAAAGACCTCAAAACAGTTGGATGGCTCACACCCAACCCACGTCCTACAGCTCTCGAGCTTGTCGACGGGTTATCCTCTACTGTGTTTAGTATTCTTTCTTCCACTGCAGGAGTTCTGCGATATCTTCCAATGCCAGTATCACGCCTGGAAGCATAAAACGATCCACTCGTGCTTAACTCCCGATGAAGCCGGTCGAATGTTCGACGATCCGGCTGATTCCTATCTGGGAATCGCTCCCTGTACATCCGTTGAGCAGCTAATCCATTTCCTTGTGTAGCCCCATACATGAAATGCATGTCAGCCAGCTCCGCATTGGTGTAACGATGCATGCTGCTTGAGATCCGTGCGGGAAATGAACAATCCAGCTGGCAAAGCGCATTTATACGCCGCACTCATCAGCGCTCTCTACCGGCTCAACGCGGCATTACCGCACACAAATTCCTATACGAAATCTGCTTATTTAGGTCCCTTCTACCTGCCTTTACATTTTTGACATATAGTTTTGAGCCACCCTGTATATATAGATGAATGTTTAATAAAAAAAAAAAATTCAGCAAATTTTTTAATGAAGTCAGCATGTCTTCTTTTACAAGTAGTACGAGACATTTTATGTCAGGGTGAAATATTTTGTTCTGCGACATCTTGCCCCAGCTGTCAAAAAACAGTTCCAACGCCACTACTGCCGCAAAAGATTCCTTCATCCAATTCAAGAAGTTGTCGAACTGCAGACTTTCCTGAGCAGTGGAAAATTCCAGCTTTGAACTGAGACACGGATAAGAAGGGATTTTATACACTGCGTTAGCTTTGCATTAGAAACACCTACCCAATAACACGTTGGTCCATCTTTTTGTTCAATCACGGCTCGCAGACACCTAGGAACAGATTCTACAAGGTGTACCTACCTGATAACACTACAGGAACACCTACCTGATAGCACGTTGGTCAATCTTTTTGTGCAATCACGGCTCGCAGACACCTAGGAACAGATTCTACGAGGTGTACCTACCTGATAACACGGTGTACCTACCTGATAACACTACAGGAACACCTACCTGATAGCACGTTGGTCCATCTTTTTGTTCAATCACGGCTCGCAGACACCTAGGAACAGATTCTACAAGGTGTACCTACCTGATAGCACGTTGGTTCATCTTTTTGTTCAATCACGGCTCGCAGACACCTAGGAACAGATTCTACAAGGTGTACCTACCTGATAACACGGTGTACCTACCTGATAACACTACAGGAACACCTACCTGATAGCACGTTGGTCTATCTTTTTGTGCAATCACGGCTCGCAGACACCTAGGAACAGACTCTACAAGGTGTACCTACCTGATAACACGGTGTACCTATCTGATAACACTACACGAACACCTACCTGATAACACTACAGGAACACCTACCTGATAGCACGTTGGTCCATCTTTTTGTGCAATCACGGCTCGCAGACACATAGGAACAGATTCTACAAGGTGTACCTACCTGATAACACTACAGGAACACCTACCTGATATCCCGTTGGTCCATCTTTTTGTGCAATCACGGCTCGCAGACACATAGGAACAGATTCTACAAAGTGTACCTACCTGATAACACGGTGTACCTACCTGATAACACTACAGGAACACCTACCTGATAACACTACAGGAACACCTACCTGATAGCACGTTGGTCCATCTTTTTGTTCAATCACGGCTCGCAGACACCTAGGAACAGATTTTACAAGGTATCGAACATCCTCCATGCCTAACTTGAGGAGTTCTCACACCCCCTTTTAGGATATCCTACAAATGTTCAGTCAGGGAAGTTTGGGGGCCAAGGCAATAAAGCGAATTCCTTGTCGTTTCCCACCAACCCCTCAGAAGTCATACCAGCCCGATGACACGGTGCGTTGTTCGGTTGAAGCATGGCCTGTGGTCGGCCTAAACCTCCTGCAGGTAATGATAGACATGGCCGACTAACAGATGCCAGTAACGTCCACCATTCAGTGTTTGTGAGATCATCCCACAAACACTGTTCTGATCTGGACCGAAAAAGCACCTAAGAGCAGAACACCAACTCCATCGGACTGTTGAACCCTAACTGTGAAACCAGGGGATAGGGCATCATGCTGTTTACTCCATATGTGAACACAGCATCAGCATGGTGTAACAGGAAACGGGACTCATCACTCCAGACGACCTTCTTTCATCTCTCGATGGTCAGTTGCCGGCGTTCCTTGAGCCATGCAAGGTGTTGCTTGCGATGACTGAGCGTCACCATGGGTACCCTCGTTGGTTTCCGGCTGTGGGACCTCAGCAAAACAAGTTACGGTGCATGATGCATGTGGAAATAATTTGAACTGCACTGCTGGTGTACGGGTTGACTGTAACACATCATTGCTGAAATACCAGCCGTGACACCCGACGCTCACCTCTAGGATCAACAGCACTTGGTCGACCAATGTCAGCCCTTCTGTGCATGGTTAATCTAGTCCTGGTATACCGTTCATACAGTAGTACGGGTTCAGCCAACATGTGCGGCAGTTTCCGAAATACTGTCACCTGCCTTTCGGGCCGCAACTATCTGGCCGCGGTCAAATTGGCTTAAGTTATCATGTTTCCCCATTACTGGCAAGCTTTTACTGATTCTCTATAGTGGAAAGCTGTGCACAATTCATAGTAGCCGCAGTTAACGTTTATATCACGTGCTACTTCGTTATCGCTCCAAATATGTAAAACAGGGGAGGGGGTGTTTCTCACGCAAAACTAACCCAGTGTATTACGTTACAGAACGAAAAAGCATGGTCACACAATACACCGAAAAGGATTGATATCATTGACTTACTGTCATCGCTGCTTCAGGACGTTCGATAAGACATTGCTTCCAAAAAGGTTGTTTCAGCGAAGTGAGACGTAAAAAAGATGTGGCTCTTAGCCGTCTTTTTAGTGCGGGCGATGTTCTTCCGAGGACTCTCAACTGATGTTGATCTTCAACACGCAGTGGCACAGTTTCTGAAAGAGCTAATGGAAAAATCAAACTGATTTCTCCAGTATCTAAGCACCAATGGAAAAATAAAGATGCTCTATCAGTGACTTTCTCACTTACTGAAACAAAAATGGAAAAACAAATTGGATGACTGCGCAAGAACAGAGCAATTGATTTTCCCAGTATCTAGCCATAACTGAAAAAATAAAAATCTATTAGTAGCTTTCGAGCCAACTGAAGGAAAAATGGTAGAAAATGATTGCGCAAAGACGATTCAGTTTTAGAGTAAAACTTGACATTGGAAATAAAATGTATCCTTCACGACAATTTCTGAGAATCTTCAGAGTGAGTCTACCATAGTGAGGTATCTAAACACGCGCCGAAACCTACTTTCCTCTCCAAAGTAGAAATGACAACTATGAGCAAACCTGAAGTTACGATCATCTCGCCGGATACTTGTTTCATTAAATCTTTATTCTTAAAAATTGTTTTATGAAGAGCGATTTAAAGCATTGCTCGAATACATTTGGGGATATTAAGATATCAAAATGATGTAAGGGAGCAATCTACTAGCTGCAAGTCTGAGTTGAAAGATTAATCTCTGAGCGTCACATGATAACAACAAGAGGGGTTCAGAACATACGAAAAAGCAGGAGTGACACATCTGCGCACTTTACCGAAGCACAAAACAAACAGGCTATATGTATCACTCCAACTGAGTCGTTGTCGTTCAGTGGGATGATGCAGTTGGAGGAGTGCTTCAATTGAACGTTGTCTCAGCAACGTGATTTACCAGAATTGACAGCTTGGAGAACAATAGGAAGGGTGGAAGCTCAACAGAAAAAGGAGATAGTGCCAGAAGCCGTTGGAGTATCTCAGAACATCACCAGTACACAATGCAGGTGTTTCCAGAAGCCTGAAATAGGATGAAGGGGCAACCAACGTCAACAACATCATTATATGTTGGAGTTTAATGCGTCGTAGGAACTGCCGACGAAATACAGATGAACTGCAATGCCTGTTTACTGCGACTACAGGACGACGTGCAATATCACAGGCCACACGCATTCGGCTCCCAATGCGTGTGGTATTTATTAATGCCATATGCTTTAGGAACCAAATGCGTATGGTCTGTGATATTGCAACTATAACGACGGTATGCCCAACGATAGATGGTGCGCCGGCCCCTTTCTGCACACCACCGCAGATCCAGCCCAGAATAGGGTGAAAACTATCGTAGTTGCGACCTTGAAAAGCGACGCTCTATTCGTTTCACGGATGAGTCGTGGTTCTGGCAACGTGATGATCGTCGTATTCTTCTCTAGTGTGCGCGAACAGTACGGAATAATCCTGCCTTCATGCAGGAAAAAGATGCCTTTGGTAGTGGTGGAATTCCCTTCTGTGTGGACATTAGAATTGGTAGAGGTATAAACATCTACATTATCAGGAATGGACCTCTGATGAAAGTCATATATCCAGATGAGATCCTGAAACATATATTTTGTGCCCTATGCTTCAACAGTTGCGTATACGTTCCTCTTAATCGATGGTAATGCACTCTCGCATATAGCCTAGTTGGAGGAAAACATGACTTCAGGTGCAGGAAATCGAGCATATTAACTGGCGTGTTTCGCTTTTCGGGACCACAACCCCATTGAGCATGCGTGCAAAGCATTGGCAAACGTGTCGCAACTTTCCCGTTTCTTTCCACGACGCTTCAGGAGCTGGAACGAGGAGTGGTGGAGATTCGTCCAAGGGCTGATCCTTTCGATTTTCTCACACGGATGTGCCGGGGTTTTAGCGGTCGCTGGTAGACATAAATCTTATCGGAGATCAGTATTCGCCACTTTCTTCTATTTGTTCATGTGTAACTTTGCTACCACGTGTTGTATACGTTGCCACAAAATTGCCGTCGATTTACTCAAATGGCTTGTGTTTTGTCTTGTTTGATGTTGCGATTGTTTAACGTTCCTGTTTTCGATACCAAGCGGTTATTGGTCTGTTCGTGGGCAATCGATGCCTCAATATTTCCCATTAGTTTTTAGCAGTGTAGTTTGTCCTCCATAAAACCTTTGTGATCGAGTTTGTCCTGAGCCAGAACGTCAGAGGTGCAGTCCTAGTTTATTGCAAACGCAATGCAGTACGCATGTTCATTTACTTGTCCAATACAATCAGAAAAAAGATGATACACATCCAGTCACATAAACTGTAAAAAGTACCTTATGATTGAAGATCATTTTATGAACAAAAATGAAAATCCTTGAAAATTGTATATTACTATTAATAATTTCATTTAGAATTTTTTGTTTTCGTTTATTCCAACTGTCGGTCATTCCTTTTTTGATCACCGCTGGACAGGTGCGCGTATTGTCGCATGGAAGTACACTTAACACGGTCCTGAGTTTTAAAATACCTTTTTAATCTCTTCTTCTTTGTGTGGACCCTCTTATGTGTGGGTCAACGTCGGCAAATTACCCATGCGCACTCAAAACCCACATAGTGAGAAAGGCTTTTGAGTACAAAGAAAATTCAGTGTTAGTTTCTAAATCCTAGTACTTGTACCTTTTCATGCTGTACATCTAAAGCATTTCGTTCTGTTTATTATCAGATCTGTTTAACCCTGGCTTATTTCAAGAATGATTTTTTTCTTGCAGGGTTGTAGTTCAGGCGAAGCACAGAACAAGTACGGAACTGATCTGCTTGACAATATCTTCAGTACCAGCGATGAAGTTGTTAACAGTGGTCTATTTTTTCCTGAACTGGAAGAGCTCGATAGCATGAAAAGTGTTTCAAGCGACAGATGCTCAACTAAAAGTTTCCAAACTAACAGCCACAGCACAGCACAGTTTTTTGGCACCAGCATACTCAAAGAATCCAGCAAAAATCCCTCAAGACAAGCAACCAGGTCCAAGAAAAGATGTCAGTTAGGAAAAACTTCGGCGTCTTCCACAGATCATCAGTATGCTGCGCCATCGCAAAACCAAGGCTGTCAGCTAGTTAAAAATTCTCCTGCTGGATGCGGGAGGAGCAATCTGACCATAAGTGACTCTCGAAGTTCTTTGCTTAATTTAAACCACAGCACCACGCAGAAATGCGACTTTTCCGATGTGCTGAATTACGGAAATAATAATTGTTCATCCGTTCAAATGAAAGATATCTCTCCCACACTGAGCAACAGTAAAGATTCATCAAATGTACCAACTGCAGATCTTCTCGATATGCCGACTTTGGAAGACCTAGCTTTACAACTAACTAATAATGACGATAGTACCATTAATAACATAAATATCGATAGTCTCATCCATAATGTGAATGAATTTTGTCAGTTAGATGAAGACGAGGATCCGGCAGCGTCACTTTTCTCTATAGATGATAAAGGAGAAATTATCTTCAACTTGCCTGAGGACCCAGTTCCCGCCTTTCACGAATTTCCTGCGAAAGAATCCTACACTGTACAAAAATATGCCAAAGACACAAGGAGACATTGCGAAACAAGCAGTGATAGTTTTATTAAATCTCAAAAATCTACTTCCTTAGAATTTTTTAGTCCCGTCGCAAACTCATTAGCATCTAAGGAAAATTTAAACATAACTAACGCTAATCAAACTACTAGCAAACAGCCTATTGCTGTTACAACGGGGAACAAAAATGATCGAAGTCGTCAAGGAGGGATTTCAGTTACATTTGCTCCAAGGGCGAATGCAGAAACCGTTTTTCCAAACGGTGCTCAATTTGAACCCGGACGTCGTGGTCCACTGTCCTCGTTGTTGAAAACTAGCAATCGAAGAAGTGGCAAACCAGCCATAGATCCCAACACCGTTTCCTATAAAGGTATTCCGGATTCTCGTCAGAGGCAAGCATCAAGTCAAACAAAACTGACTACTGAATTGGCGAACAGGAGCGAAAGTGTCGACACCAGCAAAACTGAAAAACTGCAAAACAGAATCAAAAAAGCTGAACAGAAGAAATTCCCATCTGAAAAATTCAGCTGTCGGGTATGTAACACCATTTTATTATGCATTATGTAGATCTGTGTCTGCGTTCTTCAGGTTTGTTAGATATGTTTGTTTGTCAGTTGCGCTTCACTGGCTACTAAAGCTTATTACAGTAAATCTCAATTAAAACAGCGTTTGCTTTGGAATGAAGGAAAAGGTATGCTGGCATATTTAGAAAATTTGCAATGGAAAGTAGCAGATTGTTTTAGCAATTTGAACGATGGATGACGTATAATGATTTGCTTTTAAGTTTTATATACACATTTAGACGAAAATACAGGGTTTCACATAATTCGCTGCAAGTAGACAACGTTTAATGAAACGATGTATCAGAAGTGAATCTTAGAGTGAAATTTTTAAGATAATGTCTTTATTTGGGGGAAGGGGATGAACCATTAACATGAGCATCTGTTTGGGCTATAATCATATTCTTGATCTTATGTGCGTCCAAAGTTTGAGGTCACTGGTTTTCGGGAAGGAAAGAAAACACACCCGCATAGACAAACACATCACCCACACTGTAAAAAAATCAAAAGAGCACAGTAGCAACTGTGCCTCAACGTACAACGTAGAACTACGTCAACTGGCACTATCTCGCTAGTTCTATATCCTTAAAGTATTCAGTAAAGGACGGTTGACATAGCCCTACGTTATATGCTACTGTACCCCTTTGAATATTTTCAGATATAGCGTTTTTAATAAATTAAACGAAGGAAATGTTTTACTTTATATACTTATAAACAACTTATACTATATACAATTCATAGTAACTTTTGCTGAATATAAATTAATGTCAGTAGAAGTAGAAGGCGTATTATCATCTTTGTTAGCTGTTATTGTTTAAATTGTTTCTGAAGAAATCGTTCTTCAGAAAAAAGATTCAAACTCATTAGTTGCCTTGTTATGAATTTGGCGATACGTCTCGGGACTAATGTACTCTTCTTTTTGTTGCTCTTGTTCTCGTCTAGATTCGGAATGCATCGGCGATGTAAATATTTGAGACATAATACACTGGTGTGCAAAAATTAAGGACGAAGCGGAGAAATTAGCATGACCGCGGAACGAGCAGGTAGAACGGACCGAAAGACCACTCAGGAGATAGACTAGGGTCCGGTACGGTAGGGCATTAGGGCATGCGCATATATGCAGCATGACATAGGGGGAGGAGAGTGTCGGAAGGGTATAAAGCACACAGGCGGTGTACGCTCAGCAATTCGGTGAAAGCTATTGCACGGTGTACATCGGTTTGAACCTCGTCGAGTTGCTGCCACCGTGTGATATGGCCAACAGGCAATCCAGTAGATGACATCTGGATGACTTTACCCGAGGTCGCGTCATTGGGATGTTGGAAGAAGGTCGAAGCGTGACTAGTGTGGCCGAGGAGTTCGGAATCGCTCACTGCATCGTTTCACGAGCTTGGAGAACATTTCAAACGACAGGAACAGCTGTCCGAGAGTTTAGCAGTGGTCGTCCACGAGCAACCACGGCGGCCAACGACCGGTATATTGTCCTACAGGCGAGAAGAGACAGACCGCAGACAGCGGGAGAAATCGTAAGGCACATGGAACAGACAACTGGACGTCCGTTATCGCGTTTTACCGTGGCCAGGAGACTGCACAAGGGTGGTCTAATTGTACGGCGACCAGTACGGTGTGTGCCATTAACGCCTGCTCATCGGAAACGGCGGTTTCTGTGGTGCCAGGAACACAAGAACTGGACACATCAGCAATGGGGTCGAGTTCTCTTTACGAATGAGAGCCGATTTAGTCTGACGAGCGATTCTGGACGTATGCACATCTGGAGAGAGCAGGGAACACGCAATCACACCTCCAACATCATTGAAAGGTACCGGTTTGGAGTTGGCGGAGTTCTCGTTTGGGGCGGTATCATGCTTGGTAGCCGTACTGACCTCCACATCTTCCAAAGAGCTTCAGGCACTGGTGTCCGCTATTGTACCGAGGTTCTCCTCTCACACGTGCGTCTGTTTAGAGGTGCTGTGGGTCCTGAGTTCTTCTTCATGGACGATAACGCTTAACCTCATCGTACAGTGGCTGTCGCATAGCTGTTGGAGAGTGAAGATATTCAACGAATGTATTGGCCCGCAAGGTCCCGGGACCTAAATCCAATCGAACGCGTGTGAGACTTTCACGGGAGACGCTTGGCAACACGTCACCAGCCGCCAGCAACGATTCCGCAGCTGTGATTGGCGCTAAAAGAGGATGGGCCGCGATGCCTCAACAGCTCCTTGACAACCTCGTCCTCAGCATGAACAGACGTTGTAAATCCTGCAGTGCAGTTAGGGGTGATCATATCCCCTACTAAAGACTGGATTTTTCTTGGCAGCTGCCTGTCACATGGACGTTTCTGTCTTCTGTCCAGTTGTGCTCGAAGCTACCTTTTCAAAATAGTGCCTTTGTATCGTTTGGAGTCCTTGTTTGGACGGTTTTGCTCACTTGTCCCATATTCTTAAATCTTGGGGATCTTATGGTATGATTTGAGTCGATGTGGAGCCCTTCCGCACGACGTTACATTCGAAAAACCGTCTCGTCCTTAATTTTCGCACGCCAGTGTACATTCATCATCCAGAAAAGTTGTGAAGACTGGCGATGTACATTGGTATTTCCCGCTGTGGAAATTTGAAAATTTGGATATCAATCCCCATCTTTTCTTGCTGTTCAGGCTCAATTTGTACAGTTGAAGTGGAAGGTTATTGCTCTAGAGTCGAACACTCGGGTGAAACACATCCTGGCGCGCGGACTTTTGGCGCTTCCTATACATTCCCGTGACCTTTCGGTTGATGACTTATCGGGCCTTTTAGGATTCCTCTCCTTCTCCTCTAGCTGTTTCTTCACCTTTTGTCGGTTCTTATAGTAAGCTTTGCTGAATTTTCGCGGCATTTCTAAATTTTCGTCACCAAATTTTTTTTATCTAAAACATAAATAAATTTTAAATCCACTTTATTTCGGTTTATCACGTACGTCCGTTAGCTGTGATCGTCAGCTACGGAATGCGGGGCTGATATTATCGTTATCGTTATCTATTCACTAGTTATCAACCTTAAAACGGCGTGCGGAGAAATAAAATCACGATAAATTTAACTTAACTATATAACACTGCTATATCGAAAGGTAAAGGCATGGATGGTTGAAACTAGTTTTGTTATAAATAGGACTCTATAAACTATGTAATGATGTATTATTTATTACTCTACGATTATTAGTTTCGAAGATATAAGCGTTCAAAGTGGGACATGTTTTCGTTGCACTTGTTTTGTTGTAAATGGGACTCTATAAACTATCTAATGATGTATTATTTATTACTCTACGATTATTAATTTCGAAGATATTAGCGTTCAAAATGTGACATGTTTTCGTTGCACTTGTTTTGTTATAAATGGGACTCTATAAACTATCTAATGATGTATTATTTATTACTGTACGATTATTAGTTTCGAAGATATAAGCGTTCAAAGTGGGACATGTTTTCGTTGCACTTGTTTTGTTATAAATGGGACTCTATAAACTATCTAATGATGTATTATTTATTACTCTACGATTATTAATTTCGAAGATATAAGCGTTCAAAGTGGGACATGTTTTCGTTGCACTTGTTTTGTTATAAATGGGACTCTATAAACTATCTAATGATGTATTATTTATTCCTCTACGATTATTAGTTTCGAAGATATAAGCGTTCAAAGCGTGACATGTTTTCGTTGCATCCGTTTTCCCGAAGTTACCAATTACCTAGTGCGGCGAATGACGTACTTCTACGTCAAAGTTTTCTCAAATGCACAGTCCACTTTCCGTGATTATTTTCGTGAATGAACCCTTTAACGACCATGATTCAAAAATTATGTATCACTCTAAATACCATAACCCCCGAAACTGTCTGTTGGTTTACTTGTTTGCTTAATAACAACAATATTGACTGAGGGCGACTTCTGGTGGTCCCTCATAGGTCGAAAAAATTTGAAGAACAAGCAATGGTAGGAAGTCTGACTCACTCCAGACAGGCGTTTCCGGTGGCTATGGCCGTTTGTACGTACGGGCGTTCTGGGCGTTATGGTCGTTAAAGGGTTAAGGAAGCATATTTCTAATGCAATCTTTTCGCTGAAATGACGGGAAAATATCTGAATTCCGCGGATTTTTAGTACGCCAAGAAAATTTGAATTTTCAAAAACGTGTCCGCAATTCTTTTCGAATAATAACGGAAAAATTGTGTCTTACTTTACACGTATCCACATGATGAAAAATATTCGGTAGGTAATAGGAGCGATTAGCGAGAACAGTTGAGGTGCGATTAACTATTAATGTTCAGTCGTCTGTCGGAGGATCTGATTTTGGAGTTCTTTACGAGATTGCTTATTGTGGCACCAGATATTTAATCCCCTCTCTGCCATTTTTTGCACCAGCTATTGTATATCGTGTTACCGCAAGAAACTGGATACTTAAATTATTGTACAGGTGAATGTATGATGCCTGTGTATAAGTCTGTTTGACGCCTTAAGACAAAGGCTATTATAGTTATTAAGAGTAAATTTTATATATAGTAGTTCTGTGAAATAATACAATAAAAGAGTACACTACATTTCTCCTTTTCTTAAAGCTAACTGAAAACCATTGTCAGTTCAAAAAGATGTCAAGTTCCAAAGCATTCTGTTGCTTCGAAAAATCTCGATGCTTGATAAGTCCTCCTACAGAAAAAAAAAGTACAAACCCATTCAGAAAAATAATAAGCTCCAACAGAAAATGGAATGACAAATTCCCCCGCATTAATAGCAAAAAAAATCTCATCATCGCGCGGTTAGGGTTTTACCTTGTACGTAACAGTGATTAACTCTCTTTCTGGAGCAACGGTAACATGCGCGCCTTCCGTTGAGCCAACGCAGATATTTTCAACCCCTCCAGGGAAAAGGATCTCAAGAGAAAGGGCTGACCCAGCAAAAACAGTCTTGCTGGGCCAGCAGTGGGCCATTGCTAGCAGCCAGCAATGGCCCAGCACTATGTTGCCGCTGCCGAACCGTCAATAAAATGTCCGGGCGGCCAACAGAAGGGCCAGCAGCTGGCACCCCATCAGTTGTCATATGCCACAACAGGGCCATCAGTGGTCCATCACAGGCAATAGCTGCCACAAGTGGCCCTTCAAGCACATGCCAGAAATGATGGCTAGCCTAATGTGGTCCGGTAGTGGGCCGTTAGTGGCAGCCAGCAACCACGTGACGTAACTTGTGGCTTGCCGAATCTTGTCCGCCAATTTCCCAGTAGTAGCCATAATAATAATGAGCAAGTATAATCGCAGTTTCCTAAAGCTACAATTTTTTTTCCACCTTACGGATTAACGCATTGCGCTGGGGAAATTTTCTCGACAGAGCAGAAAAACATCCATTTGTATCTGACTAGATTCGATCCTGGGCCGTTTGCATGGAAGCCGCGACCGCTACCGACCGGACTAATTCACTACGCTCATATATGTGCTGGAAGCTATCTGTTTGGCATGCAATTTGTAATCGAATGTTTTCCTGTTTCATTTTACAATATTGTGAGGTATTTTTCATAAAAGTCAGTTTCATATAATTGATAAATTAATTTTTTCAACGTAACCATAGTTTTTTTGTTTTTTTACCTTAAGAGAACTTTACTCATTTTCAAGGCGTGTACATACTTAGAGTCGCTTTCCAAAGTTTTGTACTGTCCTTGCCGTCTTGAAAAGAGATTGTTGAATAAATATATATTTACCCGGGTTCATGTCCCATTCTGTTACATTTTTAACGTTGTGTCTTTCCTTTCCGTTGCCCAAAGCTACATTTGTTTTAAAGAGTAAAAGATATTTTATTTTACTTCTCGTTATTTTTAGAAGCGAATTCCTCCCAGTCTTGTGTATTCAACCCATGGATAAGTACACCACATAGCGTTGCTTTTTTTCTTTCTTTCAAATAATTAATAAATTTTGTACGCGTATAATTCTCTTTTTTCCCAACAAACGCTATTTAAATGGTTTTCCAGGATATGTGTTTCAAGCGGTTTAAAATGTTTTCTTGTTATTCATCCACTCCATTCCATGAATTGTTATTCATGGGAATGGAGTGGGTGTATTTCATGGCTGTAATCTAGTATTTCACGGCTTAATCTGATATCTTCGTCGACGTAAAATTTCATTAGGAAATTAATTCGCCTCTCCACATATGGATTTTTTTCTTAACATCCACTAAAATAACACGATGATAGCGTCGTCTTCAACTAACTGGTACCATGAGAGGCACAGCAAGTGTTGCTTCTGCGCATGCGCAGTCCCGATGCTTCCACCTGCTGTTGGGGGTTGCATTGGTTGCCAGCAGCGGGCCACTAGTGGCACTTGCTTGGAGGCCCATAATTCACGGCGATGCTGCAGGGCCATCAATGGCTCACCAACTGATAGCACTGCCACCAACGGACCACTACCGGGCCGTGAGCGGCAGATTTCAGCCAGCAGTGACCCATCACTGCCAGCTGGTGGCCAGCAGTTTCCCAGCACTTGTGTTTTTGCTGGGTGATAAAATCGAATTCCTCGATTTTGCGAAATTTCTGTATAAATACGAAAAAGTTCGAAACTTACTTTACTTCATCATCATCATCATTGCCAACTATTATCAATCCACTGCTGGACGAAGGTCTCCCCAAGTTTCTTCCACAACCATTTGTCTTGTGCCAGTCACCTCCATGTCACTCCCGCATACTTTCGAATTTCATCCACCCATCTCCCAGGTGGTCTTCTTCTGGGTCTTTTCCTATCCCTTGGAATCCAGTCTAAAATTTCAGCTGTCCATCGATGGTCTGTCTTTTGGTAATATGTCCAGCCCATTGCCATTTCAGGGATTTAACTCTGATCATGATGTCTTCCACTCTTGTCATTTTTCTGATCCACGAGTTCCTCTTCTTATCTCTCCTGGTTACACCAAGCATGCACCTCCCTAGGCTGCTTTGAGTTGTCTGCAGTCTTTGTATGTCTCTTTTAGTTAAGGTCCACGTCTCTTTTTTTTTTTTTTTTTTTTTTTTTGATTGAAGGTTTAACGACCGCCGTGAGCAGCTCAATGGGCTATAAGCAGTCGCCCGTCCCTAATTTAGGGACACTGGTTCCAGGGAAGGGAGAGAGCCAGTGCCGTAAGACCAACACAACATCCATGCCTCACCAGGATTCGAACCCGGACCCCGTTCGGACGAATGATCAGAGGCCATCGCTTAGACCACTGCGCCACCGGGGGCGGCCCACGTTTCTGCACCATACGTAAGCACTGGAAGGATGCATTGATCAAAACACTTTTCTTTTAAGACATAATGGCATATTGCTCTTGAAAATTATGCTGTTTCTTCCAAAAGCTCTCCAGGCAAATTTTATATGCCGATTAATTTCTTCATCAATGTGACCCTCACTTGATATCTACTGTCCAAGATAAATGTAGGTATTGGTTACTTCCAGCTTTTCTACATCAATCGATAAATCTTCGTTTCTTGTAAAAGCATTGTACATCACTTTTGTCTTCTGAAAGTTCATTTTTAATCCCACTTCTTTACTTTTGTCCGCAAGTTCCTGGATCATACTCTGCAGCTCTGATGGGGTAGTTGCAAAAATGACTACATCATCAGCAAAACGAATGTGGGTTAGATAATCTCCATTAATCTTTATCCCTTTGTTTTCCCACTTTACTTAAATAAACATAATTATTGGCTACCGAAAATCTGTGGAAATACGGAAGTTAGAAGAAACGGAAACTTTTAAAAACGGAAATTTCGTTGAAAGACAGAGACCTACCGGCAACTTTGCGGCACATTATTTTCAGGATTATCCGGAATTCATGCCACTTATTTTTTAGAGTCTTCCGGGACTCAAATTGGGGCCCATTTGAGACGAACGATCAGGAGCTCGCTCCTCACACCACTCGGCCACTTGCGAAGCAGTCAAGCTTTTTGAACAGTGTTTATAAAAAACGAAAATGGATAGTTTCTTGTGTTAGCTGCACGTATACAAATCTCAAATCTTTGTGATTTGCCGCGAGGGAACTAAATCGTAAGTATATTTACGATTTAATTTTCGAAATAAAAATTTACCACAGTATATCTTGCTGAAGTGGGAAAAAATACGTCAAGTAAACGTGAAAAGTACACGATTTCTTTTACTTCAACTTACTATGTTAAATTCCCTGCGACGATGAAATTGAAATACGCACTTTCTGCAGCATAGTAATAAACAACAACATTGCCTCAAAGTTATGGGTTTTTACGAAGGAATACGGAGGTCCTAACAAAAGTTCTGCACACTGTCCATTTTTGAGAAAAGTGTAAAGTAATGGAGAAAACTTGCCTTATTGCAGTTCAATGTACTCCACTCCGCTGCTAACGACAGCTTGCCAGCGGTGAAGGAGGTCCTGGATGTCCCGTAGTACGCCATCTTTGTTCGGATGTTGTATTACTCGGGTCACGTCCAATGACAGTTCTTCCAGCGATTCGTAGCGGATGACACGCAGCCGATTTTTTAACTTTGGGAAAAGATCAAAGTCGAGTGGACTGAGATCAGGGCTGTATGGTGGGTGGGATAGAGTTTTCCAGCAGTATTTCGACAGAAGCCCCCGTACCGACGCTGCACCATGACACGATGCGTTGTCATGCAGCAAGGTAGCTCCTGCTTCCAACAAGTTAGGACGATTTTGACGAATTTTCGATCTCAACTTTGTGCTCAGAAAGCCACGATAATATTGTGTGTTGACATTTTACATTGAAAGCACTCGATCAGAGACAACAACATCCCGAGCATCGTACGCAAAAATCATCATTTGCTTAACTGTGGATTGTTGCCGACGACACTTTGAGGTCAGTGTTTCTTTCAGGACTTTTTGGCCGGGGGGGCGAATGGAACGTTAGAGGGGGCAAGTTTTCTATTTGCTATATATATATATAATTTTTAACTACTATATCTACATGTCTAGAAGTAATTACTATATATATCTCTCTCTCTATATATATATAGTACAGGGGAGTATTTAGAGGGGGCCTTGCCCCCCGAAAGTGTTTCAGTTTTTAGTTTTTGGTTAAAATGCGACTTATATTACAAGTGCTTTAATTTAATAAAAATGCATCAACTTACATTAGAAAAATGCTGTAATTTTTCCTCTATTTTTCGTTAACTTTAATTTTGTTCTGGTCGATTTCAAAACTTTCATTTTTCGACGCCCCCCCCCTGAAGAAAATTCTATGTACGTTCTAGATATAGTAATAGATATAGTATAGTATAGTAATGTTTGCTCTTCAAACATTTCAAGAACAAACTTTCTTCAGCTAAACTACGGGGGGGGGGGTGTCACGATATGGGTGTTTGTTTCGGCAGGTTTGAAAATTTTATCTATTAAAACGCATTTGACACATTTCTGACTATGAGGTATGATTAATCTAGCTATTATATTTTGTAGAATGGCATGCATTTTAATACGCTTTTTTGCAAAATAAACTACAACACTTGAACAAATATTAAAAAAAAATTATAATTGGAGAAAAATTTCTAGCATCAAAAGAAACGAAACTTCCTTTTTAAGCCTGAATTTATTCATATTTGGCTCGGTAACATCAAATGTCTCCGGGAGGGCTTCTCCCCCCCCCCCCGGATGTATGGCTGAAAGAAACACTGTTTGAGGGGCGTGGGGAACTTGGATGCCTCTTCCGCTGATTGTGACTTCAATTCCGGTTCAAAATCACGGGTCCAAGTCTCATCAATTGCGTCAATTCTGTTGAGGAAGGTGTCGCCCTCTCTTTCAAACCTGTGGAGGTGATCCTGTGCGATTCTCACCCTGGCTTCTGCCTTCTGCTTGGGGGGAGAGTTAATGGGGCGCTCGGCGATTTTTCTTTTTCCCAGTAAGTCGGTCAAAATCTGGTGAATAGACATGGTGGACAAATTTGCCTGATGAGCAATTTCCTCGACTGTCAAACGGCGATTCTCTTCGAGAAGCGTTGCAATAATGGTAACAGATGTTTTGTTTGTCGCCGTTTGAGTTCGGCCTGAGCGGTGATCATCTTCGATGCTGCTTCGGCCCTTCCGAAAGCGCGATGCCCAGAGAGAAATTGTGCGTTGATCAAGAGTTCCTTCCCCAAAAACTTCTTCCAAGGCAGTGTGGATCTGTGTCGGAGTTTTTCCCCGAAGAGTTTCTATAATATTTTCACGTACAAGCGATGGTCTAACGCTCTGACCCGACCTGAGGAGCTGCACGCTTCCATTTCCAAAAACTCCCACGTCCACACAGAAAATGATAGCGCGTTGTTCTAACACCACTGCGTTGCTGAAAGTTTGACCTTGACGTGAAATAATAATTTTCCCGATTGCATCATTCACTTCCGTTTCAGATTAACGTGTGCAGAACTTTTGCTATAACCTTCGTCAAAAGGTTTTCGGGTAGTATCCTACCCTTCCTCAGGAATACAGCCAAAAAACATGGAAAGGTTGGTTACACCCTTCCTCAGGACTACAGCTATATAGCTGTAGTCCTGATTAAGGGTAGGCGTACTACCCAAAACTTTGACAGTAAATATTCCTTTTATTCCTTAGTAGAACCCATAATTTTGAGGTAATGTAGTTCATTGAGATTAGGAATAGCCATGTCATCAAGTAGTAAAAAGTTTTCATGTGATTTTGTCTTAAAGCAATTGCACTGTACGAACACAAGGAACTGAATTCTGTAGCAAAACAATTTAGTAAGAATTTTCACACCTTTTTCTCAACATTTGAATCGGAAAATATTCTCGCCTGTACTATGCACTTCTTCGTGAACTTAAAGATACCAAAAACTGAAAAACTAGAAATTTAGTAGAGAGTTAACATCACCTGAACGAACATGAAACATTGTTGTAATCAAAATAGCAAGCATTAGGGTAATAAATTAAATGTTATTAAAACGAAAGAAAGGACCAGTTACGCTTGATTCTCGTGGACATAAAACAGGATAGAAATTTATAAACACCAAGTATACTCTCCTGTTGAATACTCTGTTGATACAAATATAAAACGATTCCCCAAAAATTGTATAGTGTCTGTAGGAAAAAGCATACATTAGCCTCATGGGTAAGCATAAAACACAATTCTTAAGTCAAACAGCAAACCAAAAATCATAAAAAACAAAGCTAACTTTTTTTGAATGAAAAAAGTTCCATTTGTAACACAGGATGTGATACAGACTAGAGATGAGTTCATGCTCAACTTTAGGAGCCCGGGCGCGGCCCGGTTTCTTTGATTACATGTGTTTGCTGAGCCCGGGGTCGCCCGGGCCCGGATTCTTGGAAACTTTTGCCTATCAAGGCTTGCATTTATGCATTATACACTGGCCAAAGATATGGCCCAAGCAAGGATTGGTTTAAAAATCATTAGTTTAAAAAGTTTAGTTCAGTTAATCCACTTCACAATATTAATGTCTTTTTAGAAATACTATGCATAATACTACTCGGAATTACACGTGTTGAATTAATTGCAGTAATGAAATTCAAGACGTGTAATTCCAAACTCTCAGCCCGGTCCCGGGTTTTTCGGTAGTTAATTAATTCGGAGC
Organism: Macrothele yani; assembly: GCA_039090855.1. Classification (NCBI taxonomy): domain Eukaryota; kingdom Metazoa; phylum Arthropoda; class Arachnida; order Araneae; family Macrothelidae; genus Macrothele; species Macrothele yani. The sequence goes on from CM077004.1 coordinate 170,936,627, forward strand.
CCGTCCGGGCCCGGGCTTGCCTTCAGAACCCGGGCCCTAGCTCATCTCTAACACAGACATCGAATCAAAATTCTGTCAGCATCAGAAACCAAGATTCATTTTTTATTTAGTTGCTATCATACGTAAAAACCTTGACCCTGACGAAATTTAATCCTAGTATACGGATATAAGATGACCCAGTGTTTTGGAAGAATTAAATGTGAAAAAAAAAATAATCGAGAAAGTACCTGGCACTCTTTGTAGATTATTTATGTTATGCATCTTTCTCATGCCGAGATTATTGTGAGGGTGAAATAAAATGACTGATTCGAGAGTATACTTTTATTTATGTACAACACACTGCATTTATTTGCTTCACCCACGATCACACCGATCCAGAGTCCGGTGCATACTAAGTGGAATTGAATCATAACAACAAACAATAAGGTTTGCTAATTCTTCACATTGAAATACCTAATTCCTGCGGTACTTAGGTAGGTGGATTAATGAATGTTATTGTCGTAAAACCCAACAAAAAAAATATGTGAGTCATAAAAGTAAATATTTATTAAACTATGGCGGCGGCAACAGCAAGTACACTATATTGACAAAAGTCACCGAACACCCCCTCAAAAGCAAATGAACGGATCCGATGCGTTGTTAAGATGCGTGGTACAGCAGCAAACGGTATAAGAACAAGCCTGCAGCTGACCGCGACGATATCGCGCTGTGAGGTTGAGTGAAAATTTCGCGACGGGAGAAAACTAACTTGAAGAAAGGAAAGATTGTTGGGTGTTATACACTGCTGGACAATTGCTAAGGACGGATCATAAACGGCTATACAGCGCATAAAAAAGTAAGTGTGGTTGGATGCCAAGTGAAATAAGATAATGCCAGAATGCCAGGACATTACAAGAAAGACAATTTATTGTGCTCTGAAATCCAGAAGGCTTTGGAACGTGTTCAAGGGACAAACAGGCCATTTTGTGCAGAGTACGTAAACGTGCAAAAAATGCAATTACCGTCCGCAGGCGTTCCGGCGTAAGATGTCAATACGGGATATGGCCACCATGGAGGGCGATGCAAGATTCCACACGTCGTGTCATGCTTTGCACAACATTATCAAGCAGCTGTTGGGGTAATTTATCCCATTCCTCTGTCAGTGCACACGGATGAGGGTGTCCTTGTTTATTGGAAGGCATTGGCGACCAACAAGACTCCTCCCCAAAGCATCCCACACATGTTCAATGGGATTCAGATCTGGAGAACGTGCTGGCCATACGAGGCGTTGAATATCCTCGCTCTCAAGACACTCCTGGACAGCGACTGTTCGATGACATGTTGCGTTGTCGTCCATGAAAATGAATCTATCACCGACAGCGCCACGGAACATGCGAACATGAGGTAGCAGAACATCATTAATGTATCGTTGGCCAGTCATAGTCCCAGTTGGAAGCACATAGAGGGACGTACGGCCATTGATCATGATGCCAGCCCATACCATGACACTACATGTCGGATATCGGTCCCTTTCCTGTATGTTTGCTGGACAATATGCAGTACCACTATCACGCCAGATCAGTTGTCGTCGACAATCAGACGATAGACTGTATCTACTCTCATCTGAGAAGAGGACAGCAGACCAGTCGTTATCAGTCCAAATGCGATGTTGATGGCACCATTGCAAACGGGCGGTACGGTGACGTCTGGACAATGGGATGCACACAACAGGACGGCGGGCGTATAGTCCTCCTTCATGCAAACGTCTGGCGACAGTTTTTCGGGAGATCCGCTTGCCAGTAGCAGCCATAAACTGATTTGCTACCTCACTAGCTGTGCTGCGCCGGTGTCTTTTTGTTGATAGCACTATATACCGATATTCTGCAGGTGTCGTACTGCGAACACGACCTCCCCCGTGACGTTTGCTACACTCTCCATTTGTTTGAAATGATTTCCAAAGCCTTGAAACAACACTGTGGCTGACGTCGAACTCCCTGGCAACATCTGTTATTTTTCGCCCTTCTTCAATCTTGCCAATAATACGGCCACGCGTAAAATCATCAAGGTGATGTCGGAAGACATGCTGAAAATTACAAGTTCGTCAATTGATTCTTTCCCTTTCAACTTTGCGTTTGAACAGCAGCGGTCAATACGCGTCAAATCCTTTATATCTCTTATCAGCGCTATGACGTCACGAACAAGTTCGGCAATCCAAAATTTGCATACGCACAACACGTCTTACTGTATCCCGCACTTATGCTAATTTCCACATTTTCCTGCCTTTCATTTTATGGTTGCTATCGTTCCTATTGTCATCCGTCCTCAGCAATTGTCCGGCAGTGTATTAGTGGGTTGTCCATAAGAGAAACCGAGAGGCGTTTACAGGGTCGTGGAGAGCGAGCTCGGGCCCCAGTGTAATAAAATCTCCACCCTCGGCTCCTCCACTAACCACGTAATCCATATTTCCGTTTCCTCACCTACCCTCCACCCACCATTGCCTTACTTCCCGAGTACCCGACCGGTTGCAACTCCTCTATCTTTTTTTTTTTTTTTGCGGTGGATAATTTTTCACATTCTCCCTTCCGTAAACAAACATTTGAACGCTCCCTTTCGAGAAAAGAATTTTCTCAGAAAACTCTTGAATGCCATCTACCGACAGACATTCTTATTTTTCTCAGTACTTTTTCATAATCATCACAGTTTTCACCTTTCATTTTTGGAGTGTAATATACGTCAAAAGATGCAGCCTCTGCGAAAGTATCAACAAAGAGTTCTCATAAGTAAACATTAAATTTTGTGTTTTCTCTTTTAAGTTACCGCTGTGAACAGGACGACTTCATCGGCCATCGTAATAAAGGAAAATAACCGAATTCGGAACTACGCACAAAGACACTATATTCATTTATAGAAATTGCCGCAATGCGAAAATAATGAGTTGAGCATAAAATAAAAAGACAAAAGATACCGGCTTCTGGTGGGAAACACAAAGTGACAAAATCCACGTGATGAAAATTGTCTGCAGCCTTTGATGACTAGCAATAACGTTGTATATCATACACAATGGTCTGTGCCGGTGAGTAGCAAAGCAACACAGAGCACCCAATATGTGGTGTCGGCGTGTCGTTGGAAAGGAAAGAAGAAATGAAAAATGTAATATGGAGAGCTCCTTTGATTTGCCGCAAGTAACCCACGCACGTGTTGCAGTTAGACTGGGAACTCGAGTAACATTGTAACATTTAGTTGTTTTTTATTGTATTTAAAGCAAAGTTTGAATTTATTAAATTTTTTACATTTATGACATAAATTGCGCATATTTACGCGCATTTTACGCTTCACGTATAAATATTTTTTTACGTGTAACTTCCCAACCCTGGTGACGGTACAGCTTGAAAAATATTCGGACACCATAAAATAATAATTAGAAAAAAATTACTTTAGAAACGGGCTCTAGGCCCACTTAGGAGCCCGGGCCCCGGTGTTACGGCACCGCCCCCCTCCTCCCCCCTCTCTCATCAGGCCTGGACGTTTAAACATACCCAATTCAACTGTTTTGGATGTGCTGAATAAGTGGAAGACACATGGCGTGCCTGAAGCAGCAAAACGTACCGGCAGACCAAACAAAATCAGTTATAGAGGACGTCGAAGCCTCAAGAGAGTCGTTACAGCTAATCGACGGGGTACTGCACAAGACCTTAGTGTACAGGTGAATAAAAATGCTGGAACCTCGGTATGTACACGTACCATTCGCAGAAACTTCATTCCATGGGTTACCGTGGTCGTGCGGCTGCTCATAAGCCTTCCATCTCCACTCGGAATGCTACTTGTCATTTGTCATGGTGTAAAGAACATTTATCGTGGACCGTAGATCAATGGAAACGGGTCCTATGGACTGATGAATCCAGATACACAATCCATCAGTCTGATGGCCGTGTGTGTGTATGGCGGCAGCAGGGGGAACACTATTTACCACAGTGTACTGTTCCTACGGTCAAGTTTGGAGCTGTCAGTGTACTCGTGTAGGAGTGTTTTTCGTGGTATGGTCCCAGCCCATTGGTTATCGTGGACAAACCTGTTAACCAGCAAGTCTAGCGCGGTATTCTGGACAGTTTCTCCCTAGCAACTCTGTGGCAATACTATGGAACCGAGCCTTGTTGGTACCAGCAGGATAATGCATTGAGCCATAAAGCACGAACTGTTATTGGCGAGAGCATTTGTAATTAATATAGCATTATGTACTGAATGGAAGCGCATACCTATGGCTGGGTTCCAATACTTTGTCAAAAGCATGTCTCGAAGGGTTAGTGCATTCATTAAGGCCAAAGGTGAACCGACACCGTACTAATGTATGTCAATAAATGCTATGGCGTATTTCTCTTCTAGGTGTTCGGTGACTTTTGTCAATCTAGTGTATTTCGACAGTTTAATTTTTCAAAAACAATATTACTATTATTATATATTATTCAAATTTAGACGAACGTAAGAAACGACCCTGACAGCGATGAAATGTAATGTAGCTACGAAAGTCCATCTGCGCATGCGCAAGCTGAAATCTGACCTCAAGTTAGAAAGAAAAGCTGAATCGCAAGTGTGTTAGTGAGGGGGATTGGGAACTTTTGTTCTAGGATATCTACAGGTTTCACCCCATCCCGTTGTACATCATTTTTAAAGCTCTCGCCAATAGCAGATAATCCCTTCTGGGGGAGTCGAAGGGAAACCAAATTGCGGTACTACACATACTTTACTACTGTAGGAAAAGATGCATAACATCAAAACGCATTTTTTTAATGGCCTTTATTATATTTAGCATCAGGTTCTCGTAATTTATACAGATTGCAAGGACATATTGTTACGTTTATGTAACACGTGATGAAATAATGTTCGGCGATAGTTTAGTCAAATATAATTGTTGAGCAACTATGAAATTAACTATTGTTGAGTCAATTCATGTGACAGCATGCAGCAAGATCAGATTTCAACATTGGTATGACCATAATGGTTTCGGTTCGCCGACTGCTTTCCGTTATCCATTTTCGTTATATCGAAATGTTTTACTTGGGACTTACTTTTCTTCTGTTCCGCAACATGCATAGCATCAAAAAGTGCTGAAACTGCGCATTTTAAAAAGCAAGGAATTTTAATAGGATAATAACCCTTTTCAATTTCACCCTTTAAGAGCATTTTCTTTCAGGCATTATAACGGCATCGTCTTTACAGAGAGATTCTTCCAATCACCAAAAAATTGCTGAATCGTATTTTATTTACAACTGCCGTTCCATAAAAACTGAGAGTAAAATCACACAAAATGAAGAAATATAGGTACAGCAAAATATATTTTATTCTTTCTCAAAGTATCTTCCCTCGGATGATATGCAACGGTCCCATTTTTCAGTCCACTTTTCAAAGCATGTGGCTAAGGTATTTTGTGGAAGCTGCTTCAGGGACCTCCTCCTGTTCAGCTTGAATAGCATCTGTGTTGAAGGCAGCGCCACGGAACTTCCCTTCATTGCTGGAAACAACCAGAAATCACACGGGGCGATGTCAGGATTGTAGGCAGACTGTGGCATGATTTCAATACTGCATTTCGTAAGAAACTGTTGAACAGAGGCAGCCACATGTGAGGGGGCGTGATCATGGTCTAGGGTCCAGTTGTCCACCAGTTCCAGTCGCTTAATCGATATGTATCGTCGCAGACTCCTGAAGAATGAAATGTAATACTCAGCATTGACAGCAATTTGTGGAGGAACGGCATGCTGGTAGAGTACACCTTTATGATCAAAGAAAATTATCATCATCACCTTCCCAGCTGATTTGGTTTGGCGGACTGTTTTCGAAGGAGGCGAGCCTGTGTGTTTCCAGACACTCCTTGCGCTCTTCCTGAGGGAGTCGAAATAGTTGACCCATGTTTCATCGGCAGTTATTACTGTGTTTAGAAAGTCTGGATCGTTTGCAATCATTTATTTCCACTTGTGACACACCTGCACCCTGGCCAACAATTGTACTCTCGTCAGGTGATGAGGTGTCCATCTGGAACACACACGATGCAGCAATAATTTGTCGGGTAGAATGCGGAATGCCGACGTTTTTGAAGTATTAGTTGACGCCGCTATGTCTTCACACATCATTCGTCGACCTTCTTGAAGGATTGCCCAAACAGAGTTAACAATATGCTGCGCAACAACACTTCCTGGTCGACCAGGCCTAGGAGCGATTTCTGTCGACAAACGCCCAATTTTTTTTTTTCAATTATGGTGCCATCTAAAAATCGTTTAATCACGCGAACACTTATTTTGTAAGCTTTTTTTCATTAAATCAACTGTTTCTGGAGCTGTTATACCAAAACCATAGCAAAATTTTATCGCACAACGCATTTCACTTCCTAACTCTGAATCACTCACCCCACAGCTGTGTTGCGAAATGCAGACGTACCTTAAACAGCTGCGAAATAACGAAACCAGAATCGTCTGCCACGGCTTCTAACTGTTGCCATAGATATTTAAATCAGTTAGTCGTCTGCGTGGTTATTTTTCCCTTTTGCACTGCTGCCAACTCAGATTACACTGTCCACCGTGTAATTTGATGGTATATTGAAGTAGACCGGTGTCTAATAGGCCTTGCCAATCTGTCCCAAAATGTGTTGTCCTTGCTTTCTCACAGAAATTACACGTATCTGGAAAGAACCGAATTTCTGTTCAAAATCAGGTGTCAGTTTTTGGCAGATGGATGTACGTCGTCGATGATAGAATCCTTTACCCTTCACGAAACGCGTAATAATCTAACCACGGGTGGGGGGGCTACAAAATTTTCCGTTCCCCCGAGCTGACGATGAATTTCTTTCATTTTCACTTGCAGAATTTCCGTTGCTATTGGTAGCCCAACTGTTCTATTTATGAAAGTGCTCACTCGATCATCAATCTCGGGGAATTTTCCTTTTTAGTTTTTACCCCTTTTTTGGCCCAGAAAACGCTTGTCTTGTCTTGCTCCTCTTTCTGTTTTCTTTACAAACGTGCATTCGCCTCGGAGATTCAAATCTTGACATGCAGGCGCGATTGCTGTTTTCTTCCGCGAAAGCGATAATTTTAAGTTTCAATTTTGCGGTATCATACTACCTACGTGATGACATATTTCTGTGATCGTTAGGGAGGAAAGAATGACTGTTAAACAGGTGACACCAAGCGACGAAATGTATAAAGACGGACAAACTGTATTTTGGCCAACCAAATTATTTTCTAGGATTCTGAGAAAAAAAGGCGCTCATAGCGTAAAGTACCAACAAGTTGCCATAGCAATGGGGGCGAGAGTGTTGTGTGCTTACTCATGGTCATATGCGTCCGCTCTTTCCGACCTTCTCTATCCCCCCTACTCTTTGGGGTTTTGCACTGCGGAGTTTAAGCAACGAAAATGCTAAACTTTCCTATTTTCAACAACCCGTGCTCGATTCTAACGTGCATCTCGATTTTTACCGCAGTGTTTCTTGATAAAATGTGCGCGTTAAATTCGAGTAAATACGGTATAGTATGAATAATACCACTTACACTACGCATTTAAAATTATACGCCACTTTGTGTGGGAGGAGTACATGTATTCTTCTTTTCACTGAATTTTTTCTTCGAAAAATTAGCTTTGAACTCTTATTTTTCGCTGGAAAGGATCCGAAAGACTTGCTGATTGCACCCGAGAATTCGGTATAATCTTTCTTGTCTTATTGTGTCGCGCTCTTTATCTGTCTGTATAAGTATTACATTTACTACTGTGTTTCAGTTTCAGAGATAGGTGCTGCCCTTTTAAAGTAACCTTTTTAATTTGTAATCCAACTGTGCTAACATTTTTTCAGAATGTATTTGTCTTTATTGCTTCATTTATGTGCACGTGCGTTATATGAATACATTATGGAAACTGCATATTAGCTCACCTGCGCATGCTCAATCATCTTAAATTTACGCTCTTCCTTCTAGCCACCTGAATTCACTCCCCGGGAGTACCTAACAAGGTCTAAAGCACAAAACTGCGACACTAACAAAGGAGGAGAATTCGCTGCTTCATCTCTGACAGCATCTACGAAAAACAACTCTTGCAGTAGTGGTGAATCGGAGGCTACGCGTTTCCTGGGTGCATTCATAAGGAGTTTTGACAATTTCCGTGAGGTAAGAAATCAAGAACCACTCTTCCTCTCTATACAAAAGCCTTCTTGAAATATCTGTGTAGTTATTGAATGAAAGTGATTTCTAAAAGGGAAATCTGGAACATATTTTGTGCCTACCAGAGAATTTCATTGAGCCCCGCGCTTAACATGCGTGTGACTTTGCGATACTGTGTTAGTACTTCTCGACGTATTCCCCTTCCCCTGTTAGCAGCTGAATGGTATCAAGCGCTAGCTTCTGACCATTTGTCTGAGGTGGACCCCGGTTCGAAATTCCGGATGATGTATAGGTGGTGTGTTTGTCTGTACGATAGCTCGGCTCTGTCCCTTCCCTGGAACCAGTGGTTCCAAATTAAGAACGATCGGCTACTTATAGCTCTGTGCTTTGCTCGTTAACCCTCGAAACAAAGAGACAAACAAAAATAAATAATTTCTTAGTTACTTTAATGAACATCACTATTCCATCTGTGTGCAATAAAAAAGTATTTTTCATGTCCTAAAACACGACTGTGCTCTTCTAAAGCTTTGTATGATCTTTAAAAGATGCATAGCGAAACAAGCCTTTCTGCCCGCGATGTGATTCGAACCTACATCTTCCTTTTCTGGTGTAGGGCCTTCTACCAACTGAACTACACAGGCAAAGCTTATCGCTGCAACTAGCCTTTTTGACTATTGTGTCACATCGGGGTGCGTCACATCTCCCCCCCCCGTTTTGACAAAGGGGGTGGCTCGAAATCGTAGGTTGTCGGTTCCGCCGATCACTGTAGAAGAATGCATTTTTTAAAATTAATTCCAGACAATGTGTGGAAGAATCATCGCATATTTTTTTCCGAACCTTACGATAGGAGACTCATTTTTACGTTCGGGAGCCAATATTGCAAACGGGCCCTTTCCAGCCGGTGAGGGAGTTCGAATCTTCCTTCTCTGGGGTCGTACATTCAACCACTTGAACTACGCCGGCAAAGCTTGTCACTGAAACTTAACGTTTTTACACTTGAATCACCTCATATGTACGTCATAGATGTTCCACGCCTTCAGAGGAGATGAAGAGCTTCAGGATGGCGCTGAGTTTCCATAGACTACATCAACACGCTCAGAAGTTTTGGTCTGTGTGGTTCTTTTTCCGTTAAGAAAAACGATCGCTACCCAATGCTTCATCTTGACAGTTTTTTCCACAGCTACTGACTGACGCAGTTTGCTGTATGTACACCCTTAGACAAAATAATAAGAAGTAGGCACCTCAATGCAAGCGTCTCATGTCAGTCATCGGCACCGAAAGCCACACGAGAGTATCAAGACAGAATTAAGATTGACATATCTTTTCATTTTCCGATGTGAAGCATTCTTTGGAGTTCAAATGACCCTTAAAGTTTAATGATGTCAGATAACATTATTTTCATTTTTAAAAATCTGTGTTGGAACATAATACCAATATTCACTTTTTAAACTTCTTTTCTGGATATATTTAAAATTTTATTATTTAAATTGCTGATAGTTACTAAATTTGTTCACCAAATGCTATCTTCGTACGATTTATCTAAAAGTTCAAAAGTCTTTAAAAATTGTAAAACATATTATTTTAAGTTACACTTATATGCCTCATTTGATGATCAAGTATCATTTTAAGTTCTTCTTGATGTTTTTCTTTTGATGATCCAGTATCTTTTTTTAAGTTCTTGGAGTTGTTCTTTTGATGATCCAGTAGCACTTTAAGTTCCTCTTGATGTTGTTCATTTGATGATCCAGTATCATTTTAAGTTCTTCTTGATGTTGCCCTTTTGATGATCCAGTATCATTTTAAGTTCTTCTTGATGTTGCCCTTTTGATGATCCAGTATCACTTTAAGTTCCTCTTGATGTTGTTTATTTGATGATCCAGTATCATTTTAAGTTCTTCTTGATGTTGCCCTTTTGATGATCCAGTATCATTTTAGGTTCTTCTTGATGTTGCTCTTTTGATGATCCAGTATCACTTTAAGTTCCTCTTGATGTTGTTCATTTGATGATCCAGTATCATTTTAAGTTCTTCTTGATGTTGCCCTTTTGATGATCCAGTATCATTTTAAGTTCTTCTTGATGTTGCTCTTTTGATGATCCAGTATCACTTTAAGTTCCTCTTGATGTTGTTCATTTGATGATCCAGTATCATTTTAAATTCTTCATGTTGCTATTTTGATGATCCAGTATCACTTTAAGTTCTTCTTGATGTTGTTCATTTGATGATCCAGTATCATTTTAAGTTCTTCTTAATGTTGCCCTTTTGATGATCCAATATCATTTTAAGTTCTTCTTGATGTTGCCCTTTTGATGATCCAGTATCACTTTAAGTTCCTCTTGATGTTGTAGTTTGGTGATCCAGTATCATTTTAAGTTCCTCTTGATGTTATACATTTGATGATCCAGTATCATTTTAAATTCCTCATGTTGCTATTTTGATGATCCAGTATCACTTTAAGTTCTTCTTGATGTTGTTCGTTTGATGATCCAGTATCATTTTAAGTTCTTCTTGATGTTGCACATTTTGGAACACCATTTGTGGCTAACGCCAGATATATGATAAATAAAGAGTTCCCTGGTTTCAGATTTTCATTTTGGACTCTTTAAGTATTTTTTATTAATTAATAAAGCTATGGAAGACGCCTTGGTACGACTTTCGCTGCAGTTAAAAAATGAAGGGAAAGGTCAATAAAAATTCTGAAACCAGGGCACTTTTTATTTATCATATATCTTGCGTTAGCCACAAACGGTGTTCCAAAATGTGCAAAATTGCCCGAGCAATTTGTGAAATACGCTTGCCCGTTGGTTAACAAGAGAAGGCAGCAATACAAGATGGCGGGTCTCGTAGAGCCTTAAGTATGTGTGGAATTCAATTCTCCAGGTTTACGCAGCATTGAGCCAGGTTGATCTCTCCGAAATGTCTCTTTCAATGTTTTTTTCTGACATGACACTGCCTTTGTTGATCTGAGGACTTTCTCATAACTATTAGCCAAACTTATAGAGCATAACCAGTGATCGGAAGTACCGCGCTACAAGTAGCGCAGCTATTTGTAGCACGCTACTTTTGGAGTACCGTGACATAAAGCAGCGCTACAAATAGAAAAAAATAGTTGTAGTAGTAGCACGCTACAAAATAAAGTAGCTTGTAGCGGAAAATTACGCTACAAATCGTGCTACTTTACAAAATTGAATAAAAATGGTATTCTTCAAATCACGAATTTTCAAATTGGATATAATGCTATTCTTCAGATCACGTGACATTTCCAGACTTCCTGAAGTATGCTTGGCTGTAACAGGAAGTCCGAGTGTGCTTTGCATGCAATAACGTACCTGACTTAACTCACACTGTGAAAGCTCGATATTTTTTTAACTGGTAAATCTCAATTACGCAGTGAAAACTGTGAGTACGAGGCAATCACGCGGTCGATTGTTTGTGTTTTGCATTTTTTTTCGTCTGGTTGCGCCGTTAACGAACACAATGTGCAACTCGATGGGCTATATGCAGTCACTTGTTCCTAATTTAGGACCACTTGTTTCCACCAGGAACAAGTGTTCCTAACCTTTCAAGAAAGGTTGATAGCAAATTGTCTACCTTCCTTGAAAAAGCCAGTTTAAGCCAGTTTGTTGTCTACTTTCCATGAAACAGCCATCTGGTTAATGTGCGAAAGCTTGGAAACTTTGATTTCTTTTCCACACCAAGAAATTTCGGATCACTAGTATAGTTATACTATTTAAGTACAGTTGGTGTATAGTTCCTTGTTGTTTAATTATTAGCCAATCACTGATCAGGTTTTCTAAACTTTTTCACTCAACTGGAAATCGAGTTCATATACAGTAAAATCTCTGTAATGGACTCCGCCGAATAGCGCACACCTTCATTTTGCGGACAGTTTTGTGATTCCCAGTCCCGAAGTATATGCGATTCTGTGTATTTACCTCAAACAGCGGACATCACAGACAGTGATTTCGGTCATAAAACAGTTAAAAACATAAACGTTCAAGGAAAAAGAAATCAGCGAATTTTTGCCACAAAATTCCTTTTCTTCTCGCGACGGAAATTTTTCCTCTAAATCCCCATTACAAACACTACTGGTCAGTGTTTTCCATATGGCTAATCTATCCTTAAAAGTGGGCAAAATACGTAGGTCGTCCAAAAAAGTAATACCCGTTTGCCCATAGAGGGTGCGACACGAGGCAGACGCCGTGCGGTCGAGGTCGCCCATCCTCTGTCAGACATTGTCGATGCTCGTGACAAGTTTCGTGTTAACACAATGATTGGATCCGTTGTTGTGCTTGTTTGAAATGGCGGAGCCAATTGAAAATCCCGCGGAGTGCGAGGTGCGTTCTGTGATTCGCTTTCTGAATGCCGAAAAGGTTCGTCCGAAAGACATTCATCGTCGGATTACGGCTGTTTACGGAGGAGGGGTGGTGAACGAAACGTCGGTACGGCGGCGGCGGATCAGATGTTTAATGCGGGGAGAGCAAATGTGTGTGATGACCAGCGCTCCGGCCGGGCATCGCTCGTTACATAGGACCTCAAGAAACGTGTTGATGATGTCATCAGACATGAGCGTCGCATCAAAACCGATGAATTGCATGCTCGTTTCCCGGAAGTTTCTCGCGGCACTGCCCAATGAAATCGTAACGGAACGCCTTGGCTACGGAAAATTTGCGCGAAGTGGTTACCATGAATGTTGAGGGATGACCACAAAAGGAATCGTATGGGTACAGCTTCGAGTTTTTTTGACCCGTTAGGCACAAGCGGGTGATCAATATTTTGACACATAGTGACAGGAGATGAAACGTGGGCCAGTCATTTCACGCCGGAGAACAAACGCCAGTTGCTTGAGTGGCACCATTCCCGGTCCCCGACGAAACCACGCTAGTGTAAGCAAACGCTTTCGGTAAAGGTCATGACTGTAGTGTTTTGTGATAGTGGAGGTCTCTTGATGGTTGACTTCATGCCCCGAGGTACAACCACCAACGCCGACGCCTATTGTGGAATACTGCAGAGGCTGCGTAGGGCCATCCAAAAAAAGTGGTGCGGCATGCTGTCTTAGGGCTTGTTGTTTCTCTACGCCAATGCGAGACCTCTCGTGGCACGTCAGACCTTACACCTGCTTCAGGGTTTCAAGTGGTAGGTTCTGGATCATCCGCTCTAAATTCCGGACTTGGCTCCCAGTGATTACCATTTGTTTACCAAATTGAAGGTCGTTTTGGGAGGACGGCGCTTTGCTAGTGACGATCATTTGAAAGACGGAGTGCAATAGTGGTTGCAGGGACTGGCGGTTGAAGTATTGGGTTGGCGCGAATGAAATGTCCGGTAAAGTATTGGGTTGGCGCGAATGAAATGTCCGGTAAAGTATTGGGTTGGTGCGAATGAAATGTCCGGGACACGTGGGCGGCGAGAACGGAAAAATAGGACAACTTACCTAGGCAAAGTAATCCTTCTCTGCATCGACACATATTTGCCATCTGTACGGTAAGGCCATGATCCCGGAACGAAAAAAAGTCTTGTGGCTGTGACCTGAAGAAATCATCAACTGTACGTTGAACCTCGTTGTCTGTCGTGAACTGTTTCCCGGACAGGAAGTGATCCAAGCGACGAAACAGATGATAGTCTGTCAGAGACAAGTCCGGGTAATCGGCAGGATGAGGCAGTGCTTCATAGCCCAATGTACTTAGTGTTAGCATCGTTCATTGCGCGACATGAGGGCCAGCGTTGTCCTAGGGCAAAAGAGCACCATATCTGTTGACCAAAGCCGGTTGTTTCATGGTGTGCATCTGGTGTAATTCTGCAGTAATCGTTTGACCTCTTGCCAAGAAACTCCGATGAATTATCCCGGATGTGGACCACCAGGCAAGGAGCATCATCTTCTTGATGTGTAGGGGTAGCTTAGGATGCCGTCTAGCAGGCTGTGCCGTGCTTAACCATTGTGCAGATCGTTTCCGATTATCACGAAGGAGCCACTTCTTGTCGCATGTGACGATTCGATGCAGTAGAGGTTCCTGTTTATTCTTGGCAAGCAGCGATGTTCAGACTTCCAAACGCCTATTCTTGTTGGCAGTTGTGAAGTCATGCGGCAGCCACATGTCCAGCTTTTTGACCTCACCCAGCGCAGCCAGACACTGAATAACTGTCACGTGGTAGACACCTACATCTGCATATATTTCATGACACGTTTTTCGGGGGACCTTTGGTTGAACCACACGTAACAGAACATCGGGAGAAACAACAACAGGTCAGTGACCTCGTGCTTCGTTTTGCAGGTCCGTATCTCCACTTCGAAACTTCACAAACCATCGCCGAATGGTTCGTTCGTCGACTGCTTTCTCCCCAAACGCTTTGTTAACGTTTCGAGTGGCAATTTCTGCATAATGGTCCAGTTCAAATTCGTACAGAAAGATGACTCTCGAATCCGGAGTCTGCATTTTCCTTTGCAAGTCATGCTACGTCAAACAAACCACGCCTGAACCTTGTTCTTCACACACGTGCTAGCTATTTATAGTACCTCTGCGACGTAATACCCGCAACACCTGTGGATGGTTCCATTCCGCTGTGGATGGGGCCTGTCTCCAGTGCTAGTTCGCGCCGGACATTTCATTCGCACCAACCCAGTAGGTGATGAAGCTATTCAAAAACTGGTCACACGCTATAACAAGTGACTAAACACCGCCAGTGATTATGTAGGAAAATGAGTGATTATAAGTAATATTGAGGAAAATACAAAACCTCCGGTAACGTCGGCTTCTTTTGTTTTTATCTCATAACGGATATTACTTTCTGGACGACCTTCGTAACTATATTCAAACAAAATGGGGTATTCCTTGTCAATCCAGGAGAAGAGGATTTGGGCGTCATTTGCGAACTCAGATTTTTGGCAATCAAACACATTGATTTAATTAAATAACGAGCTTTGAAAAAGTATGTTTAAAATTCATGGTAAACGTATTCCATTTTTACACACGTATGCTTAAACTTACATCGAAGCACTGGCGCATCCAGGGGGCGGGGATTTGGGGGCTTAAGACCCCCCCCCCCCTCCAATATTAAGAACAACGTACGTCAAATCTTTTATATATCTATGAATCTATCTGTTGCATACATTATACACTATCTACCAACAAGCAATTGGACTACTGTGATAGCAAAGGAAAACGAATTTTATTCACCTTCAATAGTTGGTGGAGCCTCCACGAGCGGCGATTACAGCTGCGACCCTCCGGGCATACTCTTAACCACGACGGCCAGCGGCATTTTCTTCCACTCGGCTTGGAGAAGACAGGTCAGTTCCTTCACCGATTTCGGACGGTGGGGGCACCCCTTAAGTCGACGCTGCAACTCGTCCCAGAGGTGCTCGATAGGGTTACGGTCCGGGCTCTGCGCAGGCCAGTCCATTCGATTAACCCCGTTGTCACCATACCAAGCCATGGTGGACTTCGCAACATGACAGGTGGCATTGTCATCCTGAAAGTAACATGGGTCCACCCCGTAAAACTGCCACAACGTAGGAAGCGCGTGGTCATCTAAAATGGTGCAGTAGGTCTCGGTGTTGAGTCTACCAGGAATTGCGACCAAGGGTCCCGTGCCATATCAGGAGAAATACCCCCATAGCATAATACCACCGCCGCCGAACTTCACAGTTGGATCAATACATTCCGGCAGGAGGCATTCTCCAGGCAGACGCCAAATCCAGATCCTGCCATCCGAACGGTAGAGGGTGAACCTTGATTCGTCGCTCCAGAGAACCTGTTTCCACTATTCAACGGTTCACTGTCGACGTTCTTTGCACCACGATAGCCGAGCAGCGCTATTGAACTTGGTGATCAAAGGCTTGTGGGCGGCAGCACGTCCATGACAACCGAGAAGATGGGCTTCCTTACGGATGTGGCCCATCGATTTAGTGCGGTTCTTACGATTTTCTCTGGCCAGCACCCGTCGGTCTCTAACTCCCAGTTTTGTGGATCTGCCGGGTCGGGGCACATTCCGACAGTCACTTCTCATCTTCCACTTGCCAATCACGTAGGCCACTGTCGATTTTGGGTACTTCAACTCGCTGGATATGTCACGTATGGATCGGCCGTTTCTGTGATACTTGACGATTACACCTTTCTCGAAATCAGAGAGCTCTGAACTGCGTGGCATCTTGCATGCGATTGGTTGCGTTGTTGTTTCCCACACGATATTTAACGGCGGCGGCCGTGACGTGTATCAGGACCGCAGATATCGTCGATTGTAGGGGTGTCCAATTACTTGTTGGTAGATAGTGTATATCATCATCGTCATAATTATTGCCAACCATTATCAATCCATTGCTGGATGAAGGTCTCCCCAAGTTTTTCCACAACGGTCTGTCTTGAGCAAGTCTCCTCCATGTCACTTCCAAATGCTTTCGAATATCATCCATCCATTTTCCACGTGTTCTTCTTCAGGGTATTTTCCCATCCCTTTGGAATCGAGTCAAAATTTCGGTTGTCCATCGGTAGTGCGTCCTCCTATCAATATATGTGTGTATATGTATAAATATACACATATACAGTGCATGATCATCATCATTGTCAACCATTATCAATCCACTTTTAGATGAAGGTCTCCCCAAGTTTCTTCCACAAAGGTCTGTCTTGAGTAAGTCTACCCCATGTCACTTCCGCGTGCTTTCGAATTTCTTCCACTCATCTCCCATGTGGTGTTCTTGGTCTTTTCCGGTCCCTTGAAATCCAGTCTAGAATTTCTGTTGTCTATCGGTGGTCCGTTCTTCTAGTAATATGTCCAGTTCGTTGCCATTTCAGCGATTTTATTCTGATCATGATGTCTTCCACTTTTGTCATTTTCCTTATCCATGAGATCCACTTCTTATCTCTCCTGTTTCACCAAGCATGCATATCTCAATTTTTCTTTCAGTTATCAGCAGTCTTTGTATGTCTCTTAGTTAATGTGCACGTCTCAGCCCCGTACGTAAGCACTGGAAGGATATATTGATGAAACACTTTTCTTTTAAGACATAATGGCATATTGCTCTTAAAAATTGTACTGCTCCTTCCAAAAGCTCTCCAATTAAGTTTTATGCGTTTATACGTCAATCAATTTCTTCGTCAATGAGACCGTTGTTTAATATCTACTGTCAACGGTAAATTTAGGTATCGGTTATCTCCAGCTTTTCTCTATCAATTGATAAATCTTATAATCTTATATATATATATACTTAAGAGCATAGCCGAAAAACATAAGAAAAACTTAAGAATTTAAAACGAAAGTTGCAATAACCTGAAGATCAAAACGCGCAACGCAGCAGTTATGAAAATTCAGAATTCACATTCTATTAAGAAGAGACTGAAGCAAAAAGATTTTTTGACTCATACCAAGTACAACATAGAAAAGGTTATGTATTGACCGGTGTGAGTAAAAAGAGAAAAAAATAGAACAACTGAATGTAGAAAGTGTCGAGAATACTGAGCCTTGGCTTTATCAAGGACCAGGAAAAACTCTGCATTTTCTCCCTTCCACAAAGACCTATTTGGAAATGGGTTTCTGCAAAGTCATAGATGCACGTAATAAGCCCATCAAAATTTTTTTTTTAAATATATATATGACATAACCTCCACTGAGTTGTATGACCAAGCTTTAGTTAACAATTTTAGCTTGCATCCATAACTTTCCTGGCCCGACCCATGCTCTTCATCTGTTACTAATAAACAGAAAGAAGATGATTATAGAAAACTCAAGTTGTAAGAGTGACATAAAGAATCAGAAAAAATGTTCAGCAATAACAAATTGCCAAGTTACCTAGTCGCCTGAGAGAGAATTTAAACCTGAATAGCAATACTAAAGTACTACAAATTCTTAAACATTGCAATAAAAAAGGAAATATTAATTTTTTTTTCTAAAGCACAGATTTTTGAAAGCAAACTGGATTATAAAAAAACCCCTACTCCACAACTTCTGACAACACAAAAACGAGAATAAAATAAAGACAATAATAAACTAAAGAAATGCTTTGTGAAGGTTATATGTTAACTAAAGCTTGGTCATACAACTCTGTGGAGGTTATGACATATATATATTTAAAAAAAAATTTTTGATGGGCTTATTACTTGCATCTATGACTTTGCAGAAACCCATTTCCAAATAGGTCTTTGTGGAAGTGAGAAAATGCAGAGTTTTTGCTGGTCCTTGATAAAGCCAAGGCTCAGTATTCTCGACACTTTCTACATTCAGTTGTTCTATTTTTTTCTCTTTTTACTCACACCGGTCAGTACATAACCTTTTCTATGTTGTACTTGGTATGAGTCAAAAATATTCTTTGCTTCAGTCTCTTCTTAATAGAATATATATATACACTGAGTGTCCACTTTATTATAACCACCCTCTCAGTACTTCGTTGGGCCACCTTGTGCCTTTATTATTCCGTCGATTCTTCGTGACATGGACTCCACGAGATGTTGATAGGTGATTTGCGGGATCTAAGACCATGCTTGATGAATAGCACTTTCCAGGAGTGTGAGATTGCAGGGTTGTGGATCCAGCTGTCTGATGGCTCGTTCAACTTCATCCCACAAATTCTCAATGTGGTTGAGATCTGGAGATTGTGGGGGCCACCTAAGCAAAACTCACCGCATGTTCCTGAAACAAATCCTGCACAATACGAGCACTATGGCAGGACGCATTATCTTGTTGAAAGTAGCCACCGCCACTGGGATAAACCATCAACATGACAGGATGCACTTGGTCCGCAACGATGTTTAGATATGATGTGCCAGTCAGACGTTGATCAACACGAATTAAAGGGCCCAGAGCATACCAGGAAAGCATTCCCCAAACCATAACGTTGCCACCACCAGCTTGAAAGGTTGTAGCAATGCATTTGGAGTCCATGCTTTCGTGTTGTTTCCGCCAAATTCTCACTCGGCTATAGGCATGGTGCAAATAAAAACGTGATTCATCGGACCACATAATTTGTTTCCAACTATCTACTGTTCAATCCTTGTGCTCCTGTGCGAACCGGTGACGTTTTCTCTTGTTGACTGCAGACAGCAAAGGTGTTCGAACAGGCCGTTGGCTGTCATATCCCATCCGATGCAGTGTACGGAGAACAGTGCGTGCAGAGATCATTTGAGGGGATCCTTGATTAAGATGGTCCGTAATTTCCTGCACTGTTGTCCTTCTGTTGTCTGTTACCAGTCTGGACACTCTCCGTTTGTAACGTACCAGGAGATGTGACGTACCTGCCATAAGGACGCACACGACATAAAGGCTGATAGGAATCAGAATAAAACGTCCGCGTAGCTCAATTGGTAGAGCAACTTATTCCGGAATGAGGGGATCCGGGTTCGAATCCTGGCGCGGATAGAAATGACGGAGAAATTCACTTCGTTATACGTTCCACCCGAGCAGTCACTAGTCGATGACAAGCACACGTTGCACGTAGAGACCCAGTTTTTTGGCTGACAGTCCAGTCTTTAAACACTTTAACAACAGCTGCTCTGGAACATTTTACGAATGCGGCGGTTTCGGTGATACTCGCTCCATGGCTCCGAGCTCCTGCAATCATCTCACGTTGAAAGTCCGTCAAATCGCATTTTTTACCCATTTCGTCACCCAAAAATCTCTTCTACTACTGTCGCAAGCACTAAGCTTTCCCTTTTTATACTAGCCTCGCCCTCTGGCGGCAACAGCGTGCAGCCATAGCTCATTTGCTTAAAACTGTCAGGTGGTCATAATAAAGTGGTCACTCAGTGTATATATAGCCCCCCAACAGGGATTTATTATATTTAGCCTGTACTTAGCACCCCCAACAGGAATTTCTGGGTGCGCCACTGCATCCAGTTAGGTACTACATTTAAAATGCAAATATTGTACAAGTACTGTTGTATGTATCCACGTGTATTGCATTGTCTCACCAATGTAAAACAACCGTAAAAAAATTTAATATTTATTCGAAAACATATTTTGAACTGTATGTTGTACTACGTATTTAATATGAATTTTTTTTGTATTGTGAGCCTAGTCGGGCTTTGAAGTTAACTTCCCGAATAGCGGACACTTCAACAACAGCGGACAAATGTTGAAGTCCCTGGGTGCTCCTGTTCAGAGGTTTCAACTAAATATTGAAACATTTTTTTGCGGTGCGCAACGAATTCTGTCTTCGCGGCTGACAACGTTTCACTACGGCTAACCAGAATACATAAATGTGCTTTTGTTCTACTACCGCCATTATCAGAGGCCATTTTCAATCAGTTAATGGGCCAAGAAATATAAAAAGAAACAGCAAGAAAGAGAAAGAACATCATTAATCGTCCTTCTTTAAGCAGAAATTTTACTAAAGACAGATTTTAAAAGTTGATAACACTCGATCAGAGAGGCACGTGTGCACATTATGTGTGTGCGTGTGTAGCTTACCCACGCAGAAAAAGGTATTTCGGAAATTTTAGCTCCAAGTACAGGAAAAGATACTTGGAAGACTAACTTTTTCCACGAACAGAAAAAGTACTTTTCAAGTTCGGCTCATTGTGTATAGTAAATGCTATCATCAAGGTAATGAATTGTTCACCCCTGTTACTTTCTCAAAAAGGAATTTTAGGACTATCCAAAGATTTCGAAATGCGATCCTACTTCTTAATTTTCTTAATTATGTTTTTGTAGTAAATTTCAATGCCGCAGTGTATACCGAGCTCGACTGCATGATCAATGTTTTTCGTGTAATTTAAGAACATAAATTTCAAGAAAAACTTTCTGAACTTCCTCCGCGCCTTTCAACAATTGAAGCACACAAGTTTTCCTAATTTTTAATGCAAATGTTAGGGGTATGCAAAAGTTTCCGTCGTTTTAAGGGAGAAAGGAGGCAGGAACAATCAGGAAACCCGTACAGATTTATTCAACGAAATATTGGTCGTTAGCATCAATGATATTTTGTCATTTTTCAGGCAACAAATGAATGCCCCTGTGATAGGACTCGGGTTTTGAGCTGAAGAACGCAGGGACGAAATTTTCCACCTGTGGAACTGTGGTAAACCACTGTTGGGCTAGGGCATGTTACATAGAGCGAAACTGATGGAAGTCTGAGGTTGCAATGTCCGGGGAGTAAGTAAGGTGTGGCAAAAACCTCCCAGTGTAAATGTTCAATTGTTGATTTCATGGTCGCATCGACATGGCATTATCGTGTAACAGGAGGACTGGGCAGCGTCCTTTACCTGCCCATGGGCGTTTTTGCTCAATTGCGGCGTTCAGTTTCATCAACTGATCGCTATATCGTTGTGCAAGGGTAGTTTCTCCCGGTTTGAACAGTTTGAAGAAGAGCACTCCGTGCATATCCCACCACCCACACAACAGCACCTTTTTC
Source organism: Macrothele yani (assembly GCA_039090855.1). Classification (NCBI taxonomy): domain Eukaryota; kingdom Metazoa; phylum Arthropoda; class Arachnida; order Araneae; family Macrothelidae; genus Macrothele; species Macrothele yani. Next base: position 170,958,076 of record CM077004.1, read on the forward strand.
CCCCGTGGACATCCTGTTTTGCAGTGGATGTTGATGGCTGGTTTGGGTCGACCCAGGATCGCTTGCTTACGGAGTTGTCGCAATAGACCCATTTTTCAACCCCGGTGTCAACCTTCCACAAAGAAATTCTTACCTTGAAACCTCTTAGGCAACGACATGCAGATGCCCAAGCGTTGACCAATATTACGCTCCGTTAAAGTATGCGGAACCCACTTACCAATCTCCTGGATCTTCCCCAAGGCATGTAGACGCCGTGCCACCTTTAATTGAGCCACTTTCAAACGTTTCACCGGTTCCGTGGTCGATTGTGTGGCATCCTTTTTCAGCCGCGATTCTATCTCCTCATCTGCGAGTTCCTGCGGTCTACCTGCACGTGGCTCATCTTCCAAGCTTAGATCACCTTTCTTAACCCTGGCAAACCATTCTCGACACATCCGCTCAGCCATAACCGTTTCGCAATGCGCCTGACATATTGAACCGTATGCTTCACTCCCACTTTTTCCTAAATTAAACATGAATAACAAACAGTGCCGCAAGTGAACTTTATCGACCGCCATGCTTGGCTTCGTGTACGAACTGACAGCACGGGTCTCCGGCCGGTTAGAAACCTACAACGCCCGCTAGCGGGCCGGCAGAAACTTTTGTATACCTCTAATATTTAGACCGTAGAAATGTAACTGATCACACACGCACACTCACATGCAAACACACACACACACACACACACACACACACACACACACACACACATAGGTTGAGTGTCCCATATCCAAAAAAAAAAAAATAAAAACAATTTTTTTCGAGCGCAGACATGACGTGCGTGGAAAATTCTATAAGGCCCTGGGAACGTTACCAGGAGTTGCGCAGGTGTCTACTCACTCTGGCGGTTACGACACGTGGCCTCAGATGCAAAGGCGCCTTTTTTTATTCTTATTTTTGTTTCTTACTTTATTCTGGTTAGGGTTTATCGACCACCGTGAGCAACTCAACGGGCTATAAGTAATCGGCCATCCCTACACTGCTAAAAATTTTGTGGCAGGTTGCATAAAAAAGTGGTGTTAGACCACCTGCACCGGTTTTTGAGAAACGATATACCATCGTGTTTTGCAAACAAAATCCAACAACGTGGTTCAATTTTACACCACGTTATGAAACAAGATCGCATCACGTTTGGTTTATTTTGCACCACAGAATTCTATATCTTTTCTAAGAAAGTGGTGCAGCTGGTGAAGCACCACCTTTTGGTGTAACCTACCACAAAATTTTCAAAAGTGTAATTTAGGGTCATTCTTTCCGGGGAAGGGAGACAGCCAGTGCCGTAAGACAAACACAGTAGCCAGGCTTCACCGGGATTCGAACCCGGACCCATCTTGGAAGAATGGTCACCAGCCAGCGCTTAGACCACTGCTCCACCGGGGCAGCACAGGGGCTCTGATACTGTGTTTTGTTGTAGTAATGGGCAAATACATTCTTTCTGTTCTACTACCTAAAACAGTTCGCACTGAATCTTTCGTTTCGTTCTTTGACACTTCCGGTGAACGATTTCCACGAGAGTCATTCCATTTATGTTGTTTCTTGACACTTCCGGTTTAGTGAACAATTTTCAGTTTACATTAATTATTGAAGTTTACGGATTTCTCTCTCTCACTCTCTCTCTCTTTTTACATAAATTGGTTTCACAACGTTCATGTAATCTATTAGATATTTTATACTTCTGAATAAACTTGCGTTTTCTGACCAGAACCTAAACCTCACTGTGCACACTAGTAAACATTTGGCGTCTAGGGAAAAGCAATTCGGACAAATAATTAGAGATAATTGCTTCTTTTGAAGATTCGATTCTTTTCCTTACAGAATCGCTCAGGAACGACCTTAATCTCTTGAAAGGATTGGACAAAGTAATGTGAAGACCTATGTCTTTATTAATAAAGTGAAGGACCGCCTTTTGCCTTTAATACAGTTTCCAACCTTCCTGGAATAGATTCATACAGCTTTTGAATAGTCTCCGGTGGAATGTTGTACTATGTCTTTATTAATAAAGTGTTGGACCACCTTAATACAGTTTCCAACCTTCTTGCAATAGATTCATACAGCTTTTGAATAGTGTCCAGTGGAATGTTGTACTATGTCTTTATTAATAAAGTGTTGGACCACCATTTGCTTTTAATACAGTTTCCAACCTTCTTGCAATAGATTCATACAGCTTTTGAATAGTGTCCAGTGGAATGTTGTAGTATGTCTTTATTAATAAGGTGTAGGACCACCATTTGTCCTTAATACTGTTTCCAACCTTCTTGGAATACATTCATACAGCTTTTGAATAGTCTCCGTAGAATGTCGTACTATGTCTTTATTAATAAGGTGTTTGACCACCATTTGCCTTTCATACAGCTTTTAACCTTCTTGGAATACATTCATACAGCTTTTGAATAGTGTCCAGTGGCATGTTGTACTATGTCTTTTTTAATAAGGTGTTGGATCAACGTTTGCTTTCAACACAGTTTCGAACCTTCTTGGAATAGATTCATACAGCTTTTAAATGGTATCCAATGGAATATTGTACTATGTCTTTATTAACAAGGTGTTGGATCACCATTTGGCTTTAATACAGCTTCCAACTTTCTTGGAGTAGATTCATACAGCTTTTGAATGGTATCCAGTGGAATGTTGTACTATGTCTTTATTAATAAGGTGTTGGGCCACCATTTGCCTTTAATACAGCTTCTAGCCTTCTTGGAATAGATTCATACAGCTTTTGAATAGCCTCCAGAAGAATGTTGTACCATTCGTCGATCAGAACACCGGCCAATTGCTTCAGAAGTGTTGGTCATCAGAGATGTTGATGCTTCTCACTCTGCTGTCCAAAATTGCCCACAGTAGTTTAATGATGTTCAAATGAGGTGATTGAGCTGACCAGACAGATGTTGAAATTCATCTTAGTGCTCCTCAAACCAAGACTGAACTATTCTGTGCGTGTCTATGTACGCATTATCATCTTGAAAAATGACATCATTGTTGGAAAACAACATTTAGACCACAGGATGCATCTGATCACCTAGAACGTCCGCGTACTCGCGGATGGTAATTCGACCAAGTAGGAAAACGATCGGGCCAGCTGAATATCAAGATATGGTCGCCCAAATCATCATAGATCCACTGTCATGTTTGACAGTTGGAACCAGAGATTCCGAATTGTACGCTTCCTTGGGGGTTCTCCACATATACACAGTCGAATCACATTATTGCGACCACCTCCTACTTTTGACGTCAACAGCGCGTAGCCAATGAAAGAAGGCACGTGTCGTGAGATGGCTTGAAGGGTATATAAGGTATGCTGTAGGCATTCTGAAAATATAAGTTTAGTTTTGATTCCACTTCTTTTATAAGTTTAGTTTGGATTCCACTTTTTTCCTCTTATCAGCAAGTTCCAGGATCGTACCCTGCAACTCTGAGGGGCTGAGGGGGTACTTGCAAAAATGGCGATGACATCAGCAAAACGAGGGTGAGTTAAATTATCTCCATTAATCACTATACCCTTTGTAGAATGTCTTTCAATCAGATTAAAGGACATCCTACGATACGGAATTGAAGAGCTCGGACGATATGGTGTCGCCTTGTCACACTCTCATTCTAATTCTTGTGCAGGATGTATCCTCGAACCGTCGAACCTATGCACCTGCTAAAATCACTGAAATAAAAATAATTCTCAACAATAATTATGTGACAGAAAGTTTTATGAATTAACTGTAAAATTTTACTGCTTGGAAAGTTTTGTAAATTGGCTACGTTCGCATTTTCCCCAGCGTCTTCCAATTTTGCCGGTTACAGCGGGTGGCCTAATGGTCAGCGTTCTTGATTGCCACGGAAAGGTCACAGGATCGATCTCTGGCAGTTAGGAGCGTTTGGACCACAAAATACTCACCGTGCATCGGATGGGCTTGTTAAGCCATCGAACCTCTAATACTGGCCCTCCGGATATAACTAAGGGCGTTTGTTCCTCCTCCAACATCTCTCTATATCCCCTACTACTAGTGTGTACTTTGACGTCTTGTGACGTTAGTCGCTCCGGCGACGCACACTAGTGGATATATCTACTGACTTCTCTCTGCTTGCCAACTTTCCTATCGTGAGCCTCTAGGTTCCACCTAATATCCTTCCGTTTCCTTCAGCCTGCGACAGGCTTAGCTACTCGAGCCCAACCTTCTCTGTGGGCTAAAGCCTTACAAGCTGATCGTTGAGGTGTTGTAATGTAATCCTGGTACAGAGACAGGACTGCCACACACGGAATTTCCAGACATTATGCAGACCCGGAGAGGAAGCACTCCTCCATCTTCGCACCGACTATCTGCCCCAGTTCGAACTCAAAAGCTAGCAAGATATGATGGATTGAGAAGATTTTTGGGTGGATGCAGTGTGTGTAATAAATTTGTATACAACAAAAGAAATAATTGTAATTTAGTGACGTCGAAGTGAATGCTATATTCAACTAATTGAAATATAATCTGCCGAAACTTCGACATTTCAGGAAGAAGAAATGGTGGCTGTGGACCCTAAGGAAGTTTTTCAGTGTGGCCCTGTCAACGATGATGACTCTCTAAGGATCGGCAAGGACAGTTTCCATGCATCTATTGTAGAAATGGCTAGCTTGTGTGACGCCAGCGAAGGTACTATCAAGGCGGCATCGGACTATTTGCTTAAGGAACAGGTGATCTCCAAAAACCCCGCCACTGTGGAGCTCGTTAAGGACGTTGGGTCTGTGCAGGTGCTACCAAAAGCGCTGGCGTTAACCATTAGCAAAGGCGAATACGAAAAGATTCTTTACGATGAGGAAAACGTATTAGAAAACGCCTGTAAATTGAGTAGAACTTTTGATAAAGAGCCCGGTCAGATGGCGTATGTCGGATAAGAAATTATTTCTATGAGGAGTGTATGACGAAATAATGGCCTTCCGTTTTTTTTAAAAAATGTCCTTTCAGTGATAGAAAAAAGCTATTGAAAATGGAGCCTTAAGAGGAAATGTGAATTATGTTCTACAGATTTGAAGTGCGAAAATTTCTTTGATATTTCATATATATATATATTTATTTATATATATTCACATACATATATAGATACATTTTTTCTATTTCGGTACTTTTACACCTACTTTGAGAAGCACTTATTTGAACGTGATTTAGGATTTATATATTTCATGTTTATTGTTTTCGTTCAATTTACTCAGAGTGTATTTCTATATGATCACGAATTAATTAATCAAGTTATTAACATTTTTATGAAAGAACTGTGCCGTTTTTGATGCTGAGTACGCAGCATTTTAATTTCGTTCCTTTAAACAATCATGTACACTGACGTTAAAAAAACACCAGTAGTCTGATTCGGTTTTAAGAATTTTTAAATATTTTGTCTTTTACTATATACATTTTAGAACATTGTTAGAAGAATTTTACTCACTATCTTGAGAGATCATGTAATGTATACTTGCAAAAACTATTTATTGTTTTGATGTACATTCTACAAATAAATTTTATGCGTGAATTATTGTGTTCAATGTATCAAACTGCTTTTCGTATGATGAATTTATAAATTCCATTTGGTCATGTGAAAAGAGTTTTTCGTTTTTATCACAAATATTATAACTGAATTTTATTCATAAAAACATATTTATATTTGTACATATACATGTTTGTATAGAATTGAACTGTAAATATTCTAAATAAGGATTCCTAAATGAAAAAAACATAGTTTGTTGAAGCGAAATTATTGAATTAATCGCAATAAAATACATCTTTTCACTGACACACCTAAAGATGTACTTCAAAATTCTTCAGGCTTTCATACAGAACTACAGAAAAACAGAAATTTTAATTCTTCGAGGATAAATGTTTCTTTTTCTGTTTAAGTCGACAAAAGAAGGAAATTATAAGAGGCAAAAATATTTTTGTTATTAATTTTATTTAATCGTAAAGTGAAATAACTTCAAGATGATCATCTCAGTTCCTAAATCATGTTTCTTTATCACACTGTTTACAGTGCAAAGTAAGTTTTAAGTGCATATGACGTATAAAGCATGCTCCTGTACACTTGGCTCTTTAAGGTAATTGTTTTCAGGCATAATCGTATTGCTTTTTAGCGTTTCGGAAACACAAATTTGTCAATCGCGTTTAAAATATTTGCTTCTATGTACGAAGACATGAAACGTTATGTGCTAAGGGTGTTAAATAGTACCAGAAATTTGTACGAGGGTTGATTGATAAGTAAGATCTCCAATCGTTTAAAATAAGTTTCCGACAAATTAAAATAATGAAAGTGGTACCAAAATGAAGGAAATTTATTTCTCTTAACCATTACAACCTTATTTTTCAACAGGGTCGCCATTTACTGCTACATATTTTACCAACACACCTTTTCATTCCGTTCATGAAGAATGTTTGGACCGCCCCGGTGGCGCAGTGGTCTAAGCGATGGCTTCTGATCATTCGTCCGAGATGGGTCCGGGTTCGAATCCCGGTCAGGCATGGATGTTGTGTTTGTCTTACAGCACTGGCTCTTTCCCTTCCCTGGAATGAGTGGCCCTAAACTGGTTATGGGCGAATGCTTATAGCCAATTGAGTTGCTCACGGTGGTCGTTAAACCTTCAATCAAAAAAAAAAAAAAAAAAGTTTGTGGTTTGCTTTTGTTCCATTTGCGCACAGCAAATTCAACTTCGACATTGGATGAAAAAATGTTGACCTTTCAAATCTCTTTCAATTGTGTGAAGAACCAGAAGTCGGACGGTGCCAAATCTGGGCGGCAAGCAGGGTGTGGAACAAGTGTGAATTTCAGGCGTGTCATGAAAGAAATACAGGATTACACCACACAATACAAATTTTGAAGATGACAATCCGATTTTTGGTGTAAATGTGACAAGGATGGTCAGTGGAGCGGGACGCGAACCCTCCAGATTCGCTAAACATGAATGCCGGTACTTCGATTCGCGAGTCATGTGATGGTTATAATCAAGTAAATCGGAAACTTGAGACTTGGTCGTTCTGGGTGGTGTAGTGGTTGGCATACCCGGGCGCTCTGGGAGACACGGATACGTGTCGCGCTCCAGAACGATTTTCAAATTTTCGGATATTATCTGACTTACCATCCTGCTCATATTTACTTCAAAATTTGTATTCAGGCGTGCCGCTGTTTCCATCGTTTGTCGACTGCAATGTAGCCTTGCGTTGTCGTGATGCGTGATGAAAATAAATTTCTTTCATATGTCTGTGAATTTCGATTGGTGCGCAACCTTCTAGTGTCAAAAACCCTATTACTGATCTCCGCTTTGTACGTAACTCGGAGGTAGCACTCATGACTAACAAACGCTATTAGTCACGGACGTCAAACAGAGACCTGAAACTAAGCAAACGCTTTTCTTCCCGAGCTACTAGTGACGCTACACGGTAGGAGACCTTGCTTATCAATCTATCTTCGTATAATTAGAATGTAACACATTTTGATGCTCGTTCAGCTAAAGTGCTAAATGTGTTGTGAATGGACTTACAAAATATGCACTCTCATTTAAAAAGGATGGCAGTACGACTTCAAATGTGATTATTTTGTTGAGAAACGAGTGGCCTACTAGTTAGGGCAGTGGCCTCTTGACCAGTTGGTCGCGGGATCTATCTCAGTTAAACCGAGCTACTTTGACCCATCAAACACTCTCCGAACACCTGATGGATACACAAACCCACCGGCCCTCGGGCATTGGATCGTCCTCCACAAATAAGACCATCAGTTTCTCTCTTTCCCTTTCCCTTTTTCTCCCTCCCTGAATGTGTTCGCTGTTACGCAGTGGTGTAGTGGTACTGACGGTCCGGAGGGCGTTCTGGTACTTTTTTTTTAGCTGGTACCCTTCCAGTAAACCCTATACAGCCTAATTTGTTTTCTTTTTAAAATGCGAATGTCCTACAATTATTTTCCAATAAAAAAATTAAAACAGAAAAACTGCAAAGTTAGTGGAATTAACGTCCTGCGTTTATTTGAAAGCATAGTTAGATTTTTAATTCATTCTCACTTAGACGTTCTTTGAAACTCCTCTTCCTACTGCTGCTAAGATCATTGATATGGGAATTTTGCAGTGGTAAATTACACTCATTGTCTTAAAAATCCGCTCACCAAAAAGGAGGCGTCAGATGAGAATTTAGTAGTGAGATGGTACATACCCAGGACAGAAGTGATTACAATATCACAGCAGCAGGATGATTTTCCGCGGACATACGGTACATATTCACGCCAGCGTTAGTACCGCATCGGACCGCCTCGTGCTCAGATACATGCGGTGATACGGTCCGGTATGGAGTCAAAGATACGTCCTATGTTTTCCCGGGACAGACTGACCCACACTTCTTGCAACTGACGCCCCTAAATCACGAACACTGGGACATGGAGAAAGCTGGCGTCCCATCTGGTCACACACGAGCTCGATGGGCGAGAGATTTGGCAATCTGGTAGGCCACGGGAGCATCGGAGCATGACGTAGACAGTCGTGGGAAACCCGAGCCGTGGGCGCACGGGCGTTATCTTGTTGGAAAATGGCTCCGGGCCTCCCAGCCAGGAAAGGCAACACATGGGGACACAGGATCTTCTGTAAGTAGCACTGGGCTGTCAGCATTCCTCGGATCACTACGAGGGAATTCCACCTGTCATACGAGATGGCTCCTCAGACCATCACGCCTGCAGTTCGGGACATGTGCCGCTGCACAGTGAGGTTGGGATCGTAGCGCTAACCTACGGTCCTCTACAATCTGACACGGTGGTCGTTCGTTCCCATACAGAAGCGTGATTCGTCGCTGAACACTTTACGTCGCCATTCCGTAGCATTCCGCGTTGCTCGCTGCTGACAGCACTGCAATCGACTCCGACGATGGTCAGGTGTTAATGGAAGAAAACGTAAGGGTCGTCGAGAGTGCAGGCTTGCCTCTGTCAGGCGTCTGGAATTGGTTCTGGCGGACACAGGAATCCCTTGTACAGCCGCCACATGTTTCTGGATATTGGACAAGGACGTCGTTGCATCTGTGCGTGCCGCTCCTATGATCCCACGATCATCTCTGCTGGTGGTGTGTCTGGGTCGTCCGGATCCAGTCCGCCGTGTCTGGGTGCCTTCCAGTGTCCATTACTCTCAACAGGATCGCACCGTACTGTTCGACCGGCCCAAATGGCGGCCGATTCAGCGCGCCGGCCGCCCTGCCTCTCTTATCCCGATGATACGGACTCGTTCGAATTCCGTCAGTTGCCCGTACGCACATCTACGGTGGCTCCTCGGTATGTCTATCGCTCAGGGATCTCACCTGACTCTTACTGTGCACTTCGGCACAAATGTGGGGCCCCCTTAGCGGTGCCTTATAAGCCCCAAGGATTGCGGTTGCAGCGTCTGTCTTGGACGCGCGGGCATGCGGAATTGCACGAAACTTTAATTATTTGCATATCTTCCCTCCCCGTAGCTATACACCGAGTTTCGCGTTAATCGCAGGCTTTTTCTTGGTGCGCGGATTTTTATGACAATGAGTGTATTTTAATTCGGAATTAATAAATATAGTCATTATTAAGTCTAGTTTTGAATCTTAGTGAATTAGTCTAGTTACGAGTGCCGCCCTAATTACGTTGGAAGTAGAGATTGTTATTTTTCTCTCTGGGGCTTTACGCCCTTCACACAGACGTGGAAAAAATGGTCGAAGCAATAAATCTCCCGGTTGTTATCAAGCGGACTATAGAATTGCATCTGCTGTTCCCAAACTGCGCCTATCCCGAGAACTAAGACTCTCAGTAATAAACGGCTTTCACCACAGCACTCTAAATTACTTTCCGCTTCCAACGACATCTGACACAATAATATGGGGCTGATTTTAGTTTTTGCACCTCAAAAAGGCCCCAATATTTCAGCGTTGCTTTTACCGAAATGGTGAAATCTTGTCCCTTGAATGCCAAAACGTATAAATCCGAAAGTATGATTTCGACTTATCACTACACTTTCTTATTCTATAAATCATCATCATCATCATTGTCAACGATTATCAATCCACTGCTGGATGAAGCTCTCCCCAAGTTTCTTCCACAACTGCCTGTCTTGGGCCAGTCTCCTCCATGTTACACCGGCATGCTTTCGAATTTCATCCATCCATCTCCGTTGTGTTATTTTTTGGGTCTTTTTGTTCCTTGGAATCCAGTCTAAAATTTAGGTTGGCCATCGATCATCTGTACTTCTGGCTACATGTCCGGCCCATTGCCATTTCAGGATTTTTACTCTCATCATGATGTCTTCCACTCTTTTAATTTACCTTATCCAATAGTTTCTTTTCTTATCTTTCCTGATTACACTAAGTATGCATCTGTCCATGCTGCGTTCCTTTGTCTGCAACTGCGAAAACACAAGTTTGTCTCCGACTGCCATCGAATCCGTGTCCCCCTCACTCCGGAGTAAGTCGCTCTCCCAACTGAGCTACGCGGACAGAATGTCTCGCTGCCTCGCTGCAGATTTGAACTTATGTAGCACGTCACGCAACCTTTGTAAGCCAAAGTCAGCAGCAGGTGGAAGTCTAGTCCGGTCCTCTGGTGATTCTTAGCACCCTCTGACTTCATGTCGCACCGGCCGCATATAATAAATATAAGAAAGTAAAAAGGGTTGAGGCGCAATTGGGGGAGTTGTGTAAGAAGGGAAAAGGTATTGAAGACGTAAAGGCACCGCGTATTCCCGTAATGTTCAGTTAGTACTACACCACTGCTGTTGCGTCACTGCCCAGATTTACCAACTATGCCGGCTCCCTTCTCCGACCAGTCTACTTTCTGTCGTATCTGTTCCTCTATATTCAACCTAATGTAATTTAATTTCTGATTCGCAGCACAGAATTGCCATTGAACATACGCATATGCTTCCAAATTTCCCAGTGAGTGTAAACCTTGTGAGAAATTGCCGGGTGCATTAATTAACACAGATTATAATCTGTGTTCTGACATTTTTCACTATAAGAAGAATCCTTGCCGATGAAACAAATGTTTGTAAAGTCAGATAAAGGTAAAAACAATACATACAAAAATAAATATTAACTACAAGACATAGTGTTCGATAATAGGAAATAATCGATAAAATACCATATATACATAAACAAGAATAATTGTAAACTGGGTACGTATATAAAAAGAAAAACGCAATACGCAAACTACGATACTGAATGAATAATATTTACATATAATTGGAATATGCACTTTATACGCATTCAAGAACGATTCGCCAAAGTAGAGGGGACAATTACATTTTGTAACAACTACATTTTATAACTAGGTCTGAACAACAGCACCTAAACATCTAGAACAGTCATGGAGTTAATCAACACACGTGTATCCGATGAATTAGGAATCTTGAATATATTAACTTCATAAGTGGTATTAACAAACCATCAGGCCGCTCCGATGGTCTGCGCGATGGCTTCTGATCATTCGTCTGAGATGGGTCCGGGTTCGAATCCCAATGAGGCATGGATGTTGTGTTTGTCTTACGGCTTTGGCTTTCTCCCTTCCCTGGAGTCAGTGGCACTAAATTAGGGACGGGCGACTGCTTATCGCCCATTGAGTTGTTCACAGTGGTCGTTAAACGTCCAATAAAAAAAAAACCACAACAACATCGGACCCTCTGATTGGTAGAGTTTATTGATTTATTTGTTTTGTTTCTGGGTATAACGACTATCATGACCACACTCAGGAGGTATGGCGGTCACGCGTCCCTAAATTATGGAAATTGTTTCCAGGGAAAGGACATATCGAGCGCTGCCAAATAAGCACGCCATCCATGCCTTATCCTGACCTAAGCCCATGACGAACGAGATTTAAAAAGAAAATCTTCAGACCATTCGGCAACTGGGGCAGCAAGGGAGAGATCTGAGGGTGCAATGTCCTAGCAGTGTCAGATGATACTTGATGTGCGGTTTTGTTTAGTTTTCTCAAAGAAGCTGTTGGGCCACGTGTAGAATATTTTCTTGATATAGGCGGTTTCGACTTGGAGACCTGCTTGGATTGATATATTTGATTTAATTTCTTTGCGTTGCACAAAATCAACGTGAGACACCCTTGAGCTTGGGGATCCAGGATTATCCGGATCATTCTTGTGATATCAGTTAACATACCAATATGTTTTCATATAGAACACAGTTTTCTCTATATTTGCATAGATGATGATCTCTCACAACTTCTGGCCAAAATTTCAGCCAACATGCATTAATTGTGGGTGTTTTAGTTTCGTCGAGGGGTTCTTTGATGTTCAGAGGACAGTCAGAAATGTTGTGTTTGTTAGTCTTGATTGATTGTTCATATTTTTAAATATACCTCCCGGGTCGTCTCCCGGCGAGCTGGATACGGACTATGAATTACGAAAACCACAGTTAAAGTTACTGAGTTTTGCATTGCGCCAGAAGTGCTAGATCGGGCCAGAAGCATCGGTCTATCTTTTTTGCCCTCGGAGAGAACAAACGATAGACATTGGAGCCCATGTGGTCCCTTTAAGCGCAATGGCGAATATTTTCTTGATATAGGCGAATCAAGATGTGGAATAATTTCACTCGCTACATTAAATTCCTTCGATACTTTTCAATAAGGCTTTTTTTTTCAATATATTTTTCGTTATTTCACAAACACGTATAACCAAAACCGGGGATAAAAAATACGCGGAAGTACAGGGGTTCCTGTATGTTCCAGTATATCGCGCTAATCCTGTTTAATATCACTGGCCATTTATCGGAAGCAAAGCTCGCGCCATACGAAAACGATTTTTTATTTTGTATCTCAGCCCATCGGCATAGTTAAAAAAAAAAAAAAAAAAGGAAGGACAATTATATGTTTTCTGACGACAAATTTCAATAACAGTGAATAACTCCTACTATAGGAAATTTTTTCCAACATCATGGGCGTACTAATAGCCCCTGCAACTCCCGCAGCGGGGGCGGAGGGGAGTGCTTCACTGCTGAGAGAGCCTCTAGGGTCAATACATAGATTTTACAAAAGATTTTGCGGAAAGTTCATATGAAACTGGTTAAATAAATGGCTAGAAATTTTTGACGGCAGCTTTGAATACAGTATTAAAAAGAAAAGCAATGTTTTCTCCAGTAAATGAGTAAAATCTTCAAAAAATCATTTTTTCGCCTTTGTTTTTAAAAACTGGGTGACAGAAAATCAGCTATTCCAGAGGACCTGAGGCTCCTTTTCACAGCCATAGCAATAGTTTCTATACACCAATCAGCCATTACATTATAAAAGTTGACGTAAGCTGGACTTATAATCCCTATTTTTTGCGATTGGAAGAAAGTGGTCTGCTAATCCTTATCTAAGAAGCTGTAGAACCTCATTTAGCCCACAAAACAGCTAATCCCTATCTAAGAAGCTGTAGCTTAAAAAGTGTAAGCTGTCTAAGAAGCTTAAAAATGAAGCTGTAAACTGTCTAAAAAGCTTAAAGTGTAAACTGTCTAAGAAACTTAAAAATGGGGTTCTACAGTTTCTTCCTATCAAGGGGTTTTTGACCATGAAACATAACTGTCTAAGAAGATTGTCTAGTTTAAAAATGTAAAACTGTCTAAGAAGCTTAAAATTGTAAATCCCTATCTAAGAAGCTGTAGCTTAAAAGTGTAAAACTGTAGTTTAAAAGTGTAAAGCTTAAAAAGTGTAAAACTGCTAATCCCTATCTGAGAAGCTGTAGAACCCCATATTCCCTATCTAAGAAGCTGTAGAACCCCATTTAGCCCACAAAATAGCGGCCACTCCGCGAGGCATCGATTCTAAGGTGGCGATAGGTATCCTTGGGTATCTAGTACCATAATGGCAACAGCAGGTCCTCCAGTTCCTGTACATTTCGGGGTGCTGGTGATTTAGCGCGAACCCACTTTTCCAAGTCGAACCACAAATATTCGATTGGATTTATTTCATGTGAATTTGGAGGCCAGGGCATTAACAGAAGTCACCAACATTGTCCTTGAACCACTCCTTGACGGTTCTGGTAGTGTGATATGGCGCATTATCCTGTTGGTAATGGCCGTCACCATTAGGGAACACAGTTGCCATGAATAGGTAAACTTGGTATGCAACGATGTTCAGAAACCTGGAAAGCTCTCAGGGATTGTGTTACTGGGATAAAGGGGCCTAAATTGTCCTAAGAAAATATCACCCACAGCAAAACACCGCCACTGCCAGCCTGTTTCCGCGCAACAGTGCATCCAGAGCCTCCTTTGGTAATCGGTGTATCCGCGCTCGGCCGTCTGTGTGATTCACCAGAAATCTTGATTCGTCAGAATAGGCCACATTCTTCCAATCATCCATGGTCCAATCTCTATGATCTTGGGCCCATTTCATGCGTTGTTGGCGAAGGCGTGTAATGAGCATGAGGACCCGGCTCCAGTCTTCGGCTGCGCAGGTCCATGCGCAGAAGGCTCCAGTGAACTGTGTGCTGTGATACATTGCCTTGATCGCCACTATTGTAGCTGCTGGGGATTTGTCTTACTGTAGCACTGCGGTCGCTGTGAACAATGCGCGACAGTCTCAGCTCCCCTCTGGCATCAATGAGCTGCAGACGACACACAGCTGGACGACGGTTCGTTGTTTGGTCATCTGTGCACCAGTTTTGATACGTACTCACTACAGCGGCTCGTGAACAACCCACAAACCGCGCCATTTCCGAGATTGTATAGATCGGAAAAGTCGTGCCATCTCAATTTGTCTCTTATCGAACTCCGATAAATCGGCAGCCATTCCTATTCTGACTCCGAACATTCTACTAATCGAAAGCCGATCCTCGGGTTGTATATACAGTATACTGCTCTCTGAACTTCACCTGCGCCACCGTTCGGTCTTCAGGCGCGCTCATTTCTCTAGGCTGTGGGGGTCATAATGTAATGACTCATCAGTGTACACGTATATTAACGAGGGAATGTGATTGAATTATCAGTTCAATAAACGAAATTTTTATATCAATGAGGATAAGACGTTATGCATTTCACTTGTTTGCACATAACCGCGCATGCTTCAGAATATAATGAGTTAAAAGGTGTTCTTCGCGTAAACGAAAAACAGACCTGTTTGTTTGTTTTTCATAAATAGAATCAAAAGGAAAGGTTTTTACTATGTGCAAAACACTGTGACGTTAAGTGTGTTTTTTATAGTCAAAAAATAAATAACAAATAGTTTTAATCATTTTGTCCCACGATTCTTAATTGTTTCTTTTTTTATTTGCTTACTTATGTTCTGTATTTTCGTAAAATCACGAAAGACATTAGACACTGTCACTTGGCTGTTATGTGTTTTGTGTATGTGATTGTGCGACATTTCAAAGAGACTGGCCTTAGTTCTCTAAAAGAATAAAATTTGCATGATATGATTAACTTTGGCGTAATTGCTTTGTAGTGCTTTGTATTGACATAAAACTAAGGCAATCATTTTAATTACAATGTGTACATTTATGTTACACGCAATAAAGTGTAACAATTTCTTTTTTACGAAAACTACCAATAGATTTTAAATAATTTGTATTATTAAAACGCTCGTAAAACCTAGTGAGTAATATTGAATTAAAAAAAAATCAGTAATTGAAAGTAAAGATAGTTTTGCAGGGACGGGGCTATAGCCTTGGGCCCACCATTACCAAGGGCCCAGAAGGCATGCTGCTACACCGCAAATAATACACAATTATATTTTTATGAGTTTAAATAGTTTTAGTTTTGTTTCCTATAATTTCCACTCGAACACAAAGAGTAGTTAGAATTAGAAGACGAATAGATTTCAAGGCACGGACTCAATAAGGATAAACGTTCCGTGTCACTGCGTACAGCGGGGACGGTGATGCAGTTTCAGCTTTTTTTTTTTTTTTTTTTTTTTGATTGGAGGTTTGTTTAACGACCACCGTGAGCAACTCAATGAGCTATAAGCAGTCCCTCAGCTTTTTCACTACCATCCATCCATCCACACTCCCTGTTGCACTTGAAACCGTTAATAGGCTAAATTCACTGTGACTTCACGTTACATAACAACAACAAAAATGCACCAAGAAAAGTATACAATGTTAAATTATTAAAAATTCCAAGACAAAATCTAGGAATCTTAAGCTTTTAACTCATGTTCTGATGAGAACAGTAGAAAATACAGGTCATTTTTATGAAAACTCCGCAGGTAATTTATTAGTTTGAAGAATGCATTGAGTATTAATTATCACAAGCATAATGCTAGAGTTTCGTGTTTTAACGGACTTCAATGACGATTGTCCGTCATAAGTTCTTTAGGGGCCCACTTAGATGTCTTAGCCTAGGGGCCCACTAAGGCTTTAATCCGGCCCTGGATTTTTGTTAAAGAGCCTTTAAGATATTTTTATGTGCAGAGACGGATTGAAGGGTTTGTCGCCCCTACTCCCTTTTAAAATAAAGAATTTGATTGTTACAATTTCATGTACACTCACGAACAATGAAATCTGCGCACTTAGAAGAAAACATGCTACAACCGCGAAACTTTGCAGATAGCTAGTGCGTGCTGGTATGCAAATGATCCACGTTTGGTGCGATTGCGCATGACCGCACACTCAGTGGCGGCGCTGGAAGCACGAACCTGCAACCTTGTAAACCGGCGTGTAGTTGATGCCACATGAACGCGAAAAGCACCGACCGACGGAAGCAAGGGTACAGAGTGACAAGAATGCTGGGTAGATGACAGAGACGTAGATTTACGCAACTTACGGATTTTGAGAGCCCACGAACCATTTCCCGACGCCTCGCGGAAGCTAATCTGCGATCTCAGCGCCCCTTACGTGTGCTTCCATTAACACCAGAACATCGCCGGCTCCATGTGCAGTGGTGCCAGGCGAGAGCAACGTGGAACGCCGCAGATTGGCGACGCGTGGTGTTTAGCGATAAGTGCCGCTTCGTTTTGGGCTCACATGATCATCGTGAACGGTGTGGATGTCTCCGGGTCAACGGCACAATCCCAACCTCGCTATGAGCGCCACACCTCACCCACTGCAGGTATTATGGTCTGAGGAGCCATTGCCTATGACAGCCGATCAGCTCTAGTAGTGGTACGTGGATCATTAACGGACCAGCGATATGTGGATGAGATCCTACGGCCCCATGTGCTGCCATTCCTGGCCAGAATTCCAGGTGCGCTATACCAGCAAGATAATGCCCGCCCGCACACGGCTCGAGTTTCCCAGGACTGCCTACGTCATGCCCAGACACTTCTATGGCCTTCCCGATCCCCGGACATATCCCCTATCGAGCATGTGTGGGACCAGTTGAAACGCCAACTGCCGCACTATCCGGAATTTGGAGCACACAGTCCAACACGTGTGGTCCAGTCTGCCGCAGGACAACATCAGGCGTGTGTTCACCTCCATGCCGGACCGTATGGCAGCATGTATCGCCGCACGAGTCGGTACGACGCGCTATTGAGGATGACCGGACTGCGTGCCACAGATCCCTCTGTAATTGTCCTGCAGCTCTGTTTTTGCCTTCATGTTTATCATTCATCTGTATCATTACGTCCATAAAATATCAGTTCAATCCGATTCATCCTTCTTGGAGCACAAATTTTATTGTCCGTGAGCTTAATTCATTCGGATCCGATTCAGGAGCAAAACGAAATATTAAGTGGGGGATGTAGCCTATCCAAAGAAAAGTACAAAAAATAATCATAATTTAGAACTTAAATGTGGTGAAACTACTGTATAAAGAAGAAGTTTTCTTTTAAAAATTAATTACAAAATTTCGTCTATCGTTGACAAAAAATCCTTACTTTTGACTTTCGCGATCAATTCTTAAATTGGTTAATTGTTTGAAATTAATCAGTTGCTTTGGTAGAAGTTTCTCTCTTCCCCGTTTTTGTTTTTATAGCAATTTTTGTGTTTTGATACATGGCAGCGTAAAGTCTTTCAGGCATGACGATTGAACGCATGATTGACCATAGTTTTCGCTCATCAGCTAAGGACACCGGTCGGCCAAAAACTAATTGACGCTTTATCTCTTGAACACTGATTTTGTTTGCAATTTCAATGCATACAATTCGTTGTGTCTTGTTGTAATAAATAAATTTTGAATTTGAAAAAAAAAAGCGAATTTTAGAATTCAAGCCCAAGTGCTACAATAAAATTTTAACAGTATCGAAATTTAGAAAATTGCCAAGTTTTAAGGTGGTTTCACCTAAAATCTCTGACTTATGTTTCCAATGGTAAAACTTCTTCACATATTTTCTTCGCAATTGATGTATTCCCAAGGATGAAAATGTGCACTTCGATAAAATTAACTTTAAGTTATAGCATGGGATACTTAATACTTGCTAAAATATAACCATAATTATATTAAAAATCAATCGTTTTTCCTTGAGTAATGTTCAGACCTGTTAATAGATGGCGCGACCTGTACAATGACGACGTCAGTAGACAAACAAATGTTGGATTGCTTAATTATGGTTATGTTTTAGCAAGTATTAAATATCCCACGCTATAACTTAAAGTTAATTTTATCGATGTGGAAATTTTCATCCTTGGGAATCAGGAGCCGATTGGCCCACCGGGACACCGGGACATTTCTGGGACCACTCGAAAAATGGCCCATTTTCTCGTAATCTTTTATAGTCTGAAGTTTTTTAACGAAAGAATAATTATTTTACTACTTATGAAAATTAATAGGAAACTCCATTTGTGCTTTATATTTTTCAAAAAAGTTATTTTCTTAAGAAAAAAAGCATTTCGTTCTATATATAATTTGGGTGTTTGTTCTATAAATACAGCAACATTATTTCAGCTCATATTGTATGAAAAACGTGCAGCCGGACCAAGTACTTTGTTTTAAATTAATTAAGGAAATGGTAACTGCAGTTAGACGTAAGTCGTTGGACTTGGTGCTCAGAGTACTTGCTAGGCCCTATCATCCTTTTTTAATTTTGGCGGAGACACTAGCACCCACTGTGATGGACCATTATCCCCACAGGCTTCTCTACTTACAAACAAAGCGTTCCTCCGGCAGAGATATTCCAAAATCTGCGTCACTCCCGCATTTATTTTAAAAGCAACAGCGTTTTACCACAGAACAGGTTCATTTGAATTTGAAACAAGAAAGATGACACCGAATTTTCGGGTGTAATAAGCACGTCTTTTGAATCCGTTCTGACGCAAATTAAATTCATCAAAGCTATTCAAAGTCAATGGAACCGGTATGGAAAACAATAGTATCTGACGGAAGAACGAAGTTTTTCAATCGGGTCTTTAATCCCTCAGATATTGCTGTAAACGGAATCATGAGCTTACGAACCCTTAGAAACAGAGTTATCGACAAAAATAAGATGCGACTTTACGTCCCTTGGTGGGAAAACCATGCATGATTTTAGGAAGAAAGTATTCACAAAAGGTTTATCCATATGAGCGGTATCGGTCCAAGAAAAAAATTTTAGTCGAGTTTGCAGGAGCCCATATTTTGCTGCAAATACATCAGAGGTAGAAATTAACACTTATGACCCCCTGGTGACTAAACCATTCTTTACCAAACATTAGAAACGATGTGAAAAATATTTTCCGTCAGGTCTTGTATGCGATACAGGAAGAATTTTTCAAATCGGAGTTTTAGGAGCAGAAAACGCAATTTACCATTGTGCGCCCTAGCGGAAAGTCTATGATTTACTTGAAAATTTTGAATTTATGGGAAAAACATTTTGCATCGCAAACACTATCCAACAAAGAAGGAATTTTTGAAATCGGACTTTTAAAAGTAGAGATATTGACAAAAATAAGATATACATCTACGCCCCTGGCGTAGAAACCATGCATTATTTCAAGAAGAAAATGTTTCTAAAATGTTTGTCGACATGAGTAGTATCGGTCCACAAGAGACTTTTTTCAATCGAGATTTTAGGAGCTCATATTTTGCTGCAAATACATCAGAAGCGGAAATTTAGGCTTACGCCACCTGGTGGCCAAACAATTTTTTACAAAAATTTGAAATTACGTGCAAACGATTTCCCATCAGGAGCTGTAACCGGTGCAGAAAGAATTTTTCAGATCGGAGATTTAGAAGCAGAGATATAGGGGAAAACGCAATTTACCTATACGCCCTTTAGCGGAAAGTCTATGAATCACTTGAAAATTTTGAAATTATATGAAAAACATGTCACACTAGAAACACTATCCAACAAAGAAAGAATTTTTTAAATCTGACTCAGTCGAGATATTGACAAAAATAAGATATACATCGTAGAAACCGTGCACTATTTTAAGAAGAAAATGTTTCTAAAAAGTTTGCCGGCATGAGTAGTATCGGTCTACAAACGACGTTATTTTAAATCGAGAATTTAGAAGCTCATATTTGGCTGCAAATACATCAAAAGCGGAAATTAAGGTTTACGCCCCTGGTGGCCAAACCATTTTTTACAAAAATTAGAAATTATGTGCAAACGATTTCCCATCAGAAGCTGTATCCGGTGCAGAAAGAATTTTTCAGTTCGGAGATTTATAAGCAGAGATATAGGGGAAAACACCATTTACCTTTACGCCCCCTAGCGGAAAGTCTATGAATTACTTGAAAGTTTTGAAACTATATGAAAAACATGTCACACGGAAAACACTATCCAACAAAGAAGGAATTTTTCAAATCGTACATCTAGAAGTCGAGAGATTGACAAAAATAAGATATACATCTACACCCCCTGGCGGAGAAACTATGCAATATTTTAGGAAGAAAATATTCCGAAAAGGTTTATCGATGTGAGTGGCATCAGTCCACGAAAGAGTTTTTTCAATCGATATTTTGAAGCTCAGATTTTATGGCTAATACATCAGAAGCGAACATTAACACTTACGCCCCATGGTGGCCAAAGTATTCCTTACCAAATATTCGAAATTATATGCAAAAGATTGTGCATCAGGAGATGTATCCGCTGCAAATTTTTTTTTTAAATCGGAATTTTAGAAGAAGAGTTATCGGAAAAATGCAATTTACTTTTACGCCCCTTAGCGGAAAATCTTTGCTTAATTTGAAAAAGAAACTATATCCAAAATACTCTTTGACATAAATGGAATCGAAAGATAAAATATTTTTTTCAATCGGATGTTTAGAAGCAAATATGTGGAATAAAACGCATTTTTCAATTCGACATCATCTGCACTTACGCCCTCTAGCGGCAAAATTGTACATCGTAAAAAAAAAACGAAATAAAGGATCATCATTCGCATATTTCAAGCTTTCGAATGCAAAAAGAATTTTTCAAATCGGACTAATAGTTGCAGAGATACCGTGGGTACAGACGGATGGACGGACGGACGGACGGAGAAACCGATAACATAAGCACGATCTTTTTTTACAAAAGACGTGCTAAAAAGGTTCGCTATACCAGCAGGATAAAAACAGAGCTGCAGGACAATTACAGAGGGATATATGTGTCAAACTAACGGGTCTACTGAAGGAGGAGGTACCAATAGCAATAATAGAGGTACCGATAAGTATTTATTTGGTAACTAATCACCTGGAGTCCGTGATCGGTGACCAAATAAATCCAAAAATTAATTACGTACGGAAACTGCTGCGTGAAATGTGCACATTTCAACTCTCAGAATAACTTTTTTTTTTTTTTCTCGATTGGGGTATTAACGACCACCGCGCGTGACCAACTGAATGGTCTATAAGCAGTCGTCCGTCCCTAATTTAGGGCCACTGCATGGCTCCAGGTAAGATGGAGATCCATTTAGGGCCACTGCGTGGTTCCAGGTAAGATACAACATCCATGCCTCACAGGATTCGAACCCGGACTAATGGTCCTAAGCCAGCACTTAGACCATTGCGCCACCAGGACTGGCTCGGAATAACCTTCATGGTGATTAAGTTGGAACTGGGGTCTTCAAGAGACTCCTGATTTTGTCAAAATCAAATTTTTCAAAGAAGCAAATTGTTTGGTAGAACACCCCGTTTCCGTTTTGAGCGTGGTTTGATGCTGCATTCAATCATGAGTGCATTTAGAAAAAAATTTGCAGTTAAATTACTGTTAATATTTGTTCACGACTGAGTTCGTTTTAAAATGTATGGTTCAACAGTTCCCTTTTATCCAGGATCTAACAGAATGTTCTTTTTTTTTTTTTTTCTTTACGAGGGACTTTATGAGGTGTTCCCCTGTGGGTACGTGTGTTTTTGTTATGGACCACCGAAATAAAATTCCCGACCTGGTTTGGTCGTCCCAATCCGCCCCTGTTGGTAATACATTAATTATGAAGAAAATATGTGAAGATTTACCATTGGAAACGTAAGGCAGAGATTTTAGGTGGTTCCACCTAAAATCTCATGAAACCACCTTAAGGTGGTTCCACCTAAAATCTTGGAAAGTTCTAAAAAGATTAGTATATACTTGTGTATACCTTCTCAAGTTGAAGAGTAAAGAGATTACGGGAATTCGGAAACAAAATGTATACAGCAGTTTTCGGAAAAAACGTTAGTTTCCACTTTTACTTTAATTTTAAATGTTCCTTTCATTATTTTTATTGGCATTCAACAAATTATAGATCTTTACTACCACTGAAATTTGACGCCCTAGGCCCGGGCCTATTGGGAAATCCGTTTCTGTTTGGGGGGGGGGCTCAGTTTTTCAGGTACGCCACTGTCCAAGTCCAACAAAATATTTCCTTGAAAATTGCAACTGGTTCTAACCGATGATTAAATCTTTCTGCTTCAAATGTTTAATTTAAAGCAGTGCTTTGCTTTTAGTAAAACACGAAAATGCTGGAAAACAAAAAAAAAAAAGAACGGGTAGAGAATTTGGGAAAGGAATAGAGAAAAATGCATCTTGTGCTGCCATCTATGAACAACAGAAATAATTGAATTAATTCATTTGACTGATACATAAATGGATAATGGATGGATCAAAAATATTTTATAAAATGCCAGATTATTAGACGCTGCTGAAGGAGGCTTTTCTATTTTACGCGCGCTTCAGCTTTGCAACGAAAGACAGAACTTTTCCGACAAATATTTAAATATTTCTTCCCCATCCTTGTACAAAAAATAGCAATGGTGAAAATTATTTTTCATGAATCAGAGCCGAATTCAGAGGCAGCTTGTGGAGTTGCGTTAATACCTAAGCGGATGACGAGTAGTGGTAGTATTTTTAATCCAAACGTATGAATTTTGATTGTTATTTTGGAAAAAAAAATAGGATGCTGTAAGAATTCACCCTTCTGCCGCCGTTCCAGAATAATATCTTGAAATTTCTTTGTATGACAATTTTAGAGGCTGAAGTCCTCTTGTCATGGGCGTAGTGATAGCCCCTGCAACTCCCGCATTTCTGAGGGCCTCCCTGCTAAAAGGACCCCCATGCATCAGAGAAAAAGATTTATCAAAATATTTTGCCGAAACTTCATACGAAACTAGTTAAAGAAATAGTCAGGAATTTTTGACGGTAACTTTGAATTAAGTCATAAAATGAAAAGCAATTTTTGGTTGCTTTGATTCGCAGTTTTAGTGTATAAAAACTGGATAACCGGTAACAGCTGTTTTCAGATGACTAGCCTCTTTTCACAGTCATAGCAATAGTTCTTATGCAAGTACCTTAACAAAAGGATGTGAAAAAAATTATCTATTTGAAATGTTTATGCCAATGAGGATAAGGGGTTATGCATGGGCGGTGGAATCCCATAATTTGATGGGGGGGGGGGGTAACTTCTCCGAGAGGTAAACAATAAAAAACAAGTTAGTAAAATCATGCAATGCATTGATTATAATACGCTTTCCAACATACCAGAAATCATTACTCAAGTAATGAGAATAATGGCTGTGGAATAAATCTCGGTCCTGTGCCCTGACCTTTGATCCCATTTCGATGATATTCAACAGAACGAGTTCGGTATACCTCCGAAATAACATGATAAAATTTAATCGAAATCGAACAATTTTTATGTTAATTATAACGCATAACAGCAGTGGAATGGATCTCGCTCCTATGTACTAACCTTTGACCCTATTTCGTTCACTTTAAATAGGGTTTCTTCCCAGGTGATCCCCTAACAGATACTAAAATTTCATCGAAATCGAACGATTGTTACGCAAGTTATCGTGCGGACCGACATACGCACACAACGCGTGACGTAATGAGGCATATGGGAATCGCGACCATCTGCTCGCAAGAGTGTGATGTCATGAAACTTTAATAGGATCCACACACAACGCTTGACGTAATGAGACAGATGGCGTGACCGCGCGCCAACATTCTCAAACGCGAGATTGTGACGTCATAAGATTTCTAAGCATTGGTAACATTAATGGAACGACGCCATGACACTAAAAACGTTATAATTCGGGGTGGTTATTTAACCCACTAAACGAATTCTCCTAAAGTCGAGATCAAGCTAAATCGATTTCTAGTACCAGAAAACGGTAGGTTAACGACTTTCATAAAAATTCTTAGAGCCGTTTTCAAAATAAAATGTACATACATACATACAAGAATTGCTACTTTAAGGTGGACGTCAAGTAATTTTGCTTCCTATACTTCCAAAGGAAAAACTTCTGTACACATTTTCTTCACAATTAATGCGTTCGCAAGGATGAAAATTTTAACAACGATTAAAATAGCTTCATTTCATAACTTGAAATACTTAATATTTTCTAAACCATAACCGTAATAATATTTTCTAAACCATAACCGTAATAATATTTTCTAAACCATAACTGTAATCATGCAATCCAACATTTATTTGTCCACTGACGTCATCAAAGTACAGGACGCGCTATCTTTTTTCTGGTTTCAACACCACCAAAGGAAACGTTATTGTTTTTTAATATAATTATGCTTATAATTTAGAAAATGTTAAGTATTCCAAGTTATAGTATGAAGTTATTTTAATCGATGTTCAAATTGCCATCCTTGGGAACACACTAATTGTGAAGGAAATGTGTACAAAAGGTTTTCCATTGGAAATATAGGAAGCAAAATTACTTGACGTCCACCTTAATAGTGTGGGATAAGGGCGATGGAATAGATCCCGATTCTATGTCCTGACCATTGACTCCATTTGTCCCATTTTCAATAGGGTTCCTCTCCAGGTGGTCCCCTACCACATACTAAAATTTCATCGATATCGAACCATTTTTACGCACATTATGACGCATAAGGGCAATGCAATGCATCCCGCTCCTATGTCCTCACCTTTGACTCCACTTCCCCCATTTTCAACAGGGTTTGTCCCCAGGTGGTCCCTTATCACATACTAAAATTTCATTGAAATCAAACCATATTTACGCACGTTATGACGCATAAGGGCAATTGAATGGATCCCGCTCTTATGTCGTGACCTTTGACCCCACTTCAGCCCTTTTCAGTAGGGTTCGTCCCCAGGTGGTCCCCTACCACATACTAAAATTTCATCGAAATCGAACGATTTTTACGTGAGTTATCGTGCCGACAGACAGACGGACAGAAAAAGCTGGAGCATATACGCTTCTTCAGTTCAACACAATTTTATTAACAAGGTTGGGTTCAGGAGGCGAACATGGGCGTCCTGATACATATATTGTACGGTAAAATATACAAACTCTAAAATTCTATGTACATTATATACAGCACGATGTATTGATTCACAAAGGAGCCTCGTGGTAAGAGGTACAGGCATTTTGCACAAGAACAATAAGAGAGATTGTCGAAACATTTCGTCTCGAAGCATAAATATATTATAGTGCTGATAAATAACAGAACGAGAATATTATAATGAAGCACTGTACAAAAGGAGAACTGTAGATGACAAAGTAGACAATGTGAAACCTAAGGCAAACGGAATTACGATGTCTTAGTACTGGTAGAAAAATTATAATCAAAGAGAAAACAAGTAAGACTATATACATTTGTACAGTATGGTGCATATATATTCACATGTGTTAGAAGATATAAGCTGTATGTTGAAGTTTGATTGCGACCTACGGTTGGAAAGCGTAAAAAACAGAGAGAAACTGCAGTTTATATACACTGAGTGGCCACTTTATTATGAACACCTGACAGTTTTAAGCAAATGAGCTATGGCTGCACGCTGTCGCTGCCAGAATGAAGGCGGCGCAACCAGAGGGACACCTTTCAGCTTTTTTGTCTGTCTACGGAGCAGATGATGGGAATTCATGTGCGCCATAGCTTAGTTTCCAGGAGGGAACAAACAGAAATTGTGTAACTATGAATAACATACACGGACACCATATGGAAATTTCCATTGTGGCTTCTTTTATGTAACCCTTTTTACCACACACACTACACAGATAAACCCGAACGCAGAAGACACAGAGACTACATAAAAATGATGGATAAACGAAAATTTGACAGCTGATTGGAGCAATAAGGAAGTTTCTTTGTTGTTGTTTTGCGTCTTTTTACCATTTAAATCCTATGCTCCGCGAAATCCCAGCGATCACCAAATCGATCATCAAGAAGAAAAACATACCTTCAAGATAAAGTCCTGAAAGAAACTTCTGGAGATCTTTGCACAGCAGTGAATGTCTGCAGCAGAGGATGATACCACAGTTCTCATGCTTTTCCATACTGTACAATGTACATATATGCTTTGCTCTGCCATTCAATTCAAAAATTAAATATAATATTTTTCTACTGAGTATTCCCAAAGTTTTGACGTGAATACGTATTTAAAATCAGACCAGTACTAGGTGGCCAGTACAGAAAGTTGAGCGTTACGAAAAAAATGCGCATCGAGTTCGGTCTAATAATTTCTATATTATCAACGCGAACCAAACCAACCTAGTGTCATGCGATAGCTAAAGGAACAAAGACTTGTTAGTGGCCTTGAGTTCGCCCGCCGAGTTCGACGCACGAGTTCATGGACGTGGAGCATGAAAATGATTCTGCCCTTGCTTCGGAACACGGAAACGACGAAATGGAAGTGGATTTTGAGTGATCGGCGCGGTTTGAAAAGTGTTGAAAATCGGCGGCTGAACGTTACGAGAGCACGTTTGTGAGCAATCCGTTCGGTCATTCGTGCGGGGTCTGCGACAGACTGTGGTTTCTCAAGGATTTGAAGCCAGTGAAGCCAAAACAATGTGGAATTATTCGAAAATACGTTTCCTGACGAGAACGTAACGGAGTTCAAGTTGTGCAGAACGTGTCGTAAATCATTGGACAGCAACAAGATTCCGAAGTTGCCGGGATCGAACGGTTTCAAGTATCCACCGAAACCGATCGGTTTGTCACCGTTGGATCCGATAAGTACCAGATTGATTTCTCCGTGGATTCCATTCATGCAGATCCGTCGACTTCGCTACGAGGGCAACTATGGAATCGTTGGCCAAGTGATAAACGTTCCAGTGGATGTTAACACAATGGTGCAGCAGTTGCCATAATGTCTGGACGATAATCACGCTTTCAACGTCAATATCAAAAAGAGCTTGATTCACAAGTAGATGTCCTTGAGTGGTTTCGTAAAGAAGTCGGTGGTGAAGGCTTGGGTTCGATCCTTGGTGAACCAACCGTTGTTCAAGCATTACAACATCCAGATCAATTGGGAAGGATTCGACAAGGCGAGCAGATGGATAGTGAGTGTCAGATTGAATCCATGGAGCCGGATTTGGTGCCAGAGTCTGAAGTTCTGCTAACGAGACAACACACGATGCTCTGAAACGCAGAGCAGTGCTTGGATATCGCGCCAGGTCAGCACGCGACTCCGATCAACTTGGTGTACGGCGTGCAGTCCTTTCCGGCGATATATTACGGCGTCCACCGTCAGTTCAATCTCGACGTACGGCTAACTCCGTATATGATGGCTACCAGCGAGATTCGTAGAAGTGATCAGCGTGGAGTTACATCAGATCATGTTCTGTATATGGCGATGAAGAATTTGAGAATGAGAATAATCGAGGGCATTTACAATATGTTCAGATGTGTGAAGCAAACAGACAACATCACTCGCAAAATGTTAGACGACAGGAGTTTCGTATAGGAGTGCATGAAGAAGAATTTGGCATTACTCAAAACGATTCCAAACTCAGTGCAATTGACTACTGAATTTGTCTTTCATTTACTAGACCCAAATAAATACAATGTGCTAACGAGACGAATTCACGCGAAACCTTGCGGCCGTGCTCCGACGCAGCCTACCCGATTTTTTTCCCTATTTTTATTTAATGATCTTTTCTTATTTCTTATTTATTAATGCAATGCATCCAAAAGTTCAACAGAACTATGGATGCGTTGCATGTATAAGTACAAAACTTCTTAAAATGAGTACAAAGTTCACTAATAAACTAAATTGTTTAATTGCGAATTTTTTCTTTTTTTTTTTTTTTTGTGGGAAAGCTGATAAATGATCTCCTGAAAATAACTCTTTCAAGCAATTTCTTATATCTGGCGGTAATGAAGTTGGCTTTCTGATATAATTTTGGGCCTTTTTTAGAGTAAATTCTTCAGATTCCCGCAGGATACTTTACTTTTAGTGAAACCTTGATAATTTTCGTCAGTTTTTCGACAACAATTAAGGTAACATCTTCAGTCTCTAGATATTAATTATTACTAAACTCACTAATGCTTGAGCACAGGAATAAATCAACGTCTAAGGTTTCTTGTTATTAATTCTGTCTGAGCCAGATGTTTTGTTTTTAAATTTCTAATTAAAGCAGTAACTGCTTACTTTAACCCTTTAACGGCCATGACCTCAAAAATCTTGTATTACTCTAAATACCATAACGCCCGAAACTGTCTGTTGTTTCACTTCTTTATTCTAGACAGGCGTTTCGGGCGGTTATGGCCGT
This sequence comes from Macrothele yani, assembly GCA_039090855.1. Taxonomy (NCBI): domain Eukaryota; kingdom Metazoa; phylum Arthropoda; class Arachnida; order Araneae; family Macrothelidae; genus Macrothele; species Macrothele yani. Next base: position 170,986,824 of record CM077004.1, read on the forward strand.
TTGTACGTACGGGCGTTTTGGGCGTTATGGTCGTTGAAGGGTTAGAGTTAATTTACACGATTAAGATTCTTAGCGTTTCACAAAATGTTTCTCCTTAGGATAAAAGCGATTTGTGAGAAGACCTGTGAAAGATTTATCAAAAATTCTGAAACTGGGAAAAATTTCTGACAAAGCGTCGGCACAATTGTCTCAGGTTTTTCGCGTTGTTACACTGTTAAAAATGTTGCAGTAGCTTGTTCCAAAAAGTGGTGCTACACATTAGCTAGACCACTTTCGAGGCAAAGCTAAATCATTGTGTGATGCATGAAACGTACATAAACATGGCGCAATGTGTGCAACTTCGCACCATTCAGGATGAATACATTGCATACTGCGATGCATAATTGCATCACGTTTTTCTGATTTCATGCATCACACAGTGGTTTACCTATTCCTCAAAAATGATGCAGCTAGTGTAGCACCAATTTTTGGTGCAACCTACTACAAAATTTTTAACAGTATACATCGTACCATTAACATCGCATAAGGCTGGAACTTTACTTCCTTTATAAGAAATATGTTTGTAAAGTTGCTACATATTATGTTAAATCCAATAAAGTTCCTTTTACAGGCGTATTTATCGCGCTTTTTTCTTATTTTTGTTTCCCGATTACTTTTACACACATTTTAAAATCTTTTTAAAGATCTTGGATACTCAGGATATACAGTATTTCCCTTCTTTCTCTGCCGAATATCTTCAACGCCATAATCATCATCGAAAATTCTCAAACATCAGCAAGTCTCCTCTACATTTCATTATGAGCCTCAAAAATTCTCAAACATCAGCAAGTCTCCTCGACAACATTTTATCATGAGCCTCAACAATTTTTAAACATCAGCAAGTCTCCTCCACAACCATTTATCATGAGCCTCAAAAATTTTCAAACATCAGCAAGTCTCCTCTACAACATTTTATCATGAGCCTCAAAAATTCTCAAAAATCAGCAAGTCTCCTCTACAACATTTTATCATGAGCCTCAAAAATTCTCAAACATCAGCAAGTCTCTTCCACAACATTTTATAATGAGCCTCAAAAATTCTCAAACATTAGCGTCTCCTCCACAACATTTTATCATGAGCCTTAAAAATTCTCAAACATCAGCAAGTCTCCTCCACCACATTTTATAATGAGCCTCAAAAATTCTCAAACATCAGCAAGTCTCCTCCACCACAGTTTATAATGAGCCTCCAAAAATTCTCAAACATCAGCAAGTCTCCTCCACAACATTTTTATCATGAGCCTCAAAAATTCTGAAACATCAGCAAGTCTCCTCCACAACATTTCATGTGCCTTAGTTTGTCATTTCAGTTGTCGAACAGTTGTCAGTTCTTTTAGCAATATATCCAGCTCATTACCACTTGAGGGACTTTGCATAATAATGTGTGACGTGCCTGCTCCGCAGAACGCACATGAGATAAAGGCAGATAGCAGTGAGAGCGCGTGTCCGTGTAGCTCAGTTGTGGGAGCAGCTTACTCCAGAATGAGGGGACCCGGGTTCGATGCCCGGCGCGGACAAACTTGTACGTTATATTGGCGCCCAAACTTCCAGGATGACTCGGCCGTTAAGTTTCTGGCAATGATGTGATGTTCTTTCCACACAGCGAGACAGCAAAACTGAGAATCTCTTCTTCAGTGCTTCGAAAAAAAAAAAATCAGTGGGATATTACATTCCATACACCAAATTATCTGGTGGTTCTCAAATGCACCTCCTTAGTGGGATGACTGCCTACAGCGACACATGGTCCCACCTGACCCATGGGCTGTGCCCACGGCCCTCTTTCGGCGGGGGGGAGCATGTGACGTGTCTGCACCGCAGGACGCACAAGAGATAAAGGCAGATAGCAGTGAGGGCACATGTCCGTGTAGCTCAGTTGGGAGAGCGACTTACTCCGGCGCAGACAAACTTGTACGTTTATACATGACGTATTCAACTTTTATCATTTTTTTATCCATATGTTTCTTTTCTTTTATCCCTTGACAAAAGGACACTTCGTGATGTTAAATACCAATATGAAATAGTTACACCGTCTTCACACGATATAAAACTCAATAGAAGTACAATCTCTACGAGTTTAAATAACTTTACTAAAACCTTAAAAATAGATACAGGTAAAAAAACGACATGAGATCTTTCGAGCTTCCAGAATGAGCTCATCGTCAGATTAAGTGTCTAGGAATGTCTGTGCACGGCGGACTATGATGGATATCATGGTATGGTCTACTGTGATATGTATATCCTGTGCACAGACATTCCTAGACAATTTGAAGATGAGCCGGGAGTCGAAAGATCTCATGTCGTTTTTTAACCTGTATCTATTTTTAAGCTTTCAGTAAAGTTATTTAACTCGTAGGGATTGTACTCCTGTTGAGGTTTTTATCGTGTACAGACGGTGTAACTATTTGATATTGGTATTCCCTTCCTTGGTTACATAACGAATGTACCTTTCCAAACATCTTTGCGTTGCCCGTATATCTTTTTGGTTAATATCCATGTCTCTGATCCATAAGAAAGAACTGGAAGAATGCATTAATTGAAAACTTTAAGATATAATGTCAAATTACTCTTTAAAACCGTACTGTTTCTCCCAAATAAACTTCAGCGAAGTTTTGTACCCCTATCAATTTCTTATTCGATGTGACCCTTTCTTGACTCTGCTGTCCAAGGTAGGCATCAGTTACTTCTGAATTTCCCCCAATCAACCTCTAAATCTTTAGTTCGTGTTAAAGCAGAGTACATCGATTTTATTTTCTGTAATTTCATCTTGAACCCTACTTCTTTTCTCTTGTCAGCATGTTCCTAGATGATCTGAGGGAATATTGGCGAAACGACTTAGGAATCAACAAAACGAAGTTCGGTTAAACAGACGGTAAATTATTATTCCCTTATTTTCCCAGTTAAATTACTGAAAGACATTGTGCAACGTGCCAAACATATCTGGTTTTATTTAAATTTTTAATTAACATTTTCGCATGCTTAAAGAATTCACAGGTAGGGTTTTTTTTCGGGGAGGTGGGAGAAAAGAGTACAAATACCTTGAATTTAAGTTATTATCAGTGCTAAAAAAAGCAGTAGCTCCTTAATTTTTTTTTCTATTTTTTTTTTTTTTTTTTTTTTTTTTTTTTTGCAAATAGATGTCAATCTTCAGTTATCGCGAACAAGCTTCTATAGTGGGTTTCGTTTTAATATACTTATTATCATATCTAATAATTTTTTTTACAAATTTCTGTAATTTTTTTAAGGTATAGTTTTAAGATCATTAGATTGTGATCTGAATTTAAAGCTGCGTCAGTGAATACTTCTTATTTATTATGAAAAATTTTCATTTTATCAAAATACAGCGTAGCTTGTTTTGATAAAATGCCCTGGCGGAATATCCACCATAAATCTTCTAAAATAGCACATACATACGTTGACTGTATCAATTCTACTTGATTCCGAATTAGCATGTTTTCAGAGCAAAGAATGTAATTTTTCGTTTGTATAAATGTTTAATCAAGTTTTTTTTTATTCGTTGATGATATAATTGTATTACTGGGCATACGACATGAGAGGGTTGTTTCAAATGTTTTGCACACTGTAGGGGCGAGAATTTATTCACATCGGTAAATTATGTGATAGGCATTTGTCGGCATAATATATTTTGATTGGAACTTTTTAGATTCATGTGATGGACATTAAATTACATTAATCTTATAAGAATGAACTGTTTTCATCAAGACAGGAACATTTGATGTCAACTATTTTCAAGTGTTTTAAGATCTTCCTAGGATGGATGTGAAAAAAGCAACGGTACATAAATAGCAGATGTTAAACCTTGTAAATGCACTAGTAAGGCAACATTCCAATGTGCCTATTGTAATGACGATATACTCGCGGAGGCACCGCTATCGTTCCTTGCCGGGTGGAATGCAAGTTGTGGATTGCACGGAAGGCGCGAGGTCAGCGAGGTGAAGGAAAGGTCAGCGCCGGAATTCACAGGTCAAGGAGAAAAAGGGTGGGGAACGCAAAGAGGCGGGCGGGTTGTATGCTATACGCGCGCTCTCATTCAGAAAGAGGGTTGACGCCTCTGGCGTAGAAGGAAGGAGCCAATCAGGAGGCGAGGAGAAGTTGCTAGTGAAAAACTTCGGGAGAGAAGGACAGGAAGGAAAAAGGACAGTTAGTAGTTGGAGTGGAGGGCGGAAGGTGCTGGGAGCAGCACGGAAAGACAGTTAGAGCTTGGAGCGGATCGTGGGAGGTGCTGGGAGGGGGCAGCACGGAAAAGAAAGTTGTTTTTATGACACGTGCCAGATAGAGCACGGGAAAAATTCGTTGTTGGAAGAGCCGGGGAGCGACATCGGTTGTCTGTAACTAAGTACGGAGAAAACTATCTACGAGGACACGTGTTCGGGAACAGAACACGAGGTTTAGCTTTCCGAACAAAAGAAGTGTGAGGTGAACGAACCATTAAAGACTTTCACGTTCGCAATAGGGAAAGAACTTGCAAAGGTTTATTTGCAGAAAAGAGTATTCCGTTAAGGAATAGGGGCTCTGTCATTTTTCGTGGAACTGCACCTTGCAGGAGTTCTGGTCACGACGGAACAATAGCTGCCAGGATTGATTATCTTTGATTAAACATTTTTGTTAAATTTCAAGCAAGTCTAAGGTTGAATTCATGCTTTGAATGTCTTTTCATTATTTTTACTTCCCCTCACCTGAATAGCAGATCATTTCTAGTAAAGCTGGGAGAGTAAGAACGCCTGGCTGTCTTAAGCTTTTCGTTGATAGACAGTTTCCAGACAAAAAGAACCTTATAATTTTATTCTTACTGCTGTGGGGAATTTTCGACAGCACGGGAAGCCAGGATCGTTTAGCTGATAAGCAATAATTAACATAATGAGCTTCCACCCCTTCACACACTATGGGTTATCTCTTAAAAAACGAATTTATTTCACAACATACCTTTACAGGCCTTCGAAGTAGTCTCCATGTTTCTTTACGACAGCGGCCCAACGTTTGGAAAAGTCTTGTATTCCAGTCAGGACACCTCCATTGTTGTGGAGTTGGATTACTCGGGTTGCCTCAATAGTCGGTGTAGATTCATTGGGAAAACATTCGGCTCTGGTGCAGAAGAATGGTAGTTTGTGTCTTGCCACCTTCAAATTTGCCTTTTCACATTTGGCATCCGAAAATCAAAAATTAATTTGCTGGCCGTTAGGTTCTTCGAAAAATGTGTGATGTTCCTTCCACGCATCGTCTGGAATTAGTCAGAATTCCGTCACCTACAGTGAGATCTTCTTCAAGCGTGGTTTTAAGGCTAGCCCTGAAGCGTGCAATTTCGTACCAGCCCTTTCTAAAGAGGGGGATACATGTGACGTACCTATCTCAGAAGTGACGCATATGTCAAGACGGCAAAGTTGAGGCGACAAACTTTGTCCGTGTAGCTTAATTGGGAAAGAATTCGGCTCCGTAGCAGGATGATGCGACTTCCTGCTCCGCCATCAGTTAATTTGCGATACCGTATAATTTGTGTCATTCACTACGAATAATGTAAAAATACACACTCACCAACCCGCTTAGACAGCGTTGTGAGTTATGGCCAAAACCCCCCAAAAGATGATTCCACAACTTAAAACTTGGCCCTCAGTCTCCGGAAGCTGAAGATAAGAAGAGAAACTCGTGGATCAGCAAAATGACAAGAGTGGAGGACATCATGATCAGTGTAAAATACCTAAAATGGCAATGGGCTGGACATATTTCCAGAAGGACAAACCACCGATGGACAACCGAAATTTTAGACTGGATTACAAGGGTCAGGAAAGACCCAGAAGCAGGAGATGGTGGATGAAATTCGAAAGCATGTCGGAGTAAAATGGAGAAGACTGGCGCAAGACAGACAGTTGTGGAATAAATTTGGGGAGACCTTCATCCAGTAATGGACTGATAATGGGTGACAATGATGATATATAAAAATACATCATTCACTTGTATCTGTAAGAATGTATCATTCACTGTTATATATAAAATGTATCATTTATTATGTATCATTCACTATGAATAATTGATAAAAGTGCGCACATTGTGCCTTTTTAATCAATTCGCAGGTTTTCCTCTAGTAAGCCAAAATGCATTCTGCGTTTTTAGCACGTCTTTTGTAAAAAAATATCGCGCTTATGTTACCGGTTTGTCCGTCCGTCTGTACCCACGATATCTCTGCAACTATTAGTCCGATTTGAAAAATTCTTTTTGCATTGGGAAGCTTGAAATATGCGAATGACGATCCTTTAATTCGTTTTGTTTTTTACGATGTACAATTTTGCTGCTAGAGGGCGTAAAAGCAGATGATGTCGAATTCAAAAAATACGTTTTATTCCACATATTTGCTTCTAAACTTCCGATTGAAAATGCCTGCTATCTTTCGATTACATTTATGTCGAAGAGTATTTTAGATAAAGTTACTTTTTCAAATTACGCATAGATTTTCCGCTAGGGGGCGTAAAAGTAAATGAATTTTTTCCGATAACTCTTCTTCTAAAACTCCGATTTTAAAAATGTTTTTTTCAGCGGATACACCTCCTGATGGAAAATCTTTTGCATATAATTTAAAATTTTTGGTAAAGAATACTTTAGCCACCAGAGGGGCGTAAGTGTTAATTTTTGCTCTGCTGTATTTGCCATAAAATCTGAGCTTCTAAAATATCGATTGAAATTTTTTTTCGTGGACTGATGCCATTCACATCGATAAACCTTTTCGGAATATTTTCTTCTTGAAATGTTCCACAGTTTCTCCGCCAGGAAGCGTAGATGTATATGTCAATATCTCTACTTCTATGAGTCCGATTTGAAAAATTCCTTCTTTGTTGGATAGTGTTTTCAGTGTGACACGTTTTTCATATAATTTCAAAATTTTCAAGTAATTCGTAGACTTTCCGCTAGGGAGCGTAGAGGTGAATTGTGTTTCCCCCTATATCTCTGTTTCTAAATCTCCGAATTGAAAAATTCTTTCTGCACCGGATACAGCTCCTGATGGGAAATCGTTTGCACATAATTTCTAATTTTTGTAAAAAAAATGGTTTGGCCACCAGGGGTCCTTAAAGCCTCATTTCGGCTTCTGATGTATTTGCAGCAAAATATGAAAATATGAGCTTCTACATTCTCGATTGAAAAAAACGTCGTTTGTAGACCGATACTACTCATGTCGACAAACCTTTTAGAAACATTTTCTTCTTAAAATAATGCATGGTTTCTACGCCGGGGAACGTAGATGTAATATCTCTACTTATATCTATACTTCTAGGAGTCCGATTTGAAAAAATCCTTCTTTGTTGGATAGTGTTTCCAGTGTGACATGTTTTTCATATAATTTCAAAATTTTCAAGTAATTCCTAGATTTTCCGCTAGGAGGCGTAGAGGTAAATTGCTTTCCCTATATCTGTGCTTCTAAATCTCCGATTTGAAAAATTATTTCTGCACCGGATACAGCTCCTGATGGGAAATATTTTGCACATGATTTATAATTTTGGTAAAAAATGGTTTGGCCACCAGGTGGCGTAAGTCTGAATTTCCGCTTCTGATGTATTTGTAGCAAAATATGAGCTTCTAAAATTTCGATTGAAAAAAGTCGTTTGTTGGCCGATACTACTCATGTCGACAAACCTTTTAGGAACATTTTCTTCTTGAAATAATGCATGACTTCTACGCCAGGGGGCGTAGATGTATATCTTATTTTTGTCAATATCTCTACTTCTAGGAGTCCGATTTGAAAAATTCCTTCTTTGTTGGATAGTGTTTCCGATGCGAAATGTTTTCCCTATAAATTCATGTTTTTCTTAACGCACAAGTCTGCAACCAGAGGGCGTAAGCTCACGATTCCGTTTACAGCAATATCTGAGGGATTAAAAACCCGATTGCAAAACTTCTTTCTTCCTTCAGATACTATTGTTTTTCATACCGGTTCCATTGACTTTGAATAGCTTTGAAAAATTTAATTTGCGTCAGAACGGATTCAAAAGACGTGCTTATTACACCCGAACATTCGGTGTCATCTTTCTTGTTATAATCTGCTATGAAAAATTATTTGCGTGTCGATGTGCTTATTACAACCAATATTTGAGTAAAAGTTCACATTCTGTTGTAATTAATTTTCACAGAGATTCTGCATCGATATTTCCCAGCAAATAAAGCTGGGAGACAATAACTTGAGTCAATAATCTCTTGGAAAACTGTCACTATATTTTTAACGCGGCAACAAATATCTGCACGTGTTAAACAACAAGCTTTGTTTCAGGAAAAAACAAAAGTTTTGCGAATGTCTTCTTAATAAAAAGGAAATTGGGGAATGGGCTGCAAAGACTTTGGAACCGAACTATGTTGAAACTTATCAGATGTTTCTAGATTTTGTGAAATCACCGCTACATTTCCCCAGTAGATTCTGCTTCATTTTCTAACAGGATGTCTGAAGAAAAAGTAAAGAAAGCTTGTTGATCTTGAGCGATTCCCGTGATCTTCAGAAGACGAAACAAAAGATATGGAAGCCATTTGTCTCATCGGATAACCACCTGTTGCAAACGAAGTATTTCACATTGATCTATCGCGCAGCTAATCCCCCAAGCGAATCCAAACATTTCGTGCTGATCACTTTGCACGAATTCTATCTACTGTATATCTGAGTTGTTTCCGAAAGGCAGCAAGCACCGTACCTTCGTTTTGCGGTAAGCGTTAAAGGAGATGACGAAGATAAACAATTGAGGTTAACTAATTATCCGTTTTAATGAATTCATGTCATCACTAAAGTAAGTAAAGAACCTTATGTTAATTCATGAACCAAATTTCAACAGCATTATTAAAAGGCCTTGGCACCAGCGCAGGTTTACTAAGCATGAAAGGAAAACAAACAAAAAAATGGAATTCTAATACGAAATAGAAAGTTATTAAAATGCAGAAAGTCAAAATTAATAGTACCAATACATAGGAGTTCTCGAGGAGAATTTCCATAAAATAAGTACAAACACGTTATTGTACGTCAGGACGTGTTACATTTAATTGAAATCGTTTCCTTTGTTCCTTTGTGTTCGCATGCGCTAAATGCATGATAATGTACCAGCTCAACACAAGTCTGTAAAGCAGCTGTTAAATGAAAAATTTCGGGTTATGCCCACCTAGCGTCTGGAAAATGATGTGGCCAGTCAATGCTTCATTTTCTCCACGAAATGCAACAACAAGAAGAATTCAGAACTGTAATTCGTGTCCTTTAGTTGCCCAGTATTTTGATTATTAACTTCTGTTCTATACTAAAAGCACCTTAAAAATATATTTTATTTTCTCAAAATTCTAGAAACATACACTCACAAAAAGGAAACAGTAGAAACTACACCGAATTCACGGGTGCACTGAGCACGTCGCTTGAATCTTTTTCGACACAAACAGAATTTTTGAAAGCGAATGCTTAAAAAAGGAGGAAATCAGAGAAAAGAAGTGATCAAAGAATGCGCAGTGTACTTCATAGTGAATGAATGGTACCTGTTACAAAAATAATTTTTCATCCAGGTTTCCAGAACACATCAAATGTGCGCTTAGAATATACACTATATTGACAAAAGTCACCGCACACCTAGAAGAGAAACACAACATAGCATTTATTGGCATACATTGTGTGACGTACCTGCCAGCAGGACGCACACGACATAAAGGCAGATAGGAATCAGAATAATCGTCTGCGTAGCTCTGTTGGTAGAGCGACTTGTTCCGGAATAAGTGGCCTCGGGTTCGAATCCCGGCGTAGACCAAAAATGACGGAGAAATTTACTTCGTTATAATGGCGCCCGAACTATCCGGATGACTCGGCCGTTCAAAATCTCGCATTGGTGTGATGTTATTTCCACACCGCGAGACAGGAAAAATCAGAGAATTCCTTCTCCAGCGCTTCGAAAAATAAAGTGCATTCCACACAGCAGATTGACTGGGAGTTCTCAAGTGCACGTTCTACAGTGGATGGCTGCCTGCAACGATTCATGGTCACGGCTGACCCGTGGGCCATGCCCCCGGCCCTCTTTCGGGGGGGGGGGAGATGTGACGTACCTGCCAGCAGGACGCACACGACATAAAGGCAGATAGGAATCAGAATAATCGTCTGCGTAGCTCTGTTGGTAGAGCGACTTGTTCCGGAATAAGTGGCCTCGGGTTCGAATCCCGGCGTAGACCAAAAATGACGGAGAAATTTACTTCGTTATAATTGGTACGGTGTCGGTTCACCTTTGGATTTAATGCATGCACTGACCCTTCGAGACAGGCTTTCGACAATGTTTTGGAACACTGCGATAAGTATGAGCTTCCATTCAGTACATAATGCTGCCGCTAACTGTTGCTGAGTAATAGGCCTTGGTTCCAAACTTCTTATGCGGCGCTCTAATTCATCCCGTAGCTGATCTATGGGATTAAGATCAGGGCTCTGTGCTAGCCAGTCCTCACACGATACGGAATTATCGTCAAACCAGACCGTAACCGTCCTTGCTTTATGGCTCGGTGCGTTATCCTGCTGGTAACAACAAGGCTCGGTTCCATAGTATTGCCACAGAGTTGGTAGGGCATAATTGTCCAGAATATCAAGGCAGACGTGCTGGTTAATAGGTTTGTCCACGATAACCAATGTGCTGGGACCATACCACGAAAAACACCCGAACACGAATAAACTGCCAGCTCTAAACTTGACCGTAAGAACAGTACACTGTGGTAAATAGCGTTCCCCCGGCTGCCGCCATACCCACACACGGCCATCAGACGGATGGATCGTGTATCTGGATTTATTAGTCCATAAGACCCGTTTCCATTGATTTACGGTCCACGATAAATGTTCTTTGCATCCACGCTAAACGACGAGTAGCATTCCGAGTGGAGATGAAAGGCTTATGAGCAGCCTCACGACCACGGTAACCCATGGAATGAAGTTCTCTGCGAATGGTACGTGTACATACCGAGGTTCCTTCATTTTTACTCACCTGTACACTGAGATCTTGTGCAGTGTACTCCATCAATTAGCTGTAACGACTCTCGTGATTCTTCGACGTCCTCTTTAACTGATTTGCTTTGGTCTGCCTGTACATTTTGCTGCTTCAGGCACGCCATGTGTCTTCTACGTATTCAGTACATCCAAAACAGCTGACTTGGGTATGTTTAAACGCCTCTCGGTTTCTCTTATGGACAACCCACTAATATAACACCCAACAATCTTTCCTTTCACAAAGTCAGTTCTCTCCCACAGCGACATTTTCACTCAAATTCACAGTGCGATATGATCGCGGTCGGCTGCATGCTTGTTTTTATACCGTTTGCAGATGTACTGCGCATATTAACAACGCAGCAGATCCGTTTATTTGCTTTCGAAGGGGTTATAACGAAGTAAATTTCTCCGTCATTTTTATTCGCGCCAGGATTCGAACCCGGGTCCCCTCATTCCGGAATAAGTTGCTCTACCAATTGAGCTACGCGGACGTTTTATTCTGATTCCTATCTGCCTTTATGTCGTGTGCGTCCTTCTGGCAGATACGTCACATCTCCTGGTACGTTACATCATCTCCCACTTATTTTTTTTTTTTCGAAGTGCTGGAGAAGGGATTCTCTTATTTTTCCTATCTCGCGGTGTGGAAATAACATCACACCAATGCGAGACTTTGAACGGTCGGGTCATCCGGATAGTTCGGGAGCCATTATAACGAAGTAAATTTCTCCGTCATTTTTATCCGCGCCAGGATTCGAACCCGGGTCCCCTCATTCCGGAATAAGTTGCTCTACCAATTGAGCTACGCGGACGTTTTATTCTGATTCCTATCTGCCTTTATGTCGTGTGCGTCCTTCTGGCAGGTACGTCACATCTCCTGGTACGTTACAGGGTGACCGGTGACTTTTGTCAATATAGTGTTTACTATCTGGTAAAAAGTACCAGAAGACTTTCCTATTTACAAACTCTCTAAAAGGAAAGCAATTAATACAGAGTCGGTTCACCCTCTGCTGCTATCACAGTCTCCACTCTACTGAGAAGGCTTTCCACTTCATTTTGGTATGTTGCAGCGGAAATTGCTCCCCCATTCTTCTACAAGAGTCCTGTTGGTCATCAATGTCGGACGATTCGGTCTGGCTCAAAGTCGGCGTTATAATTCATCCCAAAGAGGTGCTCCATTAGGTTGAGATCCAGGCTCTGTGCAGACCAGTCAAGTTCTTACATACCCATTTCATCAAATTATTCCTACACGGATTTTATTTCGTGTACGGGGTCATTGCTTGGTTGGTGAAGGAAAAGGCCTTCACTGAGCTATTGCCATAATGTTGGGAGAACAGAATTGTCGAGAATGTCATTATAGGCCAGAGCGTTAAGGTCCCCTCACACTCGAACTACGGAACTAACCCATACCATGAAAAACAGCCCCACAGAATGATGCCTCTTCCACCAAACTTCACAGTTGGTACTACACAGTCGATCAGGTGGCGTTCACTTGGCATCTTTGACACCCAGACTCGTCCGTTGAACTCAATACGTTGAAGCGTGACTCATCACTCCAGCGAACGCGCTTCCACTGCTCCAGGGCCCAGTGGTGCAGAGCTTTACACCACTACAACCGACCCTTGGCGTTGATCTTGCTAATGACAGGCTTTGTGCGCTTCTTGAATATGGAAACTCCTTCTTTTCAGCTCTCAACGAACCTTTATTCTGCTTGAGGTGCTTCCAGAGAGATTTTCGAATTCGGTGGAGAGTGTTGAACCCGAGAACAGGAGAGTTTGTTGCACAGCCTGCTTTGTCATTGTCACGTGACCCGACTAGATTACAGTTGCGCTCTTGTCTTTATAACAAAATGAATTACATTTGATCTACGCAGATGCAGCAGGGAAGAAATTTCTCGAACTGACTTGTTGCTAAGTGATAAACAAAGACATCGCTCTTTCCGCGTTTTATCAACACATAGTAAACGAACAATTGTTATCAGGTCATCGCTGTGGATATGAATACCAGATCTTTCGATATCTCGTTAACCTTACGCTACGGTGGCCAACAATCAACGAAGCTATGCATGTTTTTCTCTCAGCTTCTGACATTATAAATCCGTAAGATGGGCTGAGCTACTGAGACGTCTCCATCTGGTGGGCATTAACGGTACTGGCTGTATATTAATTGTCGCAGTTAAATCCAAAGTGAAAATCCTCCAAATATGTAGCGTCAGTGAATAAACAAAGACATCGCTCTTTCCACGTTTAGCAACGCACAGCAACCGAAAAATTGTTATTCGGCAGCCGCCGGGGAATTGAATCTTGTATCTCTCGATATCTAGCCGACCGCGTTAGCCTTACACCACGGTGGCCAAGAATCCACGGCGCTATGTGCGTTTTTCTGTCAGTATCTGACATTATAAATCTGGAAGATGGGCTCAGATACTGAGACGTCTCCATCTGGTGGGCATTAACGGTACTGGCTATATATTAATTGTAGCAGTTAAATCCAAAGAGCGAAATCCAAAGTGAAAATCCTCCAAATACGTGGTGTGACGTACCTGCCAGCAGGACGCACACGACATAAAGGCACATAGCAATCAGAACAAATGTCTGCGTAGCTCAGTTGGTAGAGCGACTTGTTCCGGAATAAGCGGCCTCGGGTTCGAATCCCAACGTAGACCAAAAATGACGGAGAAATTTACTTCGTTATAATGGCGCCCTAACTATCCGGATGACCCGACCGTTCAAAATCTCGCATTGGTGTGATGTTATTTCCACACCGCGAGACAGGAAAAATCAGAGAATTCCTTCTCCAGCGCTTCGAAAAATAAATATGTGTGATGTTGCATTCCACACAGCAGATTGACTGGGAGTTCTCAAGTGCACGTTCTACAGTGGATGGCTGCCTGCAACGATTCATGGTCAGGGCTGACCCGTGGGCCATGCCCCCGGCCCTCTTTCGGGGGTGGGGGGGGAGATGTGACGTACCTACCAGCAGGACGCACACGACATAAAGGCACATAGCAATCAGAACAAATGTCTGCGTAGCTCAGTTGGTAGAGCGACTTGTTCCGGAATAAGCGGCCTCGGGCTCGAATCCCAGCGTAGACCAAAAATGACGGAGAAATTTACTTCGTTATAGTGGCGTCAGTGAATAAACAAAGACACCGTTCTTTTCCCTTTATACAAAATCACAGCAGGGTCTAAAATACACAAAATTGACAACACCTGATTAGAAATAACAAGAGACCAAGGCTCATTTTTATATCTCCGCTCAACAAGAAAAACTACAGACTTCCTCAATTCCCTTTCTTTCATAATTATCCCGCTTTTTATTTCTATCCTCCTCCTTTTTTCTCTCTCTCTCTCCTTCCAAAGAAGCTCTTTTAGAGCGCTTTATTGAGGATAAAGAGTTCTAATTTTCTTTTTCTGCCCTGAAAAAACAACGTAACCCACCTCTTATTCCAAAATTTGAGTCGAAGTCAAACCGCTCTCCTGCTCCTTTAAAGTAGCTGTCAACTATCGAAAAGTTAGCAGCCCTTCAAAACTAATCAGCATGTTTCCATCTTGTTCTGACTGCAAATCAAACCGCAACTGATTTCCATCTTTTCATTAATACTGAAATTGCTTAAAGCTTCCCATTCTTGTGGCAGATTAGCGCGCTAAGCTTAAGACTTAGAAATTTTTATTCCGCCCAATCTAAAATCCCATTTTAATACTCGTACACCAACCTCCAATTCAAAACCATCATAAACAGCCCCAACCCCCCATAAACGGAAGCGGGGTTAAAAGAGTGATTTCCACATCGAACACCAAAAATAAAATAGAAATGAAAAAAAAAAAAAAAAACGGTAACAAAAATGTTATCGGGTCACCGCTGGTGATCCGGATCCCAGATCTCTCGTTATCTAACTGAGCCTTACACTACGGTGGCCAATAATAGACGGCGCTATGCGTGTTTTTCTCTCAGCTTTGGACATAATAAATCCGTAAGATGTCCTCAGCTGCTGAGGTGTCTCCATCTGGTGGGCAGTAATGGCACTTGGTATATATTAATTATAGCAGTTAAATCCAAAGGGCGAGATCGAAAGTGAAAACCCTCCAAATGCGTGGCGTCAGCGAATAGACAAAGACACCGTTCTTTCCACGTTTCATCAACACATAGTAA
The DNA here is from genome assembly GCA_039090855.1 of Macrothele yani. Lineage (NCBI taxonomy): Eukaryota > Metazoa > Arthropoda > Arachnida > Araneae > Macrothelidae > Macrothele > Macrothele yani. The sequence goes on from CM077004.1 coordinate 171,001,986, forward strand.
CCGAAATATTGTTACCCGGTCACCGCTGGGGATCCGAATCCCAGATCTCTCGATATCTAGCCGAGCGCGTTAGCCTTACACGGTGGCCAACAATGAACGGCGCTATATGGGTTTTCTTCTGTCAGCTTCTGACATCATATATCAGCCTCGGCTAGATATCGAGAGATCTGGGACTAGGATCCCCAGCGGTGATCGGATAACAATTTTTCGGTTGCTATGTATTGATAAAACGTGGAAAGAGCGATGTCTTTGTTTATTTATTTATTGACTTGTTGCTCAGATGGCATCCACTGACTGTGCCACGTTCAAAGTCACTGAGATGAGCCGTACGGCCCTTTGTACTGTTCATGTTATTTTACGATGTTTGTCAAGCCACTTGTGGGTTTTTATACGTACAGGCCATGCTTGTGACGTATATGGGCTAATCCACTTCACAAAAGGTGTGTCCGGATACCTTTGATCATATACTGAAATGAAATGCAAAAGTAGAGATCTGCACTTTGCCCACTACCTTCGGAAATGCGCATTGTGAAAAATTAGAATTAATGGCCAAAATGTTCTTGATACCCAGTATTGCCTAGGCAACAAAAACTTATTCATTTCTAACATTTAGAAAAGGTACCAAATATATCTTCTCGCACCCTAGAGGAAAAATTGCTCTTTCATTTGAAGAAGAAAATGGTGTCGCGTGCTCCTCGTAGTCAAGGGTATATGACTATGAAAATATTCTTTCAATCGGTTACTTAAAAATGGAGATATTATTTCAAATAAAATTATATGTTGAGGTCTACCAGCGGAAGAATTTTTCACTTTAAAAAGGTTACGCGCAAGGTATTTCAAGAAGCGACAAGAAGATAGATACATGCCACCTAGTCGAAACGATATGCATTGTTAAAAGGGAATAATGTCGTAATATTTGGCATCGCGAATAGTATGTAATGCAGAAACGAATTTTCTCAATCGGTGTTTTAGAAACAAAGGTACCTTAAACAGAACTGCATTCTTATGTCACCGAGTGTCAGAACTGTTAATTAAGAAGAATTCAAACGTATATGCAAAATACTTCCAGCAGTGAAAAGTACCGAACGCAAAATGGAAACCAAATTATATTTTTATACAACCTTGAAGTAAAACTGTGGTCTGTTTTGAGCAAGATATAAAACGCAAGAAGGTTTTTCGGATATGACCGATATCTGACAAATTTTTCCAATCGGAATTTTAGAAGCCGACGTAAGGTAGCAAAGATGTTGCGAATAGATATATGGATTTTCACCCCTCAGTGCCAAGACTGCCTATTTGTGAAAATAAACAAATGCCTGAAAAGTATTTTCCACCATGAGTACAATCCGACGCCAAAAGGATTTTCTGAATAGGATATTTAAGGACAGAGATATCGAGAAAAGTATAATACGCGTTTATGCACTTAGAGAGGAAAATGTGTATTATTTTGAGGAGAATATACAATATATCTACATATCATTATTAAACATTAACAGTCCAAAGCTGGATGATGGTCTCCCAAATTTTTTCCATAACTTTCTATTTTGACCCAGTCTCTTTCATGCCACACCTACATACATACTTTCGAATTTCATCCGGCCATGCCCCACATGAACTTCTAGGTACTTTCCTACCCGTTGAAATCCAGTTTAGCATTTTATTTATCCAACGGTGGTCAGTTTTTCTATCAATATCCACAGCCACATTTTCTTTAGTTGCTGCCTGTTTTGATGCAGTCCTGATACGCACATGCCACGGCCGCAGATATTCCAGAGATTCGACTGTTGCGGAAATGGAGAATCCCATGTTCCACTCACCGAAACCTTTGCCCATGATAGAACTTATTGAAGTCGTCTTGTTTACAAGGCTTACTGAAACCTTGTAAGCAGGGTGACTTCCGTAAGTCCCATTGTCATTGGAGGAATTTCACCATGATCATGACATCTCAACTCCCATCATTTCCTGATTTATGAGTTTCTCTTCCTGTCACTCCTCGTTGTGCCAAGCATGCAACTCTCCATGCTGCTTTCAGTAGTTTACAGACTCTAGATATCCTCTTTAGTTGAGATCCATACCTCTAATCTAAAAGTAAGAACTAGAAGAACGCATTGATTAACCACCGTTCTTTTAAGACATAATGATACATTGCTCATGAAAATCGCATTGTATTTTCCAAATGCTCTCAAACCAAGTTATATACGCGTAATAATTTCTTCTTCAATGCGGCCCTTGCTTGATATCTGTGTTCCAAGATAAATGTAGGCATCGGTAAATTCTAGAATCGCTAAATTTTCAGTTCTTGAAAAAAACATTCGGCATAAATTTTCTTTTCCGTAAGTTCATTTTTAAGCTCACTTCTTTACTATTGTCAGCAAGTTCTTAGGCTATACTCCGCAGCTCTGAGGGGGTACTAACAAAAATGAATAATTACAGTTTCGTCGGTAAAACGAAGGTTTATAAATAATCTTCATTAATTTTTATCCCCTTGTCTTTCCAATTCAGTGATTGAGAGACATTCTACCATGAGGCATTAAAGAGCTTGGGCGCCGCCCCGGTGGCGCAGTGGTCTAAGTGATGGCCTCTGATCATTCGTCCGAACGGGGTCCGGGTTCGAATCCCGGTGAGGCATGGATGTTGTGTTTGTCTTACGGCACTGGCTTTCTCCCTTCCCTGGAACCAGTGACCGTAAATTAGGGACGGGCGACTGCTTATAGCCCCTTGAGTTGCTCACGGTGGTCTTTAAACCCCCAACCAAAAAAAAAAAGCTTGGGAGCTATGGTGTCACCTTGTCTCACTCCCTTTCCAATTGTTAGAAGTGCCATGTCCTCGAATGGCTGAAACTTTGCGGTTGCATTTTCGCAGATGTTATTAATAATATTCTTGTATGCATCTTCAATACTAAAGGATTTCAAAGACATTATGACTGCTGATGGTTTCACGAAATCAGAAGCGTTTTCATAATCAATGAAAGCTATAAATAATGGAAGTTTAAGCTCAGTCGATATTTCAATTAGTTCTCTGCGTATATGGAAATGATGTTAAATGCTCAGGAACGGACAGTACATCAGCGCTACAAATTTCAACCCTAAAATAATTAATTTCTCACAACCATGTACGGCCTCAAAAAGAGCCGTTGTTTTTCTTTTCTCGCGGCTGTCCTATCTTCTGCTTTCTCCAAAAATTTCTGCATCTCCTAATTTCCGGGACAAATCTCTTTCAACAAATAACTAATTACCTCCCTTCCAAGCAATCATGTCCCTAGTTTGGCACTTAAAATGATAAATTCCTTAGCTCCTTAATTTCCCAACAACTCAAAGCAGTCAACTCCGTAATTGCAACTTGCGTTTAAAACACACAGGTAAGTAAAATCTCATAATGCACTGATTAGAGTAAAGAATCTCATAAATCTCCCTTATGCTTAATTAATTTCCAACGAACCACCAATTTCTCGCACGAATTATCATTACCATTCGTCTATCGCACCCCTAAGCGCCTCGCCGGGAAATCAACAGCTTCTCCCTCGGCCTTGCCACCTTCCCCCTCGGCCAACACTGGCCCAGTTTTTCCTTTAGGTAGTGTTAGGAATCAATACTTTTTTCTCAACTGTTAAAAGTGCAATCTTACTCGCGCTCACTTTTAGCAGTATATAATTCCAACACTAATTTCCTTTTCTTCTTTAAAAAGCTTTCCAATCAGGGGGCCCTGCCCCGAATCTATTACTTCATCTTTCGGTCCATACAACTGAATGTGAAATGACACTAAAGCTTAGTAGTGTTATGTTATGTTATGTGACGATGAATCTGCTTTTGAATTCAGCTTATTCTCTTGGTTGAGTCATGTTCGGTATTTCCTTCAAGCGATAGGATACAACCTTATTGAAGATTTTTACATACAACTAACGGAAGCCTGATGGATCTGTATCACTTGAGATCCTCAATGTACCAATGTTTAGGTAGTGGGATTATTTTACCATTGTTCCAATCTTCAGGAATCTCCTTTTCATGTTCGACCTCTATGTGAAAACTTGGGCAACTGAAGTTTTTATTTTCCGTCTGGCTTCTTGTGCAATGCCCACCACAATTTTATCTTTTGGTGGAGCTCTTTCCCATTTCATGTTCTAAATTGCATTTTCAACTTCTTCTAGAAGGACTGGAGAAATTTTGTGCTGGAACATTTCTTAATGTCTGAAATATATATTTCATCCCTTTCATTGAGCGAAGCGAGGCCGAAGGCCGAGCGGAGCTCTTTTACGAGACTCGAGACAATCAGTTGTTCGGGCATAGGTACTAGATGACACATTCGATCACCGTGATTTTTTGCATGCGATTGGACATAGTCCATGGGCAGATTTTGACGCCTTCCTATTCCCGAAATTCCGTGTCATTGAGGAATAATTGTCCCAAAACTTGCATTTTTAGGGGTTTTTCCGGGTTTTGAGAAGGGGTCTTTTGTTACCTATTCCCACCAAAGATCTTCAGCCGATCGCGGTGACACTTGCCACAGAGAAAAGAAAAGACATAGTGAGTTACATGGGGTTGGTATCTTGGTAATTGGTCGTGTCGTATAAAAATAATTATCATTAAAACTGGGCGATTATATTAATAATTGACAAAAAAATCCGCTCTCTATACGAGACTCGGGACAATTAGTTGTTTGGGAATAGCTACGTTATGACACATCCGATCACAATGATTTTCGGCATGCGATTGGACATCGTCCATGGTCAGGTTTTGACGCCTTTCGATTTTGCAATAGCCCCGCTCAAAATTTGCCAATCGTACCCGAGTTATTGGTTACCGTTGGCGACTTGTCCTAGTATAGTTTAGTTTATAACTCTTTAACACTCCAGTCCAAATTTCGCCTCGATTTCTCGTTATAGTACCATTTTCTTTTTGTGAGTGCCAAAATCTGTTGCATTCCATTACTGAGATGTCCCTTTGCTTTCTTCAGGTTTTGATTATTTTCAGTTGCTTTAGTTACAGTTGAATTTCCTTCTGAAAAGAAGACATCATCAGTGATGTTTTCTTCACTGTCTTGAATAGCTCTATATACTCAACTTTGGAAGTTGCATTTTCTTTTTTTACCTTTATCTCCCTTCTTTTTGCTCCAACAGTTTTTTTTTTTTTTTTTTGAAATTTTCTTCATATGCAGTGTGATCTTTAGTACCACTTATTTTTGTCACTGTTTCCATAATGGCCTTGAAAAGGTTTCTGTTAAACTTCAGAGATGTCAACTTCTTCTTCTCTTAGACACTCTGGTGGAGAGAATCGATTTCTCGTTTCCAATTTGAAAGCTTAATGATGAATTTGAAGTCTTGACATGTCAATGCATTTAATTTGCTTCATTAGCTTACGACCCCAAAGTTTTCTGTTAAGGTGCATCTTCCACATGAGCACTCTCCAATGCAAATAAATATGCGTTTGAAAAGCCAGATGCGCACCCTCTGCGTTTGTTGAGTGTTATGTTAAAACGAGAGCATAACCACACCTGTCAGACCGAATTAGAAACGAATATGCCGCGAGGAACTGCACGGACGGACTTTGAAAGGGCATGGTGCTTGGATGCCACCAGAGTAAGCAATAAGTGGGTAACACTGCTGCTCTTCTGCAATTCCGAAAATCCACAGTAGATAACGTTCTTCATCGATGGAAAGCAGATGGTGGCACTACAGTGAAGCCATGCTCTGAGAGGCCACATAGACTGAGTGATCTTGCCAAAAAATGCTTATTGCGGAATGGGGAGAAGGCACGCACGCCCCCCCCCCCCCCCCCCCCAGACCTGGCCGACGGCGTTGCACAAGTCACTAAAACAGCTTTGCACCAGAACAGTCCGTTGGGAACCACATACTCACGGTTATAATGCTCAGTCAGCTGCAAAAAAATGTCTCACATCACTGCAGACAATGCTAAAACGACGACGACTTTGGTGCCTCGGTAGGCAATCGTGAACAACAGGAAAGTAGAAGGGGGCCGTTTGAAGTAAAGAATCACGCTCCTTATACTCTTTCATTCTATTGGACGCGTTTGGGTGTGGTATTTTGCCAAAGGGCGCTGTCAGAGAATTACATTGTCCCTACAGTCAAGTTTGCAGAAGGATCTGTAATGATATGCGGCTGTTTCCGCTGGAAAGGACACGTTCCTCTGATAGAGGTGCCATCCAGCCTGACGGCAGCACAATAAGGAGATCCTGCACACTTCAGTACTACTGTGGCTGTACTTCGGCACAGACACGTGCCTGTTGCTGCGAGATCAAGCTCCTTGCCACACTGCAAGGACTGTCTGTACAGTCCTGGTTTGAGACGCAGGAAGTCCAAGTGGAATAGACCGGAATAAATGTCCTATCTAAATCCCATAGAACTTCTATGGGACCTATTGGAACGCGAAATTCCATATCTACCTGCAAGATTCCTCTACGGCGGGTCTGATAGAATCTTTGAAGGGAAAATGGAGGAAAATTCAAGATCTAATGGCATCTAATGGAAAGTATGTCTAGAAGAGTAGCTACAATCATAATGGCCAAACGTGGGCCGACTGTATATTGATTTCGGCTGAAATATATTCCTGTATCCTTTCGACTATGTGTCCTAATACTTTTGTCTACATAGTGTATCTTGAAAATTGAGGAAGCCTGTTTTTTTACGCTTTCCAACCTACGGTTGGAGAAGCGTATATGCTCCAGATTTGTCTGTCTGTCTGTCTGTCCGTCCGTCCGCGCGATAACACGCGTAAACATGGTTTGATTTCGATGAACGTTTAGTATGTGATAGGGGACAACGTGGGGACAAATCCTATTAAAAATGGACAAAATGGGGTCAAAGGTCAGGACATAGGAGCGGGATCGATTCCATCGCTCTTATGCGTCATAACTTATGTAAAAATACTTCGATTGCAACAAAACTTTAGTATATTGTTCCGGAGGCATACGGAACCAATTCTGTTGAATATCATCGAAACGGGGTCAAAGGTCAAGGGCACAGGAGCGAGATTTATTCCACAGCCATTATCCTCATAACTTGAATAATGATTTCTGGTATGTTGGAAAGCGTATCATAATCAATGCTTTGCATGATTTTACTAACTTGTTTTAATTGCGCTGTACAAGACATATTTTCGAAATGTAAAATCACAAAAGTCTACTAGTATGACAGAGATGACCTGTGTAACAAGTATGAATTAAGTCATTTCACAAACAAGTTTCCTGACTCCGGATAAAAGCTTTCGCATAAGATTTTTCCTTTGTGCTTTTATATGACATTAATACAGGGTGTTTCACTCTCTCTCGGCCTCTGAATTTCCCTTATAACTTACAAACTAATGGACGTAATTCAGTGATATTTGACACGGACCTACCTTGTTGTATTAGAAGCATGGTCGTTGAACTGCCGAGGACAACGAACACGCAATCGGCCTTCACTTTGCGCAAGTGCGACACACGGGCTAGAGAGTAGCAAGCGATTGCGTGTTCGCTGTCCTCGGCAGTTGGTGTGATGCATCTGACTGTGCTGTTGTTACGAGATCGTCGCGGCGCAGCATTATTGGCCCAATATTCTTCCACGGTGGATACCGCAGTCTACATGGGCACCTTCCATGAGTTTGTAAATACATTGGGTGACGTGGAACTCCGTACTGGCTGTTTTAAGCAGGATGGTGCCACTTGCCACACCTCGAATGTCAGCATGGTTGAAATTGTTTCCTTCTTTGAAGATCGTGTCCTTCTTAACGGACTTTGGTCACCAAGATCGCCTGACCTTACCCCACCGGATTTTTCCCTGTGTGGCATGCTGAAAGGGAAAGTGTATCGCAACAAGCCACGGACTTTCATGGAACTGCAGGAAAACATTCGGCGGTAAATTGAGGCTGTGACTCCCGATGTGTTGGCGAATGCCTTCCATAACATGGAGAGGCGTGTGAAGGTATGTCTTGATTCTGATGGCGAGCACTTTCAACACTTGCTCTGAGATTATCATGCTTCTCATACAGCAAGGTAGGTCTGTGTCAAATTTCACTGAATTACGCCCATTAGTTTGCAAGATATAAAGGGAAAATCAGGGGCCAAGAACGAGTGAAACACCCTGTATTTTCCTTTGTTCTGTTCTCTGATTCCAGTAAAATAACTTTTCTTTCCAATTTCAGGAATCCTATCATGCTTGATTGAACATGGTTTTATTTGCGATGCTTTCGTAAAATGCACGCTACTGACAGCCCTCATAGATTGCTTACAAAACTTCGGTGTTCGACTAAAGCTGAGACTTTGCTGGTGACCGCAATGGTATATTTTGTCCATTTTCTTCGATAGCGGTATGTATCGAAATACTTACACCGATTCTTTTTAATTAGCTGAAGAATAACTGTTTGAATAGTGAACACTGCAATCGAAGATGGACGCGCTGACGGCATCTCTTACTGAAGAGCAATTTTGAGAACAATTCATCCAAAATCTGCTACTACCGAAACTTTTCTTGGGACCTAAAATGCCATACATTGGCGTTTTGTGAGTCCCTAAACTTTATCATAAACATCTAAAATCCTTTTCCAGAAACCTATAATCATAACTTAAGGAATTCATGCTGAAATCTATTTTTCCAAGCAGGATCTTCCTTGTTTGTAGGAGTTTCCGAGTAAATTTTGTAGGCATTCAATGCGCCATCCTATGCCCTTAGACATGAATGTTTTTTTATCTATTCTGGCAAAATTGTACATTTCTCACTGTTTATTTACGGGGCATTTCCATGATTGTCATATGATGCACCTTAATGAGTTTCCCGTTCCTTGCGCTAAAACGCAACTTTGATATCGCAACTACATATAACATGAAAATGTTCCTCAGAAACAAGATTCTGAGGCTTGAATTACAGATAGGTAATACGTTCCTCAGAATCAAAACTGAGGAACTTGAATCACGGGTAGATAATATGTTTCTCCGATACTGAGGAACTTGAATTTCAAGTAGACAAGAATACTTGACATGAAATTTTGTGAAAACCTGTAACGTATCGTACTGTAGAGAAATACCGTAAAACAATTCATTCTGACAAAACTGACCACACATGCAGAACCAGGTGGAAAATAAGGTGCCGAAATGAAATAGCTAGAGTACTAATACGGAGTGTGGTTACTCCGCACAGCAATGCAGGCGATGTGCCATACTGTTGATTATATTGTCTATGCTCTCAGTTGGTAGCAAAGACCATTGTTGGTGGAAAGTTTGTCTAAGCCTCTCCAGGTCTTGCGGTTGATGGCAGCAACACGCCTCCCAAGAGCCTCCCCGAAATTCTCGACATCATTAAGGTCGGGAGACCTGGCTGGCCAATACATAGAGACAATCGTCTCCTCTTGAAGATGTTGTTTTACCAGCCTGGCTCTGTGGAAATGAGCGGTATCGCCTTGTAGGAGAGATATATCTCTTATGGCACCTTCATAAGGGCAAACATACGGATCCAGGACATCATCCCTATAGTGTCGAACAATAGTGGTTCTTCTTGGAAGCGCATAAAGGTCTGTACGTCCTCCTAACGAGATGCCGCCTCAACCCAGCTCGCTACCACCACCCCAAGTGTCCTTTTCACGGGTCATGGGAAGATGAAATAGCTTGCCGTTCGTTGCCTTCAGATCACAGTACAGGTCTCGAAGTGCTCTGCAAAGCAAATCTGGACTCATATATGAAGAATATTGACCATTGGTTTTCAGTCCAATTCACGTGATGTCTTGCCCACACCAATCGTCTCCTCTGTAACCCGCAGTAAGAGGCTGGTAGAGGGCTGGGCGCCTAGTATAAAGACTTTCTTCGGGGAGCTTTCTGCGTACAGTGGAAGCTGATGCCATCGTTCCTGTAGCCTCAACAAAGGTAGGTAACATCTGTGTTGGTAGTTCGTAGCTGTCTTGTACGTCGGCGTAGTTAATCTGACGTAAGGGGCATTCACAGATGTGATAGCCCTAGGCCTTCCTTTGCTGTGGTTTATGGGTTTATTGTGTATACTGAAATTAATTCTACAGTCCGTGCAACACAGGACTCGCATGCGACCACCTTTCAACTTCCACCTGAATTTGGCCAGCTTCTTTGTCTTCTAATTTCTCTCCACCTCAGTTCATCAGTTAAATGATGTCTTCTCATTGCTCTCCACCTCAGTTCATCTGTTAAATGATGTCTTCTGGTTGATGTCCACATCAGTTCATCTGTTAAACGATGTCTTCCCATTGCTCTCCACCTCAGTTCATCAGTTAAATGATGTTTTCTATTACTCTCCACCTCAGTTCATCTGTTAAATGATGTCTTCTATTACTCTCCACCTCAGTTCCTCTGTTAAATGATGTCTTCTGGATGATGTCCACCTCAGTTCATGTGCTAAAAGATGTCTTCTCCTTGCTCTCCACCTCAATTCATCTGTTAAATGATGTCTTCTGGTTGATGTCCACCTCAGCTCATCTGTTAAATGATGTCTTCTGGTTGATGTCCACCTCAGTTCATCTGTTAAATGATGTCTTCTCATTGCTCTCCACTTCAGTACATCTGTTAAATGATGTCTTCTGATTGAAGTCCACATCAGTTCATCTGTTAAATGATATCTTTTCATTCCTCTCCACAGTTCATGTGTTAAATGTCTTCTGATTGATGTCCACCTCAGTTCATCCGTTAAACGATATCTTCTGGTTGATGTCCACCTCAGTTCATCTGTTAAATGATGTCATCTGGTTGATGTCCACCTCAGCTCATCTGTTAAATGATGTCTTCTCATTGCTCTCCACCTCAGTTCATCTGTTAAGTTAATGTCTTCTGGTTGTTGCCCACCTCAGTTCCTCTATTAAATGATGTCTTCTCATTGCTCTCCACAGTTCATGTGTTAAATTATGTCTTCTGATTGATCTCCACCTCATTTCATCTGTTAACTGATGTCTTCTTATTAGTCTCCACCTCAGTTCATCCGTTAGGTTAATGTCTTCTGGTTGATGTCCACCTCAGTTCATTTGTTAAATGATGTCTTCTCATTACTCTCCACCTCGGTTCATCTGTTAAATAATGTCTTCTATTACTCTCCACCTCAGTTCCTCTGTTAAATTATGTCTTCTGGATGATGTCCACCTCAGTTCATGTGCTAAAAGATGTCTTCTCCTTGCTCTCCACCTCAATTCATCTGTTAAATGATGTCTTCTGGTTGATGTCCACCTCAGCTCATCTGTTAAATGATGTCTTCTGGTTGATGTCCACCTCAGTTCATCTGTTAAATGATGTCTTCTCATTGCTCTCCACTTCAGTACATCTGTTAAATGATGTCTTCTGATTGAAGTCCACATCAGTTCATCTGTTAAATGATATCTTTTCATTCCTCTCCACAGTTCATGTGTTAAATGTCTTCTGATTGATGTCCACCTCAGTTCATCCGTTAAACGATATCTTCTGGTTGATGTCCACCTCAGTTCATCTGTTAAATGATGTCATCTGGTTGATGTCCACCTCAGCTCATCTGTTAAATGATGTCTTCTCATTGCTCTCCACCTCAGTTCATCTGTTAAGTTAATGTCTTCTGGTTGTTGCCCACCTCAGTTCCTCTATTAAATGATGTCTTCTCATTGCTCTCCACAGTTCATGTGTTAAATTATGTCTTCTGATTGATCTCCACCTCATTTCATCTGTTAACTGATGTCTTCTTATTAGTCTCCACCTCAGTTCATCCGTTAGGTTAATGTCTTCTGGTTGATGTCAACCTCAGTTCATTTGTTAAATGATGTCTTCTCATTACTCTCCACCTCGGTTCATCTGTTAAATAATGTCCTCTGATTGCTCTCCACCTCAGTTCATCTCTTAAATGATGTCTTGCAGCCGTCACAACAAATCTTCTACCTAAGAATCCTTTCTTTACACTCCGCGAACGATATGACGAACACTTTCGCAACAGCCCCTTTCATACTGCAGCTCATTTGCATAAACCGATGTCATCGTCACTCATTTGCATACGATAACCTGACTCCACATTACATTTCACGTGATACACCCAAGTTTCGTGCATGCATTTTGAACTCATCTTTCATAAATAATGTATTTCTTTTTGTTTTTCCTTTATCTATTGAAACCAGTGTACATCTCGGTCAGAAAGGCAACTGAGAAACCTGAATTACAAACAGGTAATATGTTCCTAGGAAACAAAACTGCGAAAGTTGAATTACAGGTACTCAATATGTTACTTAGAAGCGAAACAGCAAAATATGAATTAGAAGTGAACAATCAAACAAGAACGTATAAAAAACAGCAAACGAAAAAAAAGATGTGATGATTAAACGTTTAAGCTAACGTTATTTATAAATATCTATTCTAAATACTTTTCGGTTAAATTTTACGTAATGTGATCGAGAAATGTTTATTTGTTTAATGTGTAGCATTTTATTGAAATTATCTTGTATTTCCCAAAATTTAAAACTACGCATAACGTTTGCCTTCCAGGAAGTTCTTCCACATACGCTGCAATTTTAAGCGCTCATTAGTTTTCCTTTTATAGTCCACACATGTGATACATTTTTTAGCCACATTTCATTCTTTCCTTCCACAACATTCCAGTAATAAAGTATTCATCGACGCTCATTGTTGCTTTCTAACAGAATTATGTGGCTTTTCACTTCAGATTAAGAAATTTCTTTGTCGTTGAAATCCTCGAAGGTAGAATTGCTGGAGATACGCTCTTACTTAAAGCAACACTGTCGCAATTGAAATGCAAATTTCTCGGAAAATGTATTGCTTCTTCCTTAGTTCGTAAAGCCTTGTAGTTTCACTTGATTCATCTGTTTTCTGATTCCTATTTTCTTAGATCACCAGAGAAGGTCAAGAAAGCGTGCGCGATTGTGGTATATGTTTGAGAAAAGTGCATTTCAATGATTAAGTTTGCTTTAAAATATCATCCATTTCTTTAATGTTTAATCTCATCGATTTTGGAAACCATTTCGAAATTCGCGAGGGAATGTGACTCGCAGAAACAGCAGTCGATGCTCTTGGCAAACCTTTCTGAAATGTCAACGCGGGTTCGAAAGCATGTAGAGTTTAAGAAAAATAGAATGAAAAATATATCTGTTATGACTTCCTCACGAGAAACATTTACAAAGATTAGGATTTGAATAATTCAGGTTAAGAAATAAGCATTGCTTCAAGTGAACTTTTCACTTTCAAAATGAGAAAGATGAATATGAAGCATTTAAACAGGAAAATTTTGCATGAAAGTTTTATTACACGAACGATGTACCCAGGTAGCACAGTAATGTCGAATCGACGTTGATTTTTGGTTACCAGGTCAATACTACGCCGAGGCATTGTTTTCGACTTAAAATGGATGAGACGGAACTTCAAGAAAAATCGTTACATTGAATTTTAGTATACATGTAGACGGTTTTACGCAGTTTATCCCTTTAATTCCATTAGATCGAATGATCGATGTTTTTTATGCGATCTGTAAGCATCGCGCGTATGCGCCTTTCCTAACATTACGCCAAACAAACTTTCTGAATGTGGTGGTGTTGGTCGGTTGATAATTTCTGTTGTAAGACGAGGTTCTTATTTACTTGTCTGCTTTTTCGCCGGTAAGTTAAAAGTTGTTTTCTTTGCTTAAATATGTTTATAAGAAGTTAAGTCTCGTTTCTTTAAGTAGAATTACCTCTTAAGATACATAATTTCTACGTACGCATATACCAATTAGGGATAGGCCTAGCGCGATGCTGACAGATCACCAAACATTCTATGATATTTTTGAGAAATATGTGTCTTTTTGAATGCGTCTGAAAAGACTTAGATCATACAAAGGTCTTCGATCATTCCACGTTTACAAGTGAGTCACCGAAAAATTCTCATTGGCCGCCGCCGGGAATCGAACCCAGGGTCTTCCAGTTACTTGCCGGATATGCTTCCACTGCACCACAGCGGCCTCGAATTCCTCCATACTCACACACGCTTAACTGCCAAGCCAATTTGGCAGGTTGCTCCTTGGAGCCCCGCACTTTGCTAGAGATTCACCAGAGATTGTAAGCAGCAACTGAAGAAATAATTAGAAGGCGAATGAATAATTAATACAGACATTTGACGTGGACCAGGAACATCAAATAAAGGTCTTCGCTCGTTCCACGTTTATAAGTGAGTCACGGAAAAATTCTCATTGGCCGCCATCGGGAATCGAACATAGGGTCTTCCAGTTACGCGCTGGATATGCTTCCACTACACTTTCGACTTTCCCGGTGGCAGCCATTTTGCGGGGCTCCAAGAAGCAACCTGCCAAATTGGCTTGGCAGCTAGCAGGTGTGAGTCTGGAGGAATTCGAGGCCGCTGTGGTGTAATGGAAGCACATCCGGCGCGTAACTGGACGACCCTGGGTTCGGTTCCCGGTGGCGGCCAATGAGAATTTTTCCGTGACTCACTCATAAACGTGGAACGAGCGAAGACCTTAGTTTGATGTTCCTGGTCCACGTTAAATCTCTGTATTAATTATTCATTCGCCTTCTAATTATTTCTTCAGTTGCTACTTACCATCTCTGGTGAATCCCTAGCAATGTGCGGGGCTCCAAGAAGCAACCTGCCAAATTGGCTTGGCAGTTAGCGTGTGTGAGTCTGGAGGAATTCGAGGCAGCTGTGGTGTAGTGGAAGCATATCCGGCGCGTAACTGGAAGACCTGGGTTCGATTCCCGGTGGCGGCCAATGAGAATTTTTCCGTGACTCACTTATAAACGTAGAACGAGCGAAGACCTTTGTTTGATGTTCCTGGTCCACGTCAAATGTCTGTATTAAAGACTTAGATGTTGAAACAATAAAAAAATTATATGATCTTTTAAACGTAGACAGCGTTGTAGAATTTCATGTTTTAGCACCTAAATTGTAGAGTAAACGTAGATTCGACATTACAACATGTAACGTATATTCTATTTTAACTTTCCTTTTAAGTTTCTTTTTCTATGTAAATTTGAGTTCGTTCTCTTAGACATTTTGAAACCTTAACGTTATGTCTTTTCCCTCAAACGAGAATGATGTTGGCAAAACACTGAGGTCAGGACAAATGTGACGTATGTGTGGCCGTATAAGAACGATAGATAAAAAGCCAATGCAGCGGTTGTTTAAGGGCATATGATGTTATTGATGATAGACGTGCTGTTATACTGCGATTGGATGTAAATCACTGATACTGTATCGAGTACGCCAATAAACTGAATGTGAGTGTGGAGTACAAACCATGCAAGCAAACGTATTTGTAAGTACTACAATTGACCTCTTTCTTGTAATGCGTATGGATACCTTCTAATATTACATTGACTTTAGCATACATAACGTGATTACTGACGTAAGGACTAAGTTACAGCGGAAAGACAATTACATTATAAACAATACTAGAATCGATAATTATAAACAGTACTAGAATCGATAATTATAAACAGTACTAGAATCGATAAACAGTAACATCAACACAGAATCGACGTCCACACTACGTAGCAACGATGTATACGTTTCTCTCGAAAGGTCGAATCTTCGTCGACTGTTGACTTGATATTCACTTAATAAGTTTAAAATTCGACGTCGAAAAGTCGTAACAAAAGTGGACATCAATATCTATATCCGACGTTTCATATCGACCAAAAATCGATCAAACATTCGACGCCAAATCGAAGTAACGTGCTGCCGGGGTAGCTGAAGAGTGCATTCATGAGTTGTTATCTTAAAAAGTAGTTAAATGCGCCTGGCTAAGATGAATGGCTTCTAATTAAGAGCAACCCGAAGATTTCTCGGCTAAAATATTTTATTTGATGCCATGAAAGAAGAATTTTTACACTGAAGTGTCAATGAATTAAAGACACCTGCGTAGTAAAGCGTTCGGCCACTTTTGTCCTAATAACGGCAGTAACACGACGAGGCATGGACTCCTCGAGTTTAGGTAAATGTTCTGCAGGTATACCTAACCATGCTTCTTCTAAGCTGACCCTAATTTGCTGAGGTTCGTAGCGGATGGGAAAAGTGCACGAAAAGCCTGTTAAACGGTATCCCAAAGGTGTTCGATGTGATTTAAATCTAGTATTCTAGATCGCCACTGAAGCGTTTAAAAGTTACTGCAATGCTTTCGTAACCATGCCAGATGAGACCTGTGGGTTGGGCAGTTATCTTATTGGAATACATCATTGCCGGATGCATGCTGAACATGAATGGTTGTGAATGGTCAGCTAGCATGTTCCTCATACGCTCTTTGCCAAACAGCAAAAAAGATAAAAGTAGGCTCAGTTCTGATTAAGTCGTCAGTTTAGAATGCAGAATTACTACTTGCTGATCGGAGAGCTGAAATGATCTAGTCGAGTATGGTTTCAAAGCGTTTATTTAATTTTTTATAGCCAACACATGTCTATGATATGATAAGTAGCTTACATAATTTTAACAAAAAATGCTGGATACATAGCGAACGCAAACGAAGATCGATACGCGAATTATCCAACGTGGTGCTCTGTCTTCTTGGGCTTCTTCCATTCCTCATCACTTACTCTTGCCTCTCGTTTTGATTTTCTTCACTTTTGCCAGCGTTCATCTGCGAATTACGCGGGATTGACAAAAATGTTAACCCGTTCACACGAAAACAATTTTTAAAAAAATTTAGTTTAAATCACTGCGATATGTTCTTTATATAATTAAATAGATCTCGTCGAGAGCTTTAAAACGATACCACGCACAGTCGTTTTGCACTCAGATAAACAGCGACAATGTCAAAAGTGTCCACCAGTTCACAAGAAAACAATTTTTTAAACGTTCAGTTCAAACCACTGCGAAATGTTCTTCGTATATTTCAATAGATCTCGCCGAGAGCTTCAAAACGGTACCACGCACAGCTGTGTTGCGGTCACGGTTGTCGAGATAGAATGAGTCAAACGCGGTGGCACCTCCCAGAAATATTGCATCATCTCTCTCACGCACAGGGAGCGAGGGGAGCGTCGCACGCACTATCTATTGCGCAGTACGCGAATTGGACTCCATGCTGTTAACGAATATGCTAACACGATTAGTGTGCGGGGAGTATTTTTAACGCTATAAGGACTTCAATTGGGACCTATTTTTGTCACAGGCGGTCGGCCGTTGGTCGCCCCGTACTATCCGCGGAGTTAGACGTAGTCCTACGTCAAAAACAATAATAACAAAAAAAAAAAAAAAAAAAAAAAAAAGGAATCAGCCAATGAGGTGAAAATTGTTGTGTGCAATGTACATCTATACATCTATAGGAAAGAAAATTAATTTAATTCCAAAACAGTTTGAAGCATATATTCGGATGAAACGGCTACACGAGTGGAACAAGTCAGTACGTTGTACCGCCACCTCTGGCTCGGATACAAGCGGTTACCCGGCGTGTCATAGACGCATACAGTTCACGGATACTGTCCTAAGATGTAACATGATAGATAGTGTCCCAACTGCGGACCAGTTCGCCGACATTCCAAGATGGGCTTGGGTAACGTCCCATCATGCCCCAAACATGTTCGATAAGTGAAAGATCGGCGATTGGGCTGGCCATAGAAAGGGTGTCCACATTACGGAGGCAGGACTGGGAGATCCATGCTATGTGTGGCAGGATATTATCCTATTAAAAAATTGCTCTGTGATGCTGTGCCAGGAATAGCAACACAACAGGTCATGGAATGTCGTCGACGTTCCGTTGAGCCATGAGGGTTATACGAAGGACTACCAAGGGTGTTCGGCTATCTTAAGAAATGGCATCCCAGACAGTCACTCCCGATGTGCGAGCTCTGGGTCATTCCACGGTAAAGGCAGGGTCCTTACGCTGGACGGCTCGTCTCCAGACACTATGCGTCTTGGACACTATCCAAGTGCAGACCATGACTCATCACTGAAGACAGTGCGACGCAGGACACTATCCCAACTTGATAGTGCTCGGCACCACTGCAGCCGGTGGCGGCGATGCTCGCTGGTACATTTTTTACAGTCGTCCGACGTCCAACTTGCATGATTTTTGCACTAGGATCATGGGTAAAGATCATGCAAGTTGGACGTATTTAGTGCAAACACACATGAATTATTTGGCGGTATCCATGAAGTCGCGGCTCTTCAGACCAGCACACATTTTTCCAGTCGTCCGAAGTATAACTTGAATGATCTTCACACCAAACGAATCTTTGGCGCCCATGATCCGTGTTTAGGAGAGGATGTCATCTGGATAGTCTGCTGTTATAGCCTATTGGACATGACAGATACTATTCCGGGTTCACATCTGTTGTATTATTGTACAGTGCTGCGTCTGTTGGTTTGTACGAATCGTCGGACCGGTACTGACCTCTCACTTACGCTGTTTTGTGCAGTTTCGCATCCGTGTCGTTGTTTGACAATTGTTTTCCTAGTCCTGATACACTTTTTTGCTAGTCCTGATACACTAGTCCTGATACACTTTTTTGCTAGTCCTGATACACTAGTCCTGATACATGAAAATAGTACTGTACTTGAATATCACATTTTTGCTAGTCCAATTTTTTTGCTAGTCCTGACGCACTTTTTGCTAGTCCAATTTTTTGCTAGTCCTGATACACTTTTTTGCTAGTCCAATTTTTTTGCTAGTCCTGATACACGGCTTCCGAACAGCCCACCAACTCAGTCGTTTGGGAATGCGAGACACCCGCTCTCCGAGTTCCCACAATCTGTCATTTCTCAAAATCCGACAAATTCTTCCATTTACACATCACGCTCCGAATTTTACTACCTACTGCTCCATGCACACCTTATACACTGCCTGACAAAAAAATGCCGCACCGCGAAGACGTGAACGCAGCGCTATGCAAACTGCAGGGTCAGTGCACACGTATAATTTATGCAAATGATTGCATTTGCAGGCAAATCGCAAGAACGGCGCGCGGAGTATAAGCGCACAAACAGTCCGTGAGGCCATCAGTTGAGACATCGTCCTGGTCGCGAGAAGTGAATGGTTCAACTGTAACCGTGTCTGGAGAACGAACAATGGGTGCCGATGCCGTTAAGACGCCGTCGTACGCGATTTCATCAAACGGATGAGTTCACGAGAGGTGTCATCCGAGGCCTTCGTACCGCCGGAAGGTCCTTGCGTCGCATTGCGGAAGAAAAGCAACGTGCTGCTATAGCCGTCGGTCGCATTTCGAGACAGTGGTCCCAGGAAAGATCTGTGCAAGGTCGTAAGGGGACCGGAGCATGGAGACGGACATCCGAGCGCGTCGATCGTCGCATCTGACGTCATGCTGTAGCGGAACAACGCCACAACGGGTGATATTTTGCGTAGTGTACGGGGAAGTTTGGATGCTCCGATATCGACGCGGACAGTGTCGTGCCGATTGGCTGCGTATGGTTTGCTGTCGAGCAGTCCGTTGCGAAGGCTACCCTTAACAGCGAGCCATCGTCGTCACCTCTTGGCCTGGTGGCGCTCCAGAGCTGCGTGGGGTGCTGAATGGAACAGTGTGGTGTTCAGCAACGAATCGCGCTTCTGTCTCACCACGAATGATCGCCGTGTGAGAATCTGGAGGCGACGTGGCCAACGGACGGATTCCTCAGCCATTGTGGAGCGCCGCACGGCCCGGCAACGTGGAATCATGGTGAATGGTGTGGGATGCTATTAACGCCAACAGCCGCTAACCGCTGGTACGCATTACTGGCACACTAACGGCACGCAGCTGTGTTGACGAGGTGCTGCGGTCCGTGGCACTACCGTATCTGAATGGCATCTCAAACGCCGTTTTTCAACAGGGGCCGGCCGGGTACTGCTTAGATCAGCCTGAATGCCTTACACGATGTGCGGATGCCTCCGTGGCCCGCACGATCCTCCGACCTCTCGCCCATCGAGCATCTGTGAGACACGATTGGACGTTGCTTGAGTACCCTCCCACCCCCGCAAAATGAAGGGAAGCTGGGGACTCGGATCAACACCACATGGTCCACGATATCCCAGGACTCTATTCGGACTCTCACTACCTCGATGCCACGTCGAATTCAACGCTGTATAGCCCAAAATGGAGGCCACACACCTTATTGATCATCCTCTATATTCGGCACTGGAGTCTAGTCTGTATGAGACAATTAAATAATTTGTTCAGGACCTACTTGGCTATCTGTGTGTGCAGTTTGGTCTGTTTTCAGGTATTCCTTCATCATGTGGCATTTTCTCTGTCAGGCAGTGGATATGCTACGTCGGTTGACTAATCGCGTCCTCTCGGAAATCACGTGGTCAACGGGGAGCATCTACATCTGATAGGATTGGTCATAATTCAGTGATCACTCGGAGTATGTTTCACTCATTTCAGTCCTAGAAGTTAATCACGCCTAAAGTGTATCTTCTGAACATAGTTTTGTCATTATTCATCTTCAATGAGATATTCAACGATCGAATATCTCATTGTATACTTATTCCCAACAGCGTCGTTCAAATGTGTCCCAGAGAAAAATTTTCTGGAGAATGATCACCACATTCGACTAATTACTGTCACTATTCATAACATCCTTTCGTGATTCTTGCTATCATTGGATTGTTTTGAAGAACAGCCATTGACCATTTGAGATCGCATGTTCATCGCTCACGCTGGTTTGTTTCTTTCTTGAAAGCTCATCTCAACCATGAGCTTCACAGACTCCCTGTATTTTGCAATGAACACCGAATGAAGCTGGATGAGCTTCATGTTACCTACAGCATCAAATTTTTTCAAGTTTTCTGTACGTTTTCGCTATACCCTTCTCCCGGATGCCGAATAGCTCTCTTCGTATTTATAGCACGTATTTTGTAAAAATATCTCGTGCTTGCGTTATCACTTTGTCCGTCTGTCTCTGTGTGAATACGGTATCTCTGAAACTACATATTAGTCCGATTTGAAAAATTATTTTTGCATTCAGAAGCTTTAAATGTGAGAATGATGATCCATGCATCCCATTTTTTCCAATGAGCAACTTCGCCGTTAGAGGGCGTAAATGCAGATGATATGGAATTCAAAACGCATTTTATTCCATATATTTGCTTCAAATATCCGATTGAATAAATTATTTTTCCTTTCGATGCCACTTGTATCGAAGGCTATTTCATGCACAGAATCAAAATTACAATGATTCT
The DNA here is from genome assembly GCA_039090855.1 of Macrothele yani. Lineage (NCBI taxonomy): Eukaryota > Metazoa > Arthropoda > Arachnida > Araneae > Macrothelidae > Macrothele > Macrothele yani. The sequence continues at coordinate 171,023,044 of CM077004.1, forward strand.
CACAATAAATGTTTTCCTGATGCTTGGAAATACCTTATACTTGACTTACTGTGATTTAAATATTGTAATAATTAATACTGACCTCTGACCACTTGTTCTTTCTATGTCTCTCTGCGCACCCGTCTGACCTGACACATCATGTTGTACATATATGCTGACCGTTGCTGCTTAGAACTGGTAGTCACACCTGAGGAAGTGACCGATGGCGGTCACGAAAGTACTAGTGCGTTTTTAACTGTATGTATTTATGTCCTCCTATAGTGCGAGGTTCATAATTTTAATTTTTAATATTAAAGGTGTTTAGACAGCATGATTTTGGGTTTTAACTCGCAGTGCTTTTGGCTCGGCATCATCAAGAGGAATGTAAAAAAAATTATTATTATAGTAATATTTATTATAATATGTAATAAAATGTTTATTATACATCGACTATAGTTTCGCAGTGCGTTTGGTTCGGCATCATCAAGACAAATGTAAAAAAAATTATTATAATAATATTTATTATAATATGTAATAAAATGTTTATTACATATTATACATCGACTATAGTTTCGCAGAGCGTTTGGCTCGGCATCACCAGGACGAATCATGGCCGAGTCGAACGATCTGCGAAATTATAGTCAATGTATAATAGACATTCTTACTGTGAGAAACGTTGCTATTTTTATTCTATCTTAACACCTCAAGTTCGGTAATTATAAATTATATATTTTAGGTACAGCCTCTTTTTCAAGTAATGCTTAGATTTTCTGCTAGAGGGCAGAAATCTAAATCGCATTGTCATGATATCTCTACTTCTGAAAGTCAAATTCGAAAACTTCTCCCAGTACCGGATACAGCTCCTGATGCGAAATGCTTTTCACGTAATTTTTAATTTTTCTTAAAGAATGGTTTGGTCGCCATGGGATGTAAGAGCTTATTTCTCTTTCTGATGTATTTGCAGCAAAATCTGAGCTTCTGAAATTTCGATAGAAAACATTCTTTCCTGGCTGGACCGATACCACTCACCTCGAAAATTCTCCGCCAGGGGGCGTAGATGTACATCTTGTTGTTGTTTTTTCAATATCTCTGCTTCTAATGGTCCGATTTGAAAAATTTCGTCTTTGTTGGGCAGAGTTTCCGGTGCGACATGTTTCCAATATAATTTCAAAATTTTCAAATATTTCATTGACTTTCCGCTATGGGGAGTAAAGGTAAATTGCGCTTTCCCCAGTATCTCTGCTTCTAAAACTCCGATTTGAAAACTTCTTCCAGCACCAGATACAGCTCCTGGTGGGAATTTTTTTTATTGTAATTTCTAATTTTTTATAAAATATATTTTGTCCACCAGAGGATGTAAGCTTTAAAGCTTTAAATTTCTGCTTCGTAGGTATTTGCAGCAAAATCTCAGCTTCTAAAAGCCCGATTGAAAATTGAAAAAATTCTTTCGTGGACCGATACTGCACCTGTCGATAAACAATTTGACAATATTTTCATCTTAAAATAATGTATGATTTCTCCACCAGAGGACGTAGATGTCTATCTTATTTCTGTCAATATCTCTGCTGCTAAAAGTCGGATTTAACAAATTCCTTCTTGGCTGAATAGCGTATCCGGTGTAAAATGTTTATCATATAAGTTCAAAAATTTCAAGTAATACATAGACTTTCCGCAAGCGGGCGTTAAGGTAATTCCTTTTTCCTACTTCTAAAAAACTCCGATTCGAAAAATTATTTCTGCACCGGAATCAGCTCCGGTTAAGAAATTCTTGGCATATAATTTCTAATATTTGATAAAGAATGGTTTTGCCACCAGAGGGCGTAAGGGTTAATTTCTGCGTCTGATGTATTTGCAGTACAATCTAAGCTCCTGGAAACTCGATTGAAAAAATTATTTCATGGACCGATACCACTCACATCGAAAAACCTCTTATAAATACTTCCTTTTTAAAATAATGGATGTTTTTCCGGGGGGGGGACGTAGATGCATATCTTACATTTGTCGATATCTCTGCTTCTAAGAGCCCGAGTTGAAAAATTATTTCTTTGTTGGAAAGCGTTCCTGCAACTAAATGTTTTCCATATAATTTAAAATTTTTCTTAACGCACAAGTCTGCCACCAGAGGGCGCAAGTTCACGTTTTCGTTTTCAGCAATATCTGCTGAATTAAAAAACCCGATTGGAAAAAAAAAATTCTGTCAGATAGTACTGTTTTCCATACCGGTTCCATTGATTTTTAATAGCTTTGGTAAATTTAATTCGCATCAGAACGGATTCAAAAGACGTGCTTATTACAACCGAAAATTCGGTGTCATGTTTGTTGTTTTCCCTGGAAACAAATCATCGCAAGAAACAAAAAGTTTTGATAGAGATTGCCCCTACCAATAACACGGGAAATAAGTAATATTACACCATATTGATAAACGCAAATCATTCTCGCCATTAGTGTTTAAATAATCTTGTGCACTCCCTCAGAAATAAATGTTGGAAATATTTAACCAAACCCCGAAAACTTGCAGGACAGTGCTTGCTGAGCAAATAAATAATCGCATGGAAAAGTTAAAATCTTTTCTCAACATATCTTTGTTGACACTTTTCAAAATGTTGTACATCTCAGCTTTTTTCTAGTGTTGATTCCATTAACTTTCTATAACTGCAATTTTTGTTGTTTAGGGAAACACTGAAGTAAACTTGTCACGTTTTTCTAACGGGAAACAGATGCGAAAGCCGAAGAGCAAAGAGCGGGAATCTCCTATTGAGCGCTGTCAGCAGTTTTGAATTCCCTTGGGTGATTAGTTGTTCATCAAAGTCGCTTCGAATCTTCGCAACTTTCTTTGATGTTATTGGGAAACACTAAAGGAAAGCACTGATGCTTCTGAAAAAATCGCAAATTCTAGGCTGTCGAAAGAAATAAGACATGTAATCGTTGATTTTTACAATCCAACCTTCGTTGATGAAATTATTACCTGAACAATTAAACACAAAACTTCATTGAAAAGCTCAACTTTGATTCATACCTCAGATAAACTAGACTACATTTGGACATGACTTCTGAGTGTTTTTCATGATGCATTAATTACTTGAAAAATTTAATTAAGAAAACTTCACATTGAAGAGCTGCACATCTAATTCATGGCAAAACATAAATAGGAATGCGATTAGAAGAGATTTCAAAGTGTGTTTGTTTTTAATAATGCGACACCTCGTTCAGTCATTCAAAGTCCAATTTTAAATTCCTACCTTTAGTTCAAGTAACAGACATAGCAACGAAATACCGCATTGTTTCAACTTTGCGACGAAATCCGGAAATCGCGATTGAAGCTCATTATGTAATATTGATATCATTTCAGCTGAAGTGTAGATACATTATTTTAATGTTCCTGTTGTTAGAAGTATAAGGATAATATCTCTTAAACATTATAAATCGTCTGGAGCTTATGAATCTATATAGTTAGTTGGAGCTTATGGTCATAATTTGATGAGAAGTATAGAAGATTAGCTAATTCCCAATAATCGGAGGAATTTAAAACTTCTAATAGGTTATATCGCTTCATCTTAACCGAAGACATGGAATTGACTGGACCAAGGGTTTCCCAGCATCACATTTTCCAAGGCATAACCGAAGACACGGAATTGAGGCTCGTCTCATTTAGCGCATGAAACATTTTCAAATGAGGTGCTCAATCTAATGCTATGATTAAAAGAAACAATTATACGCACAGGGATACACAGAAGAATCAAAACATTATGACCACCTGCCATATATGAAGATGGCCCCCCACTTGAGAGACTCAGTGCCGTAAGACAACACATTAGCCATTCCTCTTGTGTAACTCAATGCAGCCCAGTCCCACACGGATAAACGGTCACATGCCGGCGCTTAATCCCCCTGTGCCATCGGGAAGTATTTTCAGTTTTTGTCTAAGTTTTATTGAGCATAATAATTGAACTATTGAAAACGGTGTAATACATATATCCTGCTGATGAAACGGCGCTCAAACCGATTCTTCTGAATTCTTGGATCTCTCAACCTTATGAGTAGACTAGGTGTCTGGTGAGATTCCTTCAATGGCAACTTGACCATTAACTATCAGTCCTATGTGATTCATCGAAAGGGAGCAATTGGTCCAAAGGTGCGATTCTTCCAATGGGACGGTTGGTCCAAAGAACAATTCATCCCAAGCTCATTCGTGCAAAAGTTATAATGTTCTTTCTCTTTAACCTGTTTTTACATCTCTTCCATTCGAAGAAAAGAAACATACTGGTGCTGCCTTTATGTTCATATGAATACACTGTATCGGTACCAATCAATAGATTTTGATAGTTCTTCTGACTTCTCTCTGTCTACCCACTTTCTATTCTGAACCTCTAGGTCCCACTTAGTGTCCATACGTTTCTTGTACTCTGCTCAATAGGCATATCTGGTGGAGTCTAAATCTTCTTTGTGGGTGTAAATCTTACAACACCGATTGCTGAGTCAGTGCTGGTGGGGATCCTGGTGGAATTTGAAGCTATCCACAGTAAACACTCACCAACGAAGGACACTATTAACTTTACGAAAGTGTGACATCACGGTCCACTTCTAAACGCATGCAAGGTAGGAAAGTCGGTTAAAATCAGTGCTAAAGATCGTCTAAACTAATAAGCTAGTTCTTGAAAGTTTTATTCATTCTAAGCCTTTAATCGACTGAATCGTATTAAATCGGGATAAGCAGTCAAACCAAGACCGTCTAGAAAATACAAGTTAGTAAAATCATGCAATGCATTGATTAGGACACGCTTTCCAACATACCAGAAATCATTACTCAAATTATGAGGATAATGGCTGTGGAGTAAATCTCGCTCTTGTGCCCTGACATTTGACTCCATTTCGATTATATTAAACAGAATTGGTTCAGTATACCTCCGGAACAACACACTCAAGTTTCGTCGCAATAGAAGTATTTTTAATCAAGTTATGAGGATAATGGCTGTGGAATAAATCTCACTCCTGTGCCCTGACCTATGATCTCATTTCAATTATATTAAACAGAATTGGTTCAGTATACCTTTGGAATAACATACTAAAGTTTTGTCGCAACAGAAGTATTTTTAATCAAGTTATGAGGATAATAGCTGTGGAATGAATCTCGCTCTTGTGCCCTGACCTTTGACCCCATTTCGATTATATTAAGCTGATTGGTTCGGTATACCTCTGGAACAACATACTAAAGTTTCGTCGTAATAGAAGTATTTTTAATCAAGTTATGAGGATAATGGCTGTGGAATAAATCTCGCTGATGTGCCCTGACCTTTGACCTCATTTCGATTATATTAAACAGAATTGATTCAGTATACCTCTGGAATAACATACTAAAGTTTTGTCGCAATAGAAGCGTTTTTAGTCAAGTTATGAGGATAATGGCTGTGGAATAAATCTTGCTCCTGTACTCTGATTTTTGACCCCATTTCGATGATATTAAACAGAATTGGTTTAGTATACCTCCGAAAACAACATAATAGTTTTGTTGCAATCGAAGCATTTTTACGTAAGTTATGACGCATAAAGGCGATGGAATGGATCCCTTCCTATGTCCTGACCTTTCACCCAATTTCGTCCATTTTCAATAGGGTTACTTCTCAGGTTGTCCCCTACCATATATTGAAATTCAATCGAAATCGAACTATTTTTACGCGCGTTATCGTGCGGACGGACGAACAGACAGACGGACAAAGTGGAGTATATACGCTTCTTCAACCTACGGCTGGAAAGCGTGAAAAACGCTATTAACTTTACGAAAGCGTGACATCATTCTACAAACTCGCACGCATTCTTTTGCGTTTCACTGTGGAACTATTTATACCGTGTGAAAACAAAAGTTTGTCCGTGACGCAGATCGAAAGAGCGTCCCGTCTCTCCGGAGTAAGTTGCTCTCCCAACTAAGCTACACGGACGGAATGTATTTGTGCAGATTTGTCTTCTTGGCATGTGCTTTACCTCTGTAGTACGTTACATCATCTCCCTCTTAATTATTTTTTCTTCCTTTTTGAAGCGAACAACGAATTATTTTCATTAATTCTAGACGATGTGTAAGAACAAACAACACGCATTTTTCGAAGAACCCAACGGCCAGAACATCCATTTTTACGTTCGAGTGCCAATGTCAAAACACAAATTTGTCCGTGACAGGGATAGATTATGCCCCAGGAGTAAGTTGCTCTCCCAACTAAGCTACACGGACGGAATGTATCGCTGCAGATTTGTCGTCTTGACACGTGCTTTACCTCTGTAGTACGTCACAACCGCATAGTGGCAGACGAAGAGTCACGATGTCAAACGTAAAAACAAATCGTCCGACAACTGACGCGAAGGAATACACGTATCACTTCGGAAGTCCAGCCTCCTCGAACTTGAAGAAATCAAGATACTGCTACACCCAGTGCATAGCCTCCTTTTCTGATTGTCACCTGCTTCAGGCAATGACACTATACCTCCGTGGCAAGCTCTTCGCTGTTTTGGACTAAAACCTGGACGTCAAGAGTCAGTACAGTGTCAGGATTGCACATCTTACAAAAACCTGACAACAAACTGTTAAACACGATGGTTTATACATTGAAATATGTGCACGCGTACTGATTGCGACAATGTTCTTAGTAAGCGCATCTCTATATCAGAAACGCAATTTTTTCACGTACACCATGTTATTTTACAGAGGGTGCGTCGAACGTTTTGCAGTATTTGGATCATTTTATGTCTTCATACGTACCTTTACGACGAAAGATGACTAGCATTCAAAGTATAGGCCATCGTGTTGCACCGTCTTTAGCCATCTGTCTGACAGTTCTTCGATTCCACGGCAGTACCAGTTCCCGTTCTACGAGGCTAAGAACTCCCTCACCCTAGCTGTCGCCTCCTCCTGGTTTTTGAAGTGCCGCCCACGAAAGAAGTGGGCCATGGACCGGAACAAGTAATAATCCGACGGTGCAAGATCCGGACTATATGCTGGGTGTGGCATCAGTTCGATGCCCTCAAGTTCTTGTAGTTTTCCCTGGATCGTTCGCGCGGTATAAGGACAACGTGCACGTGTGCCTCTGGCATGTGTACCTCTGACTCCAGCCCACATTCAGGAACGGCTGCAGTGGTTTCGCCGACGTCTGCACTGGAGAACGCAATGGCGATCTGTCGTGTTCAGTGATGAAAGCAGATTCTGCTTGGGAGACTCCGATGGCCGTATGCGTGTTCGCAGACCCACAGGGAAGCGTCTCCATCCTTCTTGAATCCGCCAGCGACACACAGGGCCTACACCTGGTCTCCTGTTGTGGGGAGCGATCAGCTATCACTCCCGTACACAACTAGTGTTTGTACCGGGTACGTTAAACAGCACCTCCTACATCAACAACATCATTCAGCCCGTTGTTGTGCCATTTGTAAGGTCGGTCCATCGTGGTGTTTTTGAGCAAAATAACGCACGCCCACACACGGGGCGTGCAACGCAACATGCACTTCAGGGTGTGAGACAACTTACTTGGCCTGTACGTTTACTGGATTTTTCCCGCATTGAGCACGTGTGGGATTTTATGGGGCAACGACTTATCCGGTCTCCACGGCCAGCCACGACCATCCCAGGGCTAGAGAATAAGGAAGGGCTGGCTCATCCTTTTGTCCTGCGGTCTGAGTTTCGTGCTCAGACCGAGGGGGAATTGGAAGGCGCTGTGACGTCACTGCGAGGACACTCGGTGACCCCTGTGCCAACTCAGGGCCGGAGTATGGTGACATTTCAGTCTTTCTGTGCAGTTTCTTTCTGTTGCTCTCCATTTACTGGTAGTGGTTTATGTAGTTGTTTATCAACGTCTGTTTTTTACTGATGTAAATTTTACTTAAACAAAAATTCAGCGTCTATTTTAATTTATTTATTCAAAGTAATACGTAACATGCCTTCATCCTGTGCTGTCGCTAACTGTACAAATACTAAGAAAACAAAAGAACGTGGCGTGATTACCATGTTTTCCCTTCAAATGTTAATGTGATAAAATAATGGATTGTTAAGTGTAAGCGTGCTGACAAGTTTAAAGTTGGAAGTGCAAGAATATGTAGTGATCATTTCCAAAATTCAGAGTACAAGTACATCATCATCATCATCATTGTCAACGATTACCAATCCACTGCTGGACGATGGTCTCTCCAAGCCTCTTCCACAACGGTCTGTCTTGTGCCAGCCTCCTCCATGTTACTCCCGCATACTTTCGAATTTCATCCACCCATCTTCCATGTGGTCTTCTTCTGGGTCTTTTCCTGTCCCTTGGAATCCAATCTAAAATTTCGGCTGTCCATCGATGGTCTGTTCTTCTGGCAGTATGTCCAGCCCATTGCCATTTCTACAAGTCGAGAACATAGAAGAATTAAGAGAGATATCCGTATAAGGGCATTGAATCGAACTCCGGAGCCAAGTCCTGAAAAGTTACACATCGATGAAGCTGCTTGCAATTCTGACAATGGATATTCAGAAGAAAAGTGTGCGTCAGTTCAGTGCATGTCTTGCTCAGAGGTTAGAAGTCAGAACAAAATTCTCACCGAAAAGCTTGACGTACTGGAACGAGAAATACGTAGCTTGAAAAGCGAACACAAAAATACTGTTCCAGTTTTGCGTCAAAAAAATATCAGCATACGAAATAAGAGAGCAGAAATTGTGCTAATACGAAAAGCACTGTCAAAAACTAATATGAAAAATAAAATACTTGAACAGATGGAAATGAACCTCAGGAAAATTTTTACACCAACACAGATAAAGTTCTTCGCAATACAAAAAAAAAATATTAACAAATGGACAGAAGAAGATATATCTAGAGAAATAGTAACTAGAGCTATTTCAAAAAAAGCTTACGAATTTTGGAAGTGTAAAATTGGCATTCCTTTGTGAGTGCTACCACGTTAAAGCCATGGTGTTTTAAATTTAAGTGTCATCCCGGAATTCTGCAGAATATTTTCCTCTTTATGCGGAAAAATAGGGAAACCCTTTCCGAAAATGACAAAGTCTGCGTCTTAAGCTTTGATGAAGTACACGTCGATAGTAAAGTGTGTTACGATACAGGAATGGACCAGATTTTAGGTCCGTACTCAAAGGTGCTAGTTATTTTGGCTAGGGGAATATTGTCTTCCTGGAAACAACCTGTGTATTTTGACTTTCAACGAACAATGAGAAAAAAGGCTTGTGTTTGAAATAATTGTAAACCTTGAAAAAACAGGAATTACAATAAAAGCGATTGTTTCAGATTTAGGTGGTTGCATGACCTTGTGGAAGGAACTATTATTTTCTCCCGAAAAATCATTTTTTACTCATCCGCTGGACGACAGTTCTAAGATTTGGGATTTTGCAGACCCTTCTCACTATTTAAAAATTTTACGCAATCATTTTATAGGCCATGGACTTGTCTTGCAGAACGGATCTGTGCTACAAACTGGCATCATCAAAGTTTTCGAGAAGGATTCTGGGGAGAAAAAGTTGTGTCCTAAATTGCTGCCGTGCTATATAGCAATCAAAGGGAACAAGAGGCAAAAAGTAGGCCCAGCAAAAACTTTGTTTTCAGTCACCACTGCCAAGGATATTGAATATCAAACAAAGCATAAAAGAGCTGGTTTTCTTCAATTACTATTAGTAGATTCATTTTTTTGGCATTATGAATAGCAGTTACCCACACCCTGACAAAAGCAAACCCTTAAAAGCAGGTTTTGGTATTAACCCCCTTTTTATACAACAAAAGGAAATTCTGAACAGAATGAAGTCAGAAATACTGGATCTCAGAGTAATGGGGAGAAAACATATGCTACCTTTCCAAAAAGGCATTCTTGTCTCAAGATGTCCTGGAGAGTTTGTTCTGTCAAATAAGAGGCATAGGTGCTTTATATGACCAACCCTCACCTACGCAATTTATTAGTCGTTTAAAACACATATTGGGCAAATGAATTGCCTAATTTGTCCAAAAAAGTTAATACAGAGTTTCAAGAAGGTAAAACGCTCCAAACATATTTGACAGCAGAGTTACTAAAAGAAGCTTTCACAACATCTGATAATCAAGAAATTCTTGATGAAGTATTTGGAGAAATAAACGCAAATGACTTAGAATTAGAAGCTTTAGAAAAAAATTGTAATGAGCCATGGCCGCAAGATTGGGACGACGACATACTTAAAACAGTTCAAAATAAGCAATGTAATGCTGAGAAACAAGCTCTGAATTATGTCGCAGGTTATATTGCCTATCGCTTACGCAATAAAGATCCTTCCCTCGGAACAATTTCTAGAAATGCTGAAGATTTTCCACCTGCTTAATGGATTAAAACTTTATCACTCGGGAGAATAACGGTTCTTTTCCAAGTGGATGAGAACGAAATAATTTTCAAGTCAATTCACGGGACAGAGTTCCCGAGAGAAAGGAATAATTCGAAAATTAAAAACTATAATAGAGGAAAGATTTCCTGACACCTGAAAAGAAGCTGTGAAAATTTATTGGCGCAAACGAACATTTATCAGAATTCGGTATATTCGGTATAATCACAACAAAGATTTAGTGTCGGAAAGAAAATCAAATCAAAAGAAAACCAAATGGATAAATTCTGCCGTTAAAAAACGTGGCACGAAGATGTCAATATCTAAACCTGGTGAATATCTTCCTCCATTTTAACTATACATGTATGTTAATAAATTTTTATTAACATACCTGTATAGTTAAAATGGAGGAAGATATAAAAAACAACAACGTTACTTGCTACGATATATATATATATATTATAACGTTCTGAGTTGTGTGAAAAAAATATAATACGTGCAAAGGTGTTCAGCTTACTCCGACAGCTATGACTTCTGCCTTCGAAGGCAGAATCCCAAATCGTCAGTGTACTCGCAGTGACGTCACGTCCTCCCCAGCAAAGCGACTTGCTTTGGACTGCCTGGTGGGCCAGCCCTTCCTTATTCTCTAGCCCTGCGACCATCCCCGATTTACGGGTCCAGGTTGAGGATGCTTGGAACTCAATACCCCAAACTTTCATCCAACATCCGTATGAGAGACTCCATGCCAGAATTGCACAGTGTGACGCAGTTCATGGCGGTTTAACATCGTACTAACCATGTTACATGGAAATGTTATTTTTCAATTTACCAGCAAATACTGCTGTATTTTGCCATAATGTTTTGATCACGTTATCCTCTGTATTCCGTTTTTATGCTGTATAAATTTTGTTGGTATCAGACGTCTCCTTCTTGGTGTTCTTTTTTCACTTTTCGCCAGTGTAATTTTCACTACAACAGCATACGTTCTGTTCTTAGAATCTATATTTTCTCGCACAGCACACTGGGATGTTGACGTCACTGCAGGCCCGCGGTATCTTACATTACACACGCCACATACGACTTTTTTCCAGAAACTTTCTTTACACTGTGATAATTATAACAATCTCTAGTTAAATTTTAATGAGCAGAGCTGAGTGGCAAAGCAGAACCAGCCAACCAGCTAGACACGACACATCATAAATAAACTTCTTATCTCAGTTTTACATGTACGCCTCTCACTTCTCGATCTCAATTCAGGTTGCCGCAAAACATTCAGTCAAAAGAAAACGTGGGGCTATGTTTAGAAACGGTTTAAGGAGAAGGTTCCAAAATGTAATAGGTACAGAAACTAAAGAGAAAATTTGTATTGCAATTTAGAGTAATCTTCACACTTTAACTACACTATCTACCAACAAGTAATTGGACAACTGTGATAGCAAAGGAAAACGAAGTTTATTCACCTTCAATAGTTGGTGGAGCCTCCACTAGCTGCGATTACAACTGCTACCCTCCGGGGCATACTCTCAACCAGGCGTTGTACGACGGCTAGCGGTATTTTCTTCCACTCAGCTTGGAGAAGACAGGTCAGTTCCTTCATCGATTTCGGACGGTGGGGGCACCCCTTAAGTCGACGCTGCAACTCGTCCCAGAGGTGCTCGATAGGGTTAAGGTCCGGGGTCTGCGCAAGCCAATCCATTCGATTAACCCCATTGTAACCATACCAAGCCATGGTGACCTCGCAACATGACAGGTGGTATTGTCATCCTGAAAGTAATATGGGTCCACCCCGTAAAACTGCCACAACGTAGGAAGCGCATGGTCATCCAAAATGGTGCAGTAGGTCTCGGCGTTGAGTCTACCAGGAATTGCGACCAAGGGTCCCGTGCGATACCAGGAGAAACACCCCCATAGCGTAATTCCACCACCGCCGAACTTCACAGTTGGTACAATACGTTCTGGCAGGAGGCGTTCTCTAGGAAGACGCCAAACCCAGACCCTGCCATCTGAACGGTAGAGGGTGAACCTTGATTCGTCGCTCCAGAGAACCTGTTTTCACTGTTCAACGGTCCACTGTCGACGTTCTTTGCACCACGTCAGCCGAGCAGCGCTATTGGACTTGGTGATCAAAGGCTTGTAGGCGGCAGCACGTCCATGATAACCGAGCAGATGGGCTTCCTTGCGGATAGTATTCATCGAAAGAACACTCCCGGATGTTTGTTGAAACTCCTCGTGGATGTGGCCAATCGATTTGGTGCGGTTCTTCCGAATTTCTCTGGCCAGCACCGGTCGGTCTCTAACTCCCAGTTTTGTGGACCTGCCGGGTAGGGGCACATTCCGACAGTCACTTCTCATCTTCCACTTGCCAATCACGTAGGCCACTGTCGATTTTGGGTACTTCAACTCGCTGGATATGTCACGTATAGATCGGCTATTTCTGTGATGCCCGACGATTACACCTTTCTCGAAATCAGAGAGCTCCGAACTGCGTGGCATCTTGCATGCGACTGGTTGCGTTGTTGTTTCCCACATGATATTTAACGGCGGCGGCCGTGACGTGTATCAGGACCGCAGATATCGTCGATTGCAGGGGTGTCCAATTACTTGTTGGTAGATAGTGTAGAACAGTGATTACAGTTCGCTGCGTGCTTGATGATTATACGTAGGTCATTTCAAAAGTTTTTTACACTACGTAGAAGACGCTGCTCATAGGATGATGCAATCTCTCCAATCGTTGTGAGTCAGACTTCAGTATACAAAATTGTGTCTATGTTTGCTGAGTAATTTGTTCCTGTTCGGAAAATTCTGCCTAGAAATAGAGGAAGAAAGTGAGTAAGGTCCGATCTCGCGTAGTGACCAGCGATCCTGTATTAAAATTGAAGTTGCGAGGAAAAATCCCCTACCGAAATTCATAAAGCTTTGTGTGAAGTTTGTAGGATTAGTGTAGTGGATCGTAGCACCGTGTCACGGTGGGCTTCTCGTTTCCGCCAAGGCTGCGAAAGCATCGAAGACAACCGAAGAAGCAGCCGGCCATCAGATGCAACGGACGACACTTGTGTGGTTATCGTCAACAGCATTTTGGAAGAAGATCGATGGAAAACATGAGAAGAGATTGCATGTGAAGCAAACATTTCTACCGCTTCGGTTTTTAGAATCCTAATTGGAAAATTATAGAAGAGAAAAGTGGCTGCCAAATGGGTTCCGCATAATCTGAGCAGCAAGCAGTTCTCAAAGTGATCGGAGAAGAGTTGCTTCAGTAGTACGAAACAGCACACGAGCACTTTTTGGGCACAATAGACGAAACCTGGATACGAGATTTTGAACCAGTACTGAAATCTCAATCCGCTCAGTGGAAACATCCAGAATCATCTCGCCAAAAAAAATACTTCCGCCGCCAACAATCGAAGGTTAAGCTGATGATGATTATGTCCTATGAAAAGTTTGGAATGATAGCAACAGACAGAGTACCCGAGGGGATCACTGTAACAGCGGTACTACAGAAGGTTTCTGCAAAATGTTTCGCCCTCAAATATTCGCCAAAGAAGGCTCGACTTGCTCGAAGCTGGTGTCAGCATTTTGCACAACAACCCGAGGCCGCATGTTGCACGTACGGTAAGAGACATTCTGGAAAATTATGAATGGGAATTGCTTCCCCACGTGCCATACAGTCCTGATATGAGCCTACCATACTATGACATGTTCCCAAAACTGAAGAAGCCACTCCGCGGGAAACGATTCAGGTTGTTTCTAATAAGGTGACTCGAGTAATCCGTCGCCTAAACAATGGAGGTGTCCAGACTGAAATACAAGACTTTCCCTAACGTTGGGCTGCTGTCATAAAGAAACATGGAGATTATTTCGAAGGCCTATAAAGGTATGTTGTCAAATAAATTCGTATTTTAAGAGACAACTCACAGTGCTCAAAACTTTTGAAATGACTCTCGTAAAATATCGTTTACTGTATAACCAAGACAGGACAGGATATCAAATATGCCTCATATTTATTTCCCAGGCTTCTGTTTGAAGTTTCTTTTTTCAGAACAACTTAACTGATCATTTCTTAGCTTCTTTAGAGGACAGGATATCAAATATGCCTTATGTTTATTTCCTAATTTTCTGTTTGAAGTTTCTTTTTTCAGAGCAACTTAACTGATCGTTTCTTAGCTTCTTTAGAGGACAGGATACCAAATATGCCTTATGTTTATTTCCTAGGCTTCTGTTTGAAGTTTCTTTTTCAGAACAACTTAACTGATCGTTTCTTAGCTTCTTTAGAGAACAGGATATCAAATATGCCTTATATTTATTTCCCAGGCTTCTGTTTGAAGTTTCTTTTTTCAGAGCAATTTAACTGATCGTTTCTTACCTTCTTTAGAGGACAGGATATGCCTTATGTTTATTTCCTAGGCTTCTGTTTGAAGTTTCTTTTTCAGAACAACTTAACTGACCATTTCTTAGCTTCTTTAGAGGACAGGATATCAAATATGCCTTATATTTATTTCCTAGGCTTCTGTTTGAAGTTTCTTTTTTCAGAGCAACTTAACTGATCGTTTCTTAGCTTCTTTAGAGGACAGGATATCAAATATGCCTTATATTTATTTCCCAGGCTTCTGTTTGAAGTTTCTTTTTCAGAGCAACTTAACTGATCGTTTCTTAGCTTCTTTAGAGGACAGGATATCAAATATGCCTTATATTTATTTCCTAGGCTTCTGTTTGAAGTTTCTTTTTTCAGAACAACTTAACTGATCGTTTCTTAGCTTCTTTAGAGGACAGGATATCAAATATGCCTTATATTTATTTCCTAGGCTTCTGTTTGAAGTTTCTTTTTCAGGACAACTTAACTGATCGTTTCGTCAGAAAATTTTGCATCATGTAAAATCCCTGTCGTCATGGGGAAGGTTCTCAGATGAAATTCTGAAAACAGACAGAAACTCTCCCGTGAACACCATTTAGCTGAATTTGTCGCTTTATGTCGTATTTCAATAAAAATATTCTTATTTTAGTCAAACCGAACGTTTGGCATAATCTGCTATTCTCATTTTCATTCGAGAAATTCTCGTGTTATTTAAGAAAATATGACGTTTAAATGAATCTAAGTCCCTTTAGAATTTTGCAGAGAGAGCCTTTTAAACTGTTTCTTTCTGGGCGAGTATTATTGCGTCAACAGCTTTGCAACTAGACCATCAGCTCCTAATGTACGGATTAGCAAACGGTGGAAAAAGATTTGCTGTTACTGCGATGGCTATTTACGACATTACTGAAATTACTTGAGTGATTCTTGGTAAATAAGCGACTTCTAAAACTACGCAGCTAACAGGATAATGAAAATACATTATTTTTCTAGGTTTTGGAAACCTCCAACCCGAGATACGAATTTTACCTTTACTATTTGCGTGGATGTGGAGATTAATTTCTCAGTGTCGTAACTGGAGTTCTTAGAAATTAAAGATAACATGAGTTTTGGATAATCTCTAAACAAGAATACTTCATTAACTAATGTCCTTCCTAATGAAATGCCAATTGTCATACATGTACATTTTATGCTGTTTAAATTATTTAAATATGCTGATGGGTAAATAGTATGTTAGATGAATGCAGACTGTTTGACTGCACTTAGCTTAATAAACCGGAGGCACAAGGAAAAGCTCTAAAAGGATACTCAAAATTTATAATTTTCTGTTAGCAGACTTGATTGAATTTATGGTTAAACATAACTGCATAAATAATGTAATTATCAATACGCACTTAGTTTAATAATAATAAAATGTCCTATATATTAAGATAATACAACGTGGTTTGTAACAATTACACTGGCGTGCAAAAATTAAGGACTCCAAGCATCCTCAACCTGGAAGCGTAAATCGGGGATGGTCGTGGCTGGCCGTTGAGACAGGATAAGTCGTTGTCCCATAAAATCCCACACGTGCTCAATGGAAGACAAATCCGGTGAACGTGCAGACCATGGAAGTTGTCTCACACCCTGAAGTGCATGTTGGTTTGCCCGTACCGTGTGTGGGTGTGCGTTATCTTGCTGGAAAACACCACGATGGACCGACCTTACAAAAGGCACAATAACGGGCTGAATGATGTTGTTGATGTAGGAGGTGCTGTTTAACGTACCCGGTACAAACACCAGTTGTGTACGGGAGTGATAGCTGATCGCTCCTCACACCAGGAGACCAGGTGTAAGCCCTGTGTGTTGCTGGCGGATGCAAGAAGGTTAGAGACGCTCCCCTGTGCGTCTGCGAACACGCATACGGCCATCGGAGTCTCCCAAGCAGAATCTGCTTTCATCACTGAACACGACAGATCGCCATTGCGTTCTCCAGTGCAGACGTTGGCGAAACCACTGCAGCCGTTTCTGACGGTGGGCTGGAGTCAGAGGTACACATGCCAGAGGCACACGTGCACGTAGTCCTGCATCCAGTAGACGGTTGCGGATTGTTCGCACAGTCACCTCAGGTGCAACGCCAACTCGGATTTGCGTCGCAGTGAATGTTCTGCTTGAAAACGCCGCTATTCCTATGCGTCGATCGGTCCGCTCATCAGTCCGTCTGTGACTCCCGGTTCCACGTCTTCTCGTGTGGGAATGTATCTCGGACCATCTACGCCACCATCGTACCACCACCGATACTTCCCGTCCAATTCGCTCCGCAATACGACGATACGACCACCCAGCCTCGCGGAGTCCGACTAGACGACCTCGCTCAAAGTCCGATAACTGCTGAAATCGTACACGTCTTCCATGTCCAGGTATTGCAGCTTCTTCAGGGTCTTCGCACGTGTCCGTACGCCAACGACTGATTACATTCACTTCGCCGTACTCCTTAAATACCACCGACGATAATTTGCATATTATGCCGTGCTGTGTCATAAGCGCTCACCGGTTGGTCCCGAAATTAACATCACATCTACGTAAACTCCACCCCATTAACATATGCAAATTTCATTATAGTCCGCCAAATCCTTATTGGTGTTCTTTTTCACTTTCCGCCAGTGTAGAAGCATAGTTAACGTTGAGAAGGAAATCCGCGTAGCAGTATCAAACATTGTCCCCATATTCGATGTTTTGTATGATGAGAAACAAAGTTCTCCATCCCTTTAAGACGCAAATACCTCTGTTATGTAGCATCTAAAATTATAGTAAAAATGTGAAAGCCAAATAAAGTGTTACCATAGTGAAAATATGCCTACCTCATTCTTCTTATCACTCCTGTAATTTTATTCTAATTTTGTATTTTTACATTAAAAAGAATACAAGCTAATAATGTAAATTACTATTTTCTTTTTGAAAAATAACACAAACTCGAATTTGAACAATTTGTTTTTATACTTTCGAGTACAGGAGCGTTGTACGGAAAATGTGACATAAGAAGGGCGGCGCGGTCTCAAAAAGTTTGGGAACCCCTGGGTTAGACGTTTGTAGAATGTTCCAGAATGATCGCGCAGTGGGAAGTTGGGGAGCTTTACGTAAATGAAGAATATTTCAGAAGTTTCAGGTCCTATCGTGAAGTATTTATAAAGGTATCGGTCGCTCGCTAGTCCAGTGTTCATATTGGACAAGTAATGGAAAACAACACTTGAGAAGTACGTCGAATATTCGGCAGTGCACCCTGCGTTGCTAAACTGAGAGGGTACTGCTAATATGTGCTTGTGGCTATAGTGGGGTAATTACACTGAAGAGCAATTGAATTAGAGATACCTATCTAGTTACGCCCTGATGACGGCGGCGATTCGTCTCTGCATGGACTCGACAAGACGCCGGAAGCGTTGGGAAGCCATATGGATCCAAGACCCCTGGACAAGCTCCCACAGTTCACGAAGATTTGATGAGGGGGGGGTCAGACCTTGAATATCTCTATCTCGATGGCATCCCAGATGTGCTCGATTGGATTGAGGTCAGGTGGTGACCTAGCTGGCCAAGGAAGCGAGGTCAAGTCGGTGGAGTGTTCATCCAACTATTCGGATACAATTTGGGAGCGATGGCACGGTGCATTGTCTTGTTGCAGGATGAGGTCCCCAGTGGGATGTTGAAGACGCACGAACGGGAGCAAATGGTCGTCCAGGATATCCCGGTAACGTTGATCTGTGAGGGTCGATGTCACACGTACCAGGGGTCCCATTTAAGTCCACGTAAACAGTCTCCAGACGAGAATGCCACCCCCACCAGCTTGAAGAGTACCCTGCCGGCAAGAAGGATCAATCGCTTCATGTGGTTTGCGCCGTACTCGTATCCTGCCATCCGCATGTACCAAGGTAAATCTCGACTCATCAATCCAGGCAACAATTTTCCACATGTCAAGGGTCCAATGGCGATGTTCCCGCACCCATGCTAATCTTTGCACCCTGTGATATGCGGCCAACAGCGGTACCCTCGTTGGACGATGGCTTCTGTACCCCATAGCGAGGAGATGGTTCTGGATGATGTGGCTTCTTACACGTTTTTATGCACCAGCGTTAAATTGCCGAGTGATTTCTTGCACTGTGGCCCGTCTATCCACTGTTACGATGCGAGCTAGCCGACAATGACCCTGCTCATCCACAAGCTGTTGTCCACGGCAGTTGGCCCTTGCAGGGATGGTTTTACCGGATTCGATGTACTCACAGTGCACCCGTGTCACAGTGGCTCGTGAAAATCCCAGTGCTTGCGCGACTTTCGAGATGGAGTGACCCATTCGTCGGGCCCCGACAATTATACCCACTGTCAAATGCGCTTAGATCCTACGTCTTACCCATACTGCGTCCGATTGTTACTGATTCCCATCGCATCACTCCTTATAATGTCGGATCGCTGCATACGTCATGTCGTTTCCGTTTACAGGGCCGCGCACAGCGCCACATTTGCATAACGCCAGCTGTCTCTAATTCAATTGCTCTTCAGTGTATTTTGGAAAGTGAAACGTATGTAAGAGACGAAAATACTGCACTGGAGATGGACGAAATGAGTACCTCTAACAGAAATGAACATCCCATTTGTGCTTACTTCATATGTATTATTTCGTTCAAATCACTTTATTTGCGGCGAAGACGGGGGAACTACTCGTGTCATACATGTACAATCTCCAATACCTACATACACGCATTTGAGGTCCGAG
Organism: Macrothele yani; assembly: GCA_039090855.1. Classification (NCBI taxonomy): domain Eukaryota; kingdom Metazoa; phylum Arthropoda; class Arachnida; order Araneae; family Macrothelidae; genus Macrothele; species Macrothele yani. The sequence continues at coordinate 171,042,412 of CM077004.1, forward strand.
GGTTGGAACAATTGTCAAATAACCTACACAAAATGTAAGGGTGCAGTGGTTGTTGGTTTATTCACGTTGTAGTGTTACCCGTAAGTTATTGGTTAATTACCAACATATAGTTAACTATTAACCATTACGATTATAATGGGTAACTGCTACATGTCATTACAATTACCAGGTAATTCTAATGACCAGTTCACCATTACCATGTAATGGTAATTCTAAGTTCTTGTTCCCATTGCCATTACGCTGTAATGCATTACCGATTAATTCAATTACGGTTTTGCCTAACTCTGCTACACACAGAGCTTTACATGAGAGCTCTGTACAAAAGTTTAACGGTGTTTACACGATAAGATAGATATTTACTCTCGAACACATGCATTAGTTTTGTATCGCCAAAGAAAATATGTTTCTGAATAAAAAAAGGTGCGTAGAATTATTTGTTGATGCACTTATAACCATAATTTTGTTCGAGCAGAAATTCATAAAAACAGCAAATTGTCATTTTTTTTTCAAATATAGTGATATTCAAACACGAAAAATAAATATACATTTCCTGTTATACATGAAGACATACACTGTAAATATTTTGTTTAATCAAGACATTAAATTAATTAATTCTGAGGAACAAATAAGGATAACGAAATCATCCGTTTAAAGAGCAAGTATATTAGATCACATGTTTGCTTATTTGATTTGATCTATTATGAGTTTAGCTGCAAGAAACTGAAAGAAAAGTCCGATTGTTACTTATTCAGGGTGACTTTCGCTAAAACTGTTCGTATTTGCATGAGAATCAAACAGCGGAAGCTGTATTGATTAAAGAATGAAAAATACGTCATTATTTTTCTTTCCGAAGGAGTCGTTAGGATGAGAAGTTTTCCAAGAAAACAGTTGTCACGTAGGAATGTTCCACGTACAAGCAAATATCATCTCTGGGAAACAAAATCTTCGCTCTTTCATGGACCTTTGATAAGATTTCTCTGGGGAAATATCATGTTTACTTAACAAAGACGTTTTTCATTATAAGAACTTTATCAGCGAAATGATAGGTTCCTCCGTTTAATTCCAGCGTTGGTGGCTACAAAAGTAACTTAAACCCTCCATTATTTTCGAATTAAGAATAAGATTTCAACAAATGAAAAGGCAAAGAAATTCCTAAAGTTTTTGCTTGAAATGATTTCAGATATTTTTAGAGGAAACAAGAAATAATGAAAACTTAATATATATACATTCAAGGACTTTTAACTTACCTACCAACGTAATACAGTATTTCAAATGTCGAATGACACTAATTAGTGAAAGATGGAATTTCACTTAATCTTTCTCATCGGGATACAAATTCTTCTTACGAAGCCAACTGCAATGACTTTCTCAAAGTTATTTTGGTGTTTGACAATCAGTGGCGTCTGGTCATTACGGGCATCCCAGGCTAAGCTTTACATGAAAATGAGAAGAAAATGTTTTTCTCTTTAATTGGAAAAATTCCGAAAAAACCCACATTGTTTTTTCCTTTAATTGGAAAAAATCCATTAAAACAATCCATATAAGAAAAATCCATGTGACGACCAGTTCCCAGATTTTCTGAATGCAAATGTCAGTTATTACCAGGGGTAGATCGGCCCACTGGAACACTGGAATATTTCCCGGTGGTCCACACGAGAAATTACCCGCTATTTCTCATATCCTCTTTGTCTGGATTGTATGGGAAGAACTAATAATTGTTTTGATACTTATGAATAAGAATCGTTTCCTTTATTTGAACTTTGTTAGCTGAATTCACGTTTCCTTCTGTCTATGTGTATACAAACCAATCACCAACCCCAGCCTAGAAAAATGAGCGCGCCTGCAGACCGAACAGTGGCGCAGGTGAAGTTCACAGAGCAGTACACATACAACCCGAAGACCGGATTTCGGTTAGCAGCGGTCGGAGTCAGAATGGGCCTATTTATCGGGGTTTGATAAAGGACAAATTGCGATGATGCGGGGCCTCGGAACTACGATCTCGGAAACGGCGCGGCTTGTGGGTTGTTCACGTGCTGCTGTAGTGAGTACGTATCAAAAGTGGTGAACAGATGGCCAAACGACGAACTGTCGTCTAGCCGTCTGTTGTCCGCAGCTCATTGATGCCAGAGGGTAGCAGAGACTGTCCAGCATTGTTCACAGTGACGGCAGGGCCACAGTGAGACAAATCGTCCGCAGCTACAACAGTGGTGATCAGGGCAATGTGTCACAGTACACAGTTAATCGCAGTCTTCTGTGCGCATGGGTCTGCGTAGTCGAAGACCTAGCCTGGTCCCCATGCTCACTGCACGTCATTGCCAACAAAGCATGAAATGGGCCGAAGATCATCGAGATTGGACCGTGGATGATTGGAAGAAAGTGGCCTAGTCAGACGAATCAAGATTCCTGGTGAATCACGTAGACGGCCGAACGCGGATACGCCGATTACTCACGGAGGCTATGGCACCTTGATGCACTGTTGGGCGGAAACAGGCCGGCGGCGGTGTTATGCTGTGAGCGATGCTTTCTTGGCACACTTTAGGCTCCATTATCCAAATAGCACAATCCCTGACAGCTGTCAGGTATCCAAACATCGTTGCGGACCAAGTTCACCCATTCATGGCAACTGTGCTCCCTGCTGATGATGGCCATCACCTTGCCACTCTGCCGGAATAGTCAAGGAGTGTTTTTTTTTTTTGATTGGAGGTTTAACGACCACCGTGAGCAACTCAATGGGCTATAAGCAGTCGCCCGTCCCTAATTTAGGGTCTCTGGTTCCAGGGAATGGAGAGATCCAGTGCCGTAAGACAAACACAACATCCATGCCTCACCGGGATTCGAACCCGGACCCCGTTCGGACGAATGATCAGAGGCCATCGCTTAGACCACTGCGCCACCGGGCAAGGAGTGGTTCAAGGAACATGTTGGTGACTTTCAGTTAATACCCTGGCCTCCAAATTCACGTGACATGAACCGAATCGAACATTTTGGTATTTGCTCTAAAATGACAAAGCAAAATTCTCTCTACTGCAGTGAAAAATTTGCCGCCGTCCCAAGCATGCTGTTATAAATAAATTAAGGTAACTGTTATAAATAATTCAGTTTGGAGCCAAAGGGACATTGGAAAGCCCTGTACCCTCTTGTAATCCTTAAAGATACACTAACTGGTACCCATTTTCCTCACCCCCTCATCCACGCACAGACAGACATAGAGCACAAAAGATATTTCAAAATCCGTGTCTCATCCACATTTATTTTAAAAGAAGCTACGATTTACCTGTATTGGTTCATGGATGAAAATGGTGGTTCATGAATCAAAATAATGGGTAGAAAAATGGCGTCTATTCAAGGAGGTGGAACGAATACCGTTGCCTAGCAGGCGATCAGTGACCAAGTAAATATAATTATCTGGTACAACACCCCGTTTTGAGCATGGTTTGATATACTACCTTCAACATGAGTGGATTTTTAAAATTCTATCACCCTTAAATTGCTGTTTAAATTTGTTCACGACTGAATTAGTTTTACAATGCACATTTGAATAGCTCTCTTTCATTCAGGAGTTAACAGGATATTTTCCATGAGGGGATTTATAAGGTGTTTCCCTCTGCGTAAGCATTTCTGTAGTGGACCACAAGGGTAAAATTCCCCTGCCTGATTTCGACGACCCAATCCTCCCCTGGCTACTACAATAGTTGTGCAGCTGGGAAACACATTACAGCCATCCATATCCGTTCACTAGAGCGCGATGAATACTGCGTAGTGGTATAGAGGCAACCACTGGTGTAACTACACTACTGGCCACCCAAAATGCAACACCAAGAAGGACACGAGATAGCAACGCCAGATTTACTGGACACATAACAACAGATACAAAGATGAAACGATTGAGCTTACAGGCCAGTGCGACTTGCGGAACACGCAGATATCAATAGTTCGTGTGACCCCCATGGCTGGCAATAACGGCCGCTACTCGTCGCGGCATTGAACGAAAGAGCCTTTGGATGTGGGCTTGGATTATGTCGGTTCAGGCTGCTTCCACACCTTGCCACTGTTCATCAGGCGTAACCGCGGGTGGTGCTTGCCGGGCCACTCGGTTGCCGATCAGCTACCAGACGTGTTCAATGGGCGACTTATCGGGAGAACAGGCGGGCCACGGCAGCAGTGACACCTGGTGGGAAGTAGATAATTGTTGCACGATGCGTGCCACGTGCGGGCGCGTATTGTCCTGTTGAAACGTGGTCGCTGGCAGGTCCTGCAGGTAAGGGAGGACTACAAGCTCCAAAACGTCGGAGATGGTGCGGTGGCTGTTGAGTGTACCAGCGATGCGTACCAGAGAGGTGCAGGTGTCATATCCAATTTCGACCTAAACGATAATGCCAGGCGACGGACCGGTATGGCGACGCATAATACAGGCGTCATACAGTTTCTTGCCGTGGTGCCGCCACACGCGGATCCGACCATCATGGTGTTGCAGGCAGAAGCGGGATTTGTCGGAGAAGACAATGTCGTGCCATTCCGTAGTCCAGGTGCGGCGTTCAACGGCCCACTGCCGCCGCACTCGCCGGTGGTGTAACGTTAATGGTAATCAGAGCAGTGGGCGCTGTGCGACAAGTCTCCGCTCCTGCAGACGACGTAGATCGGTACGTGCTGACACAGGCTGTTGCGCAACACACCCTGATTTCCGCGCTAACGTTCGTGATGTGGCGGTGCGAGCCGTCAATTCCCGCCGCACAACATGCCGGTCCTCTCGTTTGGTGGTGTGCCGCGGCTGCGGCAATCGCTCACGTCGGTCCCTCCGTCCCTCCTGCAGCCACCGAATCCATACTCGCCTCACTGTGGCTGGATGTCGTCCCACACGGGCGCCGATATCTCGGTACGATAAACCGCTGTCGCGATAAGCCACTATTCGTCCTCTGTCGAACTCCGAAACGTGCTGGGATGACTGCCGTATTCTGCGACGAGGCATCAGGAAGCTTCCCACGCACAGGTCCGGCAGCACAACACACTTACACTACTTACACCCCGCCTTCTGTGCACCCTTCTTATAGTGCTTCTCGGTGGCCTGCCGGGCGCACATGATTTGCATATGCCCTGCAAAGCTAATCGTTTGCATGTCCTCTCGCGAGCGACGCATGCTGTGAATCTCAGGCCAATCGGATGCTTCCTTCTTGGTGTTGCATTTTGGGTGGCCAGCAGTGTATTTCCAATGTAGGGTGGGAAAAATAATTTATCATTATAAAGGCATTTATGTATGTGCTTATCCACAGTCAGGGATGGCTTTCCACCAAGAGATACTAAATAATTTTTATTTTTTTCGTAAACTCTCTGTCAGGTTGCATTAAAAAATTTCCTTTGACAAGAGAGGAATTTAGTGTATTGTAATGATATTTGTTCTGTAATTGAAGAGCTGGATCCCAACGATTATTTTATACAACATCTTTATGATCCAGTGATTCTATTGCAGAGCAAATATCATTACAGGTGCTTGAAAAATGCCGTCGTCTGCTAGTATGTAACGAGTGAAAAGCTTTAATTGACGAGTAAAAAACTCAGTAGAGTAAATTAAATTCAGTCGGCAATTATTTATACGTTAATATGCGTGTTGTTGGATACGTAAAACTGTTAGTTTCTTAATGAAGCTTATTTTAATTCACAGAAGTGATGCATGATTGTGCGCCATCATGGGAAGCGAAAGAAATTGGACATCCGGGCACTATGCACTTAACAAGGAGCATGAGTCAAGAAGCCGCAAGTACGATAGAATGATTTCCCCAAACTCTGTGTGAAAGGATGAGCAGTGAAAGAGTCACATGCGCCTCGCGAGCTGCCGCTTAGCTAATTGCTGTCGTTGAGTCAAAGGGCAAACACGTTTTTCGCGGAGCTGTTAAAAATGTTCTAGAAAGTTGACTGATCCTTGCATCACCTACTCTAGAGAGAGAAAATTGGGTTAGGTTATTATACAAGGTTAATTGTTTAATTTAGGTTAGCGATAAAATATCATTCGAGTGATGTGTATAAATTTTTAGCAAATGAAACGTTAAAACATGAAATAAGAAAACAGTGCGGGACTGTCGATTTCCAGCTGGGGAATGAGATATTTGCCTAACTAGTGAGCCAGCGTGAAGTTTTTCAAGTCCTGATCATTACAATATACACCCCCCCCCTTGGTGGCACAGTAGTCTAAGCGATGGCTTCTGATCATTCGTCCGACGTGGGTCCAGGTTTGAATCCCGGTGAGGCATGGATGTTGTGTTTGTCTTATAGCAATGACTCTCTCCCTTTCCCTGGAACCAGTGGCCCTACATTAGGGACGGGAGACTGCTTATAGCCCACTGAGTTGCTCACGGTAGTCGTTAAACCCTCAATCAAAAAAAATTATATTATACAAAATTCCTTTCTTGTGAATTTAGTATAGTGGCACTTATTCACTGACTCCTCTAAAGTCAGCTTGAAAGGTGTACTTCTTCACAATGGGAATAATGTGCAGTCAATATAAGCTCCGGTTGGTGCTGTCCGGGACAACTGATGACTCACTCGCCCTCAATGAATACATGGCTACAACTTGAGTGCACAGTAAAACGTTTCCAAGCACACAATGCATCGGACGCTCTTGAAGATGGGGCCAAGGACTAGATGGCCCGTGTCCTGAGCCCATCTGTTATTGCTGGCCAGCAGTTATTAGTAGCTTTGTCTGTACTGGGAACAAAAAAAAAAAAAACTATGACTACACGAGTCGCTGGTCCGATGAGGCCAGATTCAAGTTCCAACATTCTGGTAGATGGGTCCGTATTCGACGCAAGGCGGAATGGGCAAGAAACGTTATCCGTATCATTATAAGGTTTGTCCTCAAGGAAAGGGTTGTCCTCAAGGAAAGGGCTGTCCTCACCTCCAAAGCTTATAACGCTCAGTGCCGGAAGACCCGAAATGGGCAGTGTGACGTACACCTCTATTTTAGCCTTGGTTTTGAGTTCCTATGTTCTTATGTAAATTTGGTTTCTTCTGGTTAAATATTTTCCCTGACTTAACGCCATAGAGGTTCACTCGAGGAATTTCAAATTGGAAATTGCTGACAGTAAGACAAAGGGCAAGTTTCCCAAAGTAAGACTGTTGAGATAAGATCTCATTGTTCAATGTGAGGGAAGGGCAATCTATATTAGGTAATGATTCTATGTTTTCGTCAACGATCCTTTGGCAATCTTTCTCAGCTGATTCGTGATTAAGGTTTTTCAACTCATAAACGAATGAGTAACAGGCGATCAAAAGTTTGTATGATTAACACGCACACACACACGCACACACACGCACGCACAATATTTAGGTCGTAACTTAAAATTTTGCACAAAGGCCCGCACCCAGGTTCCTTAAATACTCTTGAAGACCCATCCTCCGTTGAGTCCCTTTTTATTAGCTTTTATTGAATGTCATCACATGCCAAAAATTAATTATAGTTCAAGATTTAGTGAGTCGGAAAGCTTGTATACATACCTTGTGCTATTATGATCGTACATACACTTTTAAATTACTAGGAAGACTTCTACGTTTCGTTTTGTGCCGCTAAGAAGACTCCCACACTTAGTTAGACAAATTAATACAGACATTTAACGTGGACCAGGAACATCAAACAAAGATCTTCGCTCTTTCCACGTTTATAAGTGAGTCACGGAAAAATTTTCATTGGCCGCCACCGGGAGTCGAACCCAGGGTCTTCCAGTTACGCGCCGGATATGCTTCCGCTAAACCACAGCGGCCTCGAATTCCTCCAGACTCACACACACTAACTGCCAAGCCTAGTTGACAGGTTGCTTCTTGGAGCCCCGCACAATGCTGGGGATTCACCAAAGATGGAAAGCATAGTTAGACAAAACCTCCGAAAAAAACGCCATTTGTGTTCATTCGTTTATATGAGGTGTACGAGTTTACAGCTGTTGGAGTTTTCCGATGTGGGAATTTTCCACCGTGTAGCAGTTTTCCTAGCAGCACAAGAAAGTGTAGGAGCTTTTCGATGTAGGAGTTAATCCAGATCCGTGCCATTTTAGCAAATAAAGTGCATTAATACGAAAGTCAAATTGGTTCTTTCGTCAATTTGGACGTTAAGTCTGAAAGTGTATTCTACACTGGTTTCCATAAATTAAGCAACAAATAGAAAGATAGTGATAACTCAAAAAGTATACAACCGATTCGGATGAAATTTGGTGGTAAGCTTTATCAGACTAAAACGCAACAACAAAAATGTAAGAACATGTGATACAAAGCATTTACATTTCGTATGAGTGATGCAAATATGAAAGTACAGAAATATAGGTATCAAGATGAAGTAGGAAAAGTTACTTCAGTATGGAGTGTGGTTTCCCCGAACAGCAATACAGACCCGACAGCGATGATCCATGATGTTAATTATGGTGTCGAGCAGTTCCGTGGGTAGCTGTGTCCATTGCTCGAGCAAAGCAGTGCAGAGCCCCTGCAGGTTTCGGGGAGGAGGCTGAAGGTCAGCAACACGCCTCTCGAGAGCATTCTAGACATGCTCAATGGGATGCAGATCGGGATATCGGGCTGGCCCCTCCATACGGACTATAGTCTTCTGATCCAGGTACTGGTGCACTAGGCGAACCGTGTGAGGGCGGGCGTTATGCGCCTGCAGTACAAATGTATCGCCAATTGTGGCCGCATACGGAGAAACAATAGGGTTCAGCATGCCGTCGCTATACCTCGGAGCATTGAGGTTTCCATGTGGCAACACATAGAGGTCGGTATGCCGGCTTAACGATATGCCTGCCCACACCAGAACATTACCACTACCATAGGTGTCTCTTTCCTGGATTTTAAAAGGAAGATAGCTAGAAACTGGCCTCTCTCCAGTTGTAAACTCGGCCAGAATCACTCTATAAACAGCATCGCAACTCATCAGTGAGCAGAACGAACCTCCACTGATTTTGACTTCAGTTCACATGCATTTGTGCCCAATTGAAACGTTCCCTCCGGCGGCGTGGTACGATAATACCGGTCGCCGAGCATCCAGTCCTCCCGCATGTAACCTTCTGCATACCGTCGAAGCTGATACCGTCCGTCCTGTGGCTGCCGCAAGAGCTCATCTAAGATGAGTTTGTATAGCCGTCCTGTTCCGCCGTGTCGAAAGCCGCAAATACCGGTCATCCGAGGAGGTTGCCGCCCTTGACCTACCTTTGCTGCACCTTCGGGACGCTGTACCCGTGGCTTGGAACTGCTGTCACATCCTGCTGACCACAGAACGATCGATGTCGAGCCATCTTGCGACGTCCGCCTGCCGTTACCCTGTTTCAAGGCCGCCTATCGCTCTATAACGTAACTCCGCTGGTAAATGACGTCTCGAAGCCATGTTAACAAAATTGCTATCTCGAAATCTTGTCCTTTACCGCCTCACATGAATTGGCGACTCCCTCCGAAACAGCTGGTTTTAAGCTCTTGCGCGTTTGCGTGAACCGCTGCCAGCGTCACTCATTTGCCTTCCGTACATCGATGCTGTATGACTTCGCCCGTAACATATGCAAATTTCGTGCAATTTGAACTGTATTTTGCTCAATTAACGCGATTTTTAGGTTTGTTGCCTAATTTATGGAAACCAGTGTATGTCTAGTCAAGTTTTTCAGCTTCAACGAGTATCCAAGTTTTACACTGATACCAGTTCCTTTAAGTTAAACCTAACGAGAGCTAGGCTTATAGTATTTTACAGTATAACTGAAATTGAAGCTTAGATTAACTAAAGGGCAACGAATCAACAAATTTAAAGTAAAACATAATAGCAACAGTAGTTTGTGGGTAATGTCTAAAAATATTTTGCTTTCTTCCATCGCGGCCAGATTCCCACAATTTTTGTCTCATCGATCCTTTATATGATGTAGTTAAACGCTGAACTGTCACCAGCTCCTCGCTTCGTCCCCAGATTTGGATAAAAGTTAAACTTCCTGTATTGGTCAATAAGATCGTCAGTGGCCTGAATTTCTTCACCGACAGTGACACTGATTTTGATCGCAGCATCGCAATGAAAATAATTCTTGTCGATGCCTTCATGAGCAACAAAGGAATTGTGTAGAGAGAGAAGAAGTAATCAAATCTTGCGCCTTCTGCAAGAAGAATATTTCATATAACCTGTCCCATCTTCCCTCCACTCCCATCTTGTCTTCCAACACTTCCAAGTTCTCCATGTTCGTAATTGCACCATTAAGGGGTGAGTACAATAAACTATTATTTACCTTATTAAATTCAGTTTATTTATTATTCTTTTGACAATATATTTCCCGTATTATTAAATAGCCTACTAAACCCTTAATATGGTGACCGTTGGTAATACATTGCGATGTCGGCAATGTATCTCCATACTGGCTATGCTATTTACTGAGTGGTCAAATTATTATGACAGACCATTTTATGGAAAGTAGCTATCCCACAGATGATTTTGGCGCAAGACGGCTGAATCGGTATAAAAAATGAGTACTGAAGACATGCAGAGGCTACTGAAGTGCATGGCGCAAGAAATAATGGGTAAAGCATTTTGAACGTGGAATGATCGAAGAAATAATGAGTGCAGACGGACTTTGAACGTGGATTTATCGAAGAAATAATGGGTGCAGACGGACTTTGAATGTGGAATGATCGAAGAAATAATGAGTGCAAACGGACTTTGAACGTGAAATGATCGAAGAAGTAATGGGTGCAGACGGGCTTTGAACGTGGAATGATCGAACAAATAATGGGTGCAGACGGACTTTGAACGTGGAATGATCGAAGATATAACATGTGCAGACGGACTTTGAACGTGGAATGGTCGAAGAAATAATGGGTGCAGACGGACTTCAAACGTAGAATGATCGAAGAAATAATGGGTTCAGACGAACTTTGAACGTGGAATGATCGAAGAAATAATGGGTGAAGACGGACTTTGAAAGTGGAATGATCGTGGGTGCTCGAAGCATAGGTGCGAATATTAGCAAAACGGCTTCACTTGTGAAATGTCCGAGGGCAGCAGTTGTTAAAGTTTACCGAGAGTGGAGCATCAGTCAGAAAACCATGTCTGATTGTAAGACGTGTGGTCGTCTACGGCTACTGGTTGTCCGAACTGAGCGGAGAGTAGGCAGACTTGTTCAGTCCAGCAGACGGGCAACACTTCGTTAGATTAGATATTCTGAATCAGGGACAAAGTCAGATGGCCTCTCAACGTACAGTTCTCCACATTTCATATTGTATGAACTACAGAAGCGGATAGACTGTCCGTAAGCCATTGCTATCTGCAGCGAACAAGAAGAAACACCTCCAGTTCGCTCAGGAACACAAAAATTGGACACTAAATGAGATGAGAAGGGAAAAGGGTAATGTGTTCAGATGGAAGGGTGAGGATATGGAGACAGCATCACGAAAGCATGGACCCATTTTGCATGGTCAGTACTCTTCATGCTGGCAGAGACAACGTTATGGTCTGGGCATGTTTTCAAGGGAATGTTTGGGCCCTTTTATTCATGTGAAGCAAAGTCTGATCACCCAAAAGTATTTAAATATCGTTGAGGACCAAGCCCACCTAGTTATGACGATGGTTTATCTCAATTGAGATGGATACTTCCAGCAGCAAAATGTTCCAAGTCATATTGCTCACATTGTACGCGAATGGTTTGAGAAGTATCACGGAGACTTTTGCTTGCTACATTGGCATTCTCAATCACCGGATCTCAATGCAGTGGAGAATTTGTTTGAAGAAGTTGAAAAGAGCATTAGATAGCTGGATCCGATACTCTCATATCTTCAAGAGCTGTAGGATGAAATTCATTTAATTCCCTTTAAGCGGCCGATGTATCTGAACCAAATAGTGTCCAAAATTTTCTGACCTCCTCAAACAGAACTGTTGACATAGTGACTGAATTATACGAAGGCTACGACAAAAGTATTCCTTTCTCTCTCTCTCATCTCAGCAGAATCGACTGTATATCCGTCTCCGGTAGTAAGTGCACCCTTATGTTTTTAGTCCCATAGTCTGATTGCCTTATAATGCTTTATTCTCTGCTTTATGAGCCAAGGAAATGATTGGAAAGAGCAAGTCCCCGACACGGACATCATGCCACTGGGAAGAAGTAAATTATTCAACCATATTTTCTCTCCTTTCTTAGGTTCTTTGCCATTTTTGTAAAATTTTCGGGAGAAAATGCAATATGATAGGAAGGATTCGGGAAAATCATTCTCCTTAAATGACCATTTTGAATGGCAAACCTAAAGGCAACGCAACACTTTCTAATGTGCAGGTTCACTCGTTCTTATCGCGTTTGGCCCACATATTAATCATCCAATTTTGCTAGCCCGGAGTTAATTCGTTCCAGACGGTTAAAAGATTAAGCTAATATACCCCAAGCCACTTACCGACATTTAACAGAGTCCATACCAAGACGAATTCAAGCAGTATTAAGGGCAAAATGTGACCCAATATTTTAACTAGTTGGTTTAATAATTTGGCACACAGTGTACATACAGCAAAGTTTTAGTTACCGCTTCCGTACTTCCGTATTCAGGAACACATATCCCTACCAAAATTAGGTATGATTGTATTAAGTTTTGGAAACGAAGCTCATGTGGTTTCATTTTTTTACTCCTAATAAAGTGCATTCAAAGGAGAAATGTTTCAAGTTCTCTTTCGCTCATAACTTTAATGGCTTCAAAACTGTCATACATTTAATGGCCTCAAGCCCAGAGATTAATAACGAAACAAGTTCTTCTGAGATTTCCTTTTGAAAATGAACACTCACAATTTGCGTGGGAATTTTCAATATGAAGTACAACATTCGTAATCTTACCCCTAATGCTCAAACTCTTGTTTAAATTCCCGGTAATGCTCTTTCAGAAACAATAAGACAATTTCGTGCTACTCACAATTATGCAAACAGGTTTAGAGGAAATTTGTCTTGTAAACAACCTGTAATAACCTTAAGTGTGCTGAAACTTCCAAATGCTTTTAATAATGTGCCATTGGCATGTGGTTTTCAATATTTTATCCATCCGAAGGACTTTTAAAATTCTCCTCACTTTTGATAATTGAGATTATGAGAATAAGTACCCTGTCCCCACCTCCCCCCCCGCCCTTCCAGCTTGGCGGCAGGCATATTTTTGTATTTTGTGTAGTGTCTTCAACTGTAAAAATCTGACATTAAAAAAACAACTCATGTACAGCTATCATGGGGTGACCAAAATCTTTCATACAGTTTCATCAACTTAAATAAAAAATCTTGCTTCGACATTTCCTGTTCCCTAATTGTCGAATTGGGAAAATTTTTCTAATACTGTGTTCCTTTACAATCATGATCAGTATTATCAAATCAGCATACATATTCAAAGTAGTACGATACTCAACCAATATAGATGCTCACTTTATCCGCCAGATGGCGTAATGGATATTTGAATCAGGGTATATCTAGGCTTTGAAAATCCGATTAGGAAAATTCTTTTTATATATCAGATTGATGTAACTACGACTAGAATTTTCCATAGATTTTCCATCTTTCCTGTTGTTCAGTTTTTTCCAAATGATATGCTAATATCACCCGTCTCCTAGATTCTTTGTTCAGAGAAGGTCAAGCCTATAGCGTACGGCACAATAGTAATTAAAGAAGACGGAAATAATTTCTTAAAAGTGCTTGTTTTTTAACTTATTTAAAAAGGTTATATGCGACCAGATTAACCCCGTCACCCTTAAGTCCTTTTCACTTTACCTCCATAGTATTTTTAGCACGTCTTTTGTACAAAAAATTGTGCTTATGTTACTGGTTTGTCCGTCCGTCCGCCTGTAGATTCCATATCTCTGCAACTATTAGTTCTATTAGAAAAAATATTTTTGCATTGGGAAGCTTGAAATGTGCGAATGATGACCCTATTATTTCGTTTTTCTTTTTTTCACGATGCACAATTTTGCCGTTAGAGGGCGTAAATGAAGATGATATTGAATTCGAAATATATTTTATTCCATATATTTACTTCTGACATCCGATTCAAAAAAATTTTTACCTTTCGATTTCGTTTATGTCGGAGACTATTTTTTAAGTGCAGTCACTTTTTCAAGTTACGCACAGATTTTCCGTTAGGGGTGGAAAAGTAAATTGCGTTTTCCACGCTATCTCTGCTTCTAAAACTCTGATTTGAAAACTTCTTTGTGAAGCTTATACAGCTCCTGATTGGAAACCTTTTGCTTGCAATTTCTGATTTTTGGCAAAAATGGTTTGGCCACCAGGGGGCGTAAGTGTTAATTTCTGCTTCTAGTGTATTTACAGCAAAACCTAAACCTTTAAAATATCGATTGAAAAAATTCTTTCGTGGAACGATCCCACTCACAGCGATAAACTTTTTCTGAATATTTTTTTTTTTTTTTTTTTTTTTTTTTTTTTTTTGATTGGAGGTTTAACGACCACCGTGAGCAACTCAATGGGCTATAAGCAGTCGCCCGTCCCTAATTTAGGGTCACTGGTTCCAGGGAAGGGAGAGAGCCAGTGCCGTAAGACAAACACAACATCCATGCCTGACCGGGATTCGAACCCGGACCCCTTACGGACGAATGATCAGAGGCCAACGCCTTAGACCACTGCGCCACCGGAGCGGCCTGAATATTTTCTTCTTAAAATATGTTAATTTCTGCTTCTGATGTATTTGCAGCGAAAATCAAAGCTCCTGAAAACTTGATTGAAAAAATTCTTTCGTTGGCCGATACCACTCACATCGAAAAACGTTTTGAAAATACTTTTTCCTTAAAATAATGCATGGTTTTTCCGCCAGGGAGCGTAGATGTATATCATATATTCGCCAATATCTCTGCTTCTACGAGTCCTTTTGGGAATTTTTTTCTTAGTTGGAGAGCGTTTCCGCTGCGAAATGTTTCCCATATAATTTCAAATTTTTCTTAAGGCAGAACTCTGCCACCAGAGGGCGTAAGTTCACGTTTCCGTTTACAGCAATATCTGCGGGATTAAAAACCCAATTGAAAAACGTCTTCGGTCAGATACTACTGTTTTCCATACCGGTTCCATTGACTTTGAATAGCTTTGATAAATTTAATTCGCGTCAGAACGGATTCAAAAGACGCCCTCATTACTGACGAAAATTCGGTTCATCTTTCTTGCTTCTGAATATTACTCTCAGCCAAGCAAATTGACAACGAAGGTTAGGAAATGTTCATTCCATGGCAAATATATCACGTTAGGTAACTTAACAATTACTTTATTGAGTGATCATCCTTTCATTTGTCGCACAGTAACATTTTTTTGTCGACAGGGGTTCTCTCCCTCGCGTTCAGTCATTACGGGACCCAGTCTCTCACTGAATTATCTGCTTTTCTGGCAATGTTTCCAACTCAGTCATTCTGGTCTCCAAATCAGCTATAAAAAGTATCCAAAAGTACAAAAAAAAGTCCCCAAAAACATTTAAATCATATTTAACTTTGTACTTATCTCAATGTCATTTAAAATTTGATGCATTGTTATTATTATTATTATAAATTACTCCACCACTTCCTAAGGGTTTTCTCTTTCTTCCGGGACGGGTACGACGTACCAAGTCTGGGAAGTGGTATTTCTTTTCTCTCAATTGTCCAGGAATTTTCTTACTATCCTACAAGTGTTTAGGATAGCTGCCTTCTGTAGTTCATGTAGGTGTTAAGTTGAAGTTCTGGTGTCTGTATGGAGCTCTGAATGGTCTTCCGTACAACTCCTTCAGCTGATGTTACTATGGGGACGGTGGTGAGGTTCTCCATATGACACATTTCCTTGACTTCGTATCGTAGGTCGTTATACTTTGACAGCTTCTCTCCGTGCGTCTTCTGGATGTTGCACGTACGTGTTGGGCGCGGCTATGTCAGTGAGGTATGTTGACTTCTTCTCCTTGTCGACCAGGACGATGTCGGGCCGAATGGGGGGGGGGGGGGTGTCCTATATGTTCTAATCGATCTGTCCCAGTATATCTTGCGGGTGTTGCTCTCTAGAAGTGTTGTTCGCACATACTTGTAGTAGGGGACAGGTTCAGTTGTAATGAGGTGGTACTTTCTTGCCTATTTCTGATAGAGGATCTTGACGACTTGATTGTGCCTGTTCGTGTACTCTGTCGGTGTGAGGACTCTGCACTATGCTGTGATATGTTGGATGGTCTCTGGAGCTTGATGGCATTGCCTACATGTGCCGCTTTCCACTGACGTGTCCTTCAGGATATGCTTCCGGTAGTTTCTGGTGTTTACAACTTGATTTTGTATAGCCATCAGGAACCCTTCGGTCTCGGGGTGATCCGTTTGTTAGTCATGTATTGTAGGCAGCCTTATCAACATGGTCGAATTGCAGATTGTTTTAACGCCTTCCGTGTAGGACTTTCTTGACTTTCGTCTTCTAATTATTATTATAATAATTAGTATTATTTATTTGACACATCAAATTAATGATGTAAAAAGAAATGAATGTGACTGCCGTTGCTACTTAATGTGACTTCAATAGTACATATACTTAGCGTGAGAGGATACAGTACCAATTTTTAAATCGCTAAGATTAGCTAAAGGAATTTAGTTTGAAAAATGTGGTGGACCATTAAATTATAGTGATGAAGATGAAATTATTTCTTGCAAAGAATATTTTGTTTTCTTTTCAATTATTTGTCACTGATATCTTGATTTAGATAAAACAGAACTTTTGTTTTAATGATACGATATTTCTGCGAATGTAAACACTGAAGTAAGCCTACCATCGCATTGACAGACTAAGGGATCCCAAGCAAAATCAGCGGATACGGGCAAGATTCCTATACCCGATAGAAACAAAGACGGGGGAGGGGAGGGGGAAAGGGAATGATTTTTTTTCTTTTTGGAGTGGGGATTTAACGACCACCGTGAGCAACTCAGTCGGGAGCCAACCCCGTAAGACAAACAAAACATCAGTGGTCTTAAATTAGGGACTTCAGTCGCCCGTTTCTAATTTAGCGACACTCATTCCAGGGAAGGAAGAGAGCCAGCGACTTAAGACAAACAAAGCATCCATGCCTCACCTGGATTCGAACCCGGACCCATCTGGGACGTATGATCACAAATCATCGCTTGGACCACTGCGCCATCGGGGGAGGGGTAGAAAGGATTGCATTCTACATGCGTTACAATTCACGATAACGGTTGTTGGAACTATGTAAGTCAGAAAGATGTTCTCCCGATTCAGAAACTGAATCTTAAATGTTGGAAATCGTAAATATAAAAAGTCCATGAAATCGTTAAACACAAAACTAAATCCCTTAAAACAGTCGATAATTCCAAAATTATATTTTTGTCCCTAACTCCAATCCAAAATCTCCTAAATTTATTGACTTTCCCCCAAGCCGGCAACACCGCTGATCTTCCAGAGCTCACTTGCTCTCGACGAAGGAGGACAGAATAAAAGAGAGACCTATTCCTAAGTAAAGCTCTGAAGCCGACGCTTCTGATCATATGTTACTCTTTTGACTGCGTTTCTCATTGAATTACGTATACCGATGTGCGTCCGACTGGTTAGCACTTTTAAAGCCTTCTTGCGAAAAGATTTACATTTATGGATATACTCCACAATGTCATCACTGTTTTCTTTTCTTTCAAAGCAATGCTAGGTCACGTTTTACCGTGAGTACGACAAAAATCGCTTTAACTTACCACACGAAAAGAATGCATCAAGCAGTTCACAAATTCCGTAGTAAAAAATAATACTCGCTGAATTATTTCATGTGATCGAGTGAATATTCTTGAAAGCACAAACAACAAAATGTTACCATAAAAACCGATGATTCGTGCCAAATGTAAGATTTACGGAACTTTACCGAAGAGTACACGAAATATAGCAAATTAAAAAGCGTTTGTAGCGCACAGTGAAATACAATTATTGATGATGATAGGTCAATTACTATACATCAATAATAAACGCGTTAATTTTAAAAAATTTATAAACAAAAAAATGGATTTTGTTGAGCGCTAGAAACGTCTTTGATTTTTACAAAATTTAAACAGAACGCTTTCAGGAATGTAGTTTTTGATCTGAAATTACTGAAAACAGAACAACTTTCTAGTTCGTGATGGAAATGTTTACCTATTCCACCACAAGTTCTTAAACTTGAAAACAAAATATCAGATGTACACTCATTGTCATAAAAATCCGCGCACTAAGAAAAAAACCTTGCCATTAACGCGAAACTCGACGACTAACTACGGGAAGGACAGACATGCAAATGGTTAAAGTTTCGTGAGATTCCGTATGCCCGCGCGTCCACGACCGGCGCTTCAATCGCAATCCTTGGGGTTTATAAGGCGCCGCTCAGAGGACTCCACATACGTGCCGAAGTGCGCGGTAAAAGTCAGGTGAGATCCCTGAGGGACAGACATGCCGAGAAGCCGCCGTAAATGGGCGTACGGGCAACTGACGGAGTTTGAACGAGGCCGTATCGTCGGGATGAGAAAGACAGGGTGGTCGGCCCCCAGAAATGGCCGCCATTCGGGCCGGTCGGACAGTACGGTGCGATCGTGTTGGAAGCAATGGACACAAAAAAGCACCCAGACACGGAAAACCCGCTCCGGACGACCCAGACACACCACCAGCAACCGTGGGGATCGTGAGAGCGGCACGCACAGATGCAACGACGTCCTTGTCCAATATCCAGAGACATGTGGTGGCTGTACAAGGGGATCCTATGTCCGCCAGAACCATTTCCAGACGCCTGGCAGAGGCGAATCTTCACTCTCAACGGCCCTTACGTTTTCTGCCATTGACACTTGACCATCGTCGGCGTCGATTGTAATAGTGTCAGCAACATGGAATTCTACGGACTGGAGACATTTAGTGTTTAGCGACGAATCCCGCTCCTGTATGGGAACAAACGACCACCGTGTCAGAGCGTGGAGGACCGCAGGTGAGCACTACAATCTCAACCTCACTGTTACAGCGTCACACGTCCCGAACTGCAGTCGTGATGGTCTGGAGAGCTATCGTTATACCATTATGTTATTTGTAGTTAAGTTTTATTACTGAATCTGCGTTCTTGTATATACCAAGTACATATTAACTTCCCTGACGGTATTTTGAAAAACTTGTGAGAACGACACACCAATAATTATCTTCCATTTAGTGTTCGCATACATTTTTCTCTCTCAAAGAGGCCGATGTACCTGATCAAATGATGTCCAAAACTTTTTGCGCTCCCCAAATAGGAATATCCACATAGCGGCCAAATTTAACGAAAGCTACGGCAAATAAATTCCTTTCTTCCTCTCATTTCAGCAGTAGCGACCTATCACGGGTGATAAGCGCTCTCTTTTAGTCCTTCATTCTCTGCTCCATGACTCAAGGCATGACGGGGAAGGGCTAGTCCCCCCCCCCTGACAGGAATATCGTGCCACGGAGGTAGAAATAAGTGACTCAAACATCTTATCACTGCTTTCTTAGGTTCGTCGCCATTTTTATAGCCCTTTTAGCAGGTAAAGAAATATAAAATGTTAGTGTCTGTTATTTCTCTTAATCACCACTTTGAGTAACACAGCTAAGGAGGGAAAGCAACGCTTTCTGAAGTTCACTGGCTTTTACTACGTTCTGCCCACATCTTAAGGTGCCCACACACACTCACCTCTGAATATCACGTTTGAATGTCACGCCAGCAATTGGGGGAGTTTGGTGCCCGAGGCGATGTGTAGCGTGAAGTGAAGCAGGAGTGAAACTCTTCAACGCCTGCCTGAAATCTTGAACTTGAGAGGAACAGAATTGCAGTTCTAAGCGAGAGTCTGTGGACGCACAGCCACGTGTTTAAATAGTTCAAATGTATCAGAACCGGAAGTAAAGCCAAAAAATAATGATACCGTTTATTAATATTCATTGAGAGAATCCATGTTTATGGAAAATTAAAAGCAAGGTCATATGAATAAAGAATTAAAAGCTGTGGCTTATAGAAAATCAGTTGACCTTTTGGAACCACATATCCCAAGTGTATTTGTATTTAAAAAGCAAATGCCGTCTGAAGGTGCTTTCGAAAAGAACTGGAAAAAAATGAAGTTCGAAAATTACTCCTAAGATTGTAGGGAAATTGCTGTTGTAAATTTTAGATCTTCCTATGAACGCCAAGTTGCCAAATATTGATGAGTTGGAATTGCTTTTCTCATTCTCGTGTCTTGTTTAACCAGTCTGTGCTTTACTTTCTCAGATAGCACACCGAGCGTTTTCTCGCTCATCCCAAGGTAATTCCTGAAAACATCATGATTGTTTTCTTTTAATTCATTCAATAAACTCATATATCCAAGGTTTTCTCTTTCCAATAGCCATTGTTTTGCCCATTTCGTTCTTTTCTTTTTTCCATGCGTTTTTATCTTTTAATTTATTAAAATAGTCATAGGTAAAACGTGTTCCACAGAAATGTCACACGTGACGACTGTCTGTGGACAAAACCAGTCCGTGGGGAGATCCCAGGTGGTCAGCGTTTAATCTCCTCACCCTGGCATGACACTCACCAGTGTAAGTGTGTGGACTCCTTTTGACAGCGAATAAATTCCTTCGAGCTGATTTCAACCTGTTTTGTCTAACCCCAAATAAATTGATTCCAGCTGGTTAAAAGACTAAAAGATAGACAACGTTAATATAAAAAGCCGAGAAAAGTGCACCAACATGATGTACATTAGTATGTCGAAAGCATTCCGGAAATGATTAAACTTCTGTTATTTCATTATTTTCTTTTCGGTGGCAAAGCCTTAGTCTTGTACGTCGCTTAACAGAAATCTTTCATGCAATATTGGTTTCGCAGATGCTAATCCTTGGAAGGAAATTGTCTGAGCGAACCTGAACTTCAACCTTTGCAAAAAACGGGTCTGAATGAAAATGAGATGTGATAGTGATCACTAATTTGCATATTAATTAACCTAATTAGTATCCTAATTAGTCCATTAAATAGATATAAGAATATCTCTTTATCAATCACTTTTAAAGGTGAAAATAGTTTAGTGCTCGAGGAATTGTTATTCCTTTTGCTTGCGGTACGTGCAAATGTTTGACACACAGTGGGTTTTTTGGGGGGCTTTTTTCGGAAAAATATCATTTCATGGAAAGGTGTGCATATTGATTTACTCGTCGGTATCATACATTAATATTATTAATAACATCTATGAAAATGCAAGTGCAAAGATTCGGCTGTTTGAAAATACAACACACATAAAAATTGGAAAAGGAGTGAGACAAGGTGACACCATATCTCCGAAGCTCTTTAATGCCACATTGGAAAATGTCTTTCAATCACTGAACTGGGAAAACAAAGGGATAAAGATGAATGGAGATTATCTAACCCACCTTCGTTTTGCTGATGACATAGTCATTTTTGCAACTACCCCATCAGAGCTACAGAGTATGATCCAGGAACTTGCTGACAAGAGTAAAGAAGTGGGATTAAAAATGAACTTTCAAAAGACAAAAGTGATGTACAATGCTTTTACAAGAAATGAAGATTTATCGATTGATGGAGAAAAGCTGGAGATAACAGACACGTACGTTTATCTTGGACAGCAGATATCAAGTGAGGGTCACATTGGTGAAGAAATTAATCGGCGTACAAAACTTGCCTGGAGAGCTTTTGGAAGAAACAGCATAATTTTCAAGAGCAATATGCCATTATGTCTTAAAAGAAAAGTGTTTGATCAATGCATCCTTCCAGTGCTTACGTATGGTGCAGAGACGTGGACCTTAACTAAAAGAGACATACAAAGGCTGCAGACAACTCAAAGTAGCATGGAGAGGTGCATGCTTGGTGTAACCAGGAGAGATAAGAAGAGGAACACGTGGATCCGAAAAATGACAAGAGTGGAAGACATCATGATCAGAGTTAAATCCCTGAAATGGCAATGGGCTGGACATACTGCCAGAAGAACAGACCATCGATGGACAGCCGAAATTTTAGATTGGATTCCAAGGGACAGGAAAAGACCCAGAAGAAGACCACATGGAAGATGGGTGGATGAAATTCGAAAGTATGCGGAAGTGACATGGAGGAGACTGGCACAAGACAGACCGTTATGGAGGAAACTTGGGGAGACCTTCGTCCAGCAGTGGATTGATAATGGTTGACAATGATGATGATGATGATCTTTACAAATGCGAAGGAGTCACATACATAGCGAAAACACAAATGTTACTCTTTTTTTTTTCTTATACCAGGTACAGCCACCGAAACAATGTTTTTCTTTTTTTCTTAGTCATGTAAGGAATAGCGATTGCTGCAAAAGAAGATCCCTTATCTTCTGAAACAAAGATTTCATTGAATACATTTTCACCGAGGGAGCAGGCTTTATGCTTAAGAAAGCACGGTGCACATAATTTACGAAATGAATGATCCTCTTGCTGTATTTTAGAGGTGCATTTACAAACCTCATATTAAAAAAGACAGTTTTTGTCACGGCCCCATAAACTACTGTTCTTTAACAAAACACATTTAAAAAATAATTTAAATATTTATTTATCATCGGGGTTCTTTTTATATTCTTGCTTCCTAAAGTTGTTCAATACATTTTTAAAGACGATACCAATCTTTTTTATAAAACCGACGATTTTCCTATACGACGTTATAAAGCTTCTGACGATTCTTCCTATAGATTGGTCCGAGTTCGAGTTCTGGATGAGATATGGGTGCTACGCTTGTGTTCAGTGGCTCTAAATACGTGAGAGGCAACTGCTAATAGCCCATCGAGTTGCTCACGGTGGTCATTAAATTCCAAAATAAAAACAAACAATCTTGTTGAAATGTGTTTAAGGTTTAGAACATCCGATGGCTCAGCTTTTCTCTGACAAATTCACTTCAGTTTCAGAATCGACATTAGATTTTGGACAACAAAATATTTTGTTCATCATTTCCAAAAACATTTCGCTATTCCACTTCAACGTTTAAGGTCACTGTGCACAAATCAGAAGTAAAAATTGGAAAAGAAAAAGTTGTTCGGCCGAAACGGGGTAAAAGAACATTTTTGGTAAATTTTTGGAAACTAGAGTTTCCAAGACGAAGCCAATAGCAAGTGATCGAAATTAATAAATTTAAGAACTCGTAAAAACTTATTAATAAGCGACAGTATTTTAATGAGATAAAATATGCATAAACATGGTTAGAGATTCCCAGATGGCAAAGTGTTCAATGAAGCTGATCACGTTTTTATTGTTAAATGTCGCAGAAATTTCATTAGTTTTGAGAACAATCTGCCACTGAAATCGATTTTTTTTTTGGTTGGATCTTAAAATTAAATTGAATTGCCATTATTTTCTATTTAGCGATATATCAGTGGTATTTAATATTTAGTAACTTAACGGTAGTGAAACAAAGAAGAAAATATGAAATTTCCGTGAAAAGTAACTTTTCAAATGAAAGAACAGAAGAAAGAAGTAGCATAGAATAATTAGGCGTATGTGTTAGAGGTTAGAGAAGGGGCAAAATTTTCCATTTGAAATCAAAATACGGAGCTGTAACGAATAAGAATGCAAGCTTTCAGCATTACACATGAACGCTTTCGCACATCAGACTGATAGTTTCATCATCAGACGGATAGCTGACTGTTATGTTATTTAGTTTAGAGTCAGCGAAAATCTGATGAAGCCATCCGTCTGATGTACGAAAGCTTGCATCTGTTCTTATATATTTAGGCCAATAAACGGATTTTTCATACTTTACAGCAATTTTTCTTGGCGTATTCTAATTCGTTTAATGAAATAAATTAAAAGACTTAATGATTCATGTGAACATGCTCTGATGGAGAAACAAGAAAGATGTCACCGAATTTTCGGTTGTAATGAGCACGTGTTTTGAAACCTTCCGGACTCGAATAAAATTTCCCAAAGTTATACATACTCAATGGAACCAGTTAGAAAAAGAAATTAACCGCATTTCTAAAATCTATTAAACACCAAGAACAGAAACAGCTCCTTACTTCTACCAGCTGCTAAAAAGTATGTTACGAAGATTAACAAATGGCGCACAAAAAGTTTCACGTAGCAGAAGGAAGGTATCAGAGACAAAGAGATTTTCAAATCGATCAGTGAAAAGAAGAAATATAGAAGGAAACATGATATAACTCTACGCCTCTTAGCGGAAAAATTTTGCATAGTAAAAAAGTTAAAAATATGCGAAAAGTATTCTTCATGGCAAAACCTATGCTAAAGGAAAAAGAACTTTTGAAATACATCTCCGGAAGCAGAGATAGCAAGATAAAGGTTTTGACCTTTAAGCCTCCTAGCAGGAAAGCTGTTCATTTTTTGAAGAGGATATTTCAATCCATCGTTATTGTAGGAAATGGCATACAGCTAAGAAAGAAATTTCTTAATAGGGTTTTCAGAAGCGAAACTATACAACTGCAAACGGAAACCTGAACTTACGCTTTATAATGACACCAGTGCATTAAGAAAATTTTGAAATTATTTGGGAAACATTCCCAACGGTAACGCTCTCCGATGTAGAAAGATTTTTTTTTAAATCGGACTCTTAGAAGCAGAGATATGGACAAAAAAATAAGATGCAAATCTATGTCTCGGGCAGAAAAGCTATGAACTATTTTAAGCAGATGGGATTCTCAAAAGGTCTTCCGAGTTCATCTGTATCGGTAAAAAATTGTTCCAATCGAGTTTTCAGAAATTCAGATTTTGCTGCAAATGCGTCAGAGACAGAAATTAACACTTACGCCGCGTAGTGGCCAAATTATTCTCTACCAAAAATTAGAAAATATATATTGAGCATTTGCCTGAGAGCTTGATCCGAGGCAGAAAGATTTTTTCAAATAGGCCTTTTAGAAGTAGAGATATAGGGAAAATTGGAATGATCCCTTACGCCCCCTGGCGGAAAATCTATGCATTACTTGAAAAAGAAACTGTACTAAAATAGTCTTTGTTAAAAATGACATCGAAAGGAAGAAAGAATTTTCTTTAATTGGATATGTAGAAGCAAATATATGGAATAAATTTGAGTTCGATAGCACCTGCGTTTACGCCCTCTAGCAACGAAGTTACAGTATATGCATCGAAAAAGGTGGAGTTCAAGGATCAGCATCCTCACATTTCAAGCTTCCCAATGCAAAAAGAATTTTTCGAATCGGACTAATAGCCGCAGATATATGGTGTCCATGTACAGACTGACGGACAAAGTGATAACATCAGTACGTACTTTTTATTTACAAAACACGTGAGAAAAAGAAGAAAAACTGCTCATGAATCTTGTAGATGATAAAGCAGTGCAACAATACATGGCAAGCAGTAAAAAGTCCAATATATTAATAAGGAAGTAAAAGATAAGTTACTAAAAGCACGGAAAAAAGAATTCCAACACACCCATTTTGTAAAAGAAGATCTTTTAAGAAAATAGAATTTTAAAAATTGGGAAGATATTTAAAAGACGACTTTAAACAGTGGTCTTTTAAATATCTTCCCTTCAAAATTTGTATTATATGGCGTAATCCCGTATTTCTTTCATGATTTATCTGCTCCTCCGGGCAATCACGGGATGGGATTCTTAACCTCCAGATTCCCTAAACATGAATGCCGGTTGCTTCGACTAGCGAATCCTGTGATGGTTTTATTCAAATTGGTCGGAAACTTGAAACTTGGTCATTCTGGGTGGTGTAGTGGTTATCATACCAGGGCGCTATCTGTGAGACGCGGGTTCGAGTCCAGCTCCAGGACAATGAAAATTTTCAAGTTGTCGGATATTATCTGACTTACCATTCTTGTCAGATTTACGCCAAAAATTAATTGTCATCTTCAAAACTTGTACCTAGGAAAGGCTATGCACCATTGAGGCATTACATTATAACACCAACCTAATAAGCTGTAGGATCCCCTTTGGCCCCCAAAACGGCGGCCATTCGGCGAGGCATCGATTCGATGAGGTAGCGATAGGTATCCTGAGGTATCTGGTGCCATAATGTCAATAGCAGGTACACCAGTTCCACCACATTTCGGGGTGGTGGTGATTTAGCGCGAACCAGCTTTTCCAAGTAGAACCCTAGCAAATGTTCGATTGGGTTCATGTCAGGTAAAATTGGAGGCTAGGGCATTAACAGAAAGTCACCAGCATGTTCCTCAAACTATTGCTTGACAATTCTGGCAGTGTGGCATAGCGCATTATCCTATTGGTAATGGCCATCACCAGCAGGGAACACAGTTGCCATGAATGGGTGAACTTGGTCCGCAATGATGTTCAGATACCTGACTGCTGTCAGGGATTGTGCTATTGGGATAATGGGGAGTAAAGTGTCCCAATAAAACATAGCCCAAAGCATAATACCACCGCCGCCAGCTTGTTCACTCCCAACACTACATCCAGGTTTCATAGCCCCGTTGGTAATCGGCGTATCCACGCTCGGCCGTCTGCGTGATGCACCAGGAATCTTGATTGGTCAGACCAGACCACTTTCATCTAGTCATTCACGGTTCAGTCTCTATGATTTTGGGCCCATTTCATGCGTAGTTGGCGATGACGTGCCGCGAGCATGGAAACCAGGCTGGGTCTTCGGCTACGCAGGCCCATGCGCAGAAGGCTGCGATGAACTGTGTGCTGTGACACATTGCCCTGATCACCAGTGTTGTAGCAGCGGGGGATTTGTCACACTGTAGCCCTGCAGTCGCTGTGAACACTGCGCGACAATCTACGGTGGCACGTGAACAACCCACAAGCCGCGCCATTTCCGAGATTGCAGTTCCGAGGCGCCGTGATATTAGAATTTGTCCCTTATCGAATTCTCTATAAATCGGCAGCTTTTCCCATTCTGACTCCGATCACTCTACTAAACGAAAGCCGGTTCTCGGGTTGTATATATACTGCTTTGTGAACGTCTCATGCGTCACCTTTCGGTTTCCAGGCGCGCTCATTTCTCTAGTCTGGGGGTGATCATAACGTAATGGTTCATCGGTGTATACTGAGCATCATTTGACCTTGCATCCCTCTTTCTACATAACTAAGGTAATTATCCTCGAGTAATCACTTTATGGGCGCCTTTCTCCTTATATAAAGAATAAATAAGACCGAAGCGTATACCATTTTATTCATTCGAACTCATTTAAGGCACTCTTCGAAAGTCAAAACTGTAACAATGAGGGGTTCGCTTCATAGCAAATAAAGTGAAAAAAATCTCAGCAAGGAAACTTTCTATGTAACGCATGCGAGTTTGTGGCAAAGATAATTTATTTGTCTGAAGATTTAATTTGACATTATCGGTTGAAGTACAGGAATGATGATAATCTATCTATTAAGACATAAGATAAATGAATTCTTTCATGGGAACATGGAAATTATTTTTAGTTTATAATCACTAAACTGAAAAGATTTCTTCACCAATGTTCGTAAGAACACCGTAAAAAGCATTCCTCAGAATGATAATTCAGAAGTTGCGTTCGGAATCAAGAGGAAAACAAGAATCTTCTCACGTGGTCAATGCAAGATGATGTTTTTATTCCCTTCGTTGCAGTGACGAAATGCTTTGATCAGCAAAATATCTCGCGGTAAGGATAAAGAATTACGAACGAAAACTATCAGCGTGATATTCTCCTTTTGTTATTTACTCACAGCAGTATAAAAATTCATTGATTTTTTATGTTTGATGAGCAAACGATGTCCATGCAACACTTGTTCCTGCAGTATGCGGCAAGTTGTGTAACGTTGTTCGACGTACCAATGTTTGAGTTGTGCAGTAAAGTGATAACAGAGAGTTTCCTAACACACTTTTTCTCTTCTTCTCTGTCATAAAACAAGGGCAGTAAACATTATGTCAGTTCCACCTGCTGTAATATTCACGAAAGCAACTGTCCTCGTAAAACACTTTCTTTTATGTGGAAATATGTGTACAAATAAACTGAGAATTCATAATGCTGGGGAATTTTCTTCATTTGAATATAAAATTACATTAGCAAATGTTAATGTTCAAATAATAAAAGAATGTTAGAACAGAACCCATTTTTTATATAAATAAAAGTTTTCTACTCGAGTATGTCTTTTTTCTTTTACTTTTTATTTTTTTCAAATCCCGTAAGATCTGAATGCCAGGAAGACTTGACTAAATCTAGGTTAGGTTTACTGATTCCCGGAAAAGCGCAAACCAAAAGCACAATAAAGACGCAGGACATGTCTTATCCTGTTAAGTTCTAGGTTCCAGTCTGAAATAATTTCTCTCGTTTTGATTTTCTCCACTTTTGCTTGAGTTCATTCTGCGAATTCCGCGGCATTGTCGAAAATGTTAACCCGTTCACAAGAAAACTTTTTTTTTAATAAGGACATGTCTTATCCTGTTAAGTTCTGGGTTCCAGTCTGAAATAATTTCTCTCGTTTTGATTTTCTCCACTTTTTCTTGAGTTCATTCTGCGAATTCCGCGGCATTGTCGAAAATGTTAACCCGTTCACAAGAAAACTTTTTTTTTTAATAAGGACATGTCTTATCCTGTTAAGTTCTGGGTTCCAGTCTTTTTTTTTTTTTTTTTGATTGGAGGTTTAACGACCACCGTGAGCAACTCAATGGGCTATAAGCAGTCGCCCGTCCCTAATTTAGGGTCACTGGTTCCAGGGAAGGGAGAGAGCCAGTGCCGTAAGACAAACACAACATCCATGCCTCACCGGGATTCGAACCCGGACCCCTTCGGACGAATGATCATAGGCCAACGCCTTAGACCACTGCGCCACCGGGGCGGCAGGGTTCCAGTCTTAAATAATTTCTCTCGTTTTGATTTTCTCCACTTTTGCTTGAGTTCATTCTGCGAATTCCGCGGCATTGTCGAAAATGTTAACCCGTTCACAAGAAAACTTTTTTTTTTTTTTTGATTTTAGTTTAAACCACTGCGATATGTTTATTTGAATGGATCTCGTCCAGAGCTTTAAAACGATAAGACGCACAGTCGGTTTGCACTCACAGTTGTCCAGATAAACAGCGATATCGTCAAAAGTGTTCACCGGTTTACAAGAAAACAATTTTTAAAATGTTCAGTTCAAACCACTACAAAATGTTCTTCCTACGTTTGAATAGATCTCATCGAGAGCTTTAAAACGATACCACGCACAGTCGTGTTGCACTCACGTTTGCCGAGATAGACTGAGTCAAGCTCGGCGGTACACCCAGAAATATTGCATCATTTGTTCCTCTCACAGGGAGTGAGGGGAGCGTCGCGCGCACGATGTGTTGCGCAGTACGCAAATTGGACTCCAAGTGCGAATTGAACTCCGAATATGACAGCACGATTTGTGTGCGGGGAGTATTTTTAACGCTATAATGATTTCAATTGGGACCTATTTTTGTCTCAGACGGTCGGCCATAAGTCGCCCCATACTATCCGTGGAATTAAACGTAGTCCAAAGTAAAAAAAAAAAAAAACTGTTAAAGCACGGGACACGCGGCATATATTGCCGAGATCATCAGCCCGTCTGGTTTTGAATCTTATTTGAATATTCAGTGAATCGCTTGAGAACCCAAATGCCAGAAGGAACTGCCGATCTGAAATTAATAATTTCAAGCTGCAGGAATGAGCGAGAACCAAAACTGAGGTAGAGACAAACTGTTTTGCAACGGGGTGACCCCGATTTCTCAAACAAAATACTGAGTGATAAATTTAAGGGAGAAATTTTGGATGCGGGTCCTTAGGAAA
The DNA here is from genome assembly GCA_039090855.1 of Macrothele yani. Taxonomy (NCBI): domain Eukaryota; kingdom Metazoa; phylum Arthropoda; class Arachnida; order Araneae; family Macrothelidae; genus Macrothele; species Macrothele yani. The sequence continues at coordinate 171,072,018 of CM077004.1, forward strand.
CAACTGAAGTCATTTAATTTTCTGTAGCATTGAATATTAGCATTTCATACATTATATGTGGTAAAGATCTGCCAACTATCAGAGAGATGTCTTCAACTAATGCTCAATTGATGTCCGCCGAGATCGAAGTTAAACGTGTGCGTTCATAGCCTAATGACATCAGTGGCGCATATTCGAGGCTAGCTGTGAAGCCCAGAAAATGCACAATTAAAAGTCAATTAAATATACATAAATAAAAGTCAATTATCAACTGATATATCGATGCTTTCGCTGTGAAAAAAACACGAGCGGATTCGCTTTTTTGCGAGCGAAGCCAACGGCATAACGCAAACAGCTCTTCTAGAGTCTTCACTGTTCTGATTCAAAGATCTTCGATACGATCGCCTGCTAGCGTTTACATGAAAACAAGAATGAGCGTACGGTCGGGAATGGACCCTTGCTTTGCGCAACGGTTCGCTCACAAAAGAGAAGTCTTCGACTATCTCAGTCACTTGCAGGCTTTCGCGTGTAACAGCGCGTGTTTCGTGAGAGTTGTTTCAGTTTGTGTGAAGTGTCAATGAATTAAAATCAGTTATATCTTTAATTCGTGGCTTTGTAGGACGTTTTGATAAATTTTGTGAAAGCTTCCCTGAACATCTACTGTCAGAACTTAAAAAACTCTATGCTTCAAATTTTGATGCAGCTCGACTAAAAAATGAACTGGAGGTGTTTTATTCCCTTGATGAAATACAAAACAAATCAGTGAGAGACATTACTTTTTACATAAAGTTGAATAAATGGGACATAGTGTTTATTGAGGTGTACAAATTAGCAGACCTAATAATTAACTTTCCATCAGGAACTGCAACGGCCGAAAGAAGTTTCTCTGTATTAAAACGAATCAAGATATACACTGCTGGACAATTGCTAAGGACGGATCATAAACGGCTATATAGCGCATAAAAAAGTAAGTGCGGTTGGATGCCAAGTGAAATAAAATAATGTCAGAATGCCAGGACATTACAAGAAAGACAATTTATTGTGCTCTGAAATCCAGAAAGCTTTGGAACGTGTTCAAGGGACAAACAGGCCATTTTGTGCAGAATACGTAAACGTGAAAAAAATGCAATTACCGTCCGCAAGCGTTCCGGCGTAAGATGTCAATACGGGATATGGCCACCATGGAGGGCGATGCAAGATTCCACACGTCGTGTCATGCTTTATACAACATTATCAAGCAGCTGTTGGGGTAATTTATCCCATTCCTCTGTCAGTGCACAAATGAGGGTGTCCTTGTTTATTGGAGGGAATTGGCGACCAGCAAGACTCCTCCTCAAAGCATCCCACACATTTTCAATGGGATTCAGATCTGGAGTACGCGCAGGGCATACGAGGCGTTGAATATCCTCTCTCTCAAGACACGCCTAGACCAGCGACTGTTTGATGACATGTTGCGTTGTCGTCCATGAAAATGAATCTATCACCGACAACACCACGGAACATGCGAACATGAGGTAGCAGAACATCATTAATGTATCGTTGGCCAGTCATAGTCCCAGTTGGAAGCACATAGAGGGACGTACGGCCATTGATCATGATAATAGCCCATACCATGACACTACATGTCGGATGTCGGTCCCTTTCTTGTATGTTTGCTGGACAATATGCTGTACCACTATCACGCCAGATCAGTTGTCGTCGACAATCAGACGATAGACTGTATCTACTCTCATCTGAGAAGAGGACAGCAGACCAGTCGTTATCAGTCCAGTTGCGATGTTGATGGCACCATTGCAAACGGGCGGTACGGTGACGTCTGGACAATTGGATGCACACAACAGGACGGCGGGCGTATAGTCCTCCTTCATGCAAACGTCTGGCGACAGTTTTTCGGGAGATCCGCTTGCCAGTAGCAGCCATAAACTGATTTGCTACCTCACTAGCTGTGCTGCGCCGGTGTCTTTTTGTTGATAGCACTATGTACCGATCTTCTGCAGGTGTCGTACTGCAAACACGACCTCCCCCGTGACGTTTGCTACACTCTCCATTTGTTTGAAATGATTTCCAAAGCCTTATAACAATACTGTGGCTGACGTCGAACTCCCTGGCAACATCTGTTATTTTTCGCCCTTCTTCAATCTTGCCAATAATACGGCCACGCGTAAAATCATCTAGGTGATGTCGGGAAGACATACTAAAAATTGCAAGTTCGTCAATTGATTCTTTCCCTTTCAACTTTGCGTTTGAACAACAACGGTCAATACGCGTCAAATCCTTTATATCTCTTATCAGCGCTATGACGTCACGAACAAGTTCGGCAATCCAAAATTTGCATACGCACAACACGTCTTACTGTATCCCGCACTTATGCTAATTTCCACATTTTCCTGCCTTCCATTTTATGGTTGCTATCGTTACTATTGTCATCCGTCCTTAGCAATTGTCCGGCAGTGTATCTTAGAGCAACACAAGAACATGTACATTCGAGCAACTTGGCTGTTTTGTCAATAGAGAGAAACATTCTTTTTAAATATGAAAAAGTACTCGGAAGAAACTTTTTATGAAAACGTAACACTCTAGTTCACACAAAAAGAAAGAAGAATGGAGTTCATGTACAAATAAGTGTTCAAATCCTAATCCGCATAATTATTTGTTATCATGTTAGCATGTACCTAAAATTGAGAGAAAAGGTTACTGCTATTACTTAACAATTAAAAATTAAGCTTCGTAATTAAAATAAAACAGCACTGTGGGGGAGGGGACGGGGGACGGGGGACGGGTGAGATAGCCCAGCTCTCAGATCCAAGCTACGCTACTGAATGTCATTATGATATGTGATTCATCAACAAAATGAGGGCAGCAAAAAGTCTTTAAAAAGCAAGAACTCTAAGTTCGGGAAGCTTCTTATTTGCTAACCTGAACAGCATACAGGCAGGAATACAAGCGTCAGACACAGTGAAAATACGATCCTAGATGAAACTACGGGAATACGTTTGGGTAATTATGATTTAAAAATGCTATGATATGGCTTGTAACAGATACAATAAGTCAATATTTGACAGCAATTACCTTTATGGATGGAAATGTTTGTCTAGGCCTCTGCATGACCCCCTTTGTGGACTCCACAGAGTTCATACCGGGGGCTCAATTCTTGCGAAGTGTTTTCTAACATCTGCGGAGTGATTTGTGCTAACGCTGCAGAATTTTTCATCTTGAAGTCATCCAGTCTTTGAGGTCGTTGTGCATAGACGATGTTCTTCACAAACCCCCGCATGGAGAAATTGGGGGGGGGGGAGTAAGGTCCGAGGAGTTTGCAGGCCAAGGAATTGGCCCATCGCGGCCACACCAGTTGTCACTCAATATGTTGCTGAGAAAGTTCCTGACTTCTAGTGACCAGTGGCGTGGGGCCCCTTCTTGGTGTAAAATGGAATCGTTATCCAGTTGTGCTGCCACGAAAATCTGTAGCATGTCCAGTTATTGACCTCCGTACTGCAGCGTTGGCACAAATCACACCGCAGACGTTAGAAAATACGTGGCGAGAATTGAGTATATAAACATATGCTCAATTCTCTCTGCCGTAAAACATATGCTCAACCCCGCATGAACTCTCCCGAGTGCGCAAAGGGGTTCACGTAGAGGCCTAGACGAACTCCCATCCATAAAGGTAATTTGTGCCAAATATTGACTTATTTTATCTATTATAAGCCATACCACAGCATTTTTAATTTATCCCTACCTAAACAGATCACACTGTATTATAAAAGTCCAAATCCTTCGTTTTCTGTCCTTGCAGTGTAAAAGTGGGGGGGGGGGGGGTAATGTTAAGTTCACTACTTCCAGCTCGATGTGGAAGATCTCGGACTTATGATACGACGAAACAGTGTGCAGCAGAGTTGGCAGAAATCCAGGAAATTAGTTAACATACACTAGTTTTGAAACAGACAAATCAAACTGCCGTGCCGTATAAATTAAAACTTTGGGTGTGAACGAAATGTATCAGATTCATAGAAAGACTCCACGAGATTAACATCGTGAATGATATTTGAACAAGCCGTCGCCTTTATTGGTATCATCTTTGACTTTTGCTAGACATAATCGCATGTATCAGATTACGGACATCTCACCGTATCTGAAAGAACTGCTTTGATGGAATGAAAGCTGCAAGACAAGGAATTTTCGATTTGTGACTATCTCAGAAGGTTATATTAGTATAAACTCACGGACTGAGGACTTGAACTTCTCAGAAAGTGAAACGGGCTAAGCTGCGGCCTCCACAGCAGTAGTTCACTATTAACCTCACAATCTTGTAGCTTCTTCATTTTTCGTTAAACACCTTAATGACTCCATCTCGCTCTTATATCATGCAACCTTTTGCATTTTTGTCTCATTAACAGGATTAGTTGGTAGCCCAGTTTTAGAGATTTTATAGAGCAGGATCTATATAATTTTTAAGGTTTTTATGGCTTGTATCTTATATGCCATGGGTCATCAAGAATTAGACAAAATAACAAAACGATGTGCACTGAAGCAAATATCCAGTACGATAAACGAAAAGCTGATACCTTAAAAGAACCATTCTTTCGTAATACGGATCTTACAGAATGGAAAACTTAGCTCAGAGAAAGAATCGTGCCTAACTTCTGTGACTCAACCTGCAACTCGTTATTTTCTGAATCTGATCAATACTTTATTATCTGGAGCACCTTGGCCTTTCAACATACTGTGGGCACAATATTTTGGAAAAATTGAAAACAAGTTTTTATATTGACTTCTATAGGAGGATTTCTAATGCTTTCGCTCCCAATACTTCCATATAAGAAATTTCGATCATATTTACTCAGCGAAGAAAGATTTCCCATGCATCAAAATTCGCCCACTGATAAAAAAAAACCATCTTAATTTAGATTGTACAATCGGTGTTTTTTGCCAAAAACTTTCCTGATCTAACTTAACAAGTTAGTAAAATCATGCAATGCATTGATTATGATACGCTTTCCAACATACCAGAAATTATTACTCAAGTTATGAGGATAATGGCTGTGGAATAAATCTCGCTTTTGTGCCTGGACCCTTGATCCCATTTCGATGATATTCAACAGAACCGGTTCAGTATACCTCCGAAACAACAAGATAACGTTTTGTCGCAATCGAAGCATTTTTACCTAAGTTATGATGCATAAGGGCTATGGAATAGATCCCGCTCCTGTGTCCTAACCTTTGACCCATTTTCAACAGGATTCGTCCCCAGGCAAGCCCCTACAACATACTAACATTTCATCCAAATCGAATCATTTTTACGTAAGTTATGACGCATAATGGCGATGGAAATGATTCCACTCCTATGTTCTGCGCCCTTTGACCCCATTTCGTTCACTTTCAACAGGGTTCCTTTCCAGGTGTTCCCCTACCACATACTAAACTTACATCGAAATCGAACGATTTTTACGCAAGTTATCGTGCGGACGGACATACGCCCACAACGCGTGACGTAATGAGACAGATGGCGTGACCGGCGCCAACATCTCAATCGCGAGAGTGTGACGTCATAAGATTTCTAAGCATGGGTTACATTAATGGGATGACGCCATGACACTAAAAACGTGGTAATTCGGGGTGGTTATTTAACCCAATAAACGAATTTCCTAAAGTCGAGATCAAGCTAAATAGATTTTTAGTACCAGAAAACGGTAGGTTAACGACTTTAATCAAATTCCTTAGAGCCGTTTTCAAAATAAAATTTACATACATACAAGAATTGCTCCTTTAATAGGATGGGATAAAGGCGATGGAATGGATCCCGATCCTATGTCCTGAACTTTGACCTCATTTCGTCCATTTCCAATAGGGTTCTTCCCCAAGTGGTCCCCTGCCACATACTAAAATTTCATTGAAATCGAACCATATTTACGCAAGTTATGACGCATAAGGGAAATGGAATGGATCCCGCTCCTATGTCGTGATCTTTGACCAATTTCACCCATTTTTAATAGGGTTCGTCCTCAAGTGGTCCCCTACCACATACTAAAAATTCATCGAAATCGAACCATTTTTACGCGAGTTATCATGCGGACAGACAGACAGAAGGACGGACGGACGGACGGACAAAGCTGGAGCATATACGCTTCTTCAGCCTACGGTTGGAAAGCATAAAAAATCAATAACTTTACTTCGATGTGGTAATAAGGAAGAATGGCGCCACCTGTAAGCAAGCATCATTAACTGCATCGAAAGATATAAAGTATGTGCTATCGATAAAAGTGCTTTTAATTAACTTTCCAACTGTCTATTCTTTCATCTTGAAGCGCTTGGCAAATGCATGTGAAACTGCGCAGTTCGCTATTTGCACAGGAGCAACTCTGATTACCTACATTTAGTACGTTTTACCTGTTTATGAGAAGAAATTATTTTGGAATTTTTAGGTCGTTTTACAATTTTATGAGTAAAATATATTCTTTGCACCAACTGTTTTGAGTCTTTCTAAGATGGCTCGCCTAAGAAATATTGATCTTTACTTTATTTATTTTATTTTTGTTCGCCTGTTCAGGACTTACAGCTCGTCGTTTTACAAGTAACCCAACAACTAAACCGATGACGAGGGATACTCGCCGACAGTGTGCGCCTTATTGTTCAAAGAAGAATGAACTCGTCAATACGTAAATTGAGTTACATACTTAAATCAAGACCATCTAGAAGACATAAGGCCATGACATTAGAAAGATGAGTTCCCCCTTTTTAGTGACGTCACATGGAAATCAAAGCTATCGATTGGTTTATAACGCTGTCGTGCGTGACGTCAAACACGACAACGGCGTATCAGTCCTTGTAATGTGAGACTGACGTCACAAACAGAGGGAAGTCATCTTCCTAATGTCATGGCTTTGTGTTTTCTACACTGCTGGCCACCCAAAATGCAACACCAAGAAGGACACGAGATAGTAAAGCCTGATTTCCTGGACACATAACAACAGATACAAAGATGAAACGATTGAGCTTACAGGCCCGTGCGACTTGCGGAACACGCAGACATCAATAGTTCGTGTGGCCCCCATGGCTGGCAATAACGGCCACTACACGCCGCGGCATCGAACGAAAGAGGCTTTGGATGTAGGCTTGGGGTATGTCGGTCCATGCTGCTTCCACACGTTGCCACAGTTCATCAGGCGTAGCCGCGTATGGTGCTTCCTGGGTCACTCGGTTGCCGATCAGCGACCAGACGTGTTCGATGGGTGACATATCGGGAGAACAGGCGGGCCACGGCAGCAGTGACACCTGGTAGGCCGTAAAGAATTGTTGCACGATGCGTGCCACTTACGGGCGCACATTGTCCTGTTGAAACGTGGCGGCTGGCAGGTCCTGCAGGTATGATTGATTGACTGATTGGAATTTTAACGACAACCGTAAGCAACTCAATGGGCTACAAGCAGTCGCCGTCCCTAATTTAGGGTCACTGGTTTCAGGGAAGGGACAGAGCCAGTACCGTAAGACAAACACAACATCCATGCCTCACCGGGATTCGAACCCGGACCCCTTACAGACGAATGATCAGAGGCCATCGCTTAGACCACTGCGCCACCGGGGCGGCGTCCTGCAGGTAAGGGAGGACTACAGGCTCCAAAACGTCGGAGATGTAGCGGTGGTTGTTGAGTGTACCGGTGATGCGTACCAGAGGGGTGCGGGTGTCATATCCAATTGCGCCCCAAACCATAACGCCAGGCGACGGACCGCTATGGAGATGCATAATGCAGGCGTCATACAGTCTCTCGCCGCGGTGCCGACACACGCGAATCCGACCATCGTGGTGTTGCAGGCAGAAGCGATATTCGTCGGAAAAGACAATGTCGTGCCATTTCGTAGTGCAGGTGCGGCGTTCAACGGCCCACTGCCGCCGCACTCGCCGGTGGTGTAACGTCAATGGTAATCGGAGAAATGGGAGCCGTGCGACAAGTCCCCTCTCCTGCAACCGACGTCGAACGGTACGTGCTGACACAGGTTGTTCCGCAACACACCCTAATTCCTGCGCTAACGTTCGTGATGTGGCGGTGCGCGCTGTCAATGCCCGCCGCACAACATGCCGGTCCTCTCGTTTGGTTGTGCGCTGCGGCTGCGGCAATCGCTCACGTCGGTCCGTCCGTCTCTCCTGCACTCACCGAATCCATACTCGCCTCACTGTGGCTGAATCTCGTCCCACAAGGGGCGCCGATGTCTCGGTACGATAAGCCGCTGTCACGATAAGCCACTATTCGTCCTCTGTCGAACTCCGAAACGTGCTGGAATGACTGCCGTATTCTGTGACGAGGCATAAGGAAGCTTCCCACGCGCAGGTACGGCAGCACAACACACTTCCACTACTTACACCCCGCCTTCTGGGCACCCTTCTTATAGTGACTCTCGGTGTCGTGCCGGGCGCACATAATTTGCATGTGCCCTGCAATGCTAATCGTTTGCATGTCCTCTCGCGGGCGATGCATGCTGCGAATTTCAGTCCAATCGGATGCTTATTTCTTGGTGTTGCATTATGGGTGGCCAGCAGTGTAAAAGGCCTTGCTATTGCCAACTGGGAACGGCAATAGCATTTCTCATTGACAGCGCTGTAAGAAGCGATCCGGTAACTGCAAATGCTTTTCATGTCTCATACACGCGCACCCTACACTGTATGGTGGGGAATGATAGAACAACTAGAAGCAGGCCAGTCTCTAGCCTAAGTCGAAAAGGACTGGAATATCCACCGCAGAGTGGTTTTACGGTTATGGCAACAATTAAACAACGTCGGTGGGGTGTTGCGAAGGCGTGGCCAAGGTTGCCCAAGGCTTACGACAGCTCTGGAGGACCGTTATGTCGCTTTAACCGCACGGCATCAGAGGTCCTATACAGCCTAGCAATTCTCTTCGAAGCTCCCTACTGCTATTGGGACTACGGTATAAAGGCAAACGATAAATCGAAGGTTTAACGCAATTGACCTTCACTGCAGCATACTCATGGTTTGTGTCCCGCTAATCGCATCTCATGTTAGAGCTCGCTTGAACTGGTGTAGACAATATCGTTCCTGTAGCCCAACCGAGTCGGCCGGTGTTCCTTTTACAGGCGAATCGAGATGCAGTCTACAAACGGATACTTGTCTGTATTTCATCTGGACGGAAAAGGGATTCCGTAATGATTCTGCAAACTATAACGAAGTAAATTTCTCCGTCATTTTCGTCCACGCCGGGCATCGAACCCGGGTCCCCTCATTCCGGAATAAGTCGCTCTCCCTACTGAGCTACGCGGACGTATGCTCTCGCTGCTATCTGCCTTTATCTCATGTGCGTACGGTGGTGCAGGCACATCACAAAACGTACGCGAACGAGACTCTTTCGGATGCTGTGGTCTGCTCTTGTGGGGTGGCATTATATTCAACGGCCGCACACTACTCCACTTGTTCGCAGGAGGAAATGTGAATGCTAAATATTGTAGTGACGAGATCCTAGACCTATGTCAGAAATTTTCGGAGAAGCTGTTCGCCCTCAGTTCTTTTTTAAGGGATGATAACGCCTTCATTCACAGTGGCTCAGCTTGTTGATGATTTCTGCAGAGCGAGGATATTGGACGTATGGACAGGACAACCGGGTCTCCGGAACTGAACATTATACAGCATAACTGGGATGCTCCGAGAGGACACGTAGCAGCTCGTCAGCGCCTCTCAGTACCCTTTCCGGGCTACGAACAGCCTTAATTGAGGAATGAAATTCTTTGACTTCCGAATTCATCAACAACCTAGTAATGAGTATACACTGAAGAGCAATTGAATTAGAGATACCTGTCTAGTAACGTGTAGCACCACCTTTCGGCCTGATGACGGCGGCGTTTCGTCACGGCATGGACTCGACAAGACACCGGAAGCGTTGGAAAGCCATACGGATCCACGACCCCTGAACAAGCTCCCACAGTACACGAAGATTTGATGGAGGTGGGTCAGAGCCTCGAGCATCTCTCTCGATGGCATCCCAGATGTGCTCGATGGAATTGAGGTCAGGTGACCTAGCTGGCCAAGGAAGCGAAGTCACGTCGGTGTTGTGTTAATCCAACCATTCGGATACAATTCGGGAGCGATGGTACGGTGCATTGTCTTGTTGCAGGATGAGGTCCCCAGTGGGATGTCGAAGACGCACAAACGGGAGCAAATGGTCGTCCCGGATATCCCGGTAACGTTGACCTGTGAGGGACGATGTCACCCGTACCAGGGGTCTCATTTCAGTCCACGTAAACAGTCCCCAGACGAGAATGCCACCCCCACCAGCTTGAAGAGCACCCTGCTGGCAAGAAGGATCCATCGCTTCATGTCGTTTGCGCCGTACTCGTATCCTGCCATCCGCATGTACCAACGTCAATCTCGACTCATCAGTCCAGGCAACATTTTCCCACATGTCTATAGTCCAGTGGCGATGTTTCCACGCTCATGCTAATCTTTGCACCCTGTGATGTCCGGTCAGCAGCGGTACCCTCGTGGGACGATGGCTTCTGTACCCCACAGCGAGGAGATGGTTCTGGATAGTGTGGCCGCTTACACGTTTTTGTGCACCTGCGTTAAATTGTCGAGTGATTTCTTGCACTGTGGCCCGTCTATCCGCTGTTACAATACGAGCTAGCCGACGATGACGCCGCTCATCCACACGCTGTTGTCCACGGCAGTTGGCCCATTGCACGGATGGTTTTTCCGGATTCGAAGTACTCACGGTGCACCCGTGACATAGTGGCTCATGAAAATTACAGTGCCTGCACGACTTCCCAGATGAAATGGCCCATTCGTCGAGCCCCGACAATTTGCTCACGATCAAATGCGCTTAGATCCATCGTTTTACCCATACTGCGTCCGATTCTTACTGATTCCCGTCGCATCACTCCTTATATTGTCGGATCGCTGCATAAGTCATGTCGTTTCCGTTTACAGGGCCGTCCACAGCGTTACATTTGCATAACGCCAGCTGTCTCTAATTCAATTGCTCTTCAGTGTATATCGTCATTGTAGAATTGTCTGTCTGTACAAGATGATAATATATTCCTTATTAATACATTATGTTACATTCTTACAACTCACCTTGATGACATTTGCAGATGTGACCCTGAAGATGCAAAATGTGTACATATCTGTCTGTTGTTATAAAATGTTTATTACCGCTATGACTATGGCTCCTTACATGCCAAACGTCTCTATCTGCTATTACGTGTTTTCTTTTACATTCTTCCAAATACCTTCCAGGAATTTAACTTTGGACTCCAGTGTAGAAAACTGGTCGCTCAGTTGGTTCTGTAAGGTTCACACTCAGTTCTTGTCTTTTAAATCTTGCTACGTAGTTTATCCCTTGACTCGCTGTCAAGTGTTGCCAACTTCAAATTCGTCGAGAGGAACTCTGTGAGGTTAAGTCAGAAAATATTTAACGAGGAGAGACCAATTTACGTAAGAACACAGGAACTCAACAGGAAGGTTAAAATAGAGATATACATCACAAAAGTATGACCTAAATACTATTCTTTAGTAGATAATAAAAGATATATTTCATTTCTGCCAGTTTCAGAGCTTTTCGTTGCAAAAAGTTACAAAAATCAGGATTGCGCTCGGATTTTTTTTATGAATTTTTGAAAAGAGGTAGGGAAGAGCTGAGAAAATACGCTATTTTATTAACACACATTTCTAGTACTATAAATGGATACACTTCTGAAATTGTGACTCCTCGAAGAATAGAACATGAGCTGAAAAAAGAGACAGATATTTATTTTTTTATCAAGATAATAGCATATTTTTCAGTGAATTTCAGTTTTGTGAGGAACAACTTTCAATTGATTTTATGTCTTCTCATTCCACAACAACCAAGGTATATTTGTTCGAATTGCAATAAATGTTTCTGCCTTTACCATATGAACACACTGGAATGGCATGTAATGACTTCTTCAAACGCCATCTGAAAAGCAATAAGAATATAATAAACCCAAACCGAAAATATCTGAAATTCCGAAAGGCAAAATTTTAGCAGATTTATGAGATTTAGAAAATGAGAAACAGAAACGGAACTAAAGTTTTAAGAAAACATGAATTTTTCTCAGTAAATGATAGGCATGAATTTTACGTCAACGACACGGAAAGAAACGAAAGATTTCTTTACAGAACAAAATGATAGTATTTGTCGTTTCAACATTTTTTAAACAGTTAAGCTCTGGTAAAGGAACATTTCAAAGAACTTCCCGATTTCTTTCGGAACAGAATAAACTTCACGACAGGATTTTTTCTTTCATTGTCAAGGCATCTATGATCGTGCAAGGAAACTTCCCATGGTAGACAACTAAAATTCAGAACTTTTTTCCCCTCAAATACCTCAGGGTATTCCTAAAATTGGTTCACTATAAACACACTCTTTGAATTCCTTTGAAAAGAGATTCAAGACAAACCTCTTTCTTTAGATGGGAAGGAACCTTTTTTCCCCTTAAATCAGTATATTTTTATGTTGTATGTTTTTTCAAAGACCTTGATAGTTTCGTTCTTTATGTTTTTTTACTTAAATTATTTTCTAATATTCCAACGATAAACTAATGCAATTAAAATATTTAAAAATCACCAAAGCAACTAAAAACTTGTCGGTGGAAATCGTGGAAATCTTCTACACAGTAGAGCTGATACGAAAACGTATAAATAAAAGCTGAATTTACGTACACTGATGGATAAAAGTTATGTTAAAAACACAAAAATTAGCGCTCCAGCATAATGACTATAGCGTCTATCACAGAACTGATAGAAATGCCTTCTACGATTTTTATAACTGAATAACTCTGTGTTCTACAATGGGATTGTGCGATAACAAAAGCATTTCGAAATTATACAATCGAAACATGAATTTGCGTACATTGTTGACCAAAGGAAAGTTAAAAACACAAAAACGGTTTGCGTTTTAACACAATGGCTATCATCTACAACAGAACTGATTTTTATTGTCTTCTATAGTTGAACTGTATAAAAACGAAAGTAATTCGAGAATCAGATATTTGAAAAATGAATTTTCGTACACTACATGAAAAATATTAAGTTTTAACATAATGACTAGCTTCATATACCGCCCACTGAATTTTAATTCAGTTTTTAAACTTTTATTTATTACCGGGTTGGACCTACTTTAGCCCCACTTACAGCTTTGGCATAGATTTCATATGGTTTTGGAGTGCATCTACGTCTACAGCATACTAGACGTTGACCAGACAGTCCTTTTACCGGCTCAGATTTGAGGGAAGAGTACTTTGCTCCCAAATCTGTTTTTTAGCATGTCCCATACATTCTCACTGGAGTTTAGATCCAGGCCTTTGTTGTGTTCAGGGAAGATGGTGATAAACGTTCTCATGCTCGCTGAACCAACGCGTCATCAGAGATGGGCAGCCGCATTATCGTCAATGAAACAGCCGTCACCTGCTGGATAAAAAGTCAACATTCCAGGATGGACTTGATCGGTAACACTATTCAGATAATCCTTGCATGACACTCGACCTCCCCGCAATATCAGGGAGACCAGTTCCGCACCAACAGAAACTGCCGCATGCTACCACCGTTGGTAGAGAGCAAGGTCTACCAAGATTCAATGGACCACGTGACATTTTCTTCAGTGTCCAGTCACGGCGATTGTGACACTACTGCACACGGAACTTTCCGGTTCTTCGCAGAAATCAGTAGTTTCCGTACAGGCTTGCGACTGCCAATAGCGATCCCTTTCAATTCCCTGCTAAAACACAGGTTGCTGAGATATAGAAACATCCTTCATTGAATGCTTCGATCACTTGCTGCACACAGAAAGTCCTGTTTCGCAGTACAAGATTTCTCAGACGACTGTGATTTCGTTCCCAAACAGATTGTCGTCACACCACAGCTACGCCTCATACTCAAGCAATGTGGGTTATTTTTCGACTACTTAAAGACCCGAGATATTTCACATTTTAAGAAACCAGTCTGTTTTCAGTCATTCCAACCAGACGGGCACCCACAATACGCCTTTCATCGAACTTCGAAAGAGCTTTAGTTTTTCCCACTGTGGTCAACACTATTCACGATTACTGACGAGCAGCAATCTTAAATACACGGTCGAGTCACATTATTGTGACCACCAGCTAATATCCAGAGTAACCGCCGTGTGCAGCGCGGACAGCAGCTAAACGGGCTGGGAGTGGCTCAGTAAGGTGCTGGAAGGTATTCACAGGTATGTGGAGCCATGCTGACTGCAGTGCATCTCACAACTGCTGGACGGTGCGTGGTGGAGGGTCCATAGAGCGAGTAACACGATCGAGGTGGTCCTATAGAGGCTCAATTGGGTGTAAGTTCGGAGAATTAAGGTGCCTAGGAAGTACTTTAAAATCTTCATCGTGCTCTTCAACCACTCTCGGACATTTCCAGCTGTGTGACACGTCGCACTGTCGTACTGGAAGATCCCATCCGCCCCAGGGAAGACCATCAGGATATATGGGTGTACGTGGTCTGCAAGGATGGATTCATAACGAAAATGGTGTATAGTGCCTCCCACAGGTGTGAGTGGATCAGGATAATGCCACGAAAATATTCCATACAAAATAACGCTGCCTGCCTCCACCAGCTTGTGTTCTTCCAGCAATAGTTGAAAAGTGTTTATTTTCCGATGTTTCTCGCCTTATACGCCAACGTTCATCTGTTCGATGAAGCAGAAAAAGTGACTCATCGGGGAAGGCAATCCTTTGCCAATCAGCGGAATTAAAATTCCGATACTGCCTTGCAAATGTCAGCCTTTTCTTCCGATGCAACTTGGTTTATCATAGGTTGCAGTGACCATCCGTCTGCATCGGAGCCCCATACGCAGCAGAGTTCGCTGAACTGTCGTTTTTAGACACACTTCCAGTAGCCCCCTGTTTCATTCGGCAGGGGAGTTGCTCCCCTGCAGCGTGTCGATCGGCCCTCACGCACCTTCGAAGCTGATGCTCAACTCTCACATTAAGGGCACGTGGTTCTCCGCAGTTTCCACATCGCTTATTTGCAATGGTGCCATTTCTCCAATCACGATACACTGTAACCACAGCAGCACGTGAACAGTTCACAAACTGCGCTGTTCTGCCACCCTTTGCCCGAAAGCCGATAATCAACAGTTTTTGCAAATCCGATAAATCGCTTCTTTTATCCATGACAGCAAATAGTGATATGTTTTCAGGAGCCGACAGTATTTGTCATTTTCTTGTAGGACTTCCGTCCACAGTGAGTAGAGTTTAGGTCCCAGCCACCTACAGCGAGATCGCCTTTTGGGCAGGACACAGAAGCGAAAGGAATCAGAGCAAGTCTAGCGACTTTGACAGAACAGTTTGTAGTGAGATTAGAGTACAGTAGATGGCACCACCGCACAAGTACGATGTTGCACATAGAGGGATGAGAGAATTTCAAGGGAGGCATAGGAAAGGATACCCATTTAACCAGTGGGTCCAACCTGAGGGCTGTCACTTAACGTGCTCGTCCGATGCACGGCGGATATTCAGCGATTGTCAGTAAATCACACCATCTCTGAAAGATCAGCCCAGGATCGAACCTGAGGACCTTGCATTGATTGTCTGACTCGCTAACCACTAAGCCATCCGCAGCTCTATGTTTTCAGGCTACCCACCAAGCCAGCTCACGAAACGTGCCTTCTTTGACTGGCTGCGCGCTGTTGACGTCAAAAGTAGGAGGTGGCCACAATAATGTGATTCGACTGTGTGGTTGCCTAGATCACGTGGTGACACACATGACCACGTATTTTATATATATGTTGCTAATTGACTTTTACGTATATCTGCATAAAGGCTTCTCATTCAGTGGCCGGTGTGTGTAGAAGTTAATGAAATTGCATGGAGAGGTACGTTAGCTGATGACAAAGGGCATATCCAAAAGGGAAAACTATGGAGTTTGAGCGCGCAGGAGAATGGAAAAACGTCACGCATACCAGTGAAGGTAGATACGGTGCACCTCATATCGTATTTCATACACTCCAAATCGCGTGAACTTACAAGAGGGGTTGAAGAATATGAAGTCTAACAAAACACTTGGGGGATCTGGAAAAGTGGATAGATGAAGGTAGAATAAACCGTAGATGAGATAAGCAAAGAGCATAATCAAAATACATAATAAACAGAAAACATTTTCGCTATCGCCGTTTCATTCATTTCTTTGAACGAGTCTCTTCGCTGAAATCTACAAACTTCATATCCTCATCCTCTTCTACTAGTACTAATATAATTTAACCCTTTAAGCTGCCGATGTACCTGAACCAATTGGTGTCCAAAATTTTCTTCGCTCCTAAATTGAAGTGTCCACATAGTGGCCTGGTATGATGAAATCTACTACAAAATAATTCCTTTCTCTCTGTTATCTTGGCAGTCCCAACCATAAGCCTACATTTAATAAGCATTCGCTTCTAATCCTTTGTCCTCTGCTCCATGACGCAAGATATGATACGGAAGGGCTAATTCTTTTTAAACATTACGGAAGTACTTTTCAATATATTATATTTTAAGATAAATGCACCGCCTCCGCTTCAGGGAAGATATGCCAGAAAAAAAAAGTTTTTATTTACTTCAAAAGCGCTCTCAGACACCATTCTTTATCTCATCACTGAAAAAAACGGTGTCCCTTAAGATGTCTGAAGAGAAAATAGTCAGTAGGAGCCAAAGCTTGGCTATAAGGAAGCTAGGGGTTGAATTTTTGATATCCACGGTCCAAAATGGTAGACCATGCTTTGGGAAACTTGTGACTGTCGTTCAAAAAGAGCACTCAGCTGCTCATCCCATCTCTGTGATTTTCATCGCAAAGGTAGGATAAGCACCAGAGAAAGAAGACCATGAAGGCGATGAAAGCAGTCGTAACCATCCATGAGGAAGGGCCTTGAAGGCGATGAAAGCAGTCGCAACCATCCATGAAAAAGCCCATGGAGGCGACGAAAGCAGCCATGAGAAAAGGCCTTGAAGACGATGAAAGCGGTTGCAACCATCCATGAACAAAAGCCCATGAAGGCGATGAAAGCGGTCGTGACCATTGATGAAATCGGTGGTAACCTTAGAGCCATGAAAGCGGTCGTGACCATTGATGAAATCGGCCGTAACCTTAGAGCCATGAAAGCGGTCGTGACCATTGATGAAATCGGTCGTAACCTTAGAGCCATGAAAGCGGTCGTAACCATCCAGATCTTCCTGGAGGAACGCTCATGTGAGTTTGAAACCATCTAGTGGCCTCCAAGGTCCCCTGATTTAAACCCTGTGGAAACTCCCTGGGATGCCGTGGACGGAAGGCAGATCCATGAATCCTAAACCGGCGTCTTGGGCGGAGTTGTGGACAATACTGCAACAGGCATGGCTTTTATTAACTTCGGAAACCCTCCGGTATCCGGTAGAGTCGATGCCTCGGGCATGTATAGGCTGTTGTTCGCGCTAGAGGAGGACAAACATGCTTATTAGGTACGTATCTTTAATATTTTGTCCATTGAGTGTACTTCTTCAACGAAATGGTAGCCTGGTGTTGCTGTCAGTTGACCGGAAATTTGTTTAGCGATTTGTGCCCCCGCCTTTTTCAAGGATTAATTATGTGACGTATGGGTCAAGCGGATAATGAAGCAGCGAAAAGCAATTCCAGAGCAGGAAGACACAGTTGCTTCCTTCGAAACTACGCGGCACAGTCATTTCAAACATCAGAGAGTCTGCTCTGTTTCTCCTTTCATTACGTTCAAAGCGCAATGATGATAGCAAGATAATTTATTACGATTATGTGATTTTTTCTACTCGACTTAAAAGCCTTGACTTAGCAAGCAACCGAGAACTAGTGAGCAGAAAATCGTTACACTGCCCTAGTCCCCAATGAAAGCACAGAAACGGAGGATTAGCTTATTCCACAATTTCAACATCACCCGAAAAAGGCCTTGAAGGGCATGATGGAAAACCTGTAATATTATTTTTTGTGAACTTTAAAATACATTTCTCATGAAGACCTGCTAAACTTAAGAAGCAAGGATTTTCTTGAAGTTTATTTGCGAAAAACGCGTCAGAAGATTAAAGTTTCCAGACCTACAAAAATCCTTTGTTATGTGAACTTCAACAAATCCTTAAATAATAAGTCTGACATTTCATTGTTCACAAAATACACGTCTTTCGCTGACAGTTACGTTCAAAAGGCTAGTCCGCGTAAGACCCATGTCATTAAAATATTTGGATTTCACTATTTCAAGTGTCCTCTATCGAGACAATATTGCTACATTCTGGTGCGAAATATTTCGTTTCATTGCATAACTGCATAAAATGCTGTTCAAGAAGCCTTATATTATTGTAAAATCTCCAATTTCGAGATTCCAATATCTCAAGCAGACAGAGATTTTACCTTTCATTTGTTTTACAATAAGTCTTGTCGAAAAGATTTCAGGAACAAGCAAGTAAGTTGGAAAATTGGCAGAGGCATTTTTTTATTTAATGCAGCATATAAATTCATTATTTACGACAAGCGAACAAGAGTTTTAAATCAGAATAATTTCTAACGAAAAAGTGCGTTATTTTATTTTCTGTCATCCATTCATAAAAACAATGGCTAAAAACGTTCGTAGACAAAATTTTCGAGTATATTGCTTGCAACTGTGCATTTTTGAGACGTGTCTTCACATTCAAATATTGCAAGTAAGTACATTTTAGGGATATTTTCACACACAAATATGAAAAATAAATAATGCTATTCTCCTCCGTTTATTGACATGGTGTCTCTGCAATCGTTATTCGTATCTGAGACAATTTTTCTTTCCTTTGTTTAGCTTGAACTCTAAGTTAACCTTCTGTACGCTTTGCGATGTACAATCATCTCGCTAAGGGACGAAAACTTAGCGATTTATCTCGATGTTTATTTTATTTGATGCTACTCCTTTTGAAAATCTGACTGAAAAATATTTATCCATCAGATATTTTGTACGTATTATCTACTTAAGTTAACTTATAATAAAACGTTTTTCTACTGTGACGCACAAATGTATGCTTTATTTTCTTTGTCATCTCTGTTTCTAAAAGTACGAAACATTTTTGTCAGTTAACTTGCATTATTTTCATATTGACCTGCATTTTCATCTTCTGTTTCCCTTTTTATCACTTCTGAAATTTACAATAAAGAACGCGTGTAGCGTTCTTTATTGTAAATTTTTCGGGTGTGTTCTTCTACTGTTACTTATGTTTATTTCCATTTGAGATCATATTTCTCCTTGTAAATTCTCGAACGGCCAATTTTCTTTTTCTTTTTTGCTATGGATACAGTTCATCATAAAGAACATTTTGCATAGATGTTACCGCGCCCTTTACTAGAGTTCCGCGAACTACTACTACGAACCACTGTTCGGCGGACCACGCGTATGTCTTATTCGCCATAGTGGGATTAAGTTAAACATCCAAACATAATTTACATAATCAAACCACCACCAAATTTGGTCTAGTGGTGCCAACGTCTAGGTTGGGGTTCCCTATTTCAGGGTCTCCAAGCTCAGGGTCGACTTAAGTGCATTGCGTTGTGTTCCATATGAAACACAAATTTGGTCTAATTGTGCCAACATCAGCTATGGATTTTCCGTACTCTTTCACTTGCCGCTCAGAAATTAAAAGTTTAAAGAAATACATACGAAATTTGATCCCTCTTGTGAAACTTTGAAACGGACTTTAGAATTAGCTCAAGAATTATTTGCTGATTGACTGAAATGACACAGGTAAATACTAAAATAAAACAGTTTATTGTTTACAAATTCATCTACGGCTAGGTACATGTGTACCGGTGGAGTTCTTTACTTTAAACTAGACATTCTTCGCATCATATTCGAGATTTTGGTAACTAAGATATTTTAAGCATATGTAGAGACACATCAGTAATTTTATCCGTAAATTCAAGTTTTTTGTTCAACGTTAAAGCCAAACTTAGCTGCGCTAGAGAAACTTATATTGAGACAACTGGAAATTGATCCTGCATAGTATATGCAAAGCCATGAGGTATGAGTTAGAAAGCATCTTACTAACTCATACCTCATGGCTTATCTTGAAGGTCTCTTCGGAATCCACAGGGAAGGGTTCCAGCTCTCTTAGCCTACCTAACGCTGCTTATCTACGATGCTGTCCTTCATACATGAGTGGGTCTCAAAACTTTAGAAATATACTAAAACTGACTCCTAACTCTCATCGCGTAGCTCCTAAACTCAAAAACTTTCGGACTCTAAGCAACTAGGTTTATTTCTCCATTTACTATACTCATATTAATAATAATAACGCCGGAGAGAGAATTTGTCATTTTCATGTAGGACTTCCGTCCACAGGTAGTAGAGTTTAGGTCCCAGCCACCTACAGCGAGATCGCCTTTTGGGCAGGACACAGAAACGGAAGGAATGAGAGCAAGTCTAGCGACTTTTGACAGAACACTTTGTAGTGAGATTAGAGTACAGTAGATGGCGCCACCGTACAAGTACGATATTGCACATAGATGGGTGAGAGAATTTCGGGGAGGACATAGGAAAGGATACCCATTTAACCAGTGGGTCCAGCCTGGGGGCCGTCACTTTACGTGCTCGTCCGATGCACGGCGGATATTCAGCGATTGTTAGTAAATCACACCATCTCTGAAAGATCAGCCCAGGCTTGAACCTGGGGACCCAACATCGATAGTCTGAAACACTAACCACTAAGCCATCCGCGGCTCTATACTCATATTAATCTTTTTTCCGTTTTCTCTTCTATCCCCTTTCGGCCCTAGTCATTCTGCTAGGGAGGTGGAGCCGGGGCTGCCCAACGAAGTGTCACGTCGCACTATTGTCCACCCACTTCCTTCCCTCCTAGTTACGTGATTCGTACTTTCTCCGCAGATGCCCCTTCTTAGAAAATTGAACCCACGTTGAAATATTGTCCTTTAACATGTCAACTCTTTCTTTAACTGAATGCCTTTCCTTTTTGTTACGAACACGCTTTAACTTTCACTGGCTCCAGTTGTCACGTATAGAATTTTCATTACGTGCTTATTGCAGGTTTCCGCGCTTAACCGGTGGTCGGCAGGGATGCTTCCTAAAACTTATGCTTTGTGGATGGTTACGTCCAGGAGAAATTTTACGGCTTCATCGCTTTTAGAAATCGTCGAGGAGTCAAGTGAAATAATTGGAGAAGGTTGCTTGTTGCTGCTTTTCCTGGACTTTTGGCATTGTACCTGGGTTTTGTGCGCATAAGAATTTTGGGAAAATGAATGCTTCTTATTTTTGTAACACCTGGGTACCAATTTCGGCAGCTCGCCTTCAGCGGACTGCGACTCAAGACTGAATGTAAGAATATGGCCTGAACTTCTTTTAAGACCATTTCGGACAAAGGAAAAAGTCCCTGCTCGACTTTAATTGGATTTTTAATTAAAAGACTTGATTTAGAAAATTTATTCAGGCCAGATCTACATATTGCCTAATTACTTTAAATTAAATGCTACCGGAATATGAAGGATTTTGCGGTAGCATAGATTTTATAAATATTTTTTTTTCAATAGTAAACACTACCACCGTTTTCCATTAATTTTTCATCTTTTACCATGCAGAATCTTTCCTTTAGATAACACGCAGTTTGATTTTTATTCTTCAAAAACTCAAGAAAAAAGTTATTTCACTCGACGACTCGGTGCCACCTTTGTTTGTCGTTTGCGTTGATGTAATCTTGCAACTGCAAGCCGTTACAATATGCAGGCCTGACAGTTCCACACCTTTTGGAAACTGTAACTAATCTTGCGCTCACGTGAATTCTGAATCTGCAAACATGATTATGGTAAATCTTTTAAACTTACACATATGATTATAGTATAATCTTTTAAATTCGTAGCTTGGAAGCACCAAAACATAACGTCTAAGTTTGATTCGATTTCTAAAAAAATGAATAATAGCAATAAAGTATAAAATGCTGATTTTAGAGATAAATGTTCTCTCGTACAATACGGGAAAAGGATGTTGGAACAAAAAGATTGGCATGTCTCTAATAACATCAAATTAGAACAATTTTGACTTCGAGTCTGATTAATGACTTAGTAAAGAATTTTATGTTTCTAGAAAGAACATTGCAAACACATACTGTTTTTCAGGCCGACGACTCATCTGAGGTGCTGGCTTCAGACCGCTACTTCGAGATGGGTACGGATTCAAGTCACGGATCAAGCATGGTCAGGGTCGGATTAAGGCATTTGAATGGGCCCCTACGCTAAGGCATTTGAATGGTCCCTACGCTAAGGCATTTGAATGGGCCCTACGCTAAGGCATTTGAATGGGCCCTACGCTAAGGCATCTGAGTGGACTCCCAAATAACTTATGAC
The DNA here is from genome assembly GCA_039090855.1 of Macrothele yani. Lineage (NCBI taxonomy): Eukaryota > Metazoa > Arthropoda > Arachnida > Araneae > Macrothelidae > Macrothele > Macrothele yani. The sequence continues at coordinate 171,094,321 of CM077004.1, forward strand.
GGGGAATCATTATGAAGTCCATTAAAGCACGAAACTGTAGCAATATGGTTATAATAATTTACGTAATGCATTCTTCAAACTAATAAATTACCTGCAGAGTTTTCATAACAATGAGTCACTGTATTATCCATTGTTCTCATAAGAACATGAGTTAAAAGCTCAAGAATATCAGATTTTGTCTCGGATTTTGTAACGATTTAGAAAATCTAAAGACAAATCTGGGAATTGTATACTTTACTTAGCGCATCTTTTTTGTTATGCAATGTCAGACCACAGGGAACCTCGACCATTAACGGTTCCAAGTGCAAATTAGGAGATGTGGATGGATGGTAGTGAAAAAGATGAAACTGTCTCTCCAACTCCGTTGTACACAGCGACATGAAACTTTTACCACTAGTGAGTCAATGATTAAAAATCTGTTCGTCTTCCAGCCTCTGTTTCTGACCAAGTGGAAATCGTACGAGACAAAGTAAAATTAGTTTATATAAATCTCTCTGTCCATCTATCTATTTATATATCTATTATTTTTTCAGGTATGCTTCCTGGCCCATTGGTAATGGTAGGCGCCAAGGCTATATAGCCCCTACAGACCTCCCGTTTATCGGGCGAAGGTATGGGTGCAGTGCTGACCTAACCGCGCTGACTATGTCCATTCCATGGAAACTGTGACCCTAAATGAAAGATGAGAGACTGCTTATTGGCCGACTAATTGCTTATGATGTTTGTTAAACAACAAAAATTAGAAAAACAAATGCTGTGCAATATGTACACGCGAGTCATTAGGATAACATACTGTACTTCACAATACCCGACACATAAGGACGTCAAGAATCCACTAGCAGCAAAAACCTCAAGAGAGTTCCCATAGCATCACCGATGGTCGAGACGTCTGAAGCGATGGCTTTCGATCATTTCTCAAAGATGTGTCCTCGTGCGAATTCCTGATGAGGGGTGGATGCTATACTTGTCTTACGGCACTGGTTTTCCCCCATCCCATCTCTAGTGTCAGTAGCGTCAAACCAGAGAGAAGAGAATGCTTATAACCTCACCAGTTGCTCATTGCAGTCGCTAAACACCAAAACATGAAGAAAACAAGAAAGAGGACACCGAATTTTTGCTTGCAATGAGCACATCTTTTAACACTTGAAATGCAGCAGCAGTCATTTAGACTGCTCCGAGTTTTCAAAATGGGATAATTTCGAAACCACTTGAAATACACACTTTTCCCTTTATGACTTTTCCCATTTTATGTTGTTCTAATGGTATGGCAAAAGTGGCACGATTTGCATATCGCGTTCCGGAGATCGAGACCACTATACCTAGAAGCGCCGAACCAGTTATTTTGACTGGTCTATATATCTGCACGTGTCACATTGCGCCGTTGCACCCCTACACCCACATCATGTGGAGGAAGGAGTATCACACCCACATCATCATGTGGAGGGAGGGGCATCACACACACACCATGTGGAGGAAGGCGTATCACACCCACATCGTGCGGAGAGAGACGTATCACACCCATATCATGTGGAGGGAGGCGTATTACACCCACACCATGTGGAGGGACGCGTATCACACCCACATCGTGTGAAGAATGACGTATCACACCCATATCATGTTGAGGAAGGTATATCACACCCACATCATGTGGAGGGACGTGTATCACACACACATCATGTGAAGGGGGCGTATCACACCCACATCATGCGGAGGAAGGTGTATCACACCCACATCATGTGGAGGGACGTGTATCACACACACATCATGTGAAGGGAGGCGTATCACACGCACACATCATGTGGAGGGAGGCGTATCACACCCAAATCATGTGGAGGACGGCGTATCACACCCACATAGTGTGGAGGGAGACGTATCACACTCACATCATGTGGATGAAGGCGTATCACACCCGCATCATGTGGAAGAAGGCGTATCACACCTACATCATGTGGAAGGAGGCGTATCACACGCACATCATGTGGAGGAAGGCGTACCACAGCTAATCGGAAGCCACCAGCTCTCACCTGATCGCCACGCACACGGATCGCCGTCAGACAGATTACGTGAAGCAGACGTGGGTTGGTGTGTGGAAATGGTAGCTTGCGTGTCGTTTGCATCATAGGTCATAGTTTGTAGAAATGGCTCTCAGCAGAAGGAGGTTTTTGATTGCTGATGAAAGTTTATTTAGAGGAGCTAAATAAACTTTAGGAAAACGAATCCGAAGCTGAAGATAATGCGTCAGACACATTGGCTGGCAGCAAAGATAAAGATTATCTTCCGAATCAAGGCCTCCTCAAAGTGAAAATAGTGAGGGTGAAAGCAATAGGTCTGAATCAGATAGTTCGTCCAGCCAAGCGCTGTATCCCACAGGTAAGATTTGCAGTTTTTTATTAAATAATTCTAATATATAACACGGTATTTTGCTGAATCACATATTTATAGTGTACCGGAATATTATATTTTTACTAGACAGAAACTGTCTGAGGTCGAAGGGGAAGAGGTGGAGCTCAAAGAAGAGATACAAAGGTTCATCAGGCACCTGGCTCTGACAAGAGGGGTGGTGGTGCCAATAGTCAAGGATTACCTATTACAGTACTCAGTACTCTCCAAATAGGCTCATAGCTGGTTCGCAAGGACAATGAAACCGACTGAAAAGTAATCGATCCCGGTGTGAACAGTGCGGGTTGGATAGCAGGTCAGAACGTTTTGAAAGAAGTACAGATTGAACTCCCTACGATAGGCGTAAGGTCACAGAGGACAGTGTTGCTAGCGCATGGCACATCTTCGTTGATGATCCAATGCTCCGACATATCAAATTCTGCACGGAGGCTGAAGCAACTAGGAAAGGTCAAGAGAACTGGACTGTTTCGCTTGAGAAAATTGTGGCCTTCGTTGCAGTTCTGTACGCCAGTGGTGCTCATGGACTGTAATCTGCTTTGGTCAAATACTTGGGGGCCAGCCTTCTTTCCCCAAGCAATGAGTAGAAATAGGTTCCAGGAAATCATGCGTTATATACGCTTTGATGGAAAACTAACACGATCTGCACGACTGGAAACGGACAAATTTGCAGTAATATCCGCTACGTGGAACCAGTTTGTAGAAAACTGTGTTTACTGCTACAAGCCACACGAGAACCTAACTATTACTGGGCAACTATTTCCACCAAAGGCAAGATGTAGGTTCACCTAATACATGTCGACTAAACCCGACAAATTTAGAATCAGATTTTGGATGGCAGCTGACGTTCAGTCGAAATGCGCAGTGGGTTTCCATACCTAGAAAAAGATGACGCTCGCCCAGCTGACCAAAGTTTACCCGAAAGCATCGTCATGCGTCTCCTCAGTCCGTGCTTGGACACTGGAAGAAACGTTACGACGAATATTTTCTTCATGTCGGTGAAGTTGCCCAAGAAACTGAAAGATCAGAACACCAGCTTTGTCAAAACTGTGAACCGAAGTCGAAGAGAGGTTCCTGAATTCGTAAATAAAGTTGAAAACAACACTGCAGGAAACAGCAGTGCTAAAGCATGACGACATTTCCCTGAATGTGTACCTAGGGGGAAAATAACACTTAGTTCCCTACATCCCAGTGTTGAGATTGGAACTGGTGAAAAGAAACTACCGGAAACCATAAAATTCTACAATGAAGCAAAGTTCGGTGTCGATGTTGTAAACCTGGTGACGAGGAAGTGCACTGTAAAGCCAGGATTACGAAGATGGCCGGTACACGTTTTTTTACAATATCTTGGATTTGGGCGCAATCAAAGCCTAGGTGATATTCAAGGAGACAACAGGTGCACAAATCAGCCGTCACAAGTTCATTCTAAACTTAGCAGAAAAATTACGGGAGCACCATTTAAGGTCAAGACCCTCCAGCGTCTTTGAACCTGAAGCTCCAACTGCAGCACTGGCAACAGTGGCACCTGCCAGACGACGGCAGTGTGAAGTCGCAAGGTGCAAAAACAACAAAATGTCGGACAGATTCAGCAGATGCCACAAATTATTGTGCGGCAAGTGCACACAAACTGTTGTGAAAACAATAACTTGCGTAGTGCGTGCAGGCGACTAGTTTCGATCTAAACTACGTAGCCACAATACGTGTATTTCATGATGTGCAAACTGAAAAAAGGAAATAAATATATGTACTTTATTACTCTACACGTAGTATGTGACATTTTAATGCAACACAGTAGTTTAGCGTAGCAGACAATCTAGCAATCAAAATGATTGCCTGCGGCGCTTATAGGTACACGCAGTGTTAAATCATTTCCGACACGAAATAAAATATTTCAGAGCTGTTCATAGTCAATGGAACCGGTTAGAACAAAACATCAACCAAATTTCCACAATCGATGAGATGTGTAAAACCAGAAATCGCTACCTATAGCCACTAGCGGCTGAAAAGAATGTTACGAATTTCAACAAATTGTGCACAAAACGTTTCTCATAACAGCAGGAAGATATCAGAAACAAAAGGATTTTTAGATCGAACAGTTATCAAGTCGTAAGGAGAGTTTCCGCAAAAAATCGTATGTGACGTGTGTGATGCAAGATACTGCGAGTCTGCAGGGACGTAAACATCCCAGAATGCTGTGCGCGAAAGAATATATTCTAAGGGCAGAACGTACGCTGCTGTGGTGAAGAATAATTGCATGTCGCGACAATACGATGTCCATATTGAAGGAAGATGTGCGTGCAATACTGCTCTATGAATATTTGAATGGCGTGAAAGTTACGGAAGCACTTGGAAAATTGCGAAACGCGTTTGGTGAATACATTTTCGGACAGAGTACTCGCTATGACTAGTACAGGAAATTCGGCACTAGTGTACGGGATCCGTCTGATGCGCCCTGAAGTAGCAGACCCAGTAAGGTTGTGAAGATGATACACTGCAATACGTGCTACCGACCAATCCTGGTGCAAAAATACGGGAACTGGCAGAGGAATGGAAGACCTCCCCTACGACCATCGACACTCGACTTCGGAAGTTGGGATGCTCGTGTAAACTGAGCAAATGCTTTGCCTGACCAGAAATGGATGCAACGCTACTCCATTGCTGTTGCTCTTCGTGAAAGAGGAAAACAGGAGGGCGTCTTTTCATCTGTTGGTCACGGGTGACGAAAAATGAGTCATATACGTGAGTGTTACGCTACAAAGAGCATGAACCAAATAAGGACAACCTCCAGGGAAGGTCGCTAAGCCGTCCCTTCATGGACGGAAGCTGATGCTGAGCTCCTGGTAGGATTGTAGCGGTGTGAATCACCATGAACTCTTGCAGCTGAACAATACCATAACAGCGGATGCTTACATGCAACAGTTCGACCGCCTCTATGCTGCAATGCAAGAAAACCGCCTAGCGTTTATTAATTGGCGTGTAGTTGTTTTTCACCAGGATAACGCTCATCCACATATCTCTTTGCGGACCCAGCATAAATTGTACAAGCTAGATTCCACTGATCTTTCTCCGTTCGATTTTCATCTCTTGCGGTCTTTGTCAAATTTTCTCGCTGAGAAAAACTTTACTAATGACGAGGATGTGAAACGTTGCATGGATGACTTCTTGAACACCTGCTCGCCAGACTTCTATCGGAATGGGACATTTCAACTCGTAGATTGATGAAACAAGTTAGTAAAATCATGCAATGCATTGATTATAATACGCTCTCCAACATACCAGAAATCATTACTCAAGTTATGAGGATAACGACTGTGGATTAAATCTCGGTCCTGTGCCCTGACCTTTGACCACATTTCAATGATATTCAACAGAACTCGTTCAGGATACCTCCGAAATAACATGATAAAGTTTTGTCGCAATGGCAGCATTTTTACGCAAGTTATTATGCATAAGGGCTATGGAATAGATCCCGCTCCTGTGCCCTAACCTTTGACCCCATTTCGGCCATTTTCAATAGGTATCGCTCCCAGGAAGGCCCCTACAACATACTAACATTTCATCCAAATCGAAGATTTTTTACATAAGTTATGACGCATAATGGCGATGAAAGTGATTCCCCTCCTATGTCCTGACCTTTGACCCCATTTCGTTCACTTTCAATAGGGTTCTTTCCCAGGGGTTCCCCTTCCACATACTAAAAGTTCATCGAAATTGAACGTTTTTTACGCGAGTTATCGTGCGGACGGGCATACGCACACAACGCGTGACGTAATGAGGCAGATGGGAATCACGACTATCTGCTCGAAAGAGTGTGACGTCATAAAACTTTAATAGGATCCACAAACAGCGCGTGATGTAATAAAACAGACAACGTGACCGCGCGCCAACATTACGTCATGACAGTAATAAAAACGTGGTAATGGGATCTACACACAACGCGTGACGTGATCAGACAGACGGCGCGACTGCGCGCCAACATTAATGGGACGACGCCATGACACTAATAAAAACGTGGTAATTCGGGGTGGTTATTTAACGCACTAAACAAATTTTTATAAAGTCGAGATCAAGCTAAATAGATTTCTAGTACCAGAAAACGGTAGGTTAACGACTTTCAGTAAAATCCTTAGAGCCGTTTTCAAAATAAAATTTGCATACATACAAGAATTGCTCCCTTTAATAGTATGGGATAAGGGCGATGGAATGGATCCCGATCCTATGTCCTGACCTTTGACCCCATTTCATTCATTTTCAATAGGGTTCCTCCCACAGGTGGTCCTCTATGACATACTAAAATTTCATCGAAATCGAACAAGTTTTACGCACGTTATGGCGCATAAGGGCAATGGATTGCATCCCGCTACTATGTCCTGACCTTTGATCCCACTCCACCCATTTTCAATAGGATTCATTCCCAGGTGATCTCCTACAATATACTAAAATGTCATTGACATCGAACCATATTTACGCAAGTTATGACGTATATGGGCAATGGAATGGATCCCGCTCCTATACCGTGACCTTTGATCCCATTTCGTCCATTTTCAATAGGGTTCGTTCCCAGATGGTCCCCTAGCACATACTAAAATTTCATCGAAATCAAACCGTTTTTACGTGAGTTATCGTGCCGACAGACAGACGGACGGACGGACAAAGCTGGAGCATATACGCTTCTTCAACCTACGGTTGGAAAAGCGTAAACTAGGTCATCAGTTGAATACGTTAAGGGTTTTGTACAGTTGATTAAATGTAGTGTACATTTGGGGTCTGATTCGTGAAAGTGATTTACAGTGTATCGTAAATATCGAAAAACAATCCACTTCTAAATATTTTGTGGTCGTTTTCGTATAGCAATTGCATAAATACATGTTAATTTTGATTGGTATGTCGTTGTTTTTTTAATTTATATGAACGCAAAAACACAAATTTGCACGTTACCGAGTTGGAAATAGGTAAAATTTCAAAATATCACTGTCCTGGCCACAAAAGCAAAGTTTGTAGGGAATAACAGCCATTTTCTACACTTCGTAGGTATAAGCAATCAGGAAATAACAGTTACTAGCAGAAACAAAAGTTGTGTTTAACAGTGATATCAGTTTTAATCAATTGGTTTTGATTGCAAAAGAAGGGCTTCAAAGCACTTGTGAGGATCTTTGTCTAATGAAATGTCATTGGAGTTTTTTGACAATTCCTAAAACTGTTTAGAGAAAATTAAAAGAAAAAAACAACAACAACAAGTCCGAAAGAGAAATATTTGACGCTGAAACAAAGAACAAACGTGCCTTTGGTGTTTGATTTCTACCGTGAGCTTTTTAAGATTCAGGATGTTTTTGCCTGATTTTATCGGTGTTATTTGCCTTGTAATGAAAGTATATTGAAAAAGAAGTATTTTACACTAGGAAATTCGAAATATTCTTAAGTTACATATCTAAATATAAATCTTTTGCCACTTGGTATCTCGTTTTTGCGTTTGGCCAGAAAAGAAACAATTCTTAAATTCAGACATTTGTTTTCTGATTTTGAAAATTACGGGAATAATAATAACAACAAGAACAGTATCAATCTTCAACTTAAAACTGAAATAAACACTAATTTCGAAATATCTGTACAAATGAAAAGAGTCACTTAGATTCTTCTTCATGGAAATATTATCTTCTTGCCGTCGTGCTAATAATCTGGAAAGCACAGTGATTCATTTCTGCAGTAGAAATGTGAGCCGGGTTATTTCAAACGGAGAAAATTTGAACAAAAATGAATGCCCCATCTTCCTTATGAGCTTCGGTGAGGGAAAGGAAAGAATCATTTTTCAGAGTTATGAGTGGATACGAGTAATGAATTTTTCTGGCGTTGTATTTTTTTCTGTTCACTTACCCGTAATTAAAGAAGCTTTGTTTTACCTCGAGTGTCTTTAATTCAGATGACTTTTATCCTGCCATCTGATGTTCTATCTTCGAAGTTTGACTAGTGAACATTCCTTAAAGTTTGCAACAGGAACTCGGAATTGGATATTTTAACGTGAACGGAAGCTGTGCGAGTGATTTAACTGCTCACGTCTTCATTACCCTAGTTTTCTTTATACAGGGTGTCCGAATAATAACTGAGCACTGATTATACGAATTGTAATAATAAAGAAATTTTGAATGGAATTACATAGAAATGGCCACTCACGTGGAAGTCCTCTTTGTCTAGTAGCCTTCATGTCTCCCCACTCTGAGGCGCGCGCAGCTGTCGTTTCGAGCGAAGGTCATTCCGGAGCGCTTGGTCGTCGGAGGAAGACGCGTCGATTGATCACTCGTCTCGGCACAAGGACAATGGTGTTGACGGTTGAAGAGCGATTTTGGTGGAACATGTCTTTCGCCATGACGATAAGTACACAGCCAAAGTGGAAAACCTGTTCGCTAGGAAATTTCGCGATGCAGACGTGCCCTCCAGCGTAATGCGGTACGTAAGCTCATAGCAAAGTTTCGGGGAACTGGAAGGGTTCTGGATGCCTACCCCCGCCCCGGTAGGCCATCCACGGCGGACGAGACAGTACGGGATATCCAGGGCAGGATACATAGGAGCCAACACAAGTCCGTGAGGCAGCTGTCAGAACAAGTTAATGCGCCAAAGAGTACAGCCCACGATATTCTGAAAAGGAAGTTGAATTTCCGCCCGTACAAAGAGTCTGTCCTGCATTACTGAAAGAAACAGACCACGATGCCCGTGTTTGGCACTGCAGGTAGTTCCAAGGGTTCTTGTCTGAAGATGGTGAGGACATTCTGGACGTGACTTTCTTTACAGATGAAGCATGGTTTCACCTGTCCAGGTACTTCAACAGCCAAAACACTCGTCTGTGGGGTTCTGAAAATCCCCACGAATTTAAGGAAGTGCCTCTCCACAACCGGAAGGTCGGTGTTTGGTTGCCTTGACTGGTACGCGCATTACTGGGCCCATTTCCCTCAGTGAAAACATTAACTCAAAACGGTACCGGACCCAGATTATCCAGCCATTCATATCCGAACTCAAGAAACGGGAAATCAATGAAGGATGATTCCATCAAGACAGTGTAGTTGCTCACACCGCTGGCGCATCAATGTAGCTTCTGCAGGAATTCTTCGCAAATCGCATCATCTCCCGTGGAATGTGGGCTGCCCGATCACCGGATCCGAGACTGTCTGACATTTTTCTGTGGGCAGCACTGAAGAAAAAAGTGTTCGCAGGTAATCCGTAACCATTTCTAAAGCTACAGGCTGCAATAACGACCCAAATTTTCAAGTAAATCATAGCCCCCTAGCGGAAAGTCTATGATTTACTTGAAAATTTTGATTTTATAGAAAAAACATTTCGCATCGGAAACATGATCCAACAAAGAAGGGATTTTTCAAATCGGACTCCTAGAAGTAGAGATATTGACAAAAATAAGATATATATCTACGCCTCCTGGCGTACAAACTATGCATTATTTCAAGAAAAAATGTTCCTAAAAGGTTTGTCGACATGAGTAGTATCGGTCAACAAACGACTTTTTTTTCAATCGAGATTTTGGAAGCTCATATTTTGCTGCAAATACACCAGAAGCGGAAATTAAGACTAACGCCACTGGTGGCTAAACCATTTTTTACAAAAATTATGAATTATATGCAAAGGATTTTCATCAGGAGCTGTATCCAGTGCAGAACGAATTTTTCAAATAGGAGATTTAGAAGCAGAGATATAGGGGGAAACGTAATTTACCGCTACGCCCCCTAGCGGAAAGTCTATGAGATACGTGAAAATTTTGAAATTATATGGAAAACATGTCACACTGAAATCACTATCCAACAAAGAAGGAATTTTTCAAATCGGACTCCTAGAAGTACAGATATTGACAAAAATAAGATGTACATCTACGCCGCCTAGTGGAAAACTGTAGAATATTTTAAGAAGAAAATATTCTGAAAAGGTTTATCGATGTAAGTGGCATTAGTCCACGAAATAATTTTTCAATCGATATTTTAGAAGCTCAGATGTTATGGCAAATACACCAGAAGCAAAAATTAGCACTTACGCCCCCTGGTGAGTATTCTTTACCAAAAATTTGAAATTATATGCAAAAGATTTTCCATCAGAAGGTGTATCCGCTGAAGAAAAGATTTTTCAAATCGGAGTTTTAGAAGAAGAGTTACCGCGGAAAATGTTATTTTCTTTTACGCCCCTAGCGGAAAATCTATGCGTAATTTAGAAAAGTAACTATATCTAAAATACTCTTCCGCATAAATGAAATCAAAAAATGATTTTTTTCCATCGGACGTTTAGAAGCAAACATGTGGAATAAAACGTATTTTCGAATTCGACATCATCTGAATTTACGCCCTCTAGCGGCGATTTTTATTGTACATCGTAAAAAAAACGAAATAGCGGATCCTCATTCGCATATTTCAAGCTTCTCAATGCAAAAAGAATTTTTCAAATCGGACTAATAGTTGCAGAGATATCGTAGGTACAGACGGAGAGACGGACGGACGAACGGACAAACCGGTAACATAAGCACGATCTTTTTTTACAAAAGACGTACTAAAAACGTGTGTGAAACAAACATTACACATATTTCGCAACGGTCAGTACATCGATTTTTACGTTCGGGCGCCAATGTGAAAACACAAGTTTGTCCGTGACTTAGATCGAAGTCACGCCCCCTCACTCCGGAGTAAGTTGCTCTCCCAATTAAGCTACACGGACGAAATGTAACGTGCAGATTTGTCGTCTTGACACGTGATTCACCTTTGTAGTGCGTCAAGCTGATGTGATCGAATGCCATATTTTAACTGGTTAAATATCTATCTGACGGCAAGTCCACTGCGTAGTGATACTCTCATGATCAGGTTATACAGGGCAACCATTACTTTTGTCGAATTTAGCCGACATCAATCTAGAGTTCGTTTGTTTTGGGGGGTTTATCGACCACCGTGATCAACTCAATGGGCTATAAGCAATCGCCTGTCCCTAATTTAGTGTCACAGGTCCCAGGGAAGGGAGAGAGCCAATGCCGTTAGACAAATACAAGATCTGTGTCTTACCGCGATTCGAACACGCCCCCATCTCGGACGAATGGTCAGAAACCATCGCTTAGACCACTGCAGCACCTGCTTGATTAGGGGTTTAATTGCAGCCCTGAGAAACTCATAAGGATATAAGCAGTTACCATTCCCTAATTTAGTGCCACTGGTTACAGAAAAACACACACCCTACGCCCCATCCGGGAATCGAACAACTCTACGTGGATAAATCAAAAGCTCTGGGCTTCTGATTATCCTGGACCGAGTGGTCGGAAGACAGTGCATTAGACCTCTCAGCCGTCGGGACGGCGAGTTCCAGATAGGATGGCACAGAACAACTCGACGTGGATAAATAAAAAGCTCTGGGCTTCTGATCATCCTGGACCGAGTGGTCGGAAGACAGTGCATCAGACCTCTCAGCCATCGGGACAGCGAGTTCCAGATAGGATGGCACAGAACAACTCGACGTGGATAAATAAAAAGCTCTGGGCTTCTGATCACTCTGGACCTAGTGGTCGGAAGACAGTGCATCAGACCTCTCTGCCTTCGGGACAGCGAGTTCCAGATAGGATGGCACAGAACAACTCGACGTGGATAAATAAAAAGCTCTGGGCTTCTGATCACTCTGGACCTAGTGGTTGGAAGACAGTGCATCAGACCTCTCTGCCTTCGGGACAGCGAGTTCCAGATAGGATGGCACAGAACAACTCGACGTGGATAAATAAAAAGCTCTGGGCTTCTGATCACTCTGGACCGAGTGGTCGGAAGACAGTGCATCAGACCTCTCAGCCTTCGGGACAGCGAGTTCCAGATAGGATGGCACAGAACAACTCGACGTGGATAAATAAAAAGCTCTGGGCTTCTGATCATCCTGGACCGAGTGGTCGGAAGACAGTGCATCAGACCTCTCAGCCATCGGGACAGCGAGTTCCAGATAGGATGGCACAGAACAACTCGACGTGGATAAATAAAAAGCTCTGGGCTTCTGATCACTCTGGACCTAGTGGTCGGAAGACAGTGCATCAGACCTCTCTGCCTTCGGGACAGCGAGTTCCAGATAGGATGGCACAGAACAACTCGACGTGGATAAATAAAAAGCTCTGGGCTTCTGATCACTCTGGACCGAGTGGTCGGAAGACAGTGCATCAGACCTCTCAGCCTTCGGGACAGCGAGTTCCAGATAGGATGGCACAGAACAACTCGACGTGGATAAATAAAAAGCTCTGGGCTTCTGATCACTCTGGACCGAGTGGTCGGAAGACAGTGCATCAGACCTCTCAGCCTTCGGGACAGCGAGTTCCAGATAGGATGGCACAGAACAACTCGACGTGGATAAATAAAAAGCTCTGGGCTTCTGATCACTCTGGACCGAGTGGTCGGAAGACAGTGCATCAGACCTCTCAGCCTTCGGGACAGCGAGTTCCAGATAGGATGGCACAGAACAACTCGACGTGGATAAATAAAAAGCTCTGGGCTTCTGATCATCCTGGACCGAGTGGTCGGAAGACAGTGCATCAGACCTCTCAGTCTTCGGGACAGCGAGTTCCAGATAGGATGGCACAGAACAACTCGACGTGGATAAATAAAAAGCTCTGGGCTTCTGATCATCCTGGACCGAGTGGTCGGAAGACAGTGCATCAGACCTCTCAGCCATCGGGACAGCGAGTTCCAGATAAGATGGCACAGAACAACTCGACGTGGATAAATAAAAAGCTCTGGGCTTCTGATCATCCTGGACCGAGTGGTCGGAAGACAGTGCATCAGACCTCTCAGCCATCGGGACAGCGAGTTCCAGATAAGATGGCACAGAACAACTCGACGTGGATAAATAAAAAGCTCTGGGCTTCTGATCATCCTGGACCGAGTGGTCGGAAGACAGTGCATCAGACCTCTCAGCCATCGGGACAGCGAGTTCCAGATAAGATGGCACAGAACAACTCGACGTGAATAAATAAAAAGCTCTGGGCTTCTGATCATCCTGGACCGAGTGGTCGGAAGACAGTGCATCAGACCTCTCAGCCATCGGGACAGCGAGTTCCAGATAGGATGGCACAGAACAACTCGACGTGGATAAATAAAAAGCTCTGGGCTTCTGATCATCCTGAACCGAGTGGTCGGAAGACAGTGCATCAGACCTCTCAGCCTTCGGGACAGCGAGTTCCAGATAGGATGGCACAGGCGATGTGCTTGTCTTACTATACTGGATCGATCCCTTTTCTGGAGCCAGTTGCCCTAAATTAAGAAAGAGGGACACCTTACGATCTTTCTTTTTTTCTCTGTATTTTTTTTTTGGTTGGAGGTTTAAGGACCACTGTGAGCAGTTCAGTTAAGCAGTCTCCTGTCCCTAATTTAGGGTCACTGCTTCCAAAGAAAGGAGAGAGTCCGTGCCTTAAGATCCATGTCTCACCGGGATATCGAAGCAGGACCCATCTCGGACGAATTGGCAGAAGCCAACACTTAGACCATTGCTACACCAGAGCGGCTTGACTAGAGTTACTGATCTGTAATCGTTACTACTTTCGTCTAAACTATGTAATCCAAAGCTGATTTAAACTCAGATTCTCTGAATCCAATGTAATCAGTCATGTTTCAATACCATATCTTCCATATTCTCCAATGTTTATTATCTTATGTGATGATAACCTTGTTGGATCTTCTGTGAAAACACAAGTTTGTCTGCGACGGGCATCGAATCTGTGTCCTCTCGCTCCGGAGTAAGTCGCTCTCCAACTGAGCTACGAGGACAGAATGTTTCGCTGTAGATTTGTCGTCTTAACACATGTTTTCACCTCTGTAGTACGTCACACCGCTCTTGGAAATCAGAATGCTAGGAAGTGTAGTAAATCGAATTTCGTACGTATAAAATTACACCCTTTCTTCGAAAATTTCCCCTAAATTGGCTCAGACACAACATCCATGCCTCACCGGGATACGAACCCGAACCCATATCGCACGAATGATCAGAAGCCAAGGGTTATACCAATGCGCCACTGGTACGACCCTTACCGTTTTAGATGCTCAAGGGGTTTCGGCAAATCTCTCGCCACCCATACAAACAACTACATGCGTTAACAGTTTAACGGAGTAAAGAAAGTATGAACGAACCGTCCCGGTGGCGCCTGTGGTCTAAGAGATGGCACCTGATCATTCGTGCGACATGGATCTGGGTTCGGATCCCGGGGTGGCATGGATGTTGTGTTGTTTGCCTTATGGCACTGGCTCTCTCCCTTCCTAGAAGAAGTGGCCCTAAATTACGGGCGATTGCGTACATTCAACTGAGCTGCTCACGGTGGTCGTTAAGCCTACAATCCAAATCCACAGTATACAGGTGCAGCAAAATTTTAAAAATGTCATGCGAGATGTGAAAGACGGTTCTAGGCCGTGGTAGGTACTTGGTATAATAACACCGGTGAGCAATGCTGATAAGCAGATGTTGAGAAGCTCCTCACCTTACTCCCCATGACTAGCTTAAAGTCAGTCCCGCATTTCTGGACCATTCAAGATGTTATTGCGGGATAACTTTCTTTTCGACTGCGAAGCGCAACACGAGATGCATGAGTAATTGCGGTGCAATCTCGGAAGTTTCTCTCGGACGGAATTCATGTGTTAGCTTTGCGATGACGAACATGCATTTCAAGTGGAGGGAAGGATGTAAAAAATCGCTGCTTTACAAGGTAGGAACAGAACGCTTGTTCTTTCTGCTTTTTCTGTTCTTCCTTTGAACCATCACGGGGTTGATTGCACAAGGGAGATACGCGCCGTCGTTTTCCCAGTAGACAGCAGTACAGAAATTCAATATAAACAATTCTGGTAACACTTGCCCCAGGTTTGTATCATCAGTTCTGTAGCTACTGTGGACAATCTGTAACAAATGATTGTGGCATTTAACATGTTTTGCCTGATGAAAATGTTGAACATAAATCTTTGTGTTCACTTTACGTACTGGACACTATAAACAATAAATGTTGTGCTACGATATTATTTAGAAACTGTGTGCATTTCGATATATGACTTATTAATACCAAATTTCAAAATCTTAAATTAGAAGAAACGGTCCACAATCAATCGCAGATTGTTCTGTGAATCCATCGAGAACGAACTGTTGTAATGTTCGTGGAAATATGGCTGCCTGAATACTACACAAATCAATTCTTAATAACTTCACTTTTAAGCGAAGCAAAAGTCATTCAAATAACTTCGGAAAAGGTTACTAACTATTATTCTTTATTCAGCAAAATCTTCTTTAGCACGACTCAGTCTTCAACAGCAATAGTAAAAAATCCAATTACTTGGTACAGAACGTTTACGGAGAAACAGAAACACCAACTCTAAATATTAAATGCGCAGACGTCAAGAAATCACAACTTCAAGTACTTCAACTTCTGCAACTACAATTATATCATCATACAACCACCATCATCTCCACACAATGCTGCTGCTCAAACAATATGTACACTATATTGACAAAAGTCAGCTGACACCTAGAAAAGAAACACAACATAGCATTTATTGACATATATTAGTACGGTGTCGGTCCACCTTTATCCTAAGTCACGTTTTTCTGAGCTCCGTGTTGTGTGCCTATTTAGTGTGTTTTATCGTGTGGTTCGTCATTTTCCTTTCGTGTTCCTTCAAGCTGAAGGTTCGTGCTTTGTTTTGATACATCTCCCAAGTTGGTGAGTAGTTTATTTTTTCTGTTATCATCATTTGAATTGTCGACCGAGCTGGTCGATTTCTCAGGTAGCCCTCGTCATTAACAATGGCGGCGGCTGCTGCTGATAAGAGCGATGTCCACGCCCATATCAGCGAGGCATTTCCTGCCGCCTCCTCCTCCTCCTCCACACGAGACCAATCTCCTCCAATGCTTGTAGGTGACGTCACCCAACCACTAGAAGTGGTAAGTGACTCCTCAACTACAGCTCAAGCTTCTTGCCCTGCTTCGACCAGTGACGTCAGTGCAGCGCAACCCTCTGTTGCTTTAAGTGAAGACATGGATGTGTCTGACAGCTCTGCTAATTTACCCTCTACTTCAACTCAGTTCAAACAGCCGGTTGCGTTGCTGCCCTCACGCTCGAGTCCTGCTCCTAGGGCATACTCTGCCGCTCTTACTGGAACAAAAGCTCCTTCCAAGTTTGTTGCAGAAGTCTTACCAGACTCGTACGTCATTGTTGATGGCATTACTGCCACCATAGATATTCCCGAAGATTCCCCAGCGGGAAAACAATTCTATTCTAGAATGGACTTCGGAGTGTGTTTTGATGCGCTCCCAGACACAAAGTTGAAAGAATATAGTATGGCTCTCAAGCAGATACTTCCAGCTGGAGCCAGTATTACTCACATGGCTCAAAAACCTCGAGCTGTGTTGGTGTACTTTGCTCTTAAAGAGCATGCGGATATTGTCTTGACAGAAGGTTTGTCCCTCAAAGACGTCCATCTTCTACCAGAACCTGTCTCTCAGCGTCCAATCCAAGTTACATTTTATCCGGTTCCACCTGAGGTGTCAGACGTTGCGCTCTGCACTGTACTCAGTAAGTTCGGCCGAGTTGTTGGGCCAGTTACTACTCTTTCAGCCGCGCCGAGAGATCCAGACGATAAATCCATAGGGGATTTCGCCGAAGTGCAAGAGTGATCTTTCCATCTGATGAACATTTGCTCGCCTGCCCAAAGGTGCTCAACGTTCGTTGTGGACAGCAACGTAGGAGAATTGAAGTGACTACCTTCCTCCACTGCACTTTTTGCCACGGAGAGAATCATTTACGTGTGCATTGCCCACATCTAGCATCACAGGCTCCTAATAATTCTCCTACAACTTCTGGCCCTCTTCTGAGCCGAGCAACACCTTCTTCCACTGCACAGAAAGCTTCAGAATCGAAACTTTCACAAAAGTCGACTGCAGGAGTTGGTCAAAGCGTGTCTACGGACCCTTTATCCTTCGACCAGCAACTGGATTTTCCCTCACTTAATTGTTCGCTTCCCATGCGTCGTCATTCTGTAGCGGAGTCCCCTTCAGGGGGTTTCTCCACTGCCGTTATCATCGATACTTCTAAATCTGCTGATGACGGATTTTCTGGCCACGAATCTCGAGTTGATGAGAGCTCAACTGAGCCTTCGCTGAAACGTCGTGGTTCTTCTCGAAGACGCCCACCGAAGAAGCCGACTGCCGCATCACCCCGTACCTCTCCCCGTACTGGTAGTGCCTCTCAAAGAATTCACCATCAAAGGCTGCTACCTCTTCTGTCCAAGCCGACGAAGAGCCTCCTCTTAAATTTGAGGATCTTGTCGAATACCTTAAGGATGGCTCGGTTCCTACTGGGCCGCTTTCATTTGAAGATTTACATCAATACCTGTCACATAAGACAGACCACTCCACAACGTATGCTTTACTCTCAAAGTATGCATCGTTTCTCCTCTAGTGCTTGATCAGATCCAAGTCCTTAATCAATGCATCTCCCGCCTTCGCAAGGAACATCTGTGGGCTAAAACCTATTTTAATCGACTCAAATCATTTCCTCCTGTTGTGAAGGCTCTTCAGCAAGCATTAATGGAAAAAAGTCTTCAAGATTGTATCTCTTAATTGCAGGGGATTTGCATCCCCATTTTCTAATGCCTTGGTACATGAAGACCTCACTCCGTTAGGAGCTGATTTTCTCTTACTACAAGAGACAAATTGCCAATCCACTACGATCTTCTCACGATGGCGCCAGTTAAACTACACATTTCACCACGCTTACCAACTATCATCCCATAGTGGTCTAGCTATAGGTATCCGTCATACTTTCAACTCCATGATCACCTCTTTTTCGGTTCGAAACTTATGTCGAGACCTATTACAGTGTGCATCATTCACCATAGCTTCCACATCTTATCATATATTTAATATTTATATTCCAAGCTCTTCAACCCACTTGACAATACTTTTTACTCGCCTTCGTCGTGCCTTGTCTCGCATTCCTCCCATAGATCATGTTTTAATTGGAGGGGATTTCAATTGCACTCTGAATCCTACCCTGGACCGATCTCCTTCCACCAGAGAACGCCGTGTTAACTTGGTGAATCTTCTTCAGTCAGTGGTCTCCGACAACTCATTCATTGATGTTCACCGTCACTTCCATCCTTCATCGACTGTACATACTTGGCGCTCGCAACATAATCAAAATCCGTACACAGCTCGCCTTGACAGATACTACGCCTCATCTACTCTGCTTACTGCTGTGACAGAATCTATTATCACTCCTACAGCTTCTTCTGACCATTGTGCCATCGTTCTTATTATTCAAGCAGTTCCAGCACAACCCCGTACAATTCGTCCATGGACTCTTGACGACACTCTTCTTACAGATCCAGACTTCTGTACTTCAGTACGCTCCTTCCTTGATAACAAACGACCTCAACTTCAATCAGCTCCTTGTGGTCTGACTTTGTGGTTGGACATTAAACAGCAACTCGTTCTCCACGTTCGCTATGAACTTTCTTTTAAAGCAAAACGCTTCAAAACATGCGTCTCAACCATGTCCGTTCCATGCTCTCCATCCTAAGCCTAAGTGATCCTCTCTTCTGCCACTATCAAGAAGAACTGCGATCAATCCTCCTTCCTCTGGCTCAACAAGCTCTACGACGTCTCCGGCTACAACATCTATCGCCAGACGCATCCAATTACGATTTCCTTACATCCATGGAAAAAACACGAACAGCATCGAATTCACTTCGGCACCTTCGCCTCGCATCTGGAGAGGTGTCTGATGATCCACTCACTCTATGTTCCCAGGTCCGAAAGTTCTATACAGAGAAGTTCTGTGAATCTTCTCCGCCATCCTCTTCAGCTTTGGCATCACTTCTTTCTAACCTACCACAAGTTCCTCCCCATCTTGCCTCTTCCCTCCTCCTTCCTCCCACGTTCTCTGAACTATCCTCTACGTTTTCTTCTTCAAACTCTAAGGTCGCACCGGGTCCGGACGGCCTCACTTTCCTCTTCTATAAAACCTTTCTACCTCTCCTTCTACCATTTCTCTTTTCTGCACTTTCTGCTGCTTTCAATCACTCCCCTCTACCAAGGCGATTCACAGTAGCATATGTTGTACTATTCCCTAAGAAAGGTGATCTCCTTGACCTGGGGAATTGGCGCCCTATCTCCCTCTTAAATCTAGATTATAAACTTTATACTAAACTTCTTTCCCAACGCCTTAACCCCATTCTCACTCACATTCTCTCCCCAAATCAAACTTACACAGTTCCCGGCCGTTCACTTTCTCATAACATCCATCTACTAAATGATCTAATCCATCTTGCCCGATCTCGCTCTGAACCCCTCGCCCTTCTCTCTCTTGACCAACAATCCGCTTTTGATAATATCTCACATTCCTATCTATCGGCTACACTCCTTCACTTCGGTTTTCCTCCTTCCTTCGTCTCTCTTCTGTTCTCACTCTATCAAGACGCCGTTCTCCAGGTCAAGCTGCCCACCTTTCTCACAGCGCCTATTCCCTTCCGCCGGGGAGGTGCGGCAGGGTTGCCCACTCTCCGGACAACTCTTTGCAATCGCAATTGAACCCTTCCTCCGCTCTGTACACCAATCCTTTAAAGCAGTTCTGCCACCACTCTCTGCCTGCACAAGACATCATGCCACTACCTCTGTTGCATACGCAGATGATGTCACCATCTGCATCCGTCATGACTCACAGTTTCCGTGTCTCCAACGTCTATTCGCAGCTTATGCCTCATGCTCCGGTGCAGCGCTCAACTCATCTAAAGCACTGGTTTATGGTGCGGCTCATGGGCACATCGTGTAGACACCCCTTGGGGAGCAAGCTGGTCGTCCATCTCACAGCGCTTCCTTGAGTTCATCTTGGTTCCTTGCAAGCTGCCCCTCTCTACACGTGGAATGCTATTCACCCACGCTTGCTCAGGTCAACTGCCTCCTGGAGGAGAGCCCAGTTCTGCTCATCATTCTTCCAGAGAGCTCGCCTCTCTCGAACTTACCTGATTTCCTTGTGCACTCACTCTTGGCTTGGTGTCAAGTCTCTACAACTCCGACTTCATGAAATTACCCGATGTCTTACTTCTCTGATATGGACCTGCCACCACTGGGTCAGTGTCACAAAGCTTTGCCTCCCTCCGGATCACGGCGGCATCGGACTCATTGATACACAGGAGTACTACAAGGCCGTCAGAATTACTACTTTACTCCGTCTCTTCACGTCGCCAGTACCAGATGCCGTTTTAGCTAGGGACGTCATCGCCTCCCCGAGCAACCCTAACTTTTCTTTTCTCTCCTTACTACTCATGGACCACCGACCCCTCACCCTCATTCGACTTCCCCTGTTTACCGTGAAGCTCTAACTTTCCTTCGTTCCCTCCCTCCTCTCGTTCTCCACCTGATTCCACAACTGAGCTCCTTGCTGAACCCCTCTTTTATTCTTCGATTCTTCACCCCTCTCATCTTCCGTACTTTGCCTATCCTACCTGGCTCCGAGCAGGTGTAGTAACAGTTAAAGATCTCACTCACCCTGACCTTTCCTGGCGACCCTTCGCCAGCCTCCCTCCCTCTCTTCTCCTCTCCTCCTCCTCTCGTGACATCTACGACTCTATTCTTTCATCTATCATTTCTCAATTTCCTCATCTTGCTTCCCACTCAGGTCTTTCCTTTGTTCCTTCTGCTTCTCTCCCATTTCCTCTTTCTTGCTTACTTCTGGCTCAGCTCAACCCATTTCTTCTCTCTCGGTGTCAGCTCTTTATCGGTTCCTCTCTATGTCCCATTCTTCTCCTCCTCTTCCCATTCCTGATGTTCCCCCTGCTGCCACTGCTACGGTGTGGTCAGCTGCCCTGTCTCCTCTTTCTGCTCCTCTAGAAATTAATACCCATTGGCTTTTCCTCCATCGCCGCCTTCCTGTTCCCTCCGTTCTTTTCCGAATGTCTCTTCTCGATTCCCCTCTTTGCCCTTTCTGTACTCGGGAGGCTGATGTCTCCCATGTCTATCAACACTGTGTTATATTACTCCCAATGCTGAACTTGGCATTTACTATCGCCCAATGTTCCATTACAGCAGATCTTACATTTGATGCATATCGGACTCTTCTGCTACAGAACTATCCCCCAGTCAAGCTCCCATCAGTCTGTGCCTATATTTTTATTTTAGTGAAGCATGTAATCTACGTGTTTCATCAACGCTGCAGATATTTGACTACTCCTCTGACAGTGCATGAAGCTTCTACGGCATTATTATGCCATTTCCGCTACCGTCTGACATCTCGACTTCGGCTAGAGTATTCTGTTGCAGTTACTCAGCGTCGGGAGAGCCAGTTCCTTGCCACCTGGTCACCGGCTGCCTCATGGTTTACCAGCTCGCCAGCGTCATTGTACCTGACGGTCGGCAGATTTGGTATTTGACCTTTTTGAATCAGAAATGCATATGTAAATCTCAACAATCTGTTTTCAAGATCTTTGCACAGCTTGGAAATTTACCGCATGGGTTTTTTTTTATAAAGGGCTGTACGTGTTTACACAGCAAATTGTTTTTTGTGACACTCATCTTGTATTTTTTTTCTTACATTGACGTTCAAGTTAGTTCGTCTTTAGTTTACATTTTGAGTATAAATATTGCAGTTAGTCATTAGCATAGTGCTGTATAAACATATAAATTGTTTCTGCAGTGTAGTTTTTTTGTAACTTTGTTCTATTTTGTTTCCCGAACATGTTTGCACTGTGCTGTATAATTGTACATAGTTTTAAAAATATTGCGGAACAAGTAATCCATCTTATTTGCATCAGGATGTCCAAGTTTAGTTATTTCCTGTTATTAAACATTCCAATGATTCGTCTGATAATCAGTTTTTTTTTTTTAAATTGCATAGTACTGTACATCCTTGTAAATATGTTGTGTTAAAACTCACTGTCATTTCGTACCTTCTTTCAAGAGACATGTTGACTACTGATTCTTACTGTATTTATTTTTGCACAAGTTAGTCAATTGCATGGTGTTGTACTCATGAGTAATATATTTTGAAAAACATTTTACCTATTTTGTTCTTTTGTGTGAGGTGATGCTTGGTCCTATCATTCTTCTATTACTACATATGGATAGTGAGAATATGTTAAAGCTTTATTCATCGTGTGTTTTCTTATTATACTTACATTTTCTATCTGGTCAACAGAATAGTGTTACATTTCTGTATATGGTCCGATTTTGATTTGTAACATGTTGACACTGTGCTGTATATCTGTACATTGTTTCTGAATATTGCCGAACAGGTAATATATTATATTTACACCAGGAAGTCCAAGTTTGTTCTTCTCCTGATATTCATCATTTCATTGATTTGTCTTATGATCAGTTTGTCAATTGCTTTGTACTGTACATTTTTGTAACTATGATGTGTTACAACTTACTGTCTTATTGTACTTTTTTTTTTTTTTTGCAAGAGAAATGTTGTCTCCTGAAGCTCTCAATATTTTCTTGAACAAGTTTGTTACTCGCACAGCAATGCACTTATGAGCAATAAGTTTTTTGTTAAAATCCTTCCTAAATGCCCAGACATGCTTGTCGTTGATCATTTATCCATTTTTCAACTTGTGCACTATGCTGTATATTTTTATATAGGTTTTAGTGGTTTAACGATCTTTGATCGTATTTTATTTGTATTAAGACGTCCTTATTAGTTCGTCTCCTGATTTCTACCTTGAATAAAGATATTTTGAAACCACCGTTGGACTTAATGCATGCACTGACCCTTCGTGACATAGTTTCGACAAGGTTTTGGAACACAGCGATAGGTATGCGCTTCCATTCAGTACATAATGCTGCCACTAACTGTTGCTTGGCACTAGGCCTTGGTTCCAAACTTCTTATGCGGCGCTCTAATTCATCCCATAGGTGCTCTATGGGATTAATATCAAGGCACTGTGCTAGCCAGTCCACACACGATACGGAATTATCGTCAAACCACGCCACAACAGTCCTTGCTTTACGGCTCGATGCATTATCCTGCTGGTACCAAAAAGACTCGGTTCCATAGTATTACCACAGAGTTAATAGGACATAATTGTCCAGAATATCGAGGTAGACGTGCTGGTTAACAGGTTTGTTCATGATAATTAATGAGCTGGGACCATATCACGAAAAACACCCTCACACGAGTACACTGCCAGCTCCAAACTTGCCCGTAGGAACAGTACACTGTGGTAAATAGCGTTCCTCCGGCTTCCGCCATACCCACACACGGCCATCAGACTGATGGAAAATGTATCTGGATTCATCAGTTAGGACTGATGAATTCGATTCATCTATGGTGTACGATAAATGTTCTTTACGCCATGCTAAGCATTCCGAGTGGAGATGAAAGGCTTATGTGCAGCCGCACGACCACGGTAACCCATGGAATGAAATTCTCTGTGAATGGTGCCTGTACATACTGAGGTTCCAGCATTTTTACTCACCTGCACATTGAGATGTTGTGTAGTACTCCGTCGATTAGCTGTAACGACTCTCCTGAGGCTTCGAAGTCCTCTATCACTGATTTTCTTTGGTCTGCCGGTACGTTTTGCTGCTTCAGGAACGCCATGTGTCTTCCACTTATTCTCTACACCCAAAACAGTTGATTTGGGTATGTTTAAACGCCTCTCGGTTTCTCTTATGGAAAACCCACCAATATAACGCCCAAGAATCTTTCCTTTATCAAAGTCAGTTCTCTCCGGCCGCGACATTTTCACGCAACCTCACAGTGCGATATGATCGCGGTCAGCTGCGGACTTGTTTTAAACTGTTTGCAGTTGTACCGCGCATCTTAACAACGCAGTGGATCCGTTTATTGGCTTTTGAAGTGGTGTACGGGGACTTTTGTCAATATTGTGTATATCGTCAGTACTCATCTGACTCATACACACGTCATACGTTCTGACCTCAAGGTGTTGCCACCCATACTCTTGCAAGAGATCAGATATCACGTTAAGTTTGAGAAACACAAAGGAGAACGAACTCAACTGTACATAGAGAAAGAAACTAGAAAGGAAAGTTAAATTAGAGTATACGTCACAGTGTATTTACCTAAAAAAACAGCAATTAGTAACAATTTTCAACCACGAAAATTCAGTTCACTTGATGTGTGTGTGTGTGTATTAAACGTATGTAAAATGTGTAGCAATCGCAACATTTTCGCTGATCTCATGATCTCATTTGAAAAGAGTAAACTAACAAGCAAAGTATTAAATGTAACTGTTTGCCCAGAATGTATTTCTCGAGACAGATGAGCGAAATGTCCGAATATGTCACCAGAACGTATATTTTCCATTTGCACTGTCTTTCTCTTTCTCTCTCTCTCTCTCTCTGCTAGCCTCATACAATCAAGACTGGTCTGTAACATGTATCTCTCAAAAGTCACAGTTGGCACAGTCTTAGGAAACGGGTAAAAAGAAAAACAAAATAAAAGAGGAAATAATGGCCAAAATCCTGAAATTCTATGCCATAGCTAAAGCAAAGTTACAAGAAACTCAGCGACAGGGCTTTCCATACGAAAAGCAACAACTCGCACGTTCACTGACAACTCCTTCCGACAGCTGTCCCGACGTTAGGATTCGCTGCTTAACTAGAAACTGAAGACATCTAAATTCAGTTTCTGAGTATAGTGGGGTATAATTCAAGTGGCGTATAAGGAGTAATAAACGGGGCGAAGACACTTTCCTCTTTCAAACTGACCAGTCAGTATGGTACTTCCTAAAAATAAGAAATCAAAATTCCAGAGCAAAATCTTGTCCTTTTTCATAACTTTGATTATCACCCCAGTGGCCGTGGGTTCAGAAGCTGAAGCTCCTGTATAAACTCACGAGCTGACCTCGGGTACGAATTCCCAATGGTGCTCCTGTCTACGGAGGAGCTGGCCCAGAGCCGTCCTTAGAAGTCATAGCTTAGCATTAGGAACGGGCGATTTCCTATAACCGTATATGCTCACGGGAGTCTTAAATTTATATTTAGACTAGCAGTTATGCCCGTTCACCGAAAGGTGAATCCATAAGATCCTTTTTTAAACATAAAATTAAAGAAAGAAGAAAAGTAATTAAGGGAAAGAAAAGTAATTTAAGATCCGTAACTGTTTTGCGTGACGTCAATGCTTGCGGTTTGCCGTAAAACGGTAGCAAGCTTTTGCGCCCTTAAATTTAAATCAAAATTTCATGGAACTTTTACTGCATTTCAAGATTTCTGGCATAAGTATGTTTAAACATAGCAGCATTTTAACAGTGAAGCTATGATACGCCTTTTAAAGTTTTTAGTTTTCAGACTTTTCTAGTTGTAGAAGTGGTAGAAAAATTCAAGCAGACACTATTCTAAAGCCACCATTTTAATGCTTTTTTTTTGTTTTCGGACTTTTTTAAGTATCCGGACCTTAAGATATATTAGCTTACCAATTTTTAGATCTCCAGTTCATTTTGAAGAACTGGAATAATTCACAAAAACTTGAAGTAGACAATGTTCCAAAGCCGCCATTTTGATGTTTTTTTAGACTTTTCCTGATATCTGAACGTTAACACCTATCAGCATGCCAGTTTTCAGCTCTCTAGGTCATTTAGAAGTTGTCGAACAATCCGATGACAAAAACATTGGCATTTTCCCATTTTCGCACTTTGCTTTTATATATACAGATATGTGAGGTGGATTACGACAGCAGAAAATTTTAAAATCAGGCAGTTTAATGGAATTTCAAATAGCTCCAGAGACTTAAAATCTCAGTAGGCGAGAACACCACGTGGTTGTTTCTAACCACAATGCCAATTAATTTGTATTTTGTAAAGCCTCCAAGAAGTTAATTTTGCCGCCCTTATGTCCCAGTAGTCTTCTGATCGTTTATTCCGAGATAGGTCCCTGTTCGAGTACCGGATAAAGCATGAATGATGTGCATGTCTTATGACGCTAGCTCTGTCTCTTCCTTGGAACCAGTGGCTCTAAATAAGGGACAATCGACTGCTTATAGCCCATAGAGTTTGTAACGTACCAGGAGATGTGACGTACCTGCCAGAAGGACGCACACGACATAAAGGCAGATAGCAATTAGAATCAATGTCTGCGTAGCTCAGTTGGTAGAGCAACTTGTTCCGGAATAAGCGTACTCGGGTTCGAATCCCGGCGTAGACCAAAAGTGACGGAGAAATTCACTTCGTTATAATGGCGCCCGAACTATCCGGATGACCCGACCGTTCAAAATCTCGCATTGGTGTGATGTTATTTCCACACCGCGAGATAGGAAAAATAAGAGAATCCTTTCTCCAGCACTTCGAAAAAAAAAAAAAATAAGGGGAAGATGATGTAACGTACCAGGAGATGTGACGTACCTGCCAGAAGGACGCACACGACATAAAGGCAGATAGCAATTAGAATCAATGTCTGCGTAGCTCAGTTGGTAGAGCAACTTGTTCCGGAATAAGCGTACTCGGGTTCGAATCCCGGCGTAGACCAAAAGTGACGGAGAAATTTACTTCGTTATAAGTTGCTCACGGTGGTCGTCAAACACCGAAACAATAAAAAAGGTGACCCTGGACATGCATATTGATGTTGCTAATACAGTCATATTTGAAAATAATAAGTTTGCTCACTCCCAAGACACAATGGCTAGGAAGAAAGCCGATTTGCTAACGTATCCCCATAGGATCTCAAGCTGGCGGTAAGCCTTAGTGTTTGACATCTCTTTGGCTAAAATCCAGTTTCTGCTGCATTTAATTTGTTTCTCTTTTCCAGGTGATTTCTTCTGGTGACAAAATTCTTAAGGGATATAAAAGATTTACTAAGGGGGCGCAAGATGGCATCACATATCCTCTGTTCACACGAACAGTCATGAGCTTTAGTATGATGACTGTTAAATTGAATGGAGCATCCCCAACTGATAATGTACTGTTGTACCATTATTCTCATTATGCATGAGTGAACCATGCATAATGATACTGTTGCCGCTCACCCAGAAAAAACATCAAAATTAAAGAACAAAAAATACGTACGTCATACTGAAAGTAACGGGCAAATGTGCATTACATAGGCAGATTGGGCATTGCAAGAATGATATGAGTAGTTCGTTGACGAGTAGTCTATCGTTGTGGCCATGAATGCCAAATGACGTCATCAGCGTATGGGACCAAACAGAGACGAGAAAAGGTGGCTGACAGTGATACATCGTTCCGTCAGCATGATGTGACTCAGTTCCTTGTGAAGGAGGAAATTCCGGCAGTCGATATTCACCGTAGGCTTTAGAGTGCATACGGAGATGCTTGTACGGGTGGTAGTGGTGTAAGAAAGTGGATGAAACATGTTAAAAGACAGTTTCACAGACGTTAATGATAAGCCTCGTTGCGGCCTCCGTCAAACAGCCTCTACAGAGCACAACAAGGAAAGGGTTGATGCACAGACATGTGACGGTGAAGAAATTCGTGGCAAACTTGGGTATAGGGCACATTACAGTTCAGAAAATGATTAGCAGCTTGGGATATCACAACTTGGGCATAAGACACAGTACAGTTCAGAAAATGATTAGCAACTTGGGATATCACAACTTGGGCATAGAACACAGTACAGTTCAGAAAATGATTAGCAGCTTGGGATATCATAACTTGGGCATAGGACACAGTACAGTTCAGAAAATGATTAGCAGCTTGGGATATCATAACTTGGGCATAGGACACAGTACAGTTCAGAAAATGATTAGCAACTTGGGATATCACAACTTGGGCATAGGACTCAGTACAGTTCCGAAAATGATTAGCAGCTTGGGATATCATAACTTGGGCATAAGACACAGTACAGTTCAGAAAATGATTAGCAGCTCGGGATATCATAACGTGGGCATTGAACACAGTACAGTTCAGAAAATGATTAGCAGCTCGGGATATCGGAAAATCTGTGCTCGCTAGGCTCCATGTTTACTGACAAAAGACCACAAATGCCAGCGCAAAAACATCTCGTCACAACTCCGGGAGCGGTATCGAAGTGAAGGGGCCGATATTTTGTACAGTATTGTGACAGGTGGCGAAAGTTGGTTCCACCATTTCTAACCTGGAACAAAAGGCCAGAGAATGGAATTGTCATCATCCATATTCACGAAGCAGGAAAAAGATTAAGACAGTTCCGTCAGCTGCGAAGTTTGGAAGAACTGACTTTTGTGACACAGATTGGTGCGTTCTATATGATTTTTAGAGACAGGACAAACTGTAAATACAGCTCGTTATGTTCAAACATTAGAACAGCTCCGCTGTGATAGAGACTGCACAAACCGTAAATGTAGCTCGTTATGTTTAAACATTAGAAGAGCTTCGTTGTAATAGAGACTGGACAAACCGTAAATGCAGCTCGTTATGTCCAAACATTACAAACGCTCCGCTGTAATAGAGACTTGACAAACCGTAAATACAGCTCGTTATATACAGACATTAGTAAAACTCCGCTGCAATAGTGAATGGATAAACCGTAAACACAGCTCGTTATGCCCAAACATTAGAAAATATCCTCTGTAATAGAGACTGGACAAACTGTAAACGCAGCTCTTTATGTCCAAACATTAGAAAAACTCCGCTGTAATAGAGACTGGACAAACTATAAATGCAGCTCATTTAGAAAAGCTCCGCTGATAAGGGACCGGAAAAGAAAGTCATCATCCAGCACGACAACGCTAGGCCCCACTCTGCTCGTTTGAAAAGATCGGAATCCGGATGGGAACTTTTACCTCGCCTTGCTCTCAGTCCAGATCTGGCACTCTTCGACTATGATCTTTTTGAATTCTTAAAGGACCAGACGCGGGGCCAATGCTAGCAGAGCACGGAAGCAATACAACAAACTGTACGTCGGTGTCTTCGCAAAACTGAAACGGAGTTCTCCCGCAAGGGTATCTTTGAACTACCAGAACGATGGGAAAAATATGTCCAAAGAAACGGAGATTTTGTTGAAAAAGGTATTAAGGTATGTATATCAAGGTGTCGAACTTATTTCTTCAAACATTACAATTCGTAGTTTTTAAAACATGGTTTCTCGTTATTTACAGCACGGCCTTCGTATTTTTCTGTGTTTTTGCTCTATGTGGGGTAACAATACCATCGTGTCGTTGAAGTTTTTTTCAAATAATGGTAGATCAGTGATTAATTCGCATTCCGGAATTGACAGAACAAGAAAATTAAGCATTTGGGCAACAGGAGCTTAACAAGCTCTGCACAACTAAAATTTCGTGCGCACAAATGATATTGTCCTTCTTGATCATCAGTGATTTTGTTGCATCCTCACCTTACTGGAGCATATACACCGAGTGATCCCTGAATTATGACCACCCCTATCAAAAGTGGATGCGGTCCGTTGACCACGGGATTTCTCAGAGGGCGCGATTAGTCAACCGAAGTAGCATCTACACTGAGTGTCCACCTTATTATGACCACCTGACAGTTTTAGGCAAATGAGCTATGGCTGCACGCTGTTGCCGCCAGAGGGCGAGGCTAGTAAAAAAAGGGAAAGCATAGTGCTTGCGACAGTACTAGAAGTGATTTTTGGGTGACGAGATGGGTAAAAAATGCGATTTGACGGACTTTCAACGTGGGATGATTGCAGGAGCTCGGAGCCATGGAGCGAGTATCACCGAAACCGCCGCATTCGTGAAATTTTCCAGAGCAGCTGTTGTTAAAGAGTTTAAAGACTGGACTCTCAGCCAAAAAACTGGGTTTCTACGTGCAACGTGCGGTCGTCGTCGACTAGTGACTGCTCGGGCGGAACGGAGAGTGTCCAGACTGGTAACAGACAACAGAAAGGCAACAGTGCAGTAAATTATAGACAATCCTAATCAAGGATCCCCTCAAATGATCTATGCACGCACTGTTCGCCGTACACTGTATCGGATGGGATATGCCAGCCGAAGGACTATTCGAACACCTTTGCAGTCTGCATTTAACAAAAGAAAACGTCTCCAGTTCACACATGAGCACACGGATTGGACAGTCGATAATTAGAAAAAAATTATGTGGTCCGATGAATCACGTTTTCAGTAGCACCATGCCGATGGCCGAGTGAGAATTAGGCGGACACAACACGAACGCACGGACTTCAAATGCATTTCTACAACCATTCAAGCTGGTGGAAGCAACGTTATGGTTTGGGGAATGTTTTCCTGGCATGCTTTGGGCCCTTTAATTCGTGTTGATCAACGTCTGGCTGGCACATCATATTGAAACATTGTTGAGGATCAAGTGCATCCTGTCATGTGGATGGTTTATCCCAATGGTGATGGCTACTTTCAACAAGATAATGCGTCATGCCATAGTGTTCGTATTGTACAGGATTGGTTTCAGGAACATGCCGGTGAGTTTACTTTGCTTAGGTGGCTCCCACAATCTCCAGATATCAATCCCATTGAGAATTTGTGGGATGAAGTTGAACAAACCATCAGACAGCTGGATCCACAGCCCTGCAATCTTAAACTCCTGGAAAGGGCTATTCATCAAGCATGGTCTCAGATTCTACAAATTACCTATCAATATCTCGTGGAGTCCATGCCACGAAAAATCGACGCAGTATTAAAGGCAAAAGGTGGCCCAACGAAGTACTGAATGGGTGGTCAAAATAAAGTGGCCACTCAGTGTATAAGGCGTGAGTGGAGCAGTAGGTAGTAAAATTAGGAGCGTGATTGGTAAACGTAAGGATTTATCGGACTTTGAGAAAGGACGGATTGTGGGAGCTCGGAGATAGGGTGCTTCGAATTCCCAAACAGCTGAACTGGTGGGATGTTCGCGAGACGACATAGTTAAGGTGCATCGGAACTGGCGTAAAAAAGGTCAGAAAAAGACCCTGCTCAGACAGCAAAAGGTTGATGTGAGAGGTGAGCGCCGGGTCCGACAACTCGTACAGACCAACAAATGCAGCACAGTTTAACAGTTGGCTACCCAATTCAGTAGAGGTCAACTCGAAACAGTATCTATCGCGGCCATGGGTCTGACGCTCGCACTTAATTTCTATTACAGCAAACGACCCCGACGACATCCTCTCCTAACCACAGTTCATCAGCGCAAGAGATTCGCCTGGTGCAAAGATCATGCATGTTGAACGTCGGATGACACGTCAGATGCAAATGATTAAAGTTTCGTACGATTCCGCAAGCCCGTGCGTCCAAGACCGGCATTCAAATCGCAATCCTTGTGGCTTATAAGGCGCCGAGAAGGGGACTCCACATTCGTGCCGAAGTGCATTGTAAGAGTCCGATGAGATCCCTGAGTGATAGACATGCCGAGGAGCCGCCGTAGATGGGCGTAAGGGCAACTTACGGAGTTTGAACGAGGCCGGGTCGTCAGAATGAGAGAAACAGGGTGGCCGGCGTGCCAAATCGGCAGCCATTTGGGCCGGTTGGACAGTACGGTGCGATCGTGTTGGGAGCAATGGACACGGAAAGGCACCCAGACACGACGGACTGGCTCTGGACGACCCAGACACGACACCAGCAGAGAGGACCGTGGGATCATGAGAGCGGCATGCACAGATGCAATGATGTCCTTGCCTAATATCCAGAGACATGTGGCGGCTGTACATGGGACTACTGTGTCCGCCAGCACCATTTCCAGACGCCTGGCAGGGACGAATATGCTCTCTCCACGGCCCTTAGGCTTTCTGCCATTAACACCTGACCATCGTCGGCGTCGATTGTAGTGGTGTCAGCTGCGAGAAACGTGGAATGCTACGGACTGGTGACGTATATTGTTCAGCGACGAATCCCGCTTCTATATCAGAAAGGATGACCACCCTGTCAGAGTGTGGAGGACCCCAGGTGAGCGCTACAATCCCAAACTCGCTGTACAGCGGCACACGTCCCGAACTGCAGGCGTGATGTTCTGGGGAGCCATCGCGTATGACAGCTGCACTTCCCTCACAGTGATCCGAGGAACGTTGATAGCCCAGCGCTACGTACAGGAGATCCTTCGGTCCCATGTGCTGCTGTTCCTGACGGGTCGGCCCAGAGCCATATTCCAACAAGATAACACCCGTGCGCACACGGCACGAGTTTCCCAGAACTGCGTGCGTCATGCTTCGACGTTTCTGTGGCTTGCCGTATCGCCTGATCTCTCGCCCATCAAGCACGTGTGGGACCAGATGGGACGCCAGCTTTCTCCGTGTCCCAGTGTTCGTGATTTAGAGCGTCGGTTGCAAGAAGTGTGAGCCAATCTGTCGCAGAATAACATACGGCGTCTCTTTGACTCCATGGCGGACCGTATTACTGCATGTATCCCAGCACGAGGCTGTCCGACGCAGGAACAACGCTGAACGGAATGTGCACCATGTGTCCGCGGGAGATCAGCCTGCTGCTGGGATATTGTAATCACTTCAGCCCTTGGTATGTACCATTGCACTACTAAAATCTCATTTCAATCCGACGCCTCCTTCTTGGTGAGCGTATTTTTATGACAATGAGTGTATCTATATATTGCAATTTTTCTTAATTATTTGTCTAAAATCTCAACGTCTCGCGGTTATTGTCAAAATTTGTTTTTGTAATCACTGTGTCCGTGCTTCGTGTTCCCGGTCTTGTGGACGATGAGTCATTGTGGATCTGGCCAAGTTTGTCATAAATGTAAGAACCTAAATTTGATTATTATTAATTTCACTTTTCAGAGCTTTAAAGGTGGTTTTTGATTTGTGGAGTCCTTCGCATGGCTTTCATTTATGACATAGCAGAAACCCATTTTCAACTAAGTCTTTGTAGAAATGAGTTAATGCTGTGTTTTTCTGGTCATTGAAAAAGCCAAAGCTCAGCATTATTAAAATTTTCTGCATTTTTTCTTGTTCTTCTCTGCTTGTACGCATTTTTTCAGCTCTTGCTCCTGTTGAATTTGCTTCTTACATTTGAGTAGGCCCTATATATACACTGAAGAGCAATTGAATTAGAGACAGCTGGCGTTATGCAAATGTGGTGCTGTGGGCAGCCCTGTAAACGGAAACGACATGACGTTTGCAGTTATCCGACTAATATAAGGAGTGATGCGACAGGAGTCACTAAGAGTCGGACGCAGTATGGGTAAGACGAAGGATCTAAGCGCATTTGATCATGAGAAAATTGTCGAGGCCCGACGAATGGGTCACTCCATCTCGGAAGTCGTTCAGGCACTGGGATTTTCACGAGCCACTGTGTCACGTGTGCACCGTGAGTACATCGAATCCGGCAAAACCATCCCTGCTAGGGCCAACTGCCGTGGACAATAGCGTGTGGATGAGCGGGGACATCGTCGGCTAGCTCGCATTGTAACAGCGGATAGACGGGCCACAGTGCAAGAAATCACTCGGCAATTTAACGCTGGTGCACAAAAACGTTTAAGCAGCCACACCATTCAGAACCATCTCCTCGCTATGGGGTACAGAAGCCATCGTCCCACGAGGGTACCGCTGCTGACCGCACATCACAGGGTGCAAAGATTAGCATGGGCGCGGGAACATCGCCACTGGACCCTAGACATGTGGGAAAATGTTGCCTGGACTGATGAGTCGAGATTCACGTTGGTACATGCGGATGGCAGGATACGAGTACGGCGCAAACCACATGAAGCGATGGATCCTTCTTGCCAGCAGGGTACTCTTCAAGCTGGTGGGGGTGGCATTCTCGTCTGTGGACTGTTTACGGGGACTGAAATGGGACCCCTGGTACGTGTGACATCGTCCTTCACAGGTCTACTTTACCGGGATGTCCTGGACGACCATTTGCCCCCGTTTGTGCGTCTTCAACATCCCACAGGGGACCTCATCCTGCAACAAGACAATGCAGCTCCCGAATTGTATCCGAATGGTTGGATGAACACTCCACCGACGTGACCTCACTTCCTTGGTTAGCTAGGTCACCTGACCTTAATCCCATCGAGCACATCTGGGATGCCAGCGAGAGAGAGATGTTCGAGGCTCTGACCCCACTACATCAAATCTCCGTGAACTGTGGGAGCTTGTTCAGGGGTCGTGGATCCGTATGACTTCCCAACGCTTCCGGTGTCTAGTCGAGTCCATGCCGAGACGAATCGCCGCCGTCATCAGGACGAAAGGTGGTGCGACACGTTACTAGGCAGGTATCTCTAATCCAATTGTTCTTCAGTGTATATATCCTTAGTTGATGAAATTGGTTGAATTACGACAAAGCTAATCGGATAGTTTGCGCAATTCGGGGAATACCTAATGCATCAGCAAAATTGCAAGGGAAATGTAAATTGTAAGGATAACATTAAAAATCTAAATTGCACAGAAAACTCATAAGAAATCAGGCAATTAGAAACCAGGTTGCCTTCATTAGAAGAGCATGAACCTGGGGAGTCGCTTTTCTGGTGTCAGTGAACGACAAAAAAACAAAAAAAAACAATGTGGACTGACAAATGCTCCAAATGTCAGTGAACGACAGAAAAAACAATGTGGACTGACAAATGCTCCAAATGTCAGGGAACGACAGAAAACCAAGTTAGTAAAATCACGCAATGCATTGATTATAATACGCTTTCCAACATACCAGAAATCATTACTCAAGTTATGAGGATAATGGCTGTGGAATAAATCTCGCTCCTGTGCCCTGACCTTTGATCCCACTTCGATGATATTCAACAAAACCGGTTCACATACCTCCAAAATACCATGATAAAGTTTTGTCGCAATAGAAACATTTTTACGTAAGTTATGATGCATAAGGGCTATGGAATACATCCCGCTCCTGTGTCCTAACCTTTGACCCCATTTCTCCCATTTTCAATAGGATTCGTCCCCAGGCAGGCCCCTACAACATACTAACATTTCATCCAAATCGAAGCATTTTTACGTAAGTTATGACGCATAATGGTGATGGAAGTGATTCCGCTCTTATGTCCTGACCTTTGACCTCATTTCGCCTATTTGCAATACGGTTTGTCCACAGGTGGTCCCCTACCACATACTAAAATTTCATATAAATCGAACCTTTTTTACATTAGTTATGACGCATAAGAGCAGTGGAATGGATCCCGCTCATTTCGTTCACTTTCAATAGGGTTCCTTTCCAGGCGGTTCCCTACCACATACTAAAATTTCATCGAAATCGAACCGTTTTTACGCAAGTTATCTTGCGGACGGCCTGTAACGTACCAGGAGATGTGACGTACCTGCCAGAAGGACGCGCGCGACATAAAGGCAGATAGGAATCAGAATAAAACGTCCGCGTAGCTCAGTTGGTAGAGTGACTTATTCCGGAATGAAGGGATCCGGGTTCGAATCCTGGCGTATATAAAAATGACGGAGAAATTCACTTCGTTATAATGGCGCCCGAACTATCCGGATGACCCGACCGTTCAAAATCTCGCATTGGTGTGATGTTCATTCCACACCGCGAGATAGGAAAAATAAGAGAATCCCTTCTCCAGCACTTCGAAAAAAAAAAAAAAAATAAGGGGGAGATGATGTAACGTACCAGGAGATGTGACGTACCTGCCAGAAGGACGCACACGACATAAAGGCAGATAGAAATCAGAATAAAACGTCCGCGTAGCTCAATTGGTAGAGCAACTTATTCCGGAATGAGGGGACCCGGGTTCGAATCCCGGCGTAGACCAAAAATGACGGAGAAATTTACTTCGTTATAGGCCATACGTACCCAACGCCTGACGTAATGAAGCAGATGGGAATCGCGACCATCTGCTCGCAAGAGTGTGACGTCATCAAACTTTAATAGGATCCACACACAACGCATGACGTAATGAGACAGATGGCGTGACCGCGCGCCAACTTGTAATGGGACGACACCATGACACCACACTAAAAACGTGGTAATTCGGTGCGGTTATTTAACCCACTAAACAAATTTTCCTAAAGATCAAAACAAGCTAAATCGGTTTCTAGTACCAGAAAACGGTAGGTTAACGACTTTCATCAAAATCCTTACAGCCGTTTTTAAAATAAAATTTTCATAGATACAAGAATTGCTCCTTTAAGGTGGACGTCAAGTAATTTTGCTTCCTATATTTCCAATGGAAAAACTTCTGTACACATGTTCTTCACAATTAATGCGTTCCCAAGGGTGAAAATTTGAACATTGATTAAAATAGCTTCATTTTATAACTTGGAATACTTAATATTTTCTAAAACATAACCATAATTATGCAATCCAACATTTATATGTCTACTGACGTCATCAAAGTACAGGTCGCGCCATCTTTTTTCTGGTTTCAACACCACCAAAGGAAACGTTATTGTTTTTTAATATAATTATAAATATGTTTTAGAAAATGTTAAGTATTCCAAGTTATACATAATATGAAGTTATTTTAATCGATGTTCAAATTTCCATCCTTGGGAACACATTAATTCTGAAGGAAATGTATAAAGTTTTTCCATTGGAAATATAAGAAGCAAAATTACTTGACGTCCAGCCTTAATAGTATGGGATAAGGGCGATGGAATGGATCCCGATCCTATGTCCTGACCTTTGATCCCATCTGTCCCATTTTCAATAGGGTTCCTCTCCAGGTGGTCCTCTACCACATACAAAAATTTCATCGAAAACGAACCATATTTTTACGCACGTTATGACGCATAAGGGCAATGGAATGCATCCCGCTACTATATCCTGACCTTTGAGCCCCACTTCACCCATTTTCAATAGGGTTCGTCCCCATGGGGTCCTCTACCACATACTAAAATTTCATCGAAATCGAACCATTTTTACGTGAGTTATCATGCCGACCGACGGACAGACGGACGGACGGAAAAAGCTTGAGTATATACGCTTCTTCAACCTTTGGTTCGAAAGATTAAAAAACCAATGTGGACTGACAAATGCTCCAAAGCTACATCAAAAAATCAAACAAATTACAGTGGGAAACAAAACTTCCAGATAGGCTATAAAATTAAAAAGCTTGCGGACAAGCTCTTAAAGTAATAAAACAAAAAACTTACTGGTTTCTAATTGTCTGATTTCCTATGAATTTTCTTTATATTTGTTTTTATTTTTTAACGTTATCTTTACTTTTTACATCTCTAGCTATACAATTGCCCCTTATCTGAAATAATTGGCTATGAAATTGCACCCGACTGTGTAATTAGTTTATTAGGAAGATGTTCTAGCAATAACAAGCGATCGCTGACGTAGAAGGAAATCTATCAGTTGAAATTTTTATTCAGCTTTTAATATCAGGTGAGCTGGTCTGGTGTGAAGTCGACGACATTTTGTTACATCAGAAGTGATAAATTAAATTTATCATATGAAATATTAAATTAATTTTTTTAAACAACTGGAGGTTGGTGTGAAAGCAAAGTAAGATTTCTCTCTATAATGTAATATTTTCCGTTCGTGCTGTATAGAAAACACAAACGAACATAATAATAAGCATTCGTGATACTTTATTTCATGTACTTTTTCTTTGGCAATTGATTTATCACCAGTTGAATCTCACTGAAAAAATATGTAATAATTTGGATTCATCGTTTAAGTGAACTCAGTATCAAAAATAACGTACAGTTCGAAATTAGTGTACCAGAACAAAAATATTTTTTTTTTTTTGCATGTCTGGAAAGATGTTATTGACATCTGAGTGGTCGGGGATGAATTTGCCCGCCTACCCCCTACGTCCACCCACCCAAGGAGCTTTCAAAATTGTCGGCCAATCGAAATGCTTCCGAACAACTTCACAGCGGAGTTCGGAGAGCGGCAGAATATTTGCTGTGCGCATGACGCACGCAGGAGAACGCCTGAGATCCCCTTTATAAATTCGAGATCACAGATCCAGTTCTTCCGCAAACTCGCACCATTACCCTGAGTGAAAGACCCCCTGTCTAACTGCGAAAGCGTTTCTTCTCCCGTTGCCTGCTTCTCTACTTAGCTAGGTGAGTCAAATTTATTGCCTCAAAACAGCATGTGCTACTATAACATTCCCTGCTAAAGAAATATCCTCATGTCTAACAAGTTATATGAGCATAATGCACAACTTTCTTCAAATTTCGGAACATGTCTCTGACAACAGCAAACTAAAAATGAGACATTTTAATATAATTTTAAATGCGATTTAAGAATACCAGAGACACAGAAGCAAATTAAAAAAATGTTCTTCCCGAAAAGCTTTTCAGATAAAAGGAACTTGTCGTCCGGTCTTCTTATTATACGCTTTATTATTAATAATCGTGAGACATTTTGTTGTTTAATGAATCGTATATTTTAAAATTTTCTTCGCAAAGGAAAAATGTTACTCCTTAGTAAAATACATGAGCCAGATTTTCAGAGAAAATATTCAAAACAGTCTACTAATATTACTGTCGCTGTGGAAACAAAAGTAATCACATTAAGTGCTATTAGAAAAATCTGCTTCAATGGAATGCTGATTCTGCGAATATTTCGAAAACTTTAAGGCAGATTTCGCATATGAATATTTCAAGTTTTATCTACATGCAGAACTACATTTAAAATTAACTTGCTGGTTTTAAAAGAAATTTTCCTCAGAATTGCGTTGAGTTAAATTTCAAACAATATTTTTTGATACTTCAGATAGAATTTGCGAGATTTCTCAGATTTATTTTTATAACACTTAATAAATCGTATCGGAACCAATGAACGAAGTTTCTAGGTTAGAAACAAAAAGATGTTTGCATAGTTCCTTATTTAGATATTTGTCAGATTGTTTCTCATTTCCGATTAACTGAAATAACGAAATCGATTTAATCAAAAACGATTGAAATAAAAAAAACTAAATGGCAAATTTTAGTTTGGGGATATCAAAACTTATTGATAGATTTCTTGCTAAAATGAACCACTTTTAACTAGTTACGTTAAGATGCAACGAGTCGATCTTATTTCGCGTAGCAAATCCAAAGAACTGAAACCCAAACTTCTGTGGAGTAATCTAGCACTTGCGCTCTTTCGCGTTAAACCATAACAAATAAATAATTTCTCTTTACATTCTATCTAATTGAACATTAAGGTCAAAATTATTTTTTGGTGGGGAGGAGGGGGGGTTAACGACCACTGTGATAAACTCAATGGAGTCACATGTCCCTAATTTAGGACCACTGGCTAGAGAGAACCAGTGCCGTAAGACCAACAAAACATCCATGCCTCTAACAGGATTCGAACCCGAACCTATCTCGCACGAATGGTCAGAAGCCAGCGCTTAGACCACTGCGCCACCGGGGTGACAAAGGTTTGACAATCTTGTGTGTGTGTGTGTGTGTGTGTGTTGGGCAATTGTCAAAACCTAAAATTCTGATTGAACTCCAATTTCTCGTATTTTATTTAATCACTGCCATAATGATTTAGTTTAAAATGAATGCTGTTGAAACTGTTTTCTAACAATATATGCATGTCCTTTGTGCAGTCGTCTCACAAAGTATTCTTTTAATAAATTTTCGCGGTACAGGCAAACTAGTTAACTGCACATACTGTAGATCAAACCTGATCATCTTTTTGTGCATGAATTATGAGTAATCCCAATTTTCGGCAAAGCGATCAGCATGTAGCATTTTGCTAATCTTAAATAAACTGAATAAACAACAAAGAAAATTACTTAGGATTAGAAAAAGTATGTTTTTAATAATATCACGTTAGAAGCGATATTAATTTTTTAAGAAACACAGGAAAGACAATAAAGGAAACAATATATGAATTGCCACTTGTATTATTGTTAACTTCGTACAAGAAATTTAAGAATCTAATTTTGAGTTCGATGCGATTTTAATCATGTCCAGTTTGGAATTCATTTGAGTCAAATATTTGTCGAAGAGAAAAACGGAAATGCCTCTTGCGCATTCACCCCATTTCTTGAATCTGAAAAATTTTTCTGCATAATTTACATTTGCCTCCAGGGGCGGATTGCCCCACCGGGACACCGGGACATTTCCCAGTAGGCCCCTTCCGTATATTTTGTCTCTTTCTTTCTTACTTTCTTAAAAATGTTTTCAGTTCAGTTGTATTAAACACACAACTGAACCACAACACTTTTTTATAAACGAAATACACATAATGTAATTATGACAAGCGGGGAAAAAAATTCTATTTTAAATTAGGGAAAAAAATCTCCTCACCAGGCAACTACCAGAATCCCAACTACAATAGATGGGCCATGTGTGTTTGCAAACTTCTGGGTGCACTTGGTAGCTGAGGAACGAGAATGTATGTACAGTATGCTGCGGAAGGGTGGGGGTGGGGGTTGTACAAGATGCTCTATATGTTCCCCAAGAAAGGGGGGGGGGCGGTAGTTGATTTTTCTCCCGTTGGTTGTAGGAGGCATTTGCGCTGCGATCATAAGAGCTGAGTTCGGACTCAATTTTAAGAGCCCGAGCCAGAAGTATGTTAGCCCTAGACCGCGTTAGACCGCGTTAGACCGCCCGAGCCCGAATTTTATATTGCAAGATAGAGCCCGGGCTCGAGTGAGCTCGAAAACTATGATTAATATTTTTAGGCATTAAAAAAGTCTCCTTTTCCAGACTCCACTCCCTCCTCGTGCAATTAACCGATGTCTTTCTCAACTGCGTAGTGGGGAAGTGATGGGATGTCTATCTATTTCTATAGTTTCTATGACCATTCATTTCATCCTGAAAGTTTCAAGGGGCCCGGCATCAGGAAATATCGGGAGGCACAACAATCTACATATGTTAACAGCATTGGGGGGAGGGATGTGGCTGAACAGGGCTAAATTTTTTTCACTACTTTAATTAAAGTAGTGAAAATACTCACCCATGTTTGATAAAGGTGCAGAACAATGCTAGATAATGGTCATTATGGAATGTACTATCCACTATATGACAACACGGAATTCAGAGTGAAAGCTAATAATATCAAGAACATATTTTTAAATAACTATAAGATTATTTGCGGGGGTTTTCATATACGTTCCCTTTCCCCCGAAATGTTCTACCTACGCAGCCTACGCTCCTTGTGATAACTGACAAATGCTGCAGATGAAGGCATTTACGGAGATATCACTTCAACATGAAGTTGAAAAATGCTTTGTTTACACAAACGATTGCGTTGTTTACACAAATGAAAAATGAACATATATTCGTTTGTGTAAACAAAATGCATTGTTTACACAAACGAATATATGATCATTAAATGAAGAGATTTTCATTGTAAGGTGTCTTTACAATACTTAACCGCAGCATAAAAACACGTTTTGTCATTTTTTTTATTGAAGTTTAACGACCACCGTAAGCAACTCAATGGGCTATAAGCAGTCGCCCGTCCCTAATTTAATGTTACTGGTTCCAGGGAAGGGAGGGAGCCAGTGCCGTAAGACAAACACAACATCCATGTCTCACCGGGATTCAAAACCCGGACCTTCTCGGACGAATGGTCATAAGCCAGCGCTTAGACCACTGCGCCATGGGGGCCTGTGTTTTGTAATTGAAACAGAAACGAATATATAATCATTAAATGAAGAATCTGTTCGCTACGATATTTAAAAATCTTTAAATTTCTAATTGTGATTGTCCAGGATAGAAAAATTACAAAAATTGCAGTACAAATAGAAAATTTTACTGTGTAAAAGTTCTGTATTTTTTTTTCATTTATTTAAATTTAAAAATCATGTCTTATGTGAAAAGATTTTTGGTAGAACTTCAACATAATTATGGCAGTAACAGTTCTCCTTCTCTCTCAAATATTTGCTGGAATTTCAGATCACTTCGTTGAAAATTTAAAACCTGGAAGCTCAAAGATATGAAAATCAAGATTATTTTACGATCTGTCAAACATGGAAAGGCTATATAAGCAATTAAAAAAAAATTAATGCTCTTACTTCAGCGTTCTTAAGAGAAAATTTTAAACAAATATAAATATTGATTGTGTCCAAAATTAGAAGCTTCTCCAACGCAATTACATACATAACTAATTAAACTAGTGACTTAAACCTGCTTATTTGCTTTTCGCACGTCGTTAAGTGAGTTTGCCACGATATTTAAATATCTCGACATTTCTAACTGTGATTGTCCACAACAGAAAAATTGCAGTACAGTTTTTCTGCAGTAAAATCTTGGCGTGGGCCGATGAAAATTTTCCCGCAACACCCAATTCAATTTAAGGATGACAGGTGTACTTTTTACCCCCCCCCAGTACTATGCTTTCCACTGTTTCCAGATTAACTGTACTTTTTGTTTTGTTTCTTAAATAAAAAAAGGGATTTTCAGTTGTAAAAAAGGGATTTTTCAGTTGTAACTGCAACTGAACGGGCCCATTTGCAAAACATTTTCCCATACCCTTTTGCGACCGCTAATCTGCCCTTATTTGCCTCTATCCTAAGCAACGCCGTAACAAAGAATTATTCTCTAACTTTCTCAAATTAATGAGGAAAGAAGCAATAGAATAATAGCATTTAAACGGTTGTAGGAATAATAAGTGTTTAACTACAACTTAAACTAAAGTTTCACATTTTGATTTAATTTTCTAAGCCCTTATTATTTCAATTCGTTCGTTGCTCGTTCGTAGTAGCTACAACCCTAATTAAACATGAAAATATCTCATTATACACTTTCAAATAGACGACTGCCAGGGTAAGTGATGAAGGCAGTATTAACCTTAATTAAACATGAAAATGTCTAATTACACACTTTCAAACTGACGGCCAGGTTAAGTGATGTAGATAGTATTAACCTTAAATAGGCATGAAAATGTCTAATTACACACTTTCAAATAGACGACCAGGGTAAGTGATAAAGACAGTATTTGCGAATCCTCAGTCTACTTTATTTTCTATTTCCCAGCACGTAAAGTATTCATCGATTGTAACAGCGATGTGCAACACACTTCCACCTACTACTTCGTAATAATATATTAGGTGTACAAATAAGGTTTAAAGCGTTTGAAGACAACACAATATGTAATTTGAGAGGAAAGAACAATATCTTTACGAATCAAAATATGCGCCGTCTTTATCTATCACTTTCCGCCATTGGTCAGGCAGCTGACGGATTCCAGCCATGAAGAATACTTCGTCTTGTGACGCGATGAAGTCGTCAACCCAGTTTTTTACTCCTTGACCGATTTCGCGACATGCGGCCTAGCGTCGTCATGCAGTAATTTCACGGGACGCAATCCTTTGCCTGTGATTGGATGTTTCCGGCAAATTTCCTGGTTCAATCGCAGCAATTGCCACTTGTATCGATCAGCAGTAACAGTTTGACCCTGTTCCAATAGTTCATAATACAGCACACCATTCATATCTCACCAGATGCACAGCAGAACTTTCTTGGAGTGAATAATTCGTTTCGGTGTCGAAGTCGTTGTTTCAGCAGGGTCTACCCAGTGTTTTTTGCTTTCGGAATTGTCGTACTATATCCACTTTTCATCACCTGTAATGAATTTTCACAGGAAATACTTTCTGAGTCGTTTATTCAAAAGATTAAAAACTTCATGACACGCTCATCCTTGTTCCTCTGGCTCAAGCATTTTCCTTCCTTCTGAATCTTTCCCATTGCGCGTAAATAATTGGAAATGGTTTGTTGAGTTACCCCCAGTTGTTCAGCTAGTTCTTTTGGCGTTTGAGACGAATCTTCATCCAGCAATGCTTGCAGTTCCTCATGTGCAACCTACTGCGGGGCGCCGCTACGTTCTCGATCGCTAACATCAAAATTACCTGTTGTAAACCGTCTAAACCGAAACTCACACCTGCTTTTCGATACAATATTCTCCCCCAGAACAGAACAGATCGGTGCAAATGCTTTCGCAGCACTTTTTCCTTGAGCAAATTCGTAACGAATGAAATGTCGAATAAATGCAGTATCGCTTGCCATCTTTCATATACCGATGTGCAAGTGCGTTTGACTGTTGGGCAAACTTCTGTTCACATTTTATATTCTGGACCAGTCACGGTCACATGACAACAACGCGGGGGAATGTCGGATATGTAACTTAGAGGTATACGTCACACAAAAAACGCTTTAAAACTTATTTGTACACCTAAATACTTCACAATTATTACTCGCCATCATCAATTACAAATCACAACTATAACCTTATACATAGTAAAAGCATATTAGAAATCCCATTTATTGGGGTAAAAATATAAATATCCGTTTCCAAGCTTGCGCAGATCAACCAAATGGCTTTCTCAAGAAAGACGGACAGAAAACTGCAATCTGAATAATAAAACTCTTCAATAATTCGAATGCCGCGCCTGTGGCGCAGTGGTCTAAGCGATGGCTTCTGATCATTCGTCAGAGATGGGTTCGGGTTCAAATCTCGG
Organism: Macrothele yani; assembly: GCA_039090855.1. NCBI lineage: Eukaryota > Metazoa > Arthropoda > Arachnida > Araneae > Macrothelidae > Macrothele > Macrothele yani. The sequence continues at coordinate 171,138,882 of CM077004.1, forward strand.
TGAGGCATGGAAGTTGAGTTTGTCTTACACCACTGGCTCTTTCCCTTCCCTGGAACCAGTGGCCCTAAATTAGGGACGGGCGACTGCTTATAGTCCACTGAGTTGCTCACGGAGGTCGTTAAACCTCCAATAAAAAAAATTTGAACGCAGTGACGTGACTAGACAATAAATAACTAGATGCGAATGTATTTTAAGCGCTAGGTGTCACGCTGGTTTTGCAGCATATCTTGGAAAGAAAGCTTCGTTATTTGAAGAACTGGTTCCAAATTCGTGGCAACTCTATAGAAACGTTGTCATTGCATGTCTCAAAGTTAGTAATGATCTCCAAGGTTTCGCGAATAGCTGTAGATTTAGGGGTGGAGAAGGTTCGGACTGGGCCGCCGGGATCCCGGGAGAATTCCCGGTGGGCCGCCATATTTTGGGCCGATGACCTTATGGTAACTCAAGCATAAAATACACATACACCAGTGAGCCATTACATTATGACCATCTACCTAATAAGCCATACGATCCCCTTTAGCTCACAAAACAGCGGCCACTCGGCGAGGTATCGTTTCGATGAGGTAGCGATAGGCATTCTGGGGTATTTGGTACTATACTGTCAACAGCAGGTCCTCCAGTTCCCGTACATTTTCGGGTGGTGGGGATTTAGCGTGAACTCGTTTTTCCAAGTCGAACCACAAATGTCCGATGGGGTCCATGTCAGGTGAATTTGGAGGCCAGTGCATTGACAGAAAGTCACTAGCATGTTCCTCGAACTATTTTTGACGATTCTGGTAGTGTTGCATGTAGCATTATCCTGTTGGTAATGGCTATCACCAGTAGGGAACACAGTTGCCATGAATGGGTGAATTTGATTCGCAACGATGTTCAGATACCTGACAGCTGTCCGGGATTGTGCTATTGGGATAATGGGGCCTAAAGTGTCCCAATAAAACATAGCCCAAAGCATAATACCACCGCCGCCGGTTTGTTCACTCCCAACACTGCATTCAGGTGTCATAGCCCCGTTGGTAATCGACGTATCCACGCTCAGCCGTCTACGTGATGCACCAGGTATCTTGATTCGTCAAACCAGGCTACTTTCTTCCAATCATCCACGGTCCAATCTTGATGATTTTAGGCCCATTTCATGCGCTGTTGGCAATGACGTGTAGTGAGCATAGGCACCATGCTGGGTCTTCTGCTACGCAGGCTCTTGCGCAGAAGGCTGCAATGAACTGTGTGCTGTGACACATTGCCCTGATCATAACTGTTGTAGCTTCTGGTAATTTGTCGCCTTGGGGCCTTGCCGTCACTGTGAATAATGCGCGTAAATCTCCGCTCCCCTCTGGCATCAATGAGCTGCGGACGATACATGAATGGACGACGTTTTATCGTTTGGCGCACTGTGCAACACTTTTGATACGTATTCACTACAGCGGCACCTGAACAGCCCACAAGATGCGCCATTTCCGAGATCGTAGTTCCGAGGCGCCATGCCATCACAATTTGTCCTTTATCAAACTCTAATAAAGCGGCAGCTTTTCCAATTCTGACTCCCAGCACTCTACTAACCGAAAGCCGTCCTCGGGTTGTATATATATATATATATACTGCTCTGTGAACTTCACCTGCTCCCCGTTCTGTCTCCAGGCGCGGTAATTTCTCTATGCTGGTGGTGGTCATAATGTAACGGCCACTGGACACTTGATGACTGGAAACAAGTAGCCTGGTCTGACGAGTCACGTTTCCAACTGTATCGGGCAGATGGAAGGATTCGTGTGGCGCAAACCCCATGAAGCCATGGATCCCGCCGGTTAACAGGAAACTGTACCGGCTGGTGGAGGGTCCGTAATGGTATGCGGTGTGTTTAGCTGGACTTCGCTGGGTACGTCTACAAACATCTGTGACCGGCCAACGCTGTGTGCGCATCCTTTCTGACGTGGTACACCTGTTCATCTCCTGCATTCATGCGGATGGGTTCGGCTTGTTCCAACAGAACAATGCACCTCCTCACAAGTGTCGGGACGCCCGATTATGGTTAGAGGAGCATTCATCTGAGTTTGGGATGTTGCCATTCCCACCCAAGTCCCTAAATCTGAACGTGATAGAACACGTTTGGGATGCCATGCAACGAGCTATCAAACACAGGAATCCGAGACCTCGAATACACCCGAATTGTGGAACGCTCTGCATGAAGTATGGTGTACATTGCCTACAGCATATTTCCAGAAGCTAGTGGAGCCCATGCCCCGTCGTATGTCTGCAGTCCTGCGCTCCTGTGGGGGACCTACCAAGTATTAGACTGGTGTACCAGTTTTGCTGGCACTTCAGTTAACTCTCCATCATAAAAAAACTATTTCTCTTTTGAGTCATAAACTTTTGATCCCTTGGAGATCCGAAATTTGCGTAGCCTTAGAGCAGCGTTTCTATATGACGAGATGTACCACAGATAGACGACAAAATCTGCAGATGCTCAGTAGGAAAGTCCAGTTCTTCCTGTAAATTTGTGGTTTTTCTAATATTATTAAATAATGCGTTTTCTATAAAAATTAAAAAACTTTCTCTAATCGCTTTCATCTAGACGGGCAGTTATGCTTCCTTGTCAGCGAAACAAACAGCTGATTCTAACTTAACTGTTTTCTTACTTATCTAGAATCCTGCTCATCCCTTTACCAATGTGATACATCTTTACTAAGCACACCGGACAAAAAATTAGTCACCCCGTCAGAACTTACTTAATAACGGGTGACGGCGCCTCTTGCCTTCATAACAGCACGAATCCGGTGCGGTAGAGACACCACGAGGTTGCGGATGTATTGAACATCGATTTTCAGCCATTCGTGCGTCAATTGGTCCCGAAGTTCCGCCAGAGTACATGGGCGTCTATTCCGGGGATTCATCTTCTGTTCCAAATTATCCCACAGAGCAATAGGATTTAAATCTGGGGATTTGGCGGGACAGTCGAGGTGAGACAGTGTTGCTGATTGTTCGTGCCCCCAAACACAGTTTTAGCCCTGCGCACACAGCAATTCTCTTGTTGGAAGACAGGAGTGGCAATGTGATACTGCTCCTGGATATGTAGGGTAAAGGGAAACACTTCGTCATTCGGAACGCTGAGGTACGCTTGCAGGTTCAAATTCATCGTCACTGCAACAAGAGGGCCCATTTCGTCGTACGAAAAACATCCCCAAAACATCTCAGAACCTCCTCTAGCTTGAACAACACCTCCGACATAATCAGGATTAAAGGCTTCATTGGGCCTGCGATGCACTCGTCGCTTCCCATCATTGGAGTACAAGCAAAATCGAGACTCATCAGACCAAATTACTCATTTCCAATCCTCTACAGTAAAGTTTTGGTGCCTCTGAGCCCATTGATAACGTACAACTTTGGGATTTGCTTTCAAAAGAGACCTCTTCCTTGGTACTTTGCTCCAGATGTCCATCGCATGTAGTTCTCGTTACAGTGTCCTTTCGGAATTGATTGGGCTTTTTGCCACTCAGTAATGTCTTTCTTAATACCCATATTGCAGACTAAATTCAACACACACGTTGCTCTTCACCACTGCACGAGACAGAAATGATCCTGTAGACAAAGTCAGTGATATTTTTCTACAAAACAATGCTATCATGGCGCCCTTTGTGCAACCGGTAACTTCCTACTGTTAGTTTTGTTAGGGGTGTCTAATTTGTTTTTCAGGTATGCTCATATCGCAACTTCGGGAAATTATACAATAATACCTGCGCACTAAGATCTTCAAATACTTCAAAACAAGGTAAAAATTAACAACCTTTTGAAAGTTCTATAATTCAGGAAAAGAAAAGAGTGTGTTTTGTGCTATTGTATTACAAAGCTTTAAACCTCTTAGCTTTAGTTTTAAATGGTTAACTAACTTATTGTCTAATTAATTGGCTAGTGTTCTTATAAATAGGTTCGTAAGCATAAATCACAATTTGTAAGCAAATCACCAAACGGACAGGAAGAAAGATCCAGAAATGTATTTACGTTATTCTACCAATTAATTCTGTAAACTTTTGTACTTCAGGACATCCAGATAATCACTTGTCAGATTATAATCTCTTTGGTTTTTCAGCATAGAAATCAATCTTATAAAAATGGCATATATCTCACTTAATCCTCCAAAACTTATCAACCTCTCTCTCTCTCTCTCTCTCTCTCTCCCCAAAACTTATCAACCTCTCTCTCTCTCTCTCTCTCTCTCTCTCTCTATCTATCTATCTATCTATCTATCTACCTACCTACCGTCATAAACATTAAATCTAGTCATTTCATGCTGATCTAACTTATTATTATATTAAAGCCTTTTAGGAAAGCAACGTGAAAAAATGTTTTACCTAGAAGTAATTAAATTTACACAAGAAACGGAAATTCAGAAGGAATATCATTTAGAGGTATACGTCACACTACCATTTAACGGCTTTATAAGTTTTTGAAAGAACTGTTTCGTGCTCAAACAGTTCTTTCAAAAACTTATAAGAAGAAAAATATGAAGCAAAAGTAGTGCATTGTTTCAATAGTGTCATCGCCTCACAATTTTGCACTTCCTAGAGGATGTGAGATCAATCATCAAAACAAAGATTCCCTAAGGATTCCGGTCTCCTTAATCAAATTTTCACCAAACCTGCACTCGTATGAACATTTCTCGTACTTGTTCTTTTTTTCTTTCACGTTTCCACCCATAAGAATTTAAGACAGAAATAAGTCATTATTTATTTACAGCCAATGTTTTCACATAACTGGAACAGAACCATTGGCCAAAGAATGAACACAGCATCAGCGTCGTACCTAAGACTTGAATCCCTTAACAATTCGTCAACTTTCATTTTCTACAAAATCTGTAGTGATTTCAGGCCACAAAATAGTTAGTTTTAAGAATGAGCTTAGAAGTATCACAAGCTCTTACAAGTTTTCGAAGATTAAATTGTAGAGGCTTACGTAATATGATGAAAAAGATCTATGTCGTTAAATTTTCATATGCTGAACATAAAATGAATTTAAAAGGTACATTTAATTGGTTACATGATAAAATTACACAGGAAAAAAATTACATGGAAGGACCTTTTAAATTCACACACACAGCAAAAATTACACAAGGAAGAAATTACACGAAGAAAAAATTACACAAGTCGGAAATTACACATAGAATGAATTTTACAATAGATTATACAAAATTTGTAGCCATGATCATACAAAATCATGAAACTCTAACTTAGACTGTAGACGGTTTTTGGAAAGGGTCGGAACCCGTGGGTTCAGGGCATCCCATACAAAATTTTCGTAAAATATACAATTTTCAATTTAGACCCACCAAATTTGGTATACTATCTCATAGTACTCTAACTTAGACGATAGACGGTTTTGGGAACGGAACGGGACAGGGGGTCAGAGCCCCCTTCGAAAAACCGTCTACCGTCTAAATTAGAGTACCATGAGATATTATACCAAATTTGGTTGGTTTAAATTGAAAACTGTAGATTTTATGAAAATTTTGTGTGTGAGGGCCCTGACCCCACGGGCTCCGACCTCTTCCGAAAACCGTCTATAGTCTAAGTTAGAGTTTCATGAGGTAGTATACCAAATTTGGTGGTTCTAGATCGAAAACTGTCGATTTTACGAAAATTTCGACCCCCACCGGACTCCGACCCCTTCCCAAAACCATCTACAGTCTAACTTAGAGTTTCATGTGATAGTATATAAAATTTGGTGGTTCTAAATTGAAAACTGTAGATTTTACGAAAATTTTGTATGGGGGCCCTGACACCCCCCCCCCCCCCCCCGAGCTCTCCGACACCTTCCAAAAACCGTCTACAGTCTAAGTTAGAGTTTCATGATTTTGTATTAATATAATCATGGCCACAAATTTTGTATAATCTGTTGTAAAATTCATTCTATGCGTAATTTCCGACTTGTGTAATTTTTTCTATGTGTAATTTCCGACTTGTGTAATTTTTCTTCGTTTAATTTCTTTCTTGTGTAATTTTTGCTGTGTAATTTCATTCCGTGTATTTTTTTCTGTGTAATTCATTCCTGACACCCATTTAATTATCACCAAGCGTCGTTTTCTTCCTGGTTATTCTTAATTGTCTTTTCAATCTTTGCATCTCCTAAAGATGTTCATGATGCACTACTATAAAATAAATACTGTATGTGCGCTTCAGATAATATGTCACCCACAGCAGGTGAAAGTAAACGATTGAGGCTTAGTAAAGGGGAGTGTTAAAAATCGATAAATTGTTTCAGATTCTGGTCTAAGCAACTGGAACTTTTTAACCCTCCTCCAAAAATATATATTATCTCAGTCTCTGGAAGTAATCTTCCATCATCTTATCTTAGGTGAAAAAAATAAAGCTGATGTAAAAATAGATTTAAGTAGCTTACCACACATGAAGTCGGAACTCCTTGCGTTTCTAGAACACTCGTGCGAAATCTATCCTCAAAAACTGGATGCTATGTGCTCTGAATTAGAAAAAGAACTGAAAAACAAGCACTGACTCACCATGATTGGAGGAGCAGAGTAGAACATGCTGTTCGTTAAATAAATACACTATCGTAATAAGGCCAAAAGGAGGGGAAGGGGGGAAACATCTCTCTTTAATCTGCACAAAACTAAAAAAGCCAGCCTTATGTGGAAGAACCAGATACTCTGAATTTGTAAATGAGTGAAAGACCTGCCACGCGCGCGAAAACAGGAATAAAAAATATATCGAACAATGGACTTAAACTAACCTTAAAAGTAACTAGCCAATATGCATACATACATGCATACATATCACTAAGCGGCTCGCTGAGATTCAGAGGTTAGCTCCATAAAGGAACTCAAACTGCGCAATAATTTTTATTTACTGTTGCAGTATCAAACTTCTCCGTTTACAGCGATCTTGACACACAACTCAAGCTTCACTAATATTCATCACACGACGTATACAAAACCTTCTATACGTCATACTCAACCTTTTTCTCATGCACGTTCTACTGAATCTGATCCTCCTATGATTTCCTTGGCTTTGTTTTTCCTTCCTGCAACTTGGGCTACAAATATTTTCTTAACAAGCATCTCATCATTCATTCTTTCAACATGGCTAAACCACCTAAGAATATTAGTCTCCATCGTGCTAACAACATTTTGCTTCACATTACACATCTGTATTCATCACACGATCAGAACGTTTCTTCTCACAACCTCCCCCCCCCCTTCCGTAAGTAACGCATCTCTCCAGCCCACAGAAGACTCCTACATCTCATCTGTAGTACCCAGATTTCACTGCCATACATAAGAGTAGGAACAATTACACTTTCGATGAGTAAATTGTGGGTTGACAACATCAAAGTAATGACGAAACACATATAATATAATCCGTATTTATTGGTGTAGGAAAAAAAAATAATAATCTTCCAGTAAACTTTCCCCGTCAACGGATGGCATCTTCAGGCGGTTACAGAGGAAAACAGAATCAAATTAATAGATGAATACTCATACACATAAATAAATAAATATGATATGTAGAACACCACGCTCGCGCATGCCAAACACGCGGGTAATAACTTAAATGCTATACGATATATGATCAAAACGTACTAGGCCGTTAACGTATACAGAATCATTGCATCCTACTTGGTATGCCAAGCAGATGGCTCCAAGCCACAGGAAGCTCAATTGAGACCTCTGTGTTGCACACATCATGGCGTGTTAATATTTCAATTGTTTCTCTAGTGGCTGCTGTTCTAGTATCTCTGTATGGAGATGCTAGAACAGCATCTATGTTGCTTTGTAATTAGACTTTCATACACAGCCATTCGGGACTTTCTTGAGAATCCATTATTCCTGTGAAAACCTCCTAAAGCAGCTATGACTTTCAATGAAGAGTTGTCTCGCCTACTAATTTCACCATCTAATTTGTTCTCTCTGTCAAACATGCTTCCTAAATGCACAAACTCTGTTTACCACGTTTTTCTAGCATGGTCAATCACGGTACCATTTTGGCTTATCTTGCTTTCAGTTGCTGTGCCATTTATTCTTATCCTACCAGCCATCAAAGTTTATTAAACGCATCAAAACATTTTAGGACTTAATAAATTCCTCCCAATCATAAAAAAGGCATGATACCGTCATGCTAGAAAACGTGGTAAACACTGTTTTCTGTAGTTGTGATGATGTTTACATAGGCGAAATCGGAATGCAGATTAATATCCCTGAAACGGGACACAACGCTGCAATAAAAAAATATTATAAGCAAAACTGAATTTCATAGAAGGTTCAAAAACATTACCTACAGTTAAACGGTACCCTCTTAAAATTTTGAATCAACAGTAACACTTTATGAAACGGATGTTGAAGACAAAATTGTAGCAACTGGGAGAAAGGGAAGACGCGTGTAATGACTGAAACGTTGGGCTTTCTTCCACATTGGCAACATTTGCTCCTCTGGATCTGTCCTGAAGACATACTGGATTACAACCTAAAGATTTTATTGTTTATCGGTATCTAATAATCCTTGAAATTTAATTTCACTCTAGTTTACGAATTTTCAATGAACCGTGGAAGACATGATGGAATTTAATGGAACTGGCTGACCACATGAAAAATAACAGCAAAAATGCATGTGTTTATAATGAATATCGATTATTTCAGAACGGTAGTGAATCTTAAAACTTAACTTTCCGATAAAGAAGCGATATACTTAACACGAAGCAAACGTTACAAAGAAATCCGAAGCTACCTGACTTGCCTACATTTTGAACTAGAGATGAGTTCGGGCTCAATTTTAGGAGCCCAGGCCCAGCCCGCTTTCTTTGATTACATGTGTTTGCTAACCCGGGTTCTCAGAAAATTTTGCTTAGCAAGATTGGCATTATGCACAGGCCGAAGCTATTTCCCAATCAAGGATTAGCTTAAAATTCATTAGTTTAAAAAGTTTACTTCAGTTGTTTTTTTTGAGGTTTAACGACCACCGTGAGCAACTCAATGGGCTATAAGCAGTCGCCCGTCACTAATTTAGAGTCACTGGTTCCAGGAAATGGAGAGAACCAGTGCCGAAAGACAAACACAACATCCATGCCTCACCGGGATTCGAACCCGGACCCCTTACGGACGAATGATCAGAGGCCATCGCTTAAGACCACTGCGCCACCGGGGCGGCTTACTTCAGTTAATCCACTTCATAATATTAATATGTTCTTCGAAACACTATGCATTAAAAGCAAGTGTTCTAAAACGTGGACTAGAAAATAAATAAATAATCAGTTCACATGAAGTTTGACTATACCAGGGGAATCAGTGATTTTGCCAAAAGCTGAAGGTAAGAAAATCTTTTAGAAGCACAAAATATTATATTCATTATTTCTCTTGAATTTCTAAATTAACTTTTATTTTGAATAAATTGCATTACAAAACATACAACTCTTTACAGACAGTCGCACGTGTTTTAAATAGAGACTCTAGGACGCTAAACTTTGCAATATAACTTACATATATGCTAACTGGTAAAGATAGTTCACAGTGAGGTAGTAGAGCATAAAAAAGCATCTAAAGAATTTCCAAAAAATAAAAAACCAAACCAAAATAAAAAAAAAGTGTGAGCATTACAGACTAGATTATTCTGCATTTTGTAACATTAACAAAGCTTTGCACTTAATAGTGTAATAACCACGATATTATTCTATGTGTGTGCAGTTTCCAGCAAGTTCATCATGAAAATTGGTTACCGTATAAGCCTCTCAAAATTCCTCAAAAAAAGAAACGCATCTAATGCTTCAGCGCTTAACCTTGATTTTCTTTCCTCTAAAACTTGACCTGCTATACTATAAACACTCCCTCGCTGGCAGAACTACTGGATGGTATACATAGTACACGTCTTGCAATGGCAGCTAGCTTAGGAAATTGAGAATTCTTCCAACACGGTAACAAATCCACAGCTTCAAAGTGTGTTTCTCCCATGCACAATTCCACATACGTACTTAAAATTTTCATCTGGATCAGGATCATGAATTTCAAACTCATCTTCCAAATCTTCAAATAAGTCTGCTGATTTTTTTCCGGAAAAAAAATCAGAAAAGTGAAAAGAATCATTGCTGAAAAAATCAAGCTACAGATCTAGATGTGCCACTACCCGTGTACTTAACACTATAAATTCTTAAATTTTTGGTAGCCAGTTTATAACAATACTATCCAGGGAATTATTTTTTAATTATAGTTTTTCTTGAAGGTAACTTATAAACAATGAAGGATATATATAAAAAATTCAATAATGAAATTCAACATGTGTAATACAAAGCCCGGGCCCGAATTTTTCGGCTCTTAATTAACCCTGAGCCCGCCCGAGCCCAGGCTGGGCCCGGTTTCCGTAGACGAGTCTGGGCCCGAGCTCATCTCTATTTTGAACACTCTTTTAAAATTTAAAATGTATAATTTATCCCATCATGGACTGTGTAATCGAAAGTATCCGTACTCGTGCCAATCTGCAAACTCTCTGTAACCGAAAAAGAATTAATACCGAGTTGGCCCCATTTTGCTGTTATCACAGCCTCCACACTATTAGACACGATTTCCACTAGATTTTGGTCCATTGCTGGGGGAATTGGCGTCCACTCTGCCCAAAGAGGTCAGAATAATATTTCTGGAGATGCCCTGAATCTGTTAACCGTGAAGCCGCAAGGTGTGGGAATTTGACCTTGTTTACATGATGCCTGTGTAATTTCAACTGTGTGTATTTTGGAATTCCGTGGTTTTGGGGTTGCAGAAGTCATGTTAATATAAAACCGAAATGAATTATACTTCTTACACAAGTGAAGTTTTTAATTTTAATCTTATGTTTTGTTTAGAATTCGCACTGACGTTCGTGTAGTTCAATTTAAAATAAAAATTTCGTCACAATAATTAAGAATTTTATAAATTCAGCATTTCCTCACTCATCAGCAGCAAAATACGATGCCAAAGTGGAAGCATTTGCAACGAAGAAAGCGATTTGGACAACACAAACTGCATTGCAATAGCCTTGAAAACCATCAGTTTCCCCACACTTTGACGGCCGTCACTAGTGGTTATAGGCTTCACGCAAAGTAGCACTGCTCCATTAACCCTTTAACGACCATGACCCAAAAACCTAGTATCACTCTAAATACCATAACGCCAGAAATTGTCTGTTGTTTCACTTCTTTCTTTAATAACAACAATAGTGACTGAGGGTGACTCCTGCTGATCCCTTATAGGTCGAGAAAATTTGAAGAACAAGTAAGAGTAGGAAATCTGACTCGCCCTATACAGTCGTTTCGGGCGGCTATGGCAGTTTGTACGCACGGGCGTATTGGGCGTTATGGTCGTTAAAGGGTTAAGAACGGCATCTCCAGATATCTTATTCTAACTTCCTTTATTCTTCCACAACAGAATTAGTGAGTCTCCTGTTGATCTCTCATAGGTCTGGAGGAATTCAAGGCCGCTGTGGTGCAGTGGAAGCATATCCGGCGCGTAGCTGGAAGACCCTGGGTTCGATTCCCGTGGCGGCCAATGAGAATTTTTCCGTGACTCACTTATAAACGTGGAAAGAGCGATGACCTCTGTTTGATGTTCCTGTTCCACATCAAATGTTTGTATTAATTATTCATTCGCCTTCTGGTTATTTGTTCAGTTGCTGCTTACCATCTTTGGTGAATCCCTAGCATTATGCGGGGCTCCAAGAAGCAATCTGCCGAATTGGCTTGGCAGTTAGTGTGTGTGAGTCTGGAAGAATTCGAGGCCGCTGTGGTGCAGTGGAAGCATATCCGGCGCGTAACTGGAAGACCCTGGGTTCGATTCCCGGTGGCGGTCAATGAGAATTTTTCCGTGACTCACTTATAAACGTGGAAAAAGCGATGGCCTCTGTTTGATGCTCGTGGTCCGCGTCAAGTGTCTGTGTTAGTTTAGAATTAGTCAGGTCAGTAATCGATGTCGGGGGTTTCCACCTTGCTGACAGTCGGCTTTCTAATACATACCAAAAGTGTACGCTGGGGTTGCGATCTTGGGCTCTGTGCAGACCATTCAAGTTGTACCACTTCCTTCCTGCACAGATCTTACTTTGTCGACAGGGGCATTTTCCTCTTAGTTAAGGGAAAAGTGCTTCACCCAACCGTTGTCATATTGTTGGATGCACAGAATTGTCAAGAATATCATATAGGCACCAAATTTAAGATTCCCAGACATTGAACCTAGGTGTAGGGGCGAGCCCAAACCACGAAAAACATCCCCAGAGCACGGTGGCTCCTCCACAAAACGTCACTGTTGGCACAACACATTCGGGCAGGTAGTCCTCATTTGGAATTCTCCAAACCCAAAGTTGTCCGTCAGACTACCAGATGGTGAAGCGTGATTCATCGCTCTAGAGAAAGCGTTTCCACTGCTCAAGAGTCCACTAGCGCACAGCTTTACATCACTCAAACAGGCTCTTGAAGTTGATCTTGCTGATGTTAAACTTACGTACGGCTACTCGGGCTTGAAAACCCATTCCCTCCAGCTCTCGACCAGCGGTTACGGTGCTAGCGTTGCTGCAAGAGGTATTTTGGAACTCACTGGTGAGTGGTGCAATCGAAGGCAGGCAATTCTGTTGCACCTCTAGCTTCAGCAGTCGGCCGTCCAGTTCTGTCATTTTACGTGGTCTAAAAAGTCGCAATTGCATTCTTGCTTCTAGGCATCCACTTCAAAAGAACATCATTTACAGTTCATCACGGCAGCCGTAGTAGGACAGAAATTTCTCGAACTGACTTGTTGCTAAGATGGCATCATATGGCTGGGCCACGTTGAAAGTCACTGACCTCTGCTGTACGGCCCATTATACTATTCATGCTTGTCTATGATGTCTGTCAGGCCACGTGCGTCTTTCTGTACCTGTATGGGCCACGGCTATGACGTATACGGGCAAACCCAATACTCAAGAGGGGTGTCCGGATATTTCTATATGCGTATATAAAGCAAAGTGGGAAAATGTGAAAATGTGAGTGTTTCCGTCCGCGAAATGTTAGACCACTTATGAATACCCTAGAGATCTGATAATTAATATGCTGATAGGTCTTAACGTCCGTATGCCTAGAAAAGTCAGAAAACGAAAAAAGTAAAATAGCGGCTTTGGAACTCGGCTTTGGAGCACTGCCTGCTTGAATTGTTTCGCTAATTGTTCGACAACTTCTAAATGACCTAGAGATCTGAAAATTGCTATGCTGACAGGGCTTAACGTTCGGATATCTAGAAACATCCGAAAACCAAAAAAAATCAAATTGGCAGCTTTTAAACATTGTCTGCTTGAATTTTTCGGGAATTATTCGACTTCTTCTAAATGACCTAGAAATCTAAAAGTTGGCATTCGGACAGGTCTTAAGGTTCAAATATCTGGAAAAGTCCGAAAACCAAAAAGATCAAAATCGCTTCTTTGGAATATTGTCTGCTTTAATTTTTCTACCACTTCTGTACCTAGAAAAGCCCGAAAACCAAAAACTTCAAAAGGGTGTTTTGGGAATATTGTCTGCTTGAATTTTTCTACCACTTCTACACCTAGAAAACTTTGAAAATAAAAAGTATTCAAGAGGGTGGCTTGGCTTTTCTGTTCAAAATGGTGATAACTTTAAATGTAATTACGCCAGGAAAGTTGGAATTCTGTAGAAATTCCATGAAATTTTGATTTAAGATTAAGTTCCCAAAGCCTGCTATCGTTTTACGTCAAACTGTATGCACTGACGTCACGACCCTGTTCTAAATCGTAAAATAATTACGTATCTTAAATTACTTTTTTCCCTTAATTAATTTTCCTTTTCTTTAATTTCATATTCAAAAATGTTTTTATAGATTCACCGTTCGTTGCATGACCGTTAGTTTAATCATATAACGCAGCGGTCTAAGCGCTGGTTTTCGACCATTCGTCCGAGTTGAGTCTGTGTTCGAATCCCGGTGAGGCATCTTTTGTTTGTCTTACGACACTGACTCTATTCCCTAAAACTAGTGGGCGACAGTTTATAGCCCATTGAGTTGCTCACGGTGGTCGTTAAACCCACAAAGAAATAAAAGGAGTTACAGATTTGGGAACTTAAACGACTCAGTTTACATGCCGAAGTAACCATCTTTAAAAGTTGAATAGCGATATAAATTACTTACTTCTAAACCTAGGGCATACAGATGAAATAATATAGAAATATACGATTTATTAATCAAAGCGCAATCGAAATTAATGTAAAAAGGAAAACTGTTAGGGGATGAAATGTATAAAAAATACCAATTTCTTTATTATTACATTTTTTTGTTTTTTCCCATTTTAATTTCGCGGGGCACTGAACCCGCGGGATACAGGTTGAAGGTCCCTTTTCCAGCAAATTGTTATGTTTTGTTTCTTATGCTCCATTTTACTTTTTCCAATGAAGCAGAAGAATCAGATTCGCGACTCCAGTAGATTTCTAGCTAAGCATCGGAGCTAAGAACGGGTTTGAATTCCGTATGAGGCCCGGTTGATGCGCCTATCCCATAGGGACGCCCAACTCCAATGGCACTAAACTAGGTAGGAGCAATTGCTTATAGCCCCACAAATAGCACATACTGGTTGCTAACACACACACACACACACACCCCGCACACACACACACACACACACACACACACACACACACACACACACACACACACAAGAAAAAAGAAAAAGAAAGAATGAAAAAGATAATCGGATTCGAAGAATAGATTACCTTTTTTTTACCTTGCACTGTAATCACGGCCTTCAGCGTCAAAGAATATTTCATCGGAGAAGGAAGCAAATCCTTCCTTAATTTAGCGAATGTTTTCATCGAATTCAATTTTATTTCAGCTCAAATTATAAATAATTTGAAGGCAATGTTATCTGGCAGAACTCGTGTGAGTTCCCTTATGAAACCGAAGTTATTTCATTTTCCTTCTTCAGCCTTTTCCATTACAACTCAGTAACAAAAATAAATGGAATTCGATTCATTACTCAAAGCGGAAATGACCGTCTATTAATACACCGATGCATGGTGAAATACTGGTGGGATGAAATGATTTTGTCTCCGTAAACTTTTAACTCCTCACATTTTTCAGTAAACCCTGTCACCTTTTATTAATGCTTTATTGACATTTCCGCTTTCTTTAATATCTCATTTCGCAAGACATCGAAATGCATTTCTTTAGTAGAACTTGCTTAGAGACTCTATATTGGTAGCAAAGAAATTATATGAAAATGATTTCGGCCAAAAGAACATTTTGCTCAAACAAAAGTCTGTTTTTTTATTAAAAGTCGTTAGAATCACAAAATGGTGCCCCTTTTTTTCTCTAACGTTTGTAATAACTGATGCTTTTAAAGTTTTAGTTGTTCATCTGCGGGAGAGCTTTGTAAATTATGCAAGACTTTCTCAGAGTTCAGAAATTATTTACTGAACTTTATTGCGAGGTAGACTGAAAGATATGCGCTCTGTTTTTCGCAGATTGGATTCTATATCTGTTTTCAGGCGGGACCAGCAATTAAGTTATTGAAACGGTAAATCTTATGTTTTACCGTTGAAACTATTTAGTGAAACCAAAATTTGGCTTTACGCTCTGTAGAAGGTGTCCGAATGAACCACAATTTGTGCTATAATGCCACTAACATTTGTAGGCAATTCATTTTGTCCATAATCTCAAGAGAAATTCATTTATGTTTTATATTCCACCCTTAGAAGTACGCATAAATATTTCTTTCAGCGTGCATATTTCTGATAAACGCGGAAAGCAAGAATTGTTGTGAAGCAAACTGTGGTCACTAGTTTGTGGTCACTAACTAGTGGAAGTCAGTTCTTCAAACTTACTTCCACTAGTTCTTCAATATCGGAAGTCAGTTCTTCAAACTGTGGTTACTAACTGTACCTCCTCAATGACCACAGTTTGCATTTCTCAGGTCGCCGCAGTGGCCGAGGGGTCTGAAGAGCTGACTTCCGATATTCACGAGTGTATCGCGTGAATAAGGGCCCTTGGAAATTCTATACAATCGGACCCATCTCCAAGCTCTTCGTCATCTCTGGAACACTATTCTAGATAGGGCCAGATTGGGGGTAGGGGGGTTAACAGGGCTATAGCCTAGGGTGCACCATTACCAAGGGCCCAGAAGGAATGCCGTTGCACAGCAAGCAATACACAGCTTATATATTTATATATAACGAGAAATAAAATAGTTTTAGTTTAGTCTCGTATGTTTTCCACTCCATCGCAAACAGTGGCAAGAAAACGAACAGATATCAAAGCATTGACTCACTAAAGATAAATGTTTCATGTCGCTGTGTACAGCAGGTCGGCAACACAGTTTCATTCCCCCCCCCCAACCTCCCTGTTTGTACTTGGAACCGTTAAGGCTCTACGAGACCCGCCATTTTGTATTGCTGCCTTCTCTTGTTAACCAATGGGCAAGCGTATTTCACAAATACTCGGGCAATTTTGCACATTTTGGAACACCGTTTGTGGCTAACGCAAGATATACGATAAATAAAGAGTTCCCTGGTTTCTGATTTTCATTTTGGACTCTTTAAGTATTTTTATTAATTAATAAAACTATGGAAGACGCCTTGGTACGACTTTCGCTGCAGATAAAAAATGAAGGGAAAGGTCAATAAAAATTCTAAAACCAGGGAACTCTTTATTTATCGTATATCTTTCGTTAGGCACAAACGGAGTTCCAAAATGTGCAAAATTGCCCGAGCAATTCGTGAAATACGCTTGCTTGTTGGTTAACAAAAGAAGGCAGCAATACAAGATGGCGGGTCTCGTAGAGCTTTGATGGACGAACTCTATTATGACATCACATTACATAATAACAAGTTAGTAAAATCATGCAATGCATTTATTATGATACGCTTTCCAACATACCAGAAATCATTACTCAAATTATGAGGATAATGACTGTAGAATAAACCTCGCTCCTATGACCTGACCTTTGACCCCATTTCGATGATATTCAACTGAACCGGTAGTGTATACTTCCGGAACAACATGAAAAAGTTTTGCCTCAATCGAAACATAACGCATAAGGGTGATGAAATGAATCCCGCTTCTAGATGTCCTGGCCTTTGATTCCATTTCGCCCATTTTCAATAGGGTTCGTCCCCAGGTGGCCCCCTACCACATACTAAAATTTCATCGATATGGAACCATTTTTACGCGAGTTATCGTGCGGACAGACGGACAAAGCTGGAGCATATACGCTTCTTCAACCTACGGTTGGAAAGCGTAAAAAAAGATGCCTCAAGAAAAGTACACAGTGATAAATTATTAAAAATTCCAAGACGAAATCTAGGAATCTTAATCTTTTTACTCATGTTCTTGTGAAAACAGTGAAAAATGCAGTGACTTTTTATAAAAACTGTGGATGTAATTTATTAATTTGACGAATGCACAAGAAACGCATATAGCGTATTAAATCCGTTTATTTTTGTGGTGTAGTAAGCACAAAGATTCGCCAAGCTTTCGCATTCCACTAGGAACCTTTTTCAAGGCAATGGTAGACATAAAAAAAATTATTTTTACGTCTACCATTGCTATTTATGTATAAAATCTAATATTACCATTTTTCATAAAAATGATTTTTATGCCTACCATTGCCATTTACACCTATGAGCCATTTCATTATGACCACCCTCGGCCTAGAGAAATGAGTGCGTCTGCAGATCGAACGGTGACGCAGGTGAAGTTCACAGAGCCGTATATATACAACCCGAGGACCGGCTTTCGGTTAGTATAGTGTTCATAGTCAGAATGGGAAAAACTGGCAATTTATTGGACTTTGATAAAACACAGATTGTTAAATTGTGATGGTACGGCGCCTCGGAGCTACGATCTTCGAAACGAGGCCGCTTGCGGGTTGTTCACGTGCCGCTGTAGTGAGTACGTATCAAAAATAGTGCGCAGATGGCCTAAAAACGAACCAGCCGTGTGTCGTCCGCAACTCACTGATACCGGAGGTGAGCGGAGACTGTTGCGCATTGTTCACAGCGACCGCAGGGCCACAGTGCGACAAATCACCCGCGGCTACAACAGTGGTGATCAGGGCAATGTGTCACATCACACAGTTGATCGAAGCCTTCTGCGCATGGGCCTGCACAACCGAAGACCCAGCCGGGTTTCCATGCTCACGGCACGTCATCGCCAACAACACATGAAACGGACCCAAAATAATCGAGATTGAACCGTGGATGATTGAAAGAAAGTGGACTGGTCTGACGAATCAAAATTTCTGGTGCATCACGTAGATGGCCGAGCGTGGACACGCCGATTACCGACGGAGGCTATGGCACCTGGATGCACTGTTGGGCGGAAACAGGCCCGCGGCGGCGGTGCTATGCTGTGGGCGATGCTTTCTTGTGACACTTCAGACCCCACTATCGCAATAGCACAATCCCTGACATCTGTCAGGTGTAAGAACATCGTGGCGGACCAAGTTTGCGCATTGATGGCAACAGTTTTCCCTGCTTGTGACGGCCATTGCCAACAAGATAATGCGTCATGCCACACTTCCAGAATCGTCAAGGGGTGGTTCGAGAAACATGCAAGTGACTTTCAGTTAATGCCTTGGCTTTCAAATTGGCCTGACATGAACCCAATCAAACATTTGTGGTTCGACTTGGAAGAGTGAGTTCACGCCAAATCACCAATACCGCGAAATGTACGGGAACTGGAGGACGTGCTCTTGACATTATGGTACCAGATACCCCAGGATACGTATCGCCACCCCATAGAATCGATGCCTCGCCCAGTGGCCGCTGGTTTGTTGGCTAAAGGGGGTCCTACAGCTTATCAGGTAGGTGGTCATAATGTAAAGGCTCATCGGTGTATGTCCACCATTGTCTTGAAAAAGTGTCCCAGTGGAGCGCGAAAGTTGGTGAATTTTTGTGCTTATTATACCACAAAAAATAATCGGATTTAATACGCTACATGCGTTTTTTGAGTATTCGCTGTCTGGTGTATTTAAAATAACGTTGAAGAATGTACTGATTATTAATTATCACAAGAATATTGCTACAGTTTCGTGTTTAGCGGATTTATAATGATTTTCCGTCATAAGTTCTTTGGAGGCCCACTCAGATGTCTTAGCCTTGGGGACCACTAAAACCTTAATACGGCTCTGATTGTACAGATAATGAGTAGGTGAAGCGAACCGCAAATGAGGGAACATATTAGAGACGAGCATTCTCTAGGACTAATAAAGCTAGAACAAAGATGAGGTAGTGTATTAAAGTTTTGAGAAAAATGTCGGAATGAAATAATATGGTATCGTTGCAATACAAGACACAAGTGTGCGAAGCATAGAGCTTGCAGAACGCCTGTCGTATACGGAAAACTTCTATAATAATCGGAATTAAAAGGTTAATATGTAAGATTTAGACTAACATTGGATCTTTGATATGTCGTAGTACAGGTCGTATTTCCTAAAGTGATACATTTCTCGGCTTTTCAACCTTGTGCAAGCAAATCAATTAATATTGCTTAGTACTAGGACAAGCCGCCAACGGTAACCGACAACTCGGGTACACTTGGTAAATTTTGAGCGAAGCTATTGTAAAATCTAATCTCATTAAGGCGTCTATTATAACAAATTCTAAAAAACGAACGCGTAAAATTTATGACTTCCAGAACAAAAGTATGAATTATTCTAAAAAAGAAATGCCTAAAATTTATCATGAACTACTTTCCTTCACGCCTTCACGTTGTTTGTGATCAGGTTGCATGTAAACAAAGCGGAAAGACACACTCGGATCGGGAACCACGTTTTTCGTTTTGTATCGCGAAAGACACACACACACACACACACACACACACACACACCTACACAAACTTCCTTTTATTATTACAGATTAAGCAAGTGTTGAGCTAACAGGCGGATTCTTTCCATTTCTTCCTTTTTCAATTCAAACGATTTTTTTAAATTAATGTTAGTGAGCCGACTTTCGTGAAACGGTTCAAGTAAAAATGGCCATTTAATTTTAATTGAAATTCCTCAATGGCACGAAAGTTCGGGAACTGGAAGGCGTCAAACCCTGACCATGGACGATGTCCAATCTCATGGCAAAAATCATAGTGATGGGATGTGTCATGTCGTAGCTATGCCCGAACAACTAATTATCCCGAGTCACGTATAGAGAGCGGATTTTTTAACTTATTATTATTAGTTTTTTAATGGCCATTATTTTTATACTACACGACAAATCACCATGATACCAACCCCATGTCACTCACTATGTCCTTCCCTTTCTTTGTGGTAAGTGTAACCGCGATCGGCTGAAGATCCTTGGAGGAGATAGGTAACAAACGACCCCTTGTCAAAATCCTAAAAAAACCCTAAAAATGCCCGTTTTTGGACGATTATTCCTCAAAAACATGAAATTTCGGAAATAGGAAGGCGTCAAAACCTGACCATGAACGATGTCCAATCACATACTAAAAATCACCGTGATCGGATGTATCAGCTCGTACCTATGCCTGAACAACGAATTGTCTCGAACTTGGTAAAGAGAGCTCCGCTCGGCCTTCGGCCCAGCTTCGCTCAAATAAAACAATACTGGACATCCTAAATTCAGTCGGAAAAATTGTCGTTCGGTTGGTTTTTCCACGGAAGTTTCAATCCTCACATTTTAAAGATGTTTAAATACGTTTTATTTTTATTTATTTTTTTATTTTTGTCGGTTTAGTACTTAATGGAGCTATAGCATCTTATTATAGAATAGCATCATCATCAACAACCATGGGTAACACCCCCGTAGCAGCCTGAAGCCATGGGGCATCAGATTACAATCGTCTTACACTGTTTTAGTACCAGTGCATGGACACTCATTTGGTAAACCCAGGCAGCCTGGATAAAGGGGTCCAGAGACAAAGCGCGTCTGTGGCCGACTTCAGAGGGAACCATCTACGCATTCTCGTCCTCAAGCATGGGGAGACTGCGGAAAACCCCGGAAAAACCGCAGACGAGATGGTCGGCAGGACTGGGATTGGAACACCCGTCAGATACGTCCGCTTCCCACACTACACACAGCGGGGTAAACAACTGCATCCTGCCGGTGGTATGGAACATACTTTGGGGGATGGGGAGTTAACGACCAGCGTAAGATATTCTAACAGCTCCCTGATTTAGGGCGATGCTTTCAGGGAGTCAGGAGGGACAAACGCATCAGCCATGCCCCATCCAGGGCTCGGGCCCGCACCCACCAGAAACAAAGATCAAAAACCAGCACTTAGACGACTGCGCCACCGGGGCGGCATACATACGTTTCAGTAATCAATTGCACTGTTTCCAAATGTTTTGTACCTTTTCAGCTGTCGGCGGAGTGGTTGCTTATTTGGTCTGACAATCAAATTCATAGAAATGAGCAGTTTTAGCTTTGGGTCCATCACTTATTCTATGGGAAGTATTCTTTTCACATGATCATGAAAAATACGGCACACGCATTGTGTGTTAATTTAAAGAAACGTTTATGAATATTTAGTAACAATCCGTACACCAGCATTACGCTGGAAATTTTAATATTGCCGGAATAAGTATTTACTGTAAAATGGGTTAAGAGATTTTACTTCCATGAAAGTGATGCGACGCACCTTACCTATTTACCTTTTCGCTTGTGTTGGTTGTCTCTTATGCAAAATTTGATCATCTGCAGCTATGTTTACTATTTGACGACATATCGGAAATTCCAAAAGTTTCTCTTTATGTGGCAGCAATGGCAGTCCAGTCTGTAAAACACAAGGCTATGACATTATAGAGATGTGTTACCTCTTCTTGTGACGTCATGCGGAAACCAAAGCTTCCGATTGGTTTCGAACGCTGCCATGTATGACGTCAAGCACGATACCAACGTATCAGGTGGTGCAACATGAGAGTGACCTCACAAACTGAGGGAAGTCATCATTCTGATGTCATGGCGTTGTGTAATCTAGAAGAAGACCTTGGTCAGGCTAAGAATCGTTTAAAGTAAATACAACGTGTACCTGATTTGAAAGGTGTGAGGTGTTAGATTGCCGTTGTGTTTGGTGTTAGGAATCTTCAACCTTAGATATTTTGTGTTTGCAATGACGTTACCATATCGTTTCCTTCTTAATCAAAGATTATGTATGTTGTTTACTTTATTATTCAAGTTTCTTCTTTAGTTAATTAAGGTGGTTCCACCTAAAATCTCTGCCTTATGTTTCCAATGGTAAAATTTCTTTACATATTTTCTTCGCAATTAATGTATTCCCAAGGATGGAAATTTGCACATCGATAAAACTAACTTTAAGTTATAGCATGGGATACTTAATACTTGCTAAAACATAACCATAATTATATTAAAAATCAATCATTTTCCTTTGTGTAATGTTCAGACCTGTTAATAGATGGCGCGACCTGTACATTGATGACGTCAGTAGACAAACAAATGTTGGATTGCTTAGTTATGGTTATGTTTTGGAAAGTATTAAGTATCCCATGCTATAACTTAAAGTTAGTTTTATCGATGTGCAAATTTTCATTCTCGGAAATACCTGAATGGCGAAGAAAATATGTAAAGAAGTTTTGCCATTTCAGATATTTTAGGTGGAACCACCTTAATAACCTCATAATATGTTAGTTTCTCCGACAGCCCCATATGTGTGTGTATGTGTGTGTTGGTCAATGTTAAATATTTAACGTCATGTTCCATTCTGTCAACCTTATTAAAACTGTATCGTCTAGAAGGCTTCAAATAAAGGTGGACTTGGGAAATGTAAGTAAGTATGTTGATCCTCTCATTCTACATAATACGAGACTAGCGTCTCGAGGTAGAGACATCCACATGTACCGAGTTATCTCATTGGCAGCAATACAACTGGGACCAACCAATTGGCGAACAGCATCGTAACGGCTTTAACAGTTTGGCGGTAATAATGGTGGATAATGGCTACTGCTACGCTGCGAAGAGGTAAGTTTGAGAGAATAAGTAAATAGTTTTCTTTAAAACTTCTATCTAGTTAATAATTATATTTGGATGGATACTGCGAACAGGTTAAGTTGTTCGATTTGTACTGTTTCATTCGGGTAGAAATACAATTTGAGCCAGATATACGTCGTCGAAGTCGTGACACAGGTTGTTTACATCTTAGTTAACATTAGTTTCTTCGTTGGCGGTTGTCGATAGTCCTGTACAATTGATATTTTAAGGTGAAATTGGATTTATTTGATGTGCTTTTATGTTTTGCAGCTATTATCCACCATTATTACCGCCAAACTGTTAAAGCCGTTAAGAGGCCGTTCGCCAATTGGTTGGTCCCAGTTGTATTGCTGCCAATGAGATAACTCGATACATGTGGATGTCTCTACCTCGAGACGCTAGTTAATACGAGTATTTTCGCCAAGAACCGTGCTGGCTTGCAATTAATTTAGATCGTCAAAAGTGGCAACAATGAGGCGGGATTTCCTATGGTAATGGCGGGAACAGATAGACTTTGCTATGGCACATCGCTCCAATAGCTAAGGAAGACAGGCAAACCTGAACGATTCATTTTCGGTAGTCCATACTGTGAATTTTGTCCTACCGAATCCAAATTGGGCAATATTAGAAGAAACGTATTACCGCAGCATCCGTAATACAGTAGTATGCATTTAATCCGTAACAGTATGCATTTAAATTAGGCAAAGCCTTTAAAAACGTGGAAAATGTTTTACATATACAGACGCCTTTTTGTTTCCTCGGGATAACGATTTTAGCAAGTTATCCCGTCGTACCCGAGGCATCCTGTTGAGAGCCTTTTCCGTGGATTACCTCTCTCTCTCTCTCTCTCTCTCTCTCTCTCTTTACCTCGTTTATTTTGTATCTAAACCATCCCGTGATAAAGATCATGGCAATCAAACATGACTCCGAATTTCGAAAGCTTTCTGTTTTCATTTTTCGAACTGCAGGTTTCCCACGTGCTTCCGGGCTGACCACATGAGTGTGTTTATTGAGGCCTTATTGACTCTTAGCCGTTCTCAGTTCGCCCCTTAGTCCAGCAAATTCCCAGCGGTCAGTTGATGGCCGTTGGTGTTGGCCTTGGCTGGACACCTTCAGGGCTAAGTGCTTCTAAAAACAATTTCGGTCATAACTATCATTTCGGAGTTTTATTAATTAGTTGTATTTTCCTAAGTAATAAATTTTATTACTTTGGAGTATTCGGGGGTTTTATTACTTGGGGGTACCTAACTTTCGCAAAGCAGAATATTCCTTTATCCCTAGGTTTTAACCATTCTCGTTAGCTCCCATATGAGCATATAATTCGGCTTCTAGGTGCAGTGATAGTTACACCTAAACTGAATTACTTGAAATTCTAAGAGAGGAAAGCATTCAGTGCCAACACTTATTCGTAAGACCTTTGCCGCAGCTTGTGGTCAATATTACCTGGTGCAATCGCCATAGTTAAATTTGCTCAGTCATCAACCGTACGTTCCAGTTTTGTTCACGCACTTCTTTTTTTTATTCCTGAAATTTTCTCACGGTTTGGGACTTCTTTTGAAATGTTTCTCGTGTAAATATTCTTAAAATTATGATCCACACCTGGCGTGCTCTCCGTTCTTCTGATTCCACTGAGAATCACTCTGAATAGAAGAGGAGGATCGAAGAGGAATTATGGTTCACACATAGCGTGCTCTCCGTTCTTCTGATTCTATTGAGAATCACTCTGAATGAAGGAGGAGAATTGAAGATAAATTATGGTTCAAACCTGGCGTGTTCTCCGTTCTTCTGATTCTGTTGAGATTCAGTATGAATGAATGAGGAGGATCGAAGAGAAGTTATGGTTCAAACCTGGCGTGCTTTCCGTTCTTCTGATTCAACTCAGAATCAGCATGAATGAAGGAGGAGGATCGAAGAGAAATTATGGTTCCCACCTGGCGTGCTCTCCGTTCTTCTGATTCCACTGAGAATCACTCTGAATAGAAGAGCAGGATCGAAGAGAAATTATGGTCCATACATGGCCTGCTCTCCGTTCTTCTGATTCCGTTGAGAATCACTCTGAATGAAGGAGGAGAATTGAAGAGAAATTATGGTTCAAACCTGGCGTGTTCTCCGCTCTTCTGATTCTATTGAGATTCAGTATGAATGAAGGAGGAGGATCGATGAGAAATTATGGTTCGCACGTGGAGTGCTCTCCGTTCTTCTGATTCTATTGAGAATCTCTATGAATGAAGGAGGTGGAGGATCGAAGATAAATAATGGTTCAAACCTGGCGTGCTCTCCCTTCTTCTGATTCTATTGAGAATATCTATGAATGGAGAAGGAGGATCGAAAAGAAATTATGGTTCGTACCTGGCGTGCTTTCCGTTCTTATGATTCTATTGAGAATCACTATGAATGAAAAAGGAGGATCGAAGAGAAATTATGGTTCGCCGCACCTGGCGTGCTCTCCGTTCTTCTGATTCAACTGAGTATCACTCT
The DNA here is from genome assembly GCA_039090855.1 of Macrothele yani. Classification (NCBI taxonomy): domain Eukaryota; kingdom Metazoa; phylum Arthropoda; class Arachnida; order Araneae; family Macrothelidae; genus Macrothele; species Macrothele yani. The sequence goes on from CM077004.1 coordinate 171,164,280, forward strand.
GAATGGAGGAGGAGGATCGAAGAGAAGTAACACGATAAAGGAGATTAAAAGTAAGGTTTTGCCGTGGGAAGATGCTGCGTGATGCCTAGAAAAAAGTAAATTATGAATTAAAATAAATAATAAAAAATAATTTCCAAATTGGGTATTTATTGGCCTTAAAACAGCGTGCCCAAGATTTGGATGAATTTCGCGGGAACACTGGTATAACACCTGTGTTTAATTAAGGTATTATAGTGGTTATGCGATTATACCCTTAGGTAGAAATCTTCTCAAGGTAGTAAGTAAAAAGAACAAAGCATGCAATTTTTTTTGTCAAAGCAAATACTGAAGCACGTAAAAGTTAAATTTTCACAATTTTAATGATTTTGAAACAACTTAATCTCAACAGCTCTACAAAAACAATGAAGGCCAACATTGATATTTTTTTCTGATTGGAGGTTTAACGACCACCATGAGCAACTCAATGGTACATAAACAGCCTCCCATCCCTAATTTAGGACAATAGGTTCTAGGGAAAGAAGAGATCCAGTGCCGTAAAACAAACACAGCACCCATGTCTCGAAGGGATTCGAACCAATACCTATCGTGGACAATTGGTCAGAAGCCATCACGTAGACCACTGCGCCACTGGAGGTTCACTGAGATCTCATATAATCGCTGATGAGATCTTAAAGTCGAAGTTTATGAGTAGGGTTGATGTCAGGACAAGAATATTAAATTATCATTTGGCTCTTCAGAAATCAAGGCCTTGTAAAACAGAATATTGGTCGATTGTTCATTGAAGAAATCTTGAAATCTCTGTCTAAAAAGTAGCCCGTTCTTTGAGATAATATGTCGTCATTATCAATCATATTGTATTGTGCGTTTTAGGAAAAACAAAGTGGAGCACTACAATCAAGAAAACTGTGATATATCTCTATTTTAATTTTCGCTTTTAGTTTTTTTATCGCATGCAAATTTGGTTACTTCTTACGTGCAATTTTCATTCGGAACGTCATATCGCACCTCAACGTTTGCTCGTATATTTTGGCAAACGGCTGGCAGCTAATCAAAGGTAAATAAAAGAACAAGCTTGGCCTGAAGTGGTGTGGTAGTGATAAGAGGAATATTATTCTGAATGTATTTGAGATTCAATTTTATTCTGTCAGTTATAATGATCTGCTATTCTACTAATGACTGAGACGAACCTACCTCAGAGGTGCCGATGTCGAAACGTCAAGTTGCGGCGATAGGCCATCGTCGGTGCAGCCCAAGCGGTAGAATACCCGACTCCGGAGGAGGAAGATGTAGATTCGAATCCCATCATCGGCAAATTTGGGCTTCTGCGTTGTATGATGAGATTTGTTGCAGCCGTGTGCAAGATGTTCTGTTCCCGTATAAAGTATGTAGTTCTTAGCAACAATAAAGAAGCTGTAAAATTTTATTAAGCGGTTTTTTTCTGACTCACAAACTTTGTTAGACACTATCAATGTTATTGCTATCTTAAATACATAAATGTAGCTTTGTATTCAAGTGACTCTTTTGACAGAAACAAACAACCATGATAGAGCTTAAAACGTTACACTTTCCTTTTATTAAAACCTACCCTTTTGACAGAAACAAACAACCATGATAGAGCTTAAAACGTTACACTTTCCTTTTATTAAAAATTACCCTTTTGACAGAAACAAACAACTATGATAGAGCTTAAAACGTTACACTTTCCTTTTATTAAAAACTACCCTTTCTCCTTCGTAAGAAAGAACAGGTGAAATTAAATGACCTTGGCTAAAGAATTCTGCAAAGTTTAATAATATTTCTTAATTTATGCGTTGACTTCTAGATTTCTAAAATGGAGCAAAACTTACTTTAGGGGTATGAGCTGAGAATTTTCACCTCATGTCAAGATTGGCGCAGGTGAAAGCAGGGTTAAGAAACACTTCGTGATCCACAGATAAATTGAGAGCAACAGGACAACTCCTCTCGACACGGAAATAATTCGTTTGTTTGAACAGGGCACAGAACAAGAGAAAGTCTTTCTCTGACGTCAGTTATAAAAAGTAATCAGTGGTAATGATATTTTCAGGGCACGCATGGGATCGGAAACTTACATTACTGATTTGAAAGTACAGAAAACAGAGTGTAAATTTATTGTTCCTCTATTACCAAAATTTAAGCTTAAGGAATTTAGTCATTTACATCAAGACATATTCAAAACCTAACTTTTAAAAAAATAAATTATTAAAAAACCAGGGGGAAAAAGCAGTGCTTCGACGACAGTGTTTAAATGAGCCAACAAAAAGCATATCAATGAATTATTAGATTAAATGAACACGTCCGTTAAGTAAAGATCTTCAAAATTTTATACCCATTAGATAGTTTAAACCTTTAAGGAAGACCGGTATACCATAAAACTGACGAATTTTAGGGTACCGGTCTTCCTTAAACCTGTGTGTCCGGTCGCAATGATATTAAGATACCATGTTACATCCAAATTGCCGTTCGAGTGGCTCAGTGGTCGATGCGCTGGTTTCTGACCTGGAACCGGTCTATGCACATGTACCGGTGTGTCTGGTTGCAATGATATTAAGATACCATGTGACATCCAAATTTCCGTTCCGGTGGCTCAGTGGTCGATGCGCTGGTTTCTGATCTGGAACCGGTCTATGCACATGCACCGGTGTGTCTGATTGCAATGATATTAAGATACCATGTGACATCCAAATTGCCGTTCCGGTGGTTCAGTGTTCGATGCTCTGGCTTCTGATCTAGAACCGGTCTGGCTTCTGACCTGGAACCTGTCTATGCCCATGTACAGGTGTGTCTGGTTGCAATGATATTAAGATACCATGTGACATCCAAATTGCCGTTCCGGTGGTTCAGTGTTCGATGCTCTGGCTTCTGACCTAGAACCGGTCTATGCAAGGTCTGGCTTCTGACCTGGAACCGGTCTATGCACATGTACCGGTGTGTCTGGTTGCAATGATATTAAGATACCATGTGACATCCAAATTGCCGTTCCGGTGGTTCAGTGTTCGATGCTCTGGCTTCTGATCTAGAACCGGTCTGGCTTCTGACCTGGAACCTGTCTATGCCCATGTACAGGTGTGTCTGGTTGCAATGATATTAAGATACCGTGTGACGTCCAAATTGCCGTTCCGGCGGCTCAGTCGTCGGTCGATGCGCTGGCTTCTGAGCTAGAACTGGTGGCCCTAAATTAAGGACAGGGCACTGCTTATAGCCCATTCAATTTCTCACGGTGGTCGTTAGAACCTCAATAAAAAAGCATTGTGGTATCGTATGCTGCAAAGAAAAATTCCTGATTGCAGTTAATGAGACTAAAATACTTACGCTTTTTTCCTTTCAGCAATTTTCTTTTTTTTTTTTTTTTTTTTTTTTTTTTTTGATTGGAGGTTTAACGACCACCGTGAGCAACTCAATGGGCTATGAGCAGTCGCCCGTCCCTAATTTAGGGTCACTGGTTCCAGGGAAGGGAGAGAGCCAGTGCCGTAAGACAAACACAACATCCATGCCTGACCGGGATTCGAACCCGGACCCCTGACGGACGAATGATCAGAGGCCAACGCCTTAGACCACTGCGCCACCGGGGCGGCGCAATTTTCTTGATTTATAGAAGAGGATTACATTGGTATCTACTGTGCATGACATAAAGATGCGAAAGAATGCCTGCAAAAAGCCCAGAGTAAACGAAATTGAAAAAACGATATTTCGCGTGAAAAAGAAAGATAAATAAACAGATTGCATGAAATATTTTGTATGTTTCAGAAAATACTCAGCCGCAATGCTAAAGAAGAAACCGTAGGCCTTCCATGATTTTTCATGGGTGATCTGTATGTGTCTATTCATCGTACCTCGCGAGAATTCCTTATCGAAAAAGAAATCGATAGAAGATTTTTTTTTTTTTTTTTGTGGAATCTAACAAAAACACAGCACAAGTTTTCCTCTGAATTCCTCTTTATCTGCTATTAAAATCGCACACTTATAACGGCGATTTAGCATCTTTAAATCTCGTTTTAAAGTAAGATAAATTAATCAAGAAAAGATCCATTGCATTCAACTGAATTTTGCAACTAATTACTTGATTTCTTTCAACAATTCAAACAAATTTCGAATTTTCGCAATTCACATAGTGCTTGAAGTCAGCCACTAAGAAATAAAAAATCAGATACTTAAAGTACTTTCAGATAAACCACCGATATATATGAGGCATAACATAAATTTGGTGAGAGTAAAAAACATTTGAGTGGAAACCGTGGTTTTAGAAACATGGCTGGTCAAACAGTGTCACTTACCCATACGCTCGCGTTTTCCAAGAGCGCCATATAGATGACAAATTTTGAAAAAGAAAACCAAAAAAAAAAAAACAGGCGCCATTTTATCGTAGAAGAAGGTGAACGTAAAAAGGTGATAAAAATTTTAGTTGATTAAAAAATGTCGGTAGCAGAACGGTAGTACCAAAGAACGGTTTCATATTTTTGAACTAATTTTCTTAATTAAATGTGTGTTTTCCTATTCCTTAGTCGTTTCTTGAGTACCAATCAATAAAGCGAGCTTTCACCCTCTTTTAATAAGGGAATTAAAGTTGGGGTGTACACGGTTGCCTTTTGGGAGCCGTAAATTTGTTTTCAGTGGCCAGTACGAACAGGCGGTGAAGATTTTGAAATTTAAATAGGCTTACGAAATTTAAAATAGGCTTGCGCACACTTGCCGCAATCTTCCGCAGGCATCGACGACTTGCGTTTACCACCTTGGAGCGCACTTACACTGCTACCTGATAAGTAGGATCCATGAGTTATTATCCTGGATGCACTAGCGCTTTGAAAAATGCATGTGCCAGGCTTAACTTAAACTTTGGTTTACAAACACGCAATTTATACACGCTGATTAAGCGCGACAGGGTACGGATCAAACATCGGTACGGCGTCTGTCCAGACCAAACACCAGTACGGCGTCTATCTTATCCCTTTGAGGGCCTTAGACCCTAATGAAACCTATCAAGCGTACGTAGGTTCAACTTTACGCAATTTAAAAGTCCGACTTCTTGAACACTTGCGTGATGTGAGAACAGGCTCACAATCGACAGCACTAGCTCGATTGGCAGACTGACAGCTAGTGGTACACATAGACCTATATGGGATGAAGCTAAAATTCTCATTACACACAGTAATAAAAGTATGACCCTGTTTGCCGAAAGCTTATACATTCATCATTACAGAGGAATTTTTTGTAATGATGATATGCCCTTTCTTCTCCCAGGTCCATGGACTAACCTAAGCCGCCCCGGTGGCGCAGTGGTCTATGGCGCTGGCCTCTGATCATTCGTCCGTAAGGGGTCCGGGTTCGAATCCCGGTCAGGCATGGATGTTGCGTTTGTCTTACGGCACTGGCTCTCTCCCTTCCCTGGAACCAGTGACCCAAAATCAGGGACGGGCGACTACTTATAGCCCATTGAGTTGCTTACGGTGGTCGTTAAACCTCCAATAAAGAAAGAAGAAAGAAAGAAGGACTAACGTAATGGAATATTGTGTAAATAACAACTATAGTGAAATCGTTAATACTCGTTCAATATCATATTGATTTCATGTTAATCAAATGTATTTACTTAACTTGTCTCTCTGTGATCACAACCACCATTGTGCGCATGCGCTCTAGCTACTCTCTCACGACATCGAATCCTATATATTTTACGTGCACCTGATGTCATTGGGTGGGAGACCTGATGAAGATCACTAGTGTGATCTAAAGATCTCGTGGTTTTATCTGTCATATGCTTCTAAACTTGTTTCTTAAATTCGATTAACCTTGATGTTCTTTATTTGGTCAAAAAGTGGTTATTGTACAAGTGTTTTGTATGGCAGGGACTTCTTCATTGTGAGTATAACCTGCAGTACGAAAAACTCACCTATTGCCTTCCGCAATTTTCGTAGCGTTTGGCAATGTCAGTCAGCATTGATAGACGTCCCTTTTGGCAGAAATTCTGTGTAAACAACACCTTCACAGTCTAAGAAAATAGTCGCCATGACCTTTCCCCTCAGACGTTCGGACCTTTCGCTTCTTCTTTGTTGAAGAGGTGACATGCTTCCATTCCATGGGTGATCGTTTGGTTTCATGGGTGAAATAGTGAAACCACATTTCGTCACCTGGGATGATTAGACGCAAAACATTGTGAGCCTTGTCAGAATACAGTTTCAGAAGAGCCAAAAAGCGACAGGAAACGTTGGTTTCTGTGCTGGTCGGTGAGCAAACGTGGCACCTATCTCGCACACAATTTACAAAATCCCAGCTTCTCGTGAATGATGGAATGCACAGTCCCGTACGAAATGTCCAACGTATTGCCAATTTCCTTGATTTCCATACGCTTATTATCTCGCATCATGCCGTCAACGGCGGCAACAGGTTCTGCAGTGCTGGATATTGATGATCTCCCTTCGCCGTATTCGTCCGTCAAATTTGTGCAAGCCTTTTCAAATTGCTGACACCACTTTACAATGGCCAGGAGAGACATGGCATTTCCCCCGTATACAGCACAGATTTCACGATGGATGTCAGTGCAATTTAGGCGCTTAGCCCACAAAAATCGAATGGATTCCTCGCACTTCCAATTTGGAGCAAGAATCCAGTTGAGGCGCCATTGCAAACTGCCTCCCGCATACGCTTTACGCAATTACTGAACTAAAACACCTCCCGTCGGCAGCTGTGACGCACTGTCTACTTTTTTTTTTTTTTTTTTTGATTGGAGGTTTTACGACCACCGTGAGCAACTCAATGGGCTATAAGCAGTCGCCCGTCCCTAATTTAGGGTCACTGGTTCCAGGGAAGGGAAAGAGCCAGTGCCGTAAGACAAACACAACATCTATGCCTGACCGGGATACGAACCCGGACCTCTTACGGCTTACGGACGAATGATCAGTGGCCAACGCCTTAGACCACTGCGCCACCGGGGCGGCTGTCTACTTTGCTCCCAAGCACACACGACCTGACTGCAATCCAACTCCAACTGGCGCTAAGTGTAACTTACATTTTGATTCGCCCACGTATTTCCGCTGAAATTTGTCATACACCCTGTCCATTTGCTGATAATACAGATCAACAATGATAGACGGACCATTGGGAATGAGGTCAAAGTGGATTGCATTTTCATAATTCCACCAGACACACAGCATGAACTTTTTTCGCCGCCCCGGTGGCGCAGTGGTCTAAGGCGTTGGCCTCTGATCATTCGTCCGTAAGGGGTCCGGGTTCGAATCCCGGTGAGGCATGGATGTTGTGTTTGTCTTACGGCACTGGCTCTCTCCCTTCCCTGGAACCAGTGACCCTAAATTAGGGACGGGCTACTGCTTATAGCCCATTGAGTTGCTCACGGCGGTCGTTAAACCTCCAATCAAAAAAAAAACTTTTTTTCAAAACGTCCGCGTTTGGGGGTAGGTAAAGCTGGTTCACTTCTATTCAATCATTGTTGTGAAGAATCTGGATAACACAGATATATCCACTTTTCGTCCCCATTCGTTTGATAAATCGCGTGGATTTCTGAGCAGTTCCTTGCTACCTCGACAGATCGTTGAGCTTAAGCTGCGGTGAGCTCATGACGCACTTCCAATTTTGTGCAGTTGCCCAGCGATGGTAGATTTAGAAACTCCCAGTTCTTCTGACAATTTACCAGAGCTTGTTCGTGGATTGTCTTCCACGTCCGCTTGCAAGGCTTCCGAATCAAGAGCAGAGGAGCTATCCAAACTTTTTTTCTTTTCAAGCTCAAGTCACCAGCTGCAAATTTCTTGAACCACGTTTGCGCAGCTAGAGTAACTGCTGGGTCTTCACTTCAACTTCGCTAATTTTTTGGGCTGTGCTTCAGTAGCTTTATACTTCTGTTTCCAGTAATGTCGCAATTGAACCAATATTTCAAACTTGGTAGCCACTGGATTTCATCACGATACAAGTTCAACGCATGAGTCGCGACATGTACTTTACGCCTCATTTTATTCCCCACAGTATGCGCTGTCAGTCATCTGCCCCACAGAAAAACTGCTGCACAGAGAATAGGCATATTTATATCGTGGAACTGTCCTATGTAAAAACGCCGTTTATTTACGAGAGGTTAAGCACATATTTTGAATTTCGTTTTCATTTAAAGAGGAAAATGCTTGTTCAGTCGCTTGATATAACATATAAGAGACAAAAAATGTCAAAACTATTGATTTAATCAAAATTCCAATAGCTATCCTGATTCATTATTAATTCAAATGAAATCTTTATTTAGTGGAAAGGAATTCCAAATGGCTGAAAGTGGGATATGGTCTGTATGTGCAAGTGGTGCAAAACGTCAGAGACTAAAGTGAAAAAAATAGAAAATTTATACAAAATTATGATGCAGATATAAGGAAATAATGAAAATGATGTGTTTAGGAGGGGTTTCTAATAATTCTTAGTCTTCCCGTCCCGCAAAACGCCAGAAAATGTATATTTCACGAAATAATTTTCTTACTTCGATGTTTTATTCTCCTTGTCCCTAATTAGTGTCCTGCTCCAAGGCAGCAAATGGAGAAAAATCATGTGAGACAGACGCACCATTCAGGCCTCATCCTGGACTCCAGTCCGGGTCCTACTAGAACAATCACCCAGAAAACGGCGCTCCTGATCATTCGGCAACTACAGAGTCTCACGGGAAAATGAACTGTCTTCAAAACGTTTTGCCGTTAAACTATTTTGTGCTCAGCTCAAAGGCTGTAACGTTGTAAACTCTGACATAAAGTAAGTTTTAAAACAAGTTAGTAAAATCATGCAATGCATAGATTATGATACGCTTTCCAACATACCAGAAATTGAGTGGCAGTTTTTTTCGTGCTAATTAAGATTTACCAGCTGTCTTAAGCACGAAGAACAAGACATAACCCATTTCAACACGAAATAAACCAGGTCAAATCATCACAAGCTGTGAAAACATTTTTTTACTTACGAGAATTAAAACTTGTTTAAAAGGTTAAAAGAATGTGCGAGATCTTTCGGGTCTGTCTTTACAGACACATCCTCAGACGCAACAAGAAAACTCTCACGGGGCACGCTGGCTTATATACGCACCTCTGTGCATCAGCAAGATACAACGCATGCGCCGTACTACAAGGTCGGGTATGCTTTACACAGAAAGGTTGGGTATGCTTTTCTGTGTAAAGCATACCCAACCTTGTAGTACGGCGCATGCGTTGTATCTTGCTGATGCACAGAGGTGCGTATATAAGCCAGCGTGTACCGTGAGAGTTTTCTTGTTGTGCCTGAGGATGGGTCTGTAAAGACAGACCCGAAAGATCACGCACATTCTTTTAATCATTTTAACCTTTTAAACAAGTTTTAATTCTCGTAAGTAAAAAAATGTTTTCAGAGCTTGCGATGATTTGACCTGGTTAATTTCGTGTTGAAATGGGTTATGTCTTGTTCTTCGTGCTTAAGACAGCAATATGGTCAACTGGTAAATACCAGAAATTATTGCTCAAGTTATGTGGATAATGGCTGTGCAATAAATCTCGCTCCTGTGTCCTGACCTCTGATCCCATTTCAATTATATTCAACAGAACCGGTTCACTATACCTCCGGAACAACATGATAAAGTTTTGTTGCAATAGAAGCAGTTTTACGCAAGTTATGACGCATAAGAGCAATGGAATGGATTCTGCTCCTATGTCGTGCTCTTTGAATCCATTTCGCCCATTTTCAGCAGTGTTTGTCCTCAGGTGGTCCCCAACCACATGCTAAAATTTCATCGAAATCGAACCATTTTTACGCAAGTTATGACGCATATAGGCAATGGAATAAATCCAGCTCCTATGTTCTGACCTTTGACCCTATTTCACCCATTTTCAATAGGAATCGTCCGCAGATGGTTCCCTACCGCATACTAAATTTTCATCGAAATCGAACCAATTTTTACGCAAGCTATGACACATTAGAGCAATGGAATGGATCCCGCTCCTATGACCTTTGACCCTGCTTCGCCCATTTTCAATAGAGTTCGTCCCCAGGTGGTCCCCTAAAACATACTGAAATTTCGTCGAAATCGAACCATTTTCACGTGAGTTATCGTGCGGACGGACGGGCAGACGGACGGACAAAGCTGGGGCATATACGCTTCTTCAACCTACGGTTGGAAAGCGTAAATGAATGTTTACCTTTTCATATTTCCATGGTTTTAATAAATTATGCATTGGAATTGTCTAAATGAAAGTCCGTAAATATTGTATTAGACGTTGATTGATAATTTCGCCCGGGATTCGATTCTGACAATAATATGTGTATGCTGTGGTTGATAGTAAATGGTATCCGTTATCTTCTGTGTCTTTAATCTAGATGCTCCTTTGAAATCACTTTCATCAGTAACTCCTTTTATGTATCGGATCAATGATGTTTTTCTTTATGTCATATTACCTGATTCACAGTTCTTCCGTAAAGAGTATTTCATGACAATCATTGCCTTGGACATTCACATAATTGCAATCATGTTGTGTAATTCATGAGCATTAGTACTTTTGCCAAATGTTGTTCTTCAACCCTGACAACGTAGGAAATTTCAGTTGAGATGACAATAACCTCCATCAGTCTTTCAAAATCTAGTTCTTTGTAATAGGAACCAAAACGAATCAATAACACTTACCCGCTCTTATCTCAATGAACTTTTCTTAAGAGGAAGAGTAGTACCATATTCTTGGGCAAAATGGCCATGTCTTTTTACAAGTCTCAAACCTACTAAAGCCAAGATATGTACATATATTTACCTACTAGGCGTTAAACGACCGCCGTGAGCAACAAGAAGTCGCCTGTCACTAATTTAATGCCACTGGTTTGAACCCTGACGAAAGGTCAGGAGTCAGCGTTTAGACCACTGCATCACCGGAGCAGCCCAAGATTTTTCAAAGTTACTTTTTAAATACGCAGTCATTCTATTCTAAAAGAAAATTAAATTTTACGCCACCCGTTGCTGACATTTTGCTCTGTTTTTTATAAATATACACTGCTGGCCACCCAAAATGCAACACCAAGAAGGAAACATCCGGTTAGCCTGAAATTCGCAGCATGCGTCGCCCGCGAGAGGACATGCAAACGATTAGCATTGCAGGGCATATGCAAATTATGTGCGCCCGGCACGCCACTGAGAAGCACTCTAAGAAGGGTGCACAGAAGGCGGGGTGTAAATAGTGGAAGCGTGTTGTGCCACCGACCTGTGCGTGAGAAGCTTCCTGATGCCTCGTCGCAGAATACGGCAGTCATTCCAGCACGTTTCGGAGTTCGACAGAGGACGAATAGTGGCTCATCGCGACAGCGGTTTATCGTACCGAGACATCGGCGTCCGTGTGGGACGATATCCAGCCACAGTGAGGCGAGTATGGATTCGGTGGGTGCAGGAGAGACGGACGGACCGACGTGAGCGATTGCCGCAGCCGCGGCACACCACCGAACGAGAGGACCTGCATATTGTGCGGCGGGCCCTGCCGGCCATTACCAACAGAATAATGTGCCATGCCACACTGCCAAAATCGTCAAGAAGTGGTTCGAGGAACATGCTGGTGACTTTCTGTGAATACCCTGGCCTCCAAATTCGCCTGACATGAACCCCATAAAATATTTGTTGTTTGTCTTGGAAAAGCGGGTTCGCGCCAAATCACCACCACCCCGAAAAGTACTAGAGCTGGATGACCTGATGTTGGCATCATGATACCAGATACCACAGAATACCTATCGCTACCTCATCGAATCGATGTCTCGCCGAGTGGCCTCTATTTTGCGGGCTATAGGGGGTTTTACGGCTTATTAGGTAGGTTGTCATAATATAATAGCTCATCGCTGTAACTCTTAAAGTTGCTCAAGGTGAGGTCGTTCAACCCGGAAACAATGAAAAAAGTCCAACTCATCTTCCGTAAAAGGAACTTAGTGTTTTAATCCTTCGGGAGGTCCCCTATTTCCGGGTGCCATCTTCAAGGTTACTGAGTCTGTCATTCTCCAAATTAATTGGACCTAATTTAGGGACAGGCGATTCCTGGAAACATAAACGATTCCTGGTTGAAACAGAAAAAAGAATTTAAAGTTCACGAACCACTGTTGATGATTAATTTTTTTCCGAGATGAAAATAAAAAAAAAAAAACTTCTTACAGTAGAACCCCACTTGTAAGCAGCCTGTGTTTAGCGATATATCAGATGCAATGAGCAAAACAGGAACTTTTATTTGGCATAATGTTATTTCAGAGCTAATTTGATCATTTTTGACGAACAGACTGTAAAGAATTCCCCGAATTTAACGAGGAAGAGAAAACCTGCAACCGGCTGTCCTGGAATGTAAATGGTGGCATATAGAGCGAAATCCGACAGCACGGTGGAATCTTGGTGTGGTAGTGGAAGAATGTTGATAGAAAATCAATGAGAAGGGATGCTCAACAAGCTTGTTGTGCAAGAGAATCTCCGCCACCCACTCCGTGGGACTATGACTTGGAGTATAAAACTTGGGGATGTGGCTTGGATGTTATGGGTTGGAAGTGTCGCGTCAACAGAACTGAAAACCGACGCTGTAATCCTAAGCAAAAAGAGGATGGCTGGGTTCACGCACATGTATTAAGTGGATTTCTGTGCGACGATGGCAGAGAGATATAGGAGAGTAATAGGATGGGGATGTGTCCTGGGGAGAAACGGAAGATAACAATTCCCGGAATTGTGTCCATTGACACTTTCACCTTCCAACTGAACATCGCAATGGGGAGATTGGTGCTACTTGTGCTTTAAGTGTGTTTTTGAAGAGTGGTGATTCTCACGTAGCCGTGAAGCAGAAAATCCTAAACTTATATAAGGGGCACAATGTGTCTAAGTGTTATCCATAAACGATAAAGTAGCTATCGTTAGAGAGTCAGAAAATGGTGAAAACTGTTTCCCATATGTTATGACATACATCGATATATAATATAAACGTATCTGAATAATATCACATATGCATATTTTTACACGGTGAAGTTTTTCACCTAAAAACAGATTTAGCGATCTCCCGATTTAACGAGGATTTCCGTCGGTTCCGAGCTTCTTGCTACAAGCGGGTTCTACTGTATATACAACTTATAGATATCAAACACAAAAGCTATTCTCCGTCAGTTTTTTGTTACAGATATTTCCCCCAGCTTATCATTGTATAGCAGATTTCTTTCATTGCAAAATGTGTTTTTAAGACAGTGGCGTCCATGTAGATGAATGTTTTTTATTCTGACGCCACATGCACTATGTTATCAAAAACGATCAAACACCATAACGTTTTTGGAAAAATTTCTTTATTATCGCAATTAGTAGTTAATCGGTCCACCGTTTGCTTTTATGACAGCAGCAACACGTCGAGGTATATTACCAACCAATTTCGGGGGTATCAACAGGAATGACTTTCCATCCGTCTTGCAAAGCTGCTGCTAGAGTGGAGAGCGAAAACTGTCGTTGTGGTCAATTTCGTATCCGTCGCCCCAGTTCACCGCAGTGGTATTATATAAAATCAAGATCAGGACTCTGAGCAGGCCAGTCTAATAGTTCCACCTCATTTTCAAGAAACCAGTCCTGCACATTTCCTGCTGTGGCAGAGATCTCGATCGTGTTGGAAAAGACAACAGTCATTTCCATAATACTGCCACTTTATTGGTAAAGCTGAATTATCCAGAACGTCGAGGTACACTTCTGAGTTCATGGTTTGTGTTATAATAACCAACGGGCTGAGCTCCATCCACGAAAAACAAAGTCCAACGAAAATCGTTCCCCGGGCTGTCGCCAAATCCAAACACGCGCATCATATTAGAAGACTGAAAATCGTGGTTCATCAATCCAAAGAACAGCTTTCGGGTAGCCAATAGTCCAGGAACGACTAGAGACACACCACTCTAAACGGCGATTCACATTCACGGTAGTGATGTGTGGCTTGTGTGCCGTTGCTCTACCATAATAACCCTTACTGTACAACTCTCTGCAAATAATTATGATACTAATCAAGCCATTACAAGCATTTCCTACTGCAGCAGCGATGGAAACGTTAGAGGAAGAATGGGGTTTCTTAACATTTCTTACCATTACTCTTCTCACACATTCCGTCAGTTTATGGGGCCTTCCTGAACGTTTTCTTGCTTATACAGCAGAACCCATAGTTGCACCGTCCTGCTCCCATCTCTTAATGACATCATTTACAATCCATTTTGGTATGTTTAGTTTTGTTGCAATGCGTCATATGGAAACGCTACTCAAATAAGACCGTATGATTTAACCAGCCGAAGCTGGAACTCGGAAAGTTCACGTCCACGCGGCATATCCGCTTCAAAGTTACTGATAACACGACAGAAAATCTCAACTTTGTGTACATACCTCCACAGTCCTCACTCACAGTGCACCTTCTTGCGGAACCGTTCTTTACACTTACGCAAATATTTAATAGTGTCCGAGTACGTTTCATAACATAGAGTAATTTCCAAGATTACCCAATCTTGAAGAAATGATTTCCTGTTTGGATTGAAGAAACTCAGAAATTCGTTATTTACGAATACTCTTCATGATCATGATCATATGTAGAGGATTTTAGGAAGGGAGTGTCTGACCCCAGGTCTTAAACAACCCTTAGAAATAGGAAGCTAGGAGATTTGAGCTAGAGTGTCCGATAGAAAAGTGACACGGAAGCGAAGTAGAAATGGAGAGGAAGACGCCCTTATTTATTAACGGGGGCCAGTAGCCGTGTTCCGACGGCTTAACGTGCCCATCCGACGCACGGCGAATATTTGGTGGATCGAGCGTTCGTACCTGCCCGGAATCGAACCCGAGGTCCTTTTGCGGCAGTCACGAACGTTGCCCACTAAGCTACCAGCGGCCCAACGAATACTCTTCAGCATCTCATCCCTTAGACTTGCCGTAGTGATTCTGTTTTCATTTTACAAATAATAGGGGTTTTTTTTATAGGAGGTTTAATTATTTATTGGACTTGTTTTGACAGATACAGTTACATATATACTGTACATATATTGTACTTGGTTGACAGATATACGTATACACTACAGACATTCTGTGTTTCAAAGACAGCAATGTACATAGGTGAACAAGGAACTCAGCGAATAAACCTCCGAAAGACAAATACAAACCTTAAATTTGCACAAACAAACACAAATTTACCCGAAATTCCAACCCAGACCCCTCCGTTGGGCGAATGATCAGAAGCCATCACTTAGACCACTACGCCTCCGAGGCGACAAATAATAGTTTGATCACTCCTCTAGAGAACCTCTAGCCCTTGATATATTCTGTAAGTTTCCAGAAATAGAGTTGCTATCAACATTATACTCAACTGAGTTTATATCATAAATATTTCAGTAAATTTTTATTGCAACGTGATCTCTTCGGAATTCTGTATTAGATACTGCCATGCGATCAGCAGTGATGGAATCGGGTCAAAGTTTTTGTGGTCTACTCCCGACCCGAAATCGATTATATCAGGAATTGACGCCGATCAGATTACTCTGAACTATAAATACAATACGTTAAACAGCACTTTTATGTAACTTTCAGGTTTTCCATATTGATAAAAGAATACGGAAAATTGGAAAATACGTGGAAAATTTAGTCATGATTATAATTCTCTAGGAAGAAAAGAAAAAAAATCACTCTTATTTCAGGAACTGAAAATATGATACATGAGATAAATATGCATTTTACGTCGTCAACGGTTTAAAGAACAGGCTAGTTCTGCTGTTTCGTAGGCCATAGTGATGTCGAAATAGGGCAGCTCGGAAAATATCATGTAAACGTTTTCGCAGGGATTTGTCATTTTTCTCTAAAAAGACTCAAATAACCCCAGTTCTCCAAAAATGTCGGGTCAGACCCGAATCGTAAGCACTTGACCAGACCCGTTTGACCCGAAAGGAAATCTTGACCTGTGTGCCCAGGTATCAAGCAACCTGTTTTATCTCTGGTCATAAATAATTGCTGTCGGGTGCAGAAGTCGCAGTTATCACTTACTATAGCGTCACCGTTGTGCATAGAGTAATATTTACTTGCATATGTGGCTGGCATTTCTCATACGGTTAGCTATCTTTGCCTATGAACATGATCACACTCTCATTGATGTAAATAACGTCCTACGTTTTTGTTTCTTTTTAGAAGGAAAATTAACTCCAGTCCTCAGATCTCCCTTCGTAGTATACTTAAGCTTATTTTCTGTGTTGCAGAAACAATTAGAGACAATACAATACTTTTCTTCTTTTTTTTTCTGCCATTATACTTGAGAATTTTTATCGAAAGCGGACTGAAATTTCGCTAGTAAGATGTCAGAGTTTTATCTAATCTTATGATGCATACATGGTCTTTTGTACGTATTCTATTTACACTTTCTCAAAAAAAATTTCCAGCATGAATTTCTTAACGACTTTCGAGTTGTGGCATAGGACCAGGCCAATGTGCATTCCCATCTGGAAAAGTATGCAAGAATGGCACAACTCCCCCTGTTGAAATTCCAATGTATTTTGATGAAATCATCATGACGCCAATCAGACTGCCCCACTGGAGGCGCAGTTGTCTAAGTGCTTGCTTCTGCCCATTCCTCTGAGATGAGTCCAGGTTCGAGTCACGGTGATGCATGAATGTTGTGTTTGTCTCAAGACCCTGGCCCTCTCCCTTTCCTGGAACGAGGAAAGGCGACTGCTTATAGCCCACTGCTTATAACCCACTGGGCGACTGCTTATAGCCCACTAAGTTACAGACGGTAGTCGTTAAACTCCTAAAGAAATAAACAATCAATTGGTAATAGGCTCATAATCCCACTTGTGAAATACCACCAAAACATTCTTTCGGGAGGGTGTTTTACAGTTTGTTGAGGGTGCTGAGTTCTCAGTGGCTGTTTATTGCATGGTCTGATAAGGTTTGCTGTGCGTCTATGAAAAATAAAATGTCTCGTCAGACAAAATTACTTTTTCAAGTCATCGCAGATCCAAGATTTATACTTTCGTTCCCATACCAGGCGTTTCATCTTCGTGGCTAATGTCAACAATTGCTTTTTTATTGGATTTCTTGCCTTCCGGCCAGCGTCAAAAAGCCTATGCCGCACATTTGACGCATCAATCTTAACACTAGTATCCAACAAATATCTCTGAAGATCTTTACTGGTCTTCCGAAGGTCAATTTGGCTGTTTCTGAGTACAAGTATTTTGTCAGTAATAGGAGTAGTTTCTCGCTTTTTCCTCATATACCATTCCTCTTTGGAGACAATAATCCAGAATCTTTGTGCGGAGTGACAATAGTATTAATAGAAGCAATAAATTTCCCCACACCAACATCAGGGGCAATTTCTCTTACAGACATGGATGTGTGCTATTTAAGACAAGAATTTGTGCCAGCTTCTCTGGAGTAATGTTTAATTTCACGTAACAAACAACCGAAATTACTGCACAGGGAGCAAAACAACATGTGCCTGACACACACACACACACATACACACACACACACAACAGACAGCTGCAGGTAAATCTGGCTTGATCCCACACCCCTCATCCAAATTAAAATTCATAAAAATATGGACTTGTCACAGTTAATCATCATACTACTCTACAAACCAAAACTCAATGGCACCAGATAACATAAACCCTCATAATTACCAGTTCGACTACTTTTTGCAGGGATTTCCTTGTACTTGAAATTTGGTTTCCTTGATTTTGAAATGCCATCTGCTAAATGGATTTCGAGATACTCTGTGTCAACATAGTTAATTTTTTGCAGTTTAATGCAGCTATGTTTCTGAGCTTCTAATACCAACTCTTGGGCAATCGCATCAGTAATAATTTTACATAAAATTGAAAGAACTTGGAAATTCGTTATGCGTTCGCAACGTAGATTATGCATGAAGTACTGTGCAGTAGATACTAGTGAATTAATGTCTTTTTGCACTGACGGCAACACTTGAGATTCATGGTCCAAATAAATTTGTTTTTTGAGGGTTTAATCATCACCGTATTTAATTTAGGGTCACTGCTTCCAGGGAAGGGAGAGATCCAGTACCGTAAGGCAAACACAACATCCATGCCTCACCGGGATTCGAACTAGAACGAATGGTCTGAAACCAGCGCTTTGACCACTGCGCCACTGAGGCGGCAAAGTTATTTACAACTAAAGCGTAGTTGTAAATATTGTTACGCTTTAGTTGTAAATAAGAAATTTCAAGTCATTATTTGTTAAAATCTCCGTACTCTTGGTCTAATGAATAGTAGATACTCCTTTCGCAGTACTACATTTCTATTGAAATTTCCTTGTCGCTGATTCCAAATACCCAAGTTTTGTGAGAAAAAACGATGTTTCTCTTTTCTCACTGGGCCATTATAGTTTTAGTTTGATATTTTTTTATCTAGATTACTGTCATATCATACATCATGTATAACTGGAAAAGTGATAGAGAACTGCAGACGTTACTATTGCTGAAAGAAAACTATAATGTCTTAAATCGAAAGAAGATTAATTTCCGATAATCTTTTTCAGTTTTTGAAATCATTTCCACCAACTTCCGATGGGATTACCTGTTCCAAAACCTTCTTTCTGTAACCGTTTCTTGAGAATATAACAAAAAAAAAGGATTCATTGTCTTAGGGAACTCTACCACTTATAGTACACCCGCGGCTCTCTGTAAAGTGCACGTTACACAAACTACTCTGCAAGAAAGAGTTATTATAACTTGTTGATTTTAATTTGCTAATGTTTCATGTTTATTTCAATACACATTCTAAGCCAACACTTCTTTGAATTCAACTTTATATATTGTGCCTACACTATTATCAGTAGCACTTAGCTTTATTTCATCAAGGAACTATCACAATTCTTCAAATTCAACGTCAATATCCTCGCACTAACATCAGTAGTATTATGTATTTGTTATAGATTAGTAAGTTTTAAATAATCGTAAGTTCTAAAAATATATTAGTAAGTTCTAAAACTGCTGCTTACCATCTTTGGTGAAAACCCAACATTGTGCGGGGCTCCAAGAAGCAACCTGCCAGCTTGGCTTGGCAGTTAGCGTGTGTGAGTCTGGAGGAATTCGAGGCCACTGTGGTGTAGCGGAAGCATATCCGGCGCGTAACTGGAAGACCCTGGGTTCGACTCCCGGTGGCGGCCAACGAGAAGTTTTGCGTGACTCACTTATAAACGTGGAAAGAGCGAAGATCTTTGTTTGGTGAAGTTTTAAATATTTGTAGAGTTATCGGTTTAACTTAAAAAAAAAAAAAACTTTCTTTACTTACAACTTTCACTTGTTGACTGAATTTGCTGATCTGGTTTTCCGCCTTCCCTGGAACCAGTGACCCTAAATTAAGGACGGGCGACTGCTTATAGCCTGTTGATTTGCTCACGGTGGTCGTTAAACCTTCAGTCAAAAAAGAAATGAAAAACACAAACCTGGACTATCGTCTTTACTGAAGTGGTTGAATGAATTTGTCAATCAAATAAAGTTTACATTTGTTGTTTCATATGAGTCAATCATTTTCAAAATAAAACAAAAAAAAACCTAACCTTCGATTCTGACAGGTTTCGTCTAGTTTTTTTTATTTTTGTTTCAATTCGTTTCAAACATCACAAGTGTTTTGATTTTATTTCATGAGTGTAACAGCGCATTTCAATATTAAAAATACCAGAAACAATTAATAACGAGGAACTGTACACGAACTATGCGTAAAATAGTAAAACTGTATTTGTAATACGATTTATTGGCGTAAGAATATAAATAAACGTTTTCACGCTTTCGCACATGAACCAAGTGACTTTCTTCAAGGAAGGAGAGACAACGTTTTCAAGGAAAATAACGCCTTTTTCCTACCAGGATAAGGCGTGTCCAACAAGGCGACATCTCGTGTCTTTAAATGAAAATTACAGCAGATTTATGTGTTTATTGTCAAGTCAAGTCACCGCGTTCAAATTGTTGAACTGTTCAGTTATTCAGATCGCAGTTTCTGTCTGTTTCCCTGGAAAAGCCATCTGGTTAACATGCAAAAGCCTCGAAACGTTTATTTATATTCTTACGCCTATAAAACGGATTACAAGTATAGTTTTACCATTTTATGCATCACAAATAGTTAGATTTTCGGAACGCTTAGGAACCGTAGGTAGAACCTTCCTATAAAGACAGTAAGAAAAGGGTTCGGAAAAGAACAGAAACATTTTATACAGATTTGTAGATCTGGAGAAACCAAGAATACCAGGTACAATCACGTCAATACCATCATTAAAAGTAACAGAAACCTCTGTCCTAAGACATTTTCCACAACTTTCTGTCTTGTGACATCCTCTTCGGTGTCATTTTCGTTCCGAACATCAATCATCCTCCCATCTCAAACGGGGTTGTCTTCTGGGTGTTTTTCTGTCCTTTGGTATCATCTATGAAGTGTACAAATAAGTTTTAACGCATTTTTTGTGTGGCGTATACCACTAATTTACATATCCGACATTCCCCCGCTTTGTTGTCATGTGACCGTAACTGGTTCAGAGTATAAAATGTGACCAAGGAGTTTGCCCAACAGTCAAACGCGCTTGCACATAGGTAGGTAAAAGATGGAAAGCGATACTGCATTTATTAGACACTGCATTCGTTACGAATTCCATCAAGAAAAACGTGCTGCAAAAACATGTGCATCGATCTGTTCTGTTCTGGAGGAGAACATTGTATCGAAAAGCACGTGTGAGTTTTGGTTCAGACGGCTTAAAGCAGGTGATTTTGATATTAGTGATCGAGAACGTAGAGGCGCCCCTGAGAAGGTTGCACATGAGGAACTTCAAGCATTGCTGCATGAAGATTTGTTTCAAACTCAAAAAGAACTAGCTGAACAATCAGGGGTAACTCAACAAACCATTTCTAATCGTTTACGCTTAATGGGAAAGATTCAGAAGGAAGGAAAATTGGGTGCCGCATGACCTGAACCAGAAGAACAAGGGTGAGCGTGTCATGAAGTGTTTGAATCTGTTGAATAAACAACACAGAAAGACTTTCCTGTGGAAATTCGTTACGGGTGATGAAAAGTGGATATGGTACGACAATCCAAAACGCAGAAAATACTGGGTAGACCCCTGTGAAACAACGACTTCGACAACGGAATGCGATATTCACTCCAAGAAACCAATATTCACTCCGTCCATTCACAGGCAAAGGATTGCGTCCCGTGAAATTACTACATGACAACGTCGCGAAATCGGTCTCATGTCGCGAAATCGGTCAAGAATACGTTTTTGACGCTTAGCTGGGAAGGTTTGGAGCACCCGGCGTATAGTCCCGACCTAGCCCCTTCAAATTATCTTTTGTTCCGATCGATGCAACCTGGTTTGTCTGCTGTACGGTTCCGGACA
Organism: Macrothele yani; assembly: GCA_039090855.1. NCBI lineage: Eukaryota > Metazoa > Arthropoda > Arachnida > Araneae > Macrothelidae > Macrothele > Macrothele yani. Next base: position 171,185,623 of record CM077004.1, read on the forward strand.
TGTGACGAAGTGCAAAAATGGGTTGACGACTTCATCGCGTGACACGACGAAGTATTCGTCACAGCTGGAATCCGTCAGCTGCTTGACCGATGGCGGAAGGTGATAGATAATGACGGCGCATATTTTGATTCGTAAAGGTATAGTTGTTTCCTCTCAAATTACATGTTGCGTTGTCTTAAAACGCTTTAAAACCTATTTGTACACCTGATAGTATTTCAGTTGTTCAACGGTGGCCAACTCTTATAACAACATGTCCAGTCCATTCCCACTTGATAGTCTTTAACCCTTTAACGACAATAACGCCCAAAACGCCCGTACGTACAAACGGCCATAGCTGCCCGAAACGCCTGTCTAGGGTGAGTCAGATTCCCTACCCGTACTTGTTCTTCAAATTTTCTCGACCTATGAGAGATCAGCTGGTCACCCTCAGTCACTACTGTTGCTATTAAACAAAGAAGTGAAACAACAGACAATTTCGGGCGTTATGGTATTTAGAGTATTATAAGATTTTTGGGTCATGGTCGTTAAAAGGTTAATATGATCATGATATTATCAACTTTTTTTATTTCCCCGATTCATAAGCTTATTTTCAGATCTTTCCTGGTTACACCAAGCATGGGACGCTCCATGCTTCTTTCAGTTGTCCCCAGCTTCTGCCAAGGTCCATGAGCCAACTGGCATAAGAATAGCAAATTAAATTCGTGAACTCGTCCTCAAAAAAAAAGCGAAGCTCTGCAAAGGCAATTGCGGAAGGTGTATAATAATTGCAGAACTAATCTGTGAAAAAGCATAATAGAAGTGAAATAAAAAAATATGCAGGACAACTATAACGTTTGCTCTTTTGCGTGGGTCTCAGGAAACTTGGTAAAAAGTAGATGAACAATTGGAAAAAATAGAAATGAGGATCGGGAGGCGGATGAAAGCGGCATCAAGGAAAGAACATAAAAGGAACGAGAAAAAACTTTTGGAACCAAAAGAATTAAAGAAAATTTCGGAGATATTCTTCTGAGACGGGACGGACATATTGGGGGTAGAGAGAAAGAGTCTTTTTCACAAGCAACAGAAACTGAGATCGCAGCAAATAGGCAGACCGGATGGTGGTGGGGGGGGGGGGGAATGTGGAGGTCATCAAGGAGGTCAAAGCAGAAAGGGAAGATGTGTAAGAATATTAAACAAAGGAAAAGGCTTTGTTGTGGATATTGTTTACAAAAATTGGATTCAAACGCTTGCTCTGCCATGAAAACAGAGAGACCTTATTCAGTATAATGTACAAGTTTGTCCGCGCCGAGCATAGAATTCGGGTTCCCTCACTCCGGAGTAAGTCTCTCTCCCAACTGAGCTACGCGAACAGAATGTCTCGCAGCTATCTGCCTTTATCTCATGTGCGTGCTGCGGTGCAGGCACGTCACACCACGCAATGCATTCTTTTCAGTTTGGGTGGCTATCACAAGAGCGACATATTTATGAGGACGTGAAAAATTCCGGCACTTTAAACTGAATTGAAAATGCACAAAAAAGCGTCGAAGAGGCAAGACAGTCTGTCTGTTGCACCTCGGAGAGGAGAGAGGTGAGAAAGAAAGCTGGCTCCATCCAGAGGATTTATGGTGAAGCGGAAAGTGCGTTGAAAAACGGTGAAAGAGCTCGAACAAAACCCTTTGACCAAAACAGACCTTTTGTTGGGACGGCTGCCGTGTATGAAGAGCTTTGAACGGGCATCGCCAAGAAGCGAGAGTGACCCTTTGGCTGGGAGATTTCTCTGCCTTTAGTACTGTGTGTAGATATGTGCATGTGCATATCCCTCCAAACACAGAGAAGCGAACGCTGCTGATAACCTGCGATGGAACAGAAGTCTGCGAGATTATAACCTATGTCCATCGCGTGCTGTGAGATTCTAGAGTAAAACATTGTGCACTTTTTCCCGTGGATAAAAAATTTCCCCAACTACGTAAGTTGACTCCCCTTTATTTCCATTCCTGGACAGCAAAGACTTACAAACTGATGAGCACATATTCTAGGGGTTTCTGTGAATAGTGATGTGTATAGATACCTCGCTTGTAAATAAACCTCTTGAGTAATATATACAGTCATTTGCAAAAGCTTAAGACCGCCTGTCAGTTTATTGAATCATAAGATTTTCAAAAAAAAAAACAACTAATTACTAGTCAGAGGTATTTTAAAAATGACTACACAGGTAAATACTTACATTCTTTAGAACACAAAAAGACCGAAATTAGTATTTTGTGTGCTCACCTCTGTTTTTTATAACGGACAGAATACGATGTGGCATACTCTCAATGAGGGATTTGCAGTAGTCACTTGAAATCTTTTTGCACCACACGTAATTTATCGCGTCAATCAAAGCTTGGAAATGTGATGCCTGTTTTTCTGCTACCTTGTCTTTTTAAATAGTCCACAAATGTTAAGGTCGGGACTATTACCGGGCCAGTCAAGCACAGTTATGTTTTTCCTCTGCAGAAAGTCCTTTACTGTCTTTGATCTGTGGCATAGAGCACCATCATGCATAAAGATTGTGCATCTGTGCACTTGCATATATGCGTTAACAGCTTCTCAAGTAACATTTCCACATAAAAAGGACCAGTCATGGTAGTGCCTGTAGGCAAAAAGGATAATGAAGCAGTACCGTTTGCTGACATAGCACCCCAAATTATCTGACTTGGCGGATGTCTCAGGTGCTAACGATGTATCTTTCATCAAACTTTTTACCTTTTAGTCGCTGAGCATGTCCTTCACGTGATTCAAATTGACGCACAATTGATTCATCGAAAAAAGAGCTTGGCTCCAATTTTCAGCAGTCTACGAGTGATGACGCTTTGCAAACTCGGGTCTCTTCTTTTTAGTGACAGAGGTTTGTCTAGGTTTATGTGCAGGATTATAAGACTTTAATCCAAAATCTTTGCTAAGACGTCGGGAAACAGTGCTGATACTAATATCAGACCCTTTTGAATGTAGAAAGGACTTGAATTGCATGCACAAACTCCTAGGAGAAGGCATAACTATTCGCCTTATGGTATTGTCATCACGTGGAGTTGTTTTCCTTGGACGTCCACTCTCTTTTGATCGCTAAATTCACCTGTATCTCGATATTTCATTATTATATTATGAATAGCAGTCTTGCTTATATTCACCTTTCTGCTCATATCACGTTCGGAGTATCCTTCATGATATGAGGTCACTCTTTGTGCCGTCTGAGTAACATTTAATGACGCTTTTTTGCCCTTTTTTTGCTATACAGAAAATACGTACAAAACCTCGAAAACCAGAAGCAAACTGACTCTGTGAAAACCAGAAGCAAACTGACGCTCGCATGCTTCCTCCAACCCTATCAACAGCTGCCGCTGTAGGATGATGCAACTCCGCGAGGACGTTGAGTAATACAGACAGTAGCTGACGCAATCGGTAGAAATCTTCTAATCGAAACAGGTGATCTTAAACTTTTGCAAATAACAGTAGAAGTTTGCATCTTTCTGCATGTTTTAGAATTTGGCTGCAGAATTTCGTAGAAGTAGGATCCATGCGCTAACCCATCTATTCGTTCCGTTGCCCGAGTATTTTAACGCGGCAATCATGGTGATGATCCCGGAAGTTAAATAGCCTCGACATCAAGTTAAGTAATTGCTCAAACAATAGATACTAATAACACGCACGACTAAAATTTTCAAAAAGAAGTGCACGCTGAGATCAAACACACTGGTCTGTTTTTTATGTTCATCTTTAAATCAAAAGTTGGTGTCTTTCACTTAAAGTGCGTTAATATTGAAACTATATTTCTGTTTCATGTAATTCTTTGTTGAGATTCCTCTTACTATTGATTAACAATCATGTTTTATATCTCAAATTCGTGTATTACAAATCTGTGCTCACGTTCGATATTGCGTTATTCCCTAATTGTTTTCCACTGTGCATTCTTGCTGGGCGTAATGAACTGAATTGTAACAATCTGATTTGAATGAAAAGAATACGCACAGAAGCTTTAATCCTTCTTCCGTGCCTTTCAGATGTTTTAACAAAGATCATTATCAATGGGATGAACCAGTAACTCTCATCATTTACAATGAGATTCTATTTGAGTATTCTTTGTAGTGGTGACATGAGTGGTAATGTTTTTTTATCGATTACGATATGGAACATTCCTCATCCGCTCCTCTTTTGAGTCATAGTGACGCTTCAAGTTTTGTGATACACTTTTCGAAACCTATCTTTTGTAAGCTGTAGAAAATCTTTATCGGGAAGTGCGGGACATATGGGCAATTGATCGCATCAATTCGTCTGTTGGAATCGAAAGTCGATAATTAAATTATCTTAATCGTGTAAATTTTTCTACTCTAAATTTAATTGTTGTAGGAGATACAGGAAAAATCACATCCCCGAGAATTTCATGACATATGTAGCATCATCTGTCCTTTAAAAGGATTCAGCGGAAAGTTTTCTTATCGTGTTAATTTGAATTACCTGGTATCCTTACAAAAGTTGAGAACATTCCTTAAATGCTTTTACGTTCTTTTTTTTTTAATTTTGGAAATTTCCCTACATGCTTTTTTCATATTCAATACATCACTCTCAACTACCTTAACCAATTAGCATATATGTAAATAATATTGCAAAGATTAGTTTTCTAGAGTGAAAATTTCAAACACTTGCAACTGTCTGTACGGCGTTGTACGTTTAATAATGCAATTTATTCAAAATAAAAGTAAATTTAGAAATCAAAAAGAAATAAAGAATGGGAATTTTTTGTTTCTAAATGATTTTCTTTTCTTCAGTTTTTACCAAAATTACTGATTCCCCTGATACGGTCGAAGGGCACGTTGATTATTTATTTATTTTCAAATCCACATTTTAGAACATTTGGCTTTATGCGTAGTATTTCTAAAAGCATATTAATATTGTAAAGCGGATTAACTGAACTAAATTTTTTAAACTAATCATTTTTAAATTATTCCTTGCTTGGGCCATATCTTTGGCCAGTGTATAATGCATAAATGCAAACCTTGATAAGCAAAATTTTCCAAGAATCCGGCACCGGGCTGGCCCGAGCTCAGCAAACACATGTAATCAAAGAAAGCGGGCCGGGCCCGAGCTCAGCAAACACATGTAATCAAAGAAAGCGGGCCGGGCCCGGGCTCCTAAAATTGAGCCCGAACTCATCTTTGATACAGATCTCTTATCCTTATTTACAAAAACGGGTGTTTCTCTGGTTGGTAGCGGATATATACACTTAACGAACAAAACATTAGTGGTATCTACCTAACAGCGTGTTGGTCCTCCTCTAGCGCGAATAACAAACAGCTTGTACACGCCGAAGCACCGATTCCACCAGATGCCGGAGGGTTTCCGTAGGATATGCCAGCCATGCCTGTTGCAGCATTGTCCAAAACTCCACCCGAGACATCGGTCCAGGATCCATGGATCTGATGTTCTCAACTCCACTAGATGCCAAAGGGTTTCCAGAGGTAATGCCAGCCATGCCTGTTGTAGCAATGTCCACAACTCCGCCCGAGACATAAGTCCAGGATCCATGGATCTGATGTTCAGCCATGCTTGTTGCAGCATTGTCCACAACTCCCCCCCCCGAGACATCGGTCCAGGATCTATGGATCTGATGATCTCAACTCCACCAGATGCCAGAGGGCTTCCAGAGGTAATGCTAGCAATGCCTGTTGTCGCAATGTCCACAACTCCGCCCGAGACATCAGTCCAGGATCCATGGATTTGATGTTCAGCCATGCTTGTTGCAGCATTGTCCACAACTCCCCCCCCCGAGACATCGGTCCAGGATCTATGGATCTGATGATCTCAACTCCACCAGATACCAGAGGGTTTCCAGAGGTAATGCCAGCCATGCCTGTTGCAGCATTGTCCACAACTCCGCCCGATACGTCAGTCTAGGATCCATGGATCTGATGTTCTGCTCCACCGCATCCCAGAGAGCTTCAACAGAGTTTAAATGCAGAGACCTTGGGGGCCACTGGATGCTGCAAAATTCAGATGAATATTTCTGGAACCATCTGGGTGGTTGCGGCCCGGTGGGGCGGCGCATTGTCCTGCGGAACAGACCATCGGTCGCAGATGTGCGAAAGCCATGAAAGCGTGTAAGTGATCACCTAGTACATGCTAGAATCCCGCAGCTGTTAAGAACCTCTCCAGATACACTAAGGAACCTAATGTATCCCATACGAAGGCTCCTCAAGCCCTCACAGAGCCGCCACTGCCTTGAGCACAATGTCAGGCGTCATACAGGTGACAGCGTAACGCTGCAACGGAACTAGGTATCTTATGATCTCTAATATCTCATTGCGTAAGTAGCATTTCAAGATGGAACAACCAGCACTGTCCGACTGCATCAGTAGTTGCACTGACATGTCTTCAAAGGTTAACGCCTATCTGGAAGTGTTTGGACATACAGAAATGGTAAATCGAAAGATCAAGCATGTACAGTAGTGGGCAAAATTGTAGAAACCTTTTAGAAATAGTATATTTTTGAGGTTTCATGACTCAAAACACCACTTTTTTTTTTTGGAATAGTACCGTAAATATATATATCAATGGAAAGATAATTCCATCAAGAATGTAATGCAATACCTTTTATGAAGGATTTTTTATTAGAACAGCAGTTATAAAGAAGAAAAGTTAAACACATAGAAAAAATGAGATTTACAAAAATTCTCACCATGTCAGTTAATACTTAATTGGGTAACCTTTAGCGTTAATTACGGCCTTACAACGCCTTCCCATGGAGTGAACCAAGTTTTTTAGTTCTGCAGCTGTTATAATGTGAAACCAAGATTGAATTATTGCTTCTATTAATTGGGTTTTATTGCTGGGTTGCTTCTGACTAACAAGTTTCTTTAGTGGGCTCAATAGATTTTCGATGGGGTTAAGCTCTGGGCTATTCCCATGCCATTCCAGAAGTGGAATATGATTATCTTGAAACCACTTTTTGCACACAACAGGAACATGACATGGAGCTGAATCCTGTTGAAATATAAATGCTTCATTATCTTGAAAAAGATCACGTGCGGAAGGCTTCAGTTTGGGCTCAAGTATTTCATTAATGTATTTGTGGCCATTTATCTTCATATTAATCATGCAAATTCTGCCCTCACCTTTTGATGTCATACAACCCCGGATCATAACATTAACTGGGTATTTCACGGTATATGTAATGCAATCAGGATGCAAATCTTCTCCGATTCTTCTCCTTACGTATTTTATGCCATCACTACCAAACAGGGAGATTTTGGTCTCATCACCCCAAATAACACTGTCCCATTGTTCTACTGTCCAGTTAACATGGGTTTTAGCCCGGTTTAATCTTTTCAACCTTTTTTTGAGAGATAAAAATGGCTTTTTTTGTGGAATTCTAGCTTTTAGACCAAATTCCTGCAGTCTGCGCCTAACAGTCCTTGCACTCAGCTTCACGTTGCATTGCGCCATTTTATCTGGTATACACCCAGATGATTTTCTATTGTGACCTAGGCACAGTCTCTTACTTCTTCTGTCATCACTTGCTGTTGTGCACGTTTTCCTGCCTTTACCAGTCTGGTTTTGTAGTGACTGAGTCTCCTTATATATCTTCAAAAATTTAGAAATACCACCTTTGGTTACGTTTCCACCAATTTTCTTCCAATTTCTTCATAATTGAAGCCTAGCTCTCTTAATAGTACTATTTACATCGCTTTCTGGGAGACCAGTCAACTCTTTGCGCCCTTTCTTTAAATTTATTACGTTTTACAAGCTCACTAAATGAAAGAACACGAAACAAAATCCCCAACCAACTTAATAGCAATCACATAACACACTGACAAATGTCCTCCTCTCAGCTCCAATACGTGGCATCAATAGTTGAATCCTACTGTGACCTGATTGGCTCATTGCCAAAACAAGATGATACCTGATTAGCTCTCTAAACACTCATGCTCATTGGCAACATTCAAATGAAGGAAAGCTACTTCATATCAACCTAAGCAAGTTGTGCTTCCTTTTTCTGGTTATTCGGCTATAACTTTTCACTTTTCATAGAATACAGATAATTGAACAAACTTTGTTGCATTACATTTTTGATGACATAATCTTTCCATTGATATATAATGTTATAGGGTGCAGCCTAACTTGTGGAAAATTTTTATATTTCATTTATGCGGTAAATTTGTGTTTCGATGTAACTGCAAGGCAGCACTCATAGTTATAATTAATTACGGTAATTGATCCTCTAATTTGTTCATCACTGCCAATGTTAAAATTTGTTCAGTATTTGATAAGTGCATAATTCGTAGCCTTCTGGCAAACGAGAAGTGTGAAAGGCCACATGGCAACAGACCATCTCTATTTCGGACTCATAGCAACAGTCGTGTGCATTTTCAACTAACGAAAGACTGCAAAACTCACCCCCCAAAAGTCCCTCTGCAAGCCAAGAGACATTCGGTGGTTGCAGTTTTTCTCCGAACTGAACGGGATAAGGGAGAACCGACTATCACCCACAGTTGAAAACAAGGTGATAAATCCCTTTTCAAGTGGCTAAGAGAAGCCCGGTGACAGGACAAAGAGGAGAGAAACGAGGAGAAGAGAAAAGCAAGCGGCATTCATTCGGACTGCGGATTCGAAAAGACACGCACGAGACCAGCACCAGCGAGGGGCATGGAACCAAGGCCGGAGAGCTGACCGCTGGGAGAGCTCGGAAAAAGAAGCAGAGAGGCAAGTAAGGATTGCTATGAATGATCCCCTCTTAAACGAGGACATCTCAGTCCTTTGGACTTCTCGACCGATACTAGGTCGACATTAGTGCACTTTTGCCTAGGCTATCTATATACCAAAAGGCAGGACATTTCTTGCCACTTCTCTGCGCTGAGGACCTCAGACAACGGTTGCCAAGGTATGTGGTCTTTATACGAACTTTTGCTCACGACGTACGAGTGCCGTCGGACAGTGAACAGCATATAGAACTCTGTCCCCTGTGAAAATGAATACGCACGACAGCGGAGGCCTCCAACACATTTTATTCGTGATTTTTATTTGTGTTATGGCCATAAGTTTTAAGAGCTCTTCCCTGCTAATTTGGCATCAAGCCTATGCAGGTGTGTGTAATATTATAGAGATATATATAGCTGATAATTAAACTGCGGCAGTCATGAACATTACGGTATCATTTTAATTGCTGGTACCCACGCTCGTACTCAATTATCGTTTTCTAAAGTGTGTATTTAAATGTTTTGGGTAATCTCTTACATGTTTCCTTCGCTCTATTTGTTTATTGTGCATACTAGAATTTAATCAGTGACCAGTGTTTGAATCAGTGTTAATTGTTAAATCAGAGTTAGTTGAATCAGTATTATCGTTTAATCAGTGATAAAGTGTTTAAATCATTGTGCATAATTAAGCTGCCGATAGAGCAGCCCACCATACATTCATCTCAGCAGATTTTTGTGCCACTTCATGGATAAAGGTGGCAGTGTATATAATATAACGTTGGATATTAAATGTCAAGCGTACGTGAAATGAGCGTTGGGTATCTTTTCGAGTGTGTGTGTGCGTTGCTGTGATTTTCGGTAGATTGGGACGTGCTGGAGTTAAATCCAGGCATCCACGCCCAATCGCGGTACGGGTTTTGCGGGAAGTTAATAATTAATTTATTATAATTAATTATGGGAGGTCATTATTAATTATTGGAATCAGATAATTAATTTGTTGTCGCAGAATTTTCGGTTGTCAACGCAAGTAGGAAAACTCCTTGCTAGCCCCTAGCAGCAGAGGAGGAGAGCAAAATTTTTGACAAAATTTTCTTTAGTTTTTTTATTTTTATTTAGATATTTATTTTTTTTCGGTGGAGATATCGGGTGCTTCACTGCAGGCGATACTTCACCTGGTGCCGCGGCCACATCAGCCTGTAAAGGTAAGATCCAACAATTGGTTCCGATGACCAGGATTCTTACTCGTTTGTACCTCCAAAGCCGAGCAACACACACAAACGTTCGGAATATTGCGAATTGACTGCCATATCAAATTTATTTCAGTACGAGCATATTTTAGCATATCATAAGTATTGTAAGCCTTAAGCACTTTTGTGTAAAAGACTGCCTTAGGTTAAGTGTATTTAAATATGGCAAATAAAGGAGAGAAGCCGAACACCAAACCTACTGACTCAGATGATTCTGATTATCATGATGGGGAGGAACATAGCATTCCCACAGGAGAATCAACCGATCTGGTAACTAGTAATTCAGTAACAAGTATCGCAGGAGTGTCAGAGACTAGAATGACAGCTCCAGGTATGTTAATGTACGGCAGTGAACAGATAGCAGGATGCATTAATATGCTTAGATATTTTACAGGCACAGATCCTCTATATCGTGCCAAACATTTTTTTCAAGATGTAGAAAACGTAGCTACAGTAGGGAGATGGAGCGAACAAACAAAATTGGCAGTAGTAAAGTCGAAATTCAGGGAAAGGGCTGCAGAATTTTTGTCAGATAGTGATGAGCTGAGATTAGAAGGAAATTATGAAAATTTTAAACGTCTGGTGATCGATCGTTTCCAAGCGGAAGAACCTCTTATTACCCGTATGAAACAATTCATGAGTTGTGTTCAAATGCCGGGACAAGATGTAAGACAGTATGCAACGCGACTCAAAGTGCAGCGGCAAAATATTTTGGTCATACAACTGATATGTCAGAAGACATCAGGCAGCATAGGGATCAGACAGTGATGTGTCAGTTTGTATCTGGTTTATCCGAATCTATCAGGCGCTGGGTTTTAACGAAGTGCCCAGAAACTCTAGACGCTGCTATTCTCACAGCAATTCAGGAAGAAGATAATTTGGCGCTCATGAGTAAGAAAGCATCAGTAAATGCAGTAGAGAGATCGGAAACAAACCCAGGATCTGATTTATTAGCGCGTACTTTGGAAGAGATGATGGCACGAATGGAAGCGACGGAAAGATCAGTGGGTCAGTTAGCCGTAAATTTTCAGGAAAGCGAAAATCGGAGACGAGAAAGAAACTCCAGAGAGGAAGAAAGTTTGCAGTTACCCAGGTTTCAGTCATCTGGACTCGAACTCGTTCGACAGTATGGGGCAAATAATAATGAACGCAGAGGATCGGGTACTCGAAATCGCTCGCGTGCTGAGAACCAGCAAGCGCAGTACAGGAGCAACAGGATTGTGTGCTACGGATGCAGACAGGAAGGTCATGTGATCAGGCTATGCCCGAATAACGGTCGAAATAGGGATAGGGTAGAAACAACACCGAAACAGAGGTTTAGGAATAACAACGACAGAGATACTCATTATCAATCAACAGGAAAGTTTAGTGCTCAATAACTCGAGCGTAAGAACAAACAGTTAAACTGAATCGGAGTCGAACTGTGAGAGGTAGTGCGGCTCAGAAATATTTAAAACCCTCTAAAGTGCGGTACGTGTCTATGAAAAATGGGAATGATTTACCAATCATTAATGCGGATCTGGATGGGGATAAAATTAAAGTGCTAATTGACACAGGGTCATCAGTCACTTTATTAGCTAACGATGCTTATCGTAGATTAAAATTTCGCAGAAAGTTAAAATCTGTTGATTTAAATGTAAAAATCAAAAGCATCACAGGAGAAGTGATTCAAACGCTGGGTTGCTACGAGGTAAATCTGCGAATTAAGGGAAGAGACATATGGGTCAAGGCATTTGTGACAAAAAATCCCCTGAGTCAAAATTACTCAGCTTTGTTGGGAATAGATGCTTTACGAAACCATCGTCTTACGTTCGAAGCAGATACAAACCAGCTTCACTTCCCTGACCCCCATCTCAGCCACCCACCCCACAGGAGCGGAGAGGTAATGATGTTTCCAACAGACACCCCAGGATAGCAGCACTGACTCGTAAAACTTGCATTCCCCCCAACAGCGAAACTTTTCTCCAAGTGGCGCTTAGTAAACCCTCAGTGGGGAAAACAGAAGGAAGTATTTTGTTCGAGCCATTACCGAGAGCACGCAGAAATAGGTTACTCTTAGCACGGTCAGTTAATAATGTTTCGGCAAGCGGACTGTATGATGTAAGAGCAGCTAACCACAGTGATTCACCAATTTGGCTAAATAAACATACGAAACTCTTTCAGGCAGAACCAGTGGAAATTAAGCGTTGTTCATAAGAAACATCCCGAAAATCTCAACCAATCTCTGTGGAAGATTTTAAATTAGACCACCTGGAATTTAGCGAACGAAAGAAAAATGCTAAATTTATTGCAGAAATATTCTGATGTTTTTGCACGGAATTCTTTAGACTTAGAAGGTACGGATCTTACAGAGCATGAAATTCATCTCACGGATGATAAACCTATTAAGTTGCGTCAGTATACTGTACCACATGCCCTAAGACCCGAAGTAAAAGCTCAGGTAAACGAATTACTTGACGCAGGAATCATATCAAAATCAGATAGTCCCTACAGCTTTCCTATTGTTCTCGTGAGACGCGGAAACTCTTATCGTTTATGTATTGATTTTCGAAAATTAAATGAAATTACCCGAAAGGATAGCTACCCTGTTCCCCGAATCCAGCAAACTTTATCCTTACTGCATGGATGCAAGTATTTTTCAAAAATTGACCTTTTGGCTGGTTATCACCAAATTAAAGTTAGAGAACAGGATAGGCATAAAACTGCTTTCTCATGCGAATTCGGACATTTCCAGTGGAATCGCTTGCCTTTTGGACTTTGCAACAGTCCGGCAACATTTGAAAGAGCACTTGATTCTCTATTTATGGACAAAAGAGATGATGGCATTTTGGTATATGTGGATGACATCTTGTGTGCCTCCAGGACATTATCTGAACACCTTGAGAAATTGGAATTAATTTTTCAGAGATTAAGGAAGCACCATCTAAAAATTAAGCCCAGTAAGTGTGAATTTTTGGCGGAAGAAGTGACATACCTAGGGCACCTTTTAGATCGTCAGGGCATTAGACCTAACCCACAGAACGTGGAAGCTGTTCGGGAATTTCCTACTCCACGGAAAGTGAAACATGTTCGAGCATTCCTGGGAATGGCAGGATATTATAGGCGCCACATCAAAGATTTTTCGTCCATTGCCTTACCGCTAACAAACCTTACTAGGAGAAACGTGAAATTCATTTGGGACGAACACTGCGAGAAATCTTTTCGAGAGCTGAAACATGCACTAGTGAGTGAGCCACTATTAATATTTCCTGATTTCAGCAAGAAATTTTTCGTCACCACAGACGCCTCCAAAGTGGCGATTGCCGGTATTCTCGAGCAGGAGGATGACGAAGGACACAGACATCCCATCGCTTACTTTAGCAGGAAACTTAATCCAGCTGAGAAAAATTACAGCACGACAGAACAGGAAGCACTGGCAATAGTATCATCCATCACCCATTGGCGCGAATATTTGGTAGGTCAGCAGTTTACGGTTATTACCGACCATAGACCTCTAAAGTGGCTTATGAATTTGAAAACTCCTAATTCTAGACTGGTCAGATGGAATCTTAGTCTGTCGGAGTATAACTTCGATGTGCAATATCGACCAGGAAAGAAAAACACAAACGCCGACGTTCTATCTAGGCACATTGCAGCAGTGGAAGCCAATGATACGGTCGCAGTTGTACCACTTAATAACAAAACTCTGAAATCAGCACAAAGAACAGATCCTAAATTAGCTGAAGTAATTGATTGTCTTGAAGGGCGGGATTATTCAGCAGTCGACAAAATTACTGACACCTATTTTATGAGGGACGACCTTTTATTTAATTTTGCCTTACCAGCAAAAAACAGCCCACGGAAATTGATCGCAGAACAGTTAGTGATACCTGATAAGTTAAAATCAGAAGTGATGAAATCAGAACATGACGGACTATGCGCCGGTCACTTCGGTTTTGAAAAGACCCTTGGGAGAATTAAACAGAAATACTTTTGGATTAACATGTTCTCAGACATCAAGAACTACACGGCGAGTTGCGAACAATGCCTGAAACGTCGTGGTTTCAAAAAGAAGCAAAAAGCGGGTCTAATTACCCCGGAAATTGTATCTGTCCCATGGTCCAAAATTTCGATGGATATCGCTGGACCTCTTACACTGACAGAGGATGGAAATAAATATTTATTGGTTGTCACCGACTCATTCACTAAGTACATCGAGCTGATTCCATTAAAGACTATGCGATCTGCAGAAATTGCCGAAAAATTTGCTTCTAACGTGATAGCGCGTCACGGTGTCCCACATCTGTTACTCACGGACAGAGGAACAAATTTTTTGTCCGATTTAATGACCGAGTTGTACCGTAAGTTTGGCATCAAAAAACTGGAATACATCTCCACACCATGCACAGACAGACGGACAAGCCGAAAGACAAATTCAGACAATAATGCACTCTTTAGCAATTTTATTGTTCCCCTAAGGGAAAGGATTGGGACAAGTATACAGAATTTGTGGCCATGTCCTACAGAAGCGCGACACACAGTGCTACTAAAGAAACACCCAACTTTCTCATGTTCGGAAGAGATCTGAACATGCCAGGACAGTTGTTGAATGAGGAAATCCCTTTTAACTACGCTGAATCCCAGAGATACGCCGAGAGCTTAGTCACGAGGATGCAAGAAGCGTATAAAATTGTCAAGGATAATCTGGAAGAGGCAGCCCAAACTTCCAGGGAATATCGAGCAAAGTCGGCTGTAGACAAACAGATCAAGATTGGGGACATAGTGTACCAGCACGACCCATCAGCATCCAAAAGAAGGTCGCGAAAGTTGGCAAAACCTTCTATAGGACCTTTCAGAGTAATTGAGAAAACATCCCCAGTGAACTTTAAAATCGCCCCAGTAAATGATATGAGGCGAACTCGACTCACACACGTAGACAGGATTTTCAAACCACCACAGAGAACTGTGTTTGACACAGGGCAATTCCAGGATGAAAAGGGGATGAGGAAATTTCGTTGAGCATAGGTATGCCAACCGAAGACGAAAGGCATCATGAAGAAGAGTTCTCAGAGCAGGATGATGACTGGGTGACGCCCGCTTGGCCGGTGATCGCAAGGGATATGCACTGTTTTCAGCCGCATGAATCGGAAACACGTCAGGGGTTGGAAGAGACCGGGACAGCGGCCCAGCCTGCTCCCATGTTGAAGGACGCAGCAGCTCACGGAGGAAACGCAGAGGGGAGCAAAGAAAAAGTCCCCCCATCATAACGAGAGCGTCGTTGAGACCCCGAGACGAGCACGGGAGAGTGGGGAGACCTCTCAGCTTTGGACATCAGGCTGAAGAGGAAAAATCCAGCGAAGAAATGGTTGCAGACGAGGAGGATAGTGATAGCACAGAAATATACAGTTGTGAGGAGGAAGAAGATTTCGCGAGCCAAACTCAGGACCGCGCAGAAGTGCAGACCTAGATAAGAGGAAAGGCACGTTGAGTCCAAAAGGGTTTTGGTCGGACGCACATTGGCTCTCACCTGTGTAACTTATGTTTATATTCTTTTCTTGTTATGGGCAACGATGAATGGATCAGAGATGTTATCGATACTTTCCCATTACCCTTGATGTGTCTAAAATCCGGAATTAGACATGTCATGGAATATAGGAAAGAGGGAGATATCCATATTCAAAATTTTCCATTCTTCAATGAGAAAAAAAATACATTCATATTTTTTTCTTTGGAAGGTAGAAGGATTGTTATAGGGTGCAGCCTAACTTGTGGAAAATTTTTATATTTCATTTATGCGGTAAATTTGTGTTTCGATGTAACTGCAAGGCAGCACTCATAGTTATAATTAATTACGGTACTTGATCCTCTAATTTGTTCATCACTGCCAATGTTAAAATTTGTTCAGTATTTGATAAGTGCATAATTCGTAGCCTTCTGGCAAACGAGAAGTGTGAAAGGCCACATGGCAACAGACCATCTCTATTTCGGACTCATAGCAACAGTCGTGTGCATTTTCAACTAACGAAAGACTGCAAAACTCACCCCCCAAAAGTCCCTCTGCAAGCCAAGAGACATTCGGTGGTTGCAGTTTTTCTCCGAACTGAACGGGATAAGGGAGAACTGACTATCACCCACAGTTGAAAACAAGGTGATAAATCCCTTTTCAAGTGGCTAAGAGAAGCCCGGTGACAGGACAAAGAGGAGAGAAACGAGGAGAAGAGAAAAGCAAGCGGCATTCATTCGGACTGCGGATTCGAAAAGACACGCACGAGACCAGCACCAGCGAGGGGCATGGAACCAAGGCCGGAGAGCTGACCGCTGGGAGAGCTCGGAAAAAGAAGCAGAGAGGCAAGTAAGGATTGCTATGAATGATCCCCTCTTAAACGAGGACATCTCAGTCCTTTGGACTTCTCGACCGATAGTAGGTCGACATTAGTGCACTTTTGCCTAGGCTGTCTATATACCAAAAAGGCAGGACATTTCTTGCCACTTCTCTGCGCTGAGGACCTCAGACAACGGTTGCCAAGGTATGTGGTCTTTATACGAACTTTTGCTCACGACGTACGAGTGCCGTCGGACAGTGAACAGCATATAGAACTCTGTCCCCTGTGAAAATGAATACGCACGACAGCGGAGGCCTCCAACACATTTTATTCGTGATTTTTATTTGTGTTATGGCCATAAGTTTTAAGAGCTCTTCCCTGCTAATTTGGCATCAAGCCTATGCAGGTGTGTGTAATATTATAGAGATATATATAGCTGATAATTAAACTGCGGCAGTCATGATAATTACGGTATCATTTTAATTGCTGGTACCCACGCTCGTACTCAATTATCGTTTTCTAAAGTGTTCTAAAGCTCGTACTCAATTATCGTTTTTTAAATGTTTTGGGTAATCTCTTACATGTTTCCTTCGCTCTATTTGTTTATTGTGCATACTAGAATTTAATCAGTGACCAGTGTTTGAATCAGTGTTAATTGTTAAATCAGAGTTAGTTGAATCAGTATTATCGTTTAATCAGTGATAAAGTGTTTAAATCATTGTGCATAATTAAGCTGCCGATAGAGCAGCCCACCATACATTCATCTCAGCAGATTTTTGTGCCACTTCATGGATAAAGGTGGCAGTGTATATAATATAACGTTGGATATTAAATGTCAAGCGTACGTGAAATGAGCGTTGGGTATCTTTTCGAGTGTGTGTGTGCGTTGCTGTGATTTTCGGTAGATTGGGACGTGCTGGAGTTAAATCCAGGCATCCACGCCCAATCGCGGTACGGGTTTTGCGGGAAGTTAATAATTAATTTATTATAATTAATTATGGGAGGTCATTATTAATTATTGGAATCAGATAATTAATTTGTTGTCGCAGAATTTTCGGTTGTCAACGCAAGTAGGAAAACTCCTTGCTAGCCCCTAGCAGCAGAGGAGGAGAGCAAAATTTTTGACAAAATTTTCTTTAGTTTTTTTTATTTTTATTTAGATATTTATTTTTTTTCGGTGGAGATATCGGGTGCTTCACTGCAGGCGATACTTCACCTGGTGCCGCGGCCACATCAGCCTGTAAAGGTAAGATCCAACAATAATTTTATGGTATTACTCCAAAAGAAAATGGTTTTATGAGCCATTAAACCTTAAAAATACACTTTTTCCAAAAGGTTTCCACAATTTTGGCCACTACTGTAGTTTATATACAAATAACAGAAATTTGCTTTTCATAAAATTACCGTCTGACGTATACCTTTGAATAACCTACCTTTTAAGTTTCTGCTCTGTTATGCAAATTTAGTTACGTCGTTTTAAATGTTGTCAGCTGAACAATACATTATTTCCCCGAAGAGCTTTTACAATTTGGCAACACAGATCGTGAGTCATAGAGATATATACAAGAAGAATGCCAACACGAAAATGCAGCGAGAGAACGAAGAGGGAGTTGATGCGACGTAGTTGAAGTGATCAGATCAGATCATATGTAAAGGATTTTAGGAAGGGAGTGTCTGACCCCAGGTCTTAAACAACCCTTAGAAATAGGAAGCTAAAAGATTTGGGCTAGAGTGCCCGATAGGAAAGTGACTCGGAAGCAAGGTAGAAAGGGGGGGGGGGGAGACGCCCTTATTTATTACCGGGGGAGGGCAATACTCGGGGTCCGAAGTCTTAACGTGCCCATCCGACGCACGGCGGATATTTAGTGGTTCGAGCGTTCGTACCTGCCTGGGATCGAACCCGAGTAGTTGAAGTGGAGTTGACGAGAGATTTATATATGATAGAGATATGGTGATTCATATGTGCCGAGATTTATGTACGACAGTCGCTGTTGTTGGAAAGTAGATTGTTCAACATTATTATAAAACAAATTTTGAAGATGACAATCCGATTTTTGGTGTAAATGTGACAAGGATGGTAAATCAGATAATATCCGAAAACTTGAAAATTTCATCGTCCTGGAACACTACTCGAATCCGCGTCTCCCAGCGCCCGGGTATATAGCGCCCGGGTATGCTGACCACTATACCACGCAGAACGACCAAGTCTCAAGTTTCCGATTAATTTGAATATAACCATCACAGGATTCGCTAGTTGAGCAACCGGCATTCATGTTTAGCGAATCTGGAGGTTAAGAATCATATCCCGTGATCGCCCGGAGGAGCAGATAAATCATGAAATAAATATGGGATTGCACCATATAATACAAATTTTGAAGATAACAATTCTAATTTTGGTGTAAATGTGACAAGGATGGTAAGTCAGATAGTATCCTAAAACTTGAAAATTTCATCGTCCTGAAGCGGGACTCGAACTCTCCAGATTCGCTAAACATGAATGCCGGTTACTTCAACTAGCGAATCCTGTGATGGATATATTAAAATTAATCTGAAACTTGAGACTTGGTCGTTCTGGGTGGTGTAGTGGTTAGCATACCCAGGCGCTATCTGGGAGACGCGGGTTCGAGTTCCGCTCCTGGACGATGAAATTTTCAAGTTTTCGGATATTATCTGACTTACCATCCTTGTCACATTTACACCAAAAATCGGAATGTCATCTTCAAAATTTGTATTGTATGGTGTAATCCCGTATTTATTTCATGATTTATTATAAAAGCCATTGAAACCGATGTAAGTGTAAGCACGTAAGCACAATCAAATCCCAGCAATTTGAACGAAATCTCCATAAATCTACTCTCCCTAATGACATTTTATTTTCTCCCTGAGATCCAAAGCGGACATTTAATGGATTTAAATAACTACTAAATAGTATACGATTCAGTTGCTTCTTGGATTGGAAGAATTTATCTGTGTACACGATGCCGTTATAATGAACAAAAGAAAATGCTCTTAAAGGGTGAACTTTGAAAAGGATTATTATCCCATTAAAATTCCTTACTTTTTAAAACGTGCAGTTTCGGCACTTTTTTAATTCAAGTTAACATTCTCACGTTGTTCACAAACTAAGAAAATAATGTTCAACCGTGGCAAAACGTATTGCTTTCTAATACAATGCTTTTGTGGTATTTATTGACATTCAGCAATATCGCATTATGATTGTTTCCCCTTGAAATCCACTTAAAGTCTTCAGAGGGAGGATAATGATTACAGTTATTCAGTTTGAGTTTGAAGGCACAGCTTTTAATCCACATAATTCAGTTGCTTCGAGATCATCAACATATGACTGTTGCGAAATGTGTTAGATCAAGCACGATATGCGAAACCTCATGATACACGAAACTCAGGTATAATTCTCCTCGCAGTCATGTGACGTATGGCCTATTGAAGGGCTCTTTCCAATTCAGCAGAGCGCAAAAAGCGATCTATTATTCATAGATCTGTTATTAGAGCGCTTCTGAAGAGCTACTGGAATAATTGATTCGCGTTGAGATTGACATACAGGTATTAACCCTAAAAAGCATCTCTCACAGTTGGAGACTTTAATTTCTGCAAGTGTAGCTCTTTGTCAAAGGATGCAGATCGCTTAATATTTTTTAATAGCTGTCATATTCACAAACATACGACAGCTGTTAAAAATATAGAAACTGAATTCACTTCTTTGAAAGAAAAGCAAATTAAAAATATTAATAATTTCAGTAAAAGTACAGTATGAGTCACACTTTGAGGCACGTACGCTACATTATAAAAAGTATTCGGACACTACCAAATATTTGCAAAAGTGCAAAGAACTGCTGCGCAGGAAGTCGTGCTGTGATTGGGGAGTCACATATTAGGTGTACAAATAAGTTTTAAAGCGTTTGAAGACAAAGCAACATGTAATTTGAGAGAAAACAACAATATCTTTGCGAATCAAAATATGCGTTGTCATTCTCTATCACCTTCCGGCAGCGGTCGAACAGCTGATGGATTCCAGCCGTGAAGAATACTTCGTCGTGTGACGCGATGAAATCGGGAACCCATTTTTGCACTTCGTCACATGTCCGGAACCGTACAGCAGAAACACCATTTTGCATCGATCGGAGCAATGATAGTCTGAAGGGGCTATGTCGGGACTATACGCCGGGTGATACAAAATTTCCCAGCCAAGCGTCAATAACGTTTCCTTGACCGATTTTGCGACAAGCGTTGTCACGCAGTAATTTCACGGGACGCAATCCTTTGTCTGTGAATGGACGTTTCCGACAGATTTCCTGGTTCAATCGCAGCAATTGTTGCTTCTAGCGATCAGCAGTAACAGTTTGACCCTGTTCCAACAGCTCATAATAGAGCACAACCTTCGTATCCCATCAAATGCACAGCAGAACTTTCTTGGAATGAATATTGCGTTTCGGTGTCGAAATCGTTGCTTCACCGGGGTCAACCCAGTGTTTTTTTGCGTTTAGGATTGTCGTACCATGTCCACTTTTCATCACCCGTAACGATTTTCCACAGGAACGACTTTCTGTGTTGTTTATTCGACAGATTCAAACACTTCATGGCACGCTCATCCTTGTTCCTCTGGCTCAGATCATGTGGCACCCGTTTTGCTTCCTTTTGAATTGCGCGTAAAGGATTGGAAATGGTTTGTTGAGTTACCCCCCAGTTGTTCAGTTAGATCTCTTTGCGTTTGAAACGAATCTTCATCAAGCAATACTTGCAGTTTCTCATGTGCAACCTCATGCGGGTCGCCGCTATACGTTTCTGGATCGCTTTCATCAAAATCACCTGCTACAAACCGTCTTAACCAAAACTCATACTTGCTTTTCGATACAATATTCCCCACCAGAACAGAACAGATCGATGCACATGCTTTTTCAGCACTTTTTCCTTGATTAAATTCGTAAGGAATGCAGTGTCGAAGAAATGCAGTATCTTTTGCCAACTTTTACCTACCAACGTGCAAGTGCGTTTGACTGTTGGGCAAACTTCTGTGCCACCTTTTATACTCTGGACTAGTTACCGTCACATGACAACAACGCGGGGGAATGTCGGATGTGTAAATTAGCGATATACGTTACACACAAAAAACGCTCTGAAACTTATTTGTACACCTAATATACACTGGAGTGTAAAAATTAAGGACGAGACGGTTTTTCGAATGTAACGTCGTGCAGAAGCGCTTCACATCGGCTCAAATCATACCATAAGATCCCTAAAATGTAAGAACATGGGACAAGTGAGAAAAACCGTCCAAACAAAGAATCCAAAGGATACAAAGGCACTTTATTGAAAAGGTAGCTTCGAGCACAACTGGACAGAAGACAGAAACGTCCATGTGACAGGAGGCTGCCAAGAAAACTCCAGTCTTTAGTAGGGGATATGATCACCCCTAACTGCGTTGCAGGATTTACAACGTCTGTCCATGCTGAAGACGAGGTTGTCAAGGAGCTGTTGAGGCATCTCGGCCCATTCCTCTTGTAGTGCCAATCGCAGCTGCGGAATCGTTGCTGGCAGCTGGTGACGTGCGGCTAAGCGTCTCCCGAGAAGGTCCCACATGTGTTCGATTGGATTTAGGTCCGAGGACCTTACGGGTCAATTCATACGTTGAATATCTTCGCTCTCCAACAGCTCTGCGACAGCCACTGTACGATGAGGTGTAGCTTTGTCGTCCATGAAGAGGAACTCAGGACCCATAGCCCTTCTAAACAGACACACGTGAGGTAGGAGAACCTCGGTACAATAGCGGACACCAGTGACTGAACCTCCTTGGAAGATGTGAAGGTCAGTATGGCTACCAAGCATGATACCACCCCAAACGCGAACTCCGCCACCTCCAAACCGGTCCCTTTCGATGATGTTGGAGGTGTGCTGGCGTTTTCTCTGTTCTCTCCAGATGTGTATACGTCCAGAATCGCTCGTCAGACTAAATCAGCTCTCATCCGTAAAGAAAACTCGACCCCATTGCTGATGTGTCCAGTTCTTGTGTTCCTGGCACCACAGAAACCGCCGTCTCCGATGAGCAGGCGTTAATGGCACACACCGTACTGGTCGTCGTGCAAATAAACCATCATTGTGCAGCCTCCTGGCCACGATAAAACGCGATAACGGACGTCCAGTTGTCTGTTGCATGTGCCTTACGATTTCTCCCGCTCTCTGCCGTCTGTCTCTTCTCGCCTGTAGGACAATATACCGGTCATCCGCCGTGGTTGCTTGTGGACAACGACTGCTAAGCTCTCGGACAGCTGTTCCTGTCGTTTGAAATGCTCTTCAAGCTCGTGAAACGATGCTGTGAGCGATCCCGAACTTCTCGGCCACACTAGTTACACTTCGACCTTCTTCGAACTTCTCAATGACGCGACCTCGGGTAAAGTCATCCAGATGTCGTCTACTGGATTGCCTGTTGGCCATATCACACGGTGGCAGCAACTCGACGTTGTTCAAACCGATGTTCACCGTGCTATAACTTTCACCGAATTGCTAGGCGTACACCGCCCGTGTGCTTTATACCCTTCCGACATCCCCCCCCTTCCCTTCCGTCATGCTGCATATATGCGCATGCCTTACCGTACCGGACCCTTGTATATCTCCTGAGTGGTCTTTCGGTCCGTTCTGCCTGCTCGTTCCGCTATTACGCTAATTTCTCCTCTTCGTCCTTTAATTTTTGCACACTAGTGTATAAAACGCACACTGGATAAAACAAAGTCCTTCCGCGGGTCATTAGTTACCATCTTAGAGTACTTTCTTCACTTGCAGAAATGTCTGCAGTCAGATCTTTTATTGGAACATATCTTTATTTCCTGGTTCCTGCATTGGTTGAGCTGGTAATCCTGAGGTAAGAACGAAAGACTTCTTGTTCGTCTAGAAATGGCCATAAAAGTTCTACAGACCAAAACAGCACATTCATGTCGGTAGAACTTTGCATACTCCTGCTTATTTCTTTTACGGTAAGTCGCAAATATTAGGTGTGAAACTTAATTCTCAGCCACAGGCACGTCACGTTGACAGCAAATTACATCGAATACGTACCTAATCAGGGAAATAACCCCTATCGTGTTCGATACATTTGAGTCATCGATCAAGGAGCTGCCGAATGCCACTGCAGAAACAAGAGAGCTGTTTCGAGTTGATAAAGTCATCAATACTTGTGTGGACCTCCTCAACAAAAGGGAAGTGCGTATCACTCAGGTGATGTTGCAGGGAGCGAAAGAGGTGATAATCCGACGGGGCGACGTCTGAAGAATACGCCGGGAGAGACAATCTCTCCCATCCCAGGTCGGTGATCGTGTTTAAAGTAGTTTTCGCTGTGTGGGGACGCGCGTTATCCTGAAGCAACAGGACCGACTTTCTACCCTTGCCGGTGTATGGCCTTTTCGCCTCCATTGCGTCACTCACACAAGTGAGTTGATGACAATAACGCTTAGCATTGACCGTTTCACCAGGTTTGAGTAACTCATCGTGTACGACACCGCGATGATCCTACCATATGCACAGCAACAACTTCCTGGCATGGATATTCGGTTTGACGGTATTGCTGATTAGCTGACCTGAATAAACCCACGATTTGCGCAGCTTAGGATTATCGTAGAGGATCCACTTCTCATCACAGGTCAAAATCTTGTGGAGGAAATCCCTCTTCTTGAATCTGGAGAGCAAGGACACAGCAGCATCGTCGAGCCTAGACTTGTTCGCAGCTGTGAGTTGGTGGAGCACACATCGGCAACTTTCTGTGCCTGTCCCGGACGTTCTGCATCAAGGAGATTGAAATTTTCCTGCTTAAACCGCTGGAACCCCTTCTTACACGTACTGTAGGACACAGCAGCCTCACCCAAAGCAGCACAAATCATTTGCTGGGCTTCCGCGGCACGTTTTTGCAGCTAAAATGCGAACAGGAGGCAGTGCTTCAAATGTTGTTTCTCGAACGACATTGCTTTCAACGTCCACTTTCGTCCCTTCTGTCACTACAGCTGTGAGCGGTTACGGTTGCCTGTACCGCTGTTGGATGGCACTGCAATCAGCCATTATCGCACACAGCTATTTCCATTTTTTTTTTTTGATTGGAGGTTTAACGACCACCGTGAGCAACTCAATGGGCTATAAGCAGTCGCCCGTCCCTAATTTAGGGTCACTGGTTCCAGGGAAGGGAGAGAGCCAGTGCCGTAAGACAAACACAACATCCATGCCTCACCGGGATTCGAACCCGGACCCCGTTCGGACGAATGATCAGAGGCCATCGCTTATACCACTGCGCCACCGGGGCGGCATTTCCTTTTGCCGACGTTCTACGATCGCTTGAGGTTAGGGGCCGAGAATTAAGTTGCACACCTAATAGACTCCAGGTATTTACGAGAAAAAAAAATTAATTTAGCTCATCTAATTGGCCTTTACTCTGTTGACTACAAAAGATTAGCCTTTATCTCAATAATGGGATTCAAAATCGTACCGCCGCCCCGGTGGCGCAGTGGTCTAAGGCGCTGGCCTCTGATCATTCGCCCGTAAGGGGTCCGGGTTCGAATCCCGTCAGGCATGGATGTTGTGTTTGTCTTACGGCACTGACTCTCTCCCTTCCCTGGAACCAGTGACCCTAAATTAGGGACGGGCGACTGCTTATAGCCCATTGAGTTGCTCACGGTGGTCGTTAAACTTCCAATCAAAAAAAAAAAATCGTACCTTCTACCTCCGGAGTTGAAGGGATTCGAATTCGTACCTTCCACCTCCGGAGTCGGACATTCTATCAAATGAGCAACGCCGGCTGAGGCTTATCACTGCAACTTGCCGTTTTGATATGTGCATCACCTCTGAGGTAGGTACGTCACAACACAAAGTTTTGTGGAAAGCGCAAAAAAATGTCGTCGCACTGGGCGCCACGTAAGCTAAAGCCCGTCCTGCTAAGCGTTATTATTGAAATCAATGTGTTCGACGAACGAATATAATCATTGATAAATACAATATGTGAGTGAACTAACTTGAGAGTGGTGGACAAATAACAACCACCCCGTTGTCGCAGTGGTCTAAGCTCTATGTTCTTACCCGGTTAGGCATGGATGTTGTATCTGTCTTACGGCACTGGCTCTCTCCCTTCCCTGGAACAAGGGAACCTAAATTAGTGACAGGCGACTGCTTATATCCCATCGAGTTGCTGACAGTGGTGGTTAAACAAACAAATAGATAAGACTGGAACTGTTCACAAGTTATCATGCTGATTCTTTCCCTTGCCGTTTGTTTAGAATTTTGACAAAGTGATATATTCGCTCGCGAAGTTTATTACGAACATTTGCAGAAACACATAACAAAGCCCGATAAGATTTTAACCTTTAAACTTAATCGTCGTACATTAAATGATTTCGAGAAAATTATCTCAGTAATAAATGCAATGACTTGTGAGCTCTTTCATCTTCCTCGTCTTTAACCTATTCAACGAAATAATCTTGGCCGCCCCGGTGGCGCAGTGGTCTAAGGCGTTGGCCTCTGATCATTCGTCCGTAAGGGGTCCGGGTTCGAATCCCGGTCAGGCATGGATGTTGTGTTTGTCTTACGGCACTGGTTCTCTCCCTTCCCTGGAACCAGTGACCCTAAATTAGGGACGGGCGACTGCTTATAGCCCATTGAGTTGCTCACGGTGGTCGTTAAACCTCCAATCAAAAAAAAAAAAAAAAAAAAAAAAAAGAAATAATCTTGGTTATCTTGGAACTAATGTACTTAGTGATAAATCACACGATAGATATTCAAGTGATTTATCGATACATTGCCGCGAGGTTTCAGAGCCAATGTTACTCAATAGCGAACTGATATAAAAGTATATTTATGCAGCAGCAAAAGTAGCTGCTGTCGTGCAGAAGTGTAACGACTGTTATGCATAACATATCTATTACACAATCACTGTGGGCCGACACAACCCCCGCAGCGACGATTCCGTTATGCACTTAAGCCACACGTGTCGTGTCGGTAGGGGTTATTAAAGATTGCTACCACAAAGCCCAACTCTCTCTCTCTTTATGCTGATTTCTCCCAGAAACCTTTTCTTCGAGGCTACTGAAGCATTTCGAGAACTGTCGCCGAAGCAGACCTACTTTCTCCACTCACAGAGACAACCTGTCGCATCAAAAAGCTCATTTTTCATTCAGGATTGGCTGCTATGATGTTTGCCGTTTCGGATGGCTTGCTTACATGTTTCTCGAAGACATTAATAAAAGAAAAAAAGTTTTTCCTTTACGAAACACGGATTTCGTAACGCTGATGATGACTGTAACAGCTCGTAAGTGATTCGTTGTAAGAAACGAAAAGGTAACAGACTCACGTGTATTGATATTGCGTCCAGTGACATACATAAAAGTGATTTTCTGGAAACTCAACAGAACCGAACACGTTTCCGCTGAATCCTCCGGCAAATAAATAATATTACGACTTACTCCTAATAAATGAGTGGGGTCGCCGTCATTTATTTTACTAGAAAATACAATGATTTGCAAAAGTTTAAGATCACCTGCCAATTTACTGAAAATGAAGATTTCCAAAGAAACAACTAATTACTAGTCAGAGATATTTGACAAAATGACAGCACAGATGAATACTTGCATTCTTTAGAACACAAAAAGACCAAAATTAGTACTTTGTGTGGCCACCTTGGTTTTTTTTATAACGGACAGAATACGAGGTGGCATACTCTCAATGAAGGATTTGCAGTAGTCATTTGAAATGTCTTTGCACCATACGTACTTTATCCGGTCAATCAAAACTTGGGAATTTGATGACTGTTTTTCTGTTACCTTATCTTTTAAAATGGTCCACAAATTTTGGATGGGGTAAAGGTCGGGACTATTACCGGGCCAGTTAAGCACAGTTATGTTTTTCCTCTTCAGGTAGTCCTTTACTCTCTTTGATCTGTGGCATGGTGCACCATCATGCATAAAGATTGTGCATCCGTGCACTTGCATATGAGTTAACAGCTTCTCACGTAACATTTCCACATTAACAGTACCAGTCATTGTAGTGCCTGTCGACAAAAAGGATAATAGAGCAGTACCGGATGCTGACATAGCACCCAATATCATCCGTCTAGGCGGATGTCTCTCGATGCTAAAGATGTATTTTTCATCAAACCTTTTGTCTTTTGGTCGTCGTACTTATGCTTCATGTGATTCACGATGATGACGCTTCATAAACTGGAGTCTCTTCTTTTTCATGACAGAGGTTAGTCTAGGTTTATGTGCAGGATATTATAAGACTTATAACGAAGTAAATTTCTCCGTCATTTTTGTTCACGCCGGGGCTCGAACCCGCGTCCCCTCATTCCGGAAAAAGTCACTCTACCAATTGAGCTACGCGGACGTTCGTTCTGAATGCTATCTGCCTTTATGTCGTGTGCGTCCTGCTGGCAGGTACGTCACATCTCCTCCCCCACCCCCAAAGGGCCGGGGGCATGGCGCACGGGTCAGCCGTGACCATGAATCGTTGCAGGCAGCCATCCGCTGAAGGACGTGCACTTGAGAACTCCCAGTCAATCTGGTGTGTGGAATGCAACGTCACACACATTTATTTTTCGAAGCGCTGGAGAAGGGATTCTCTTAGTTTTCCTATCTCGCTGTGTGGAAATAACATCACACCATTGCGAGATTTTGAACGGCCGGGACATCCGGAAAGTTCGGGCGCCATTATAACGAAGTAAATTTCTCCGTCATTTTTGTCCACGCCGGGGCTTTAACCCGGCCCCCTCATTCCGGAATAAGTCACTCTACCAATTGAGCTACGCGAACGTTCGTTCTTATCATGATCGTGAGCATATGTAGAGGATTTTAGGAAGGGAGTGTCTGACCCCAGGTCTTAAACAACCCTTAGAAATAGGAAGCTAGGAGATTTGGGCTAGAGTGCCCGATAGGAAAGTGACACGGAAGCGAAGTAGAAGGGGGGGGGGGGGAGGAAGACGCCTTTATTTATTACCGGTGGGCCAGTACCCAGGGTCCGACGGCTTAACGTGCCCATCCGACGCACGGCGGACATTTTGTGGATCGAGAATTCGTACCTGCCTGGGATCGAACCTGAGGTCCTTTCCGTGGCAGTCACGAACGTTGCCCACTAGGCCACCTGCGGCCGACGGAGGGTCATCTTCAAGGATCACTCGTTTTATTTCACACCCACAAAGATCTCGGCATGCGAAAGATGCATAGCATATATTACTTATAAAGAACACTACGGTACTCATTCAATGTTTTTTTTTTTTTTTTTGCTTTTTTTTTGCTCTCCGGGAGCACATCATTTATATTTTTCCCGAAGCCAGATCAAAGCACTAGGCCAGAGAACTGTAGATGTTTGAGTAAATTCTTTTTTTAAAACGGGTGATATACTAAAATAAAATTGATCTTTAAGCATATAATTTTTCTGGGCGAGGGAGGCGCGAAGAACTACCGTTTTCTGGGGCATGATCCCTTTTCTTTGATCCATTTATTGAATTTTTCATTAACTCATATTTTATCTGGGTTATGTAAATCATGTTGTTATTATATTGTGGTTTTAAACTAGAAAGTGGACTTAGTGATGAGAAAGTGAAAGTTTGTCACAGGAATGGAAAGAATTAAAACTGTGGTGTCGATAACTATTTTTTCAAACACGTTGGTTTTAACTTGATACGATTCAGGTTAGTGAAGACATCTGCCTTATTTCACAGTAATTACTTTTGGGGAAATAATCGTTCTACTTGTACCATTGGAGATAAAGGAACTAATTGTAATAGCATTACAGGAAATTAACTTATTTGTGGATTGCTGTCAGGAATTATGCATGCTTTGGAAGACAAGGCTTTCCAGAGAGAACGAAGGAAGGATTCCGTTTGCAAATTGTTCCTCTTAAATTTAAGTAGTGTAACACTCTCGGTGTTCTCTTGAACAATGTGGAACTAACAATTCATTTATCTGAATACTTTATCACAAAGTAATTGCCTACGGAATTTTCTGTTAAAACGTCTGTGTTACCCAGATTAAATTTGATGTGGGCGTAGACTAAACAGAATCGTAAAGTATTCAGGACGAGATGAGTTGAATCCTTTGATACGGAAGAATTAAGCGCATGTGTTTTCGAAGTAAATATGGAACAACTTGGATTTATTTGTCGCTTACATCTGGACGTGGTCGGCACTACTAAACAGATTACTGATCTCTTAAAATTCTTCATTACACTGGGTGAGAGCTTTTATTGTTGAATCAGGACTTCGTGCGAACAGCCATCAAGTGTGCAGAAAATTCCTCTGGACGGAATATTCTACTGGAGATTACCGTGGGAGTAGTGTGATAAATTCTGACCACGTTTATCAAGAGCAACCCACCTTCTTAGAAGCTTTAGAGCTAGTTCTAAATTCCAACACTTTAGACTCCACGAAATTATGACAGAAGGGTAAATTATCGATTGATTGGGTTCGTTAGTAAATATGTAGAAGCAATATCGAGCAATGAAAAATGTTTTGACATTAATTTATTTCATCTGTATTCAAATAGAACGTTTATTTTGCTTGTGTAGTGAAATTCGTACCAATTAGTAGCACGAAGAACTAGAAAAATGGCCATCTGATCTTGATGTGTAGTGAAGATATACACAGTGTGGCAAAGAAGTTTTAAAACTGCGTCTGTAAAATGAAATAGAAACAAGAAATTATGATTTGCTTTGGTTTGTTATTCAAAATAAGTTCCTCCGGCTTCAATACACTTGTTACAGCGATTTAATAATGATTCAAATGCCTGTTCCAGTTCACTTTGCGGAATTGCCTCCAAAACACGCGTCGAAGCTGTTTATATGGTCAAAATATCATCAAAATAACACCCTTTTAATGCCATTTTAAGTTTTGGGAATAAAGAAAAGTCTCAGGGTGCTAAATCAGGCGAATACGGTGGATGATTCAACACACAGACGTTATTTTTTGCCAAAAATCTACGAACAAGAAGTGAGGTGTGACTGGGTGCATTATCGTGCGACAAACACCAACTGTTTTCATCCCGATATTCTGGACGAATGCGACGAATTCTGCCCTTCAAACGCCTCAAAACATTTTAATAAAAATCACCAGCAATTGTTTGTTCATTTGGAACAAATTCTTTGTGGATAAATACCCTTACTATCGAAGAATGTAATGAGCAGTGTTTTGATTTTCGATGGAACTTTTCTTGTTTTTTTTTAGCTTGTGGTGAGTTTTTTACTTCCATTCCGCACTTTGTCGCTTTGTTTTAGGATCATATTGAAAACACCATGTTACATCACCTGTAACAATCGATTTTAAGAAGTTTGGATCATTTTCAGCAGCTGAAATGATGTCTCTGCAATGTGCACTTCTCCTTGATTTTTGTTCATTGGTTAACGTGTGTGGAACAAATCTAGCACACACTTTTGTTTTGCTCAAATCTTCATGCAGGATTGTTCGAATCGTTTCTTTGTTGATGTTTAAAGACACTTTCATCATTCTTAGTGATGCACATCGATTGTTTGCCACGAAATCACGCACTTTTT
This sequence comes from Macrothele yani, assembly GCA_039090855.1. Classification (NCBI taxonomy): domain Eukaryota; kingdom Metazoa; phylum Arthropoda; class Arachnida; order Araneae; family Macrothelidae; genus Macrothele; species Macrothele yani. The sequence continues at coordinate 171,216,400 of CM077004.1, forward strand.
CAATAATCTCAGGTGTCCTAGATGAACTTGGTCTTCCGGTATGCTTATCAACTTCTAGCGTATCTCTTCCGTCCAAAAAACGTTTGTGCCACAGGAAAACATTTGATCTACTTAAACAAAACTCACCGTAAACTTGTTTCATCATTTGGTACGTTTCCGAGGTACTTTTACAATGTTTTGCGTTAAATTTAAAGACAGCCCTTTGTTCCATCTTAATAATTCAACATGAAAATAATTTTACTTCTCTAATGAACGCCCGTTTCGTTTGAGTTACTTTAACAACTGCGCAGTACTTTTGGCAGAAAGCAATAAGATGGTCACGGTTTATAACGCATTCGCGATTACACTGGTGGCGCCACCGTAGGCTGAAATCTAGCGCCAGTCTTAAAAATTCTTTGACGCACTGTGTACATATAATCAAGATGTATGCATGGAAATAGTTTAAGGAATTGATTTCAGCTTCCTCAGTTTTCAGACATTTGGCTGTAGGAGTAATGGAATTGTCCAAATGTCTGGTCAGAATCTCTTCCGTGTTTTTAAACATTTTGTACTGAAAATCACAAACACGAAAAAAATATCTCGTCTTGATAAATATGTATATTATGCTGAATATTCAGATGTTTCGGTGACGCTAAGACCAGACACTTTACGGGGATCATAACAAAAGTTCTGCACACTGTCCATTTTTGAGAAAAGTGCGAAGAAACCGAGAAAATTTACCTTATTGCCGTTCAATGTACTCCCCTCAACTGCTAATAACAGCTTGCCAGCTGTTATTGATGGCGTACTAAAGATGGCGTACTACGGGGCACCCAGGTAGGACCTGGGTGCCCCGTAGTACGCCATCTTTGTTCCGCTGTCGGATTACTCGGGTTACGTCCAATGACAGTTCATCCAGCGATTCGTAGTGGATGCCACGGAGCCGACTTTTTTACTTTGGGAAAAGATCAAAATCTGGTGGACTGAGATCAGGGCTGTGTGGTGGGTGGGATAAAGTTTCCCAGCCAGATTTCGACAAAAGTCCCTTAACGACGCTGCACCGGGACACGATGCGTTGTCGTGCAGCAAGATCGCTCCCACTTCCAACAAGTTGGGACGATTTTGACAAATTTTCGGTCTCAACTTTGTCCTCAGAAAGAAATTGTGCTTCGATCAAGAGCTCCTTCCCTTCAAACTTCTTGCAAGGCAGTGTGGATCTGTGTCGAAGTTGTTGTTTTTTTATTGGAGGTTTAACGACCACCGTGAGCAACTGGATGGGCTATAAGCAGTTGCTCGTCCCTAATTTAAGGACACTGGTTCCATGGAAGGGATAGAGCCAGTGCCGTAAGACAAACACAATATCCATGCCTCACCGGGATACGAACCCGGACCCCTTTTGGACGAACGATCAGAGGCCATCGCTTTGACCAGTACGCCACCGGGGCGACTTGGAGTTTCCCGCAGCAGTGTTTCTATTTTCACGTACGAACACCAGTCAAACGCCCTGACTCGACCCGAGGTGCTGCACGCTTCCATTTCCGAACCCTCCGACGTCCACACAGTAAATCATAGCGCGTCGTTCTGACACCACTGCGTTGCTGAGAGTCTGACCTTGACAGGATTCAATCATTTTCCCGATTGCATCATCCGCTTCTGTTTTAGATTTACGTGTGCAGAACTTCTGTCATGATCCTCGTACTGAATGTTTTGAAGATACTTAAATCAAGTATTTAATCTCTTCGGTAATACTTGAAACACCACGTATTCAACCATTTAAGCTGCCGACGTGCCAGAACCAAATGGTATGCAAAATTTTCTACGCTTTCCAAACAGAAAGATTCGCACAGCAGTGGGGGTTTGATAAAGCATTGGCAAAAGAAATATTTTCCCCTCTCATGTAAGCAGTACCGACCATAATCCTGTCACTAATGATAAGAGCTCCCTTCAAATCCTTTATTCTCTGTTCCATGACCCAGGGCATGATAGAGAAGAACTAGTCCCCCTTACACAGACATCTTGGCACCGGATAGAAGCATTTGACTCAACCACGTTCTCTCTCCTTTCTGACTTTCGTCGCCATCATTCTAGCCCTTTAGCAGATAATCTGTCAAAAAATGGTTTCAATCCTTCCCCAAAATCAACACTTTGAATAAAAAACTAAGGGAAAAGTAACACGCTGTGATGCCTAGGTTCACTCGTTCCGGTCGCATTCGGCCCACTTTTTAGACAGAGAATATATTCGTTCGAGCTGATTTCAGCCCATTTTGTTAACCCCGAGTTAATTCATTCCAGCCGGTTAAGGTAGATCCACCTAAAATTGTATTTCCAATGGGCTAACTTCTGTAGCCATTTTCTTCACAATTAATGCGCTCCCAAGGATGAGAATTTGAACATCGATAAAAATAACTGCATATTATAGCCTAATATACTTAAAATTTTCTAAAATTTAACCATAATTATATTAAAAATCAATAACTTTTCATTTGGTGGGGTTGAGACTAGATAATAGATGGCGCCAAATCTACATGTGATTTACTAAATGCTATCACGTCGCATTTTTTTTTCAATAATTTTATTAATTTTCAGAATGGAATCAAAATTTGAGGGTATCTATGCTATCATCCGGAATGTTTAAAATTATTTCGGCCACTTAGATTAAATATTCTGTTAATAATTTAGCTGAAAATGTTAACAGAATTGTAAATGCTGCTGATTTTTAATTCCGAAATAAACCAGCAAGCTCACTCTGCGACATTTTCAGTTAATTGAATGTTAGAATACTTTATCTAAATGGCTGGAATCATTCTAAACATTCCAGATTATCCCATGGATTGACACAAGTGTTGATTGCAGTCCAAAAGGTAATCAAATTATTGAAAAAAATGCGACGTGATTATATTTAGTAAGTCACATGCAAATGTAGCGCCATCTATTGGCTGGTCTCAACACCACCAAAAGAAAAATTATTGATTTTTAATATAATTATGGTAACGTTTTAGAAAATATTAAGTATACTAGACTATAATATAAGTAATTTTTATCGATGTTCAAATTATCATCCTTGGGAACGCATTAATTGTGAAGAAAATGGTTACAGAAGTTTGCCCATTGGAAATACAAGGCAAAGATTTTAAGTGGATCCACGTTAAAGGATTACGCGGCTAGTTTCTCAGGATGAACTTTCGGTACAAATCGAGACAGCTTGGAATGACCTTCGGTAGTGGTACATCCAGAGCCTCTTCCCGTCGATGCCAGGCCGCGTACGAGATGTTAACATCTCCCTTGGTGGATGCGCAAGGTACTGAGCATTGTGTGTAGGAAATAGTAATACTATACTAGTGATCCGATTTATTGGAGTAGGAAATAGACATATAAGCGTTTCCAAGGTTTTGCACATCAAACAGATGGCTTTTTCAAGAAAGTTAGACAGAAATTGCAAATTGAATGACAGAACGCTTTAACAATTTGAACGCGGGAACTTGACTTGACAATAAATATATACGACGTTATATTCACTTAAAATATGGGGCATCATGCTGTTGGTTGTGAACGCGGTATCCTGGTAAGGAGAAGGCGTTACTTGAAGAACTGGTTCCAAATTCGTGGCAACTCGGGTGAGACGTTATCATTGCAAATATCTCTGTTGGTAATTATCTCCAATGTTTCCCGAATGGCTGTTCATTTAGGGGTAGAGTAGCTAGCTAATTTCTTTATATCATTTCACATAGGAGTAGCGGACCTGGATAGCTCCGCTACTCCTATGTGGAATGATATAAATAAATTTATATTTCTTTCCTTTATATCATTCCACATAGAAGTAGCGGACTTGGAAAGTTCCGCTACACCTTTGGAATGATATAAAGAAATTAGCTACCTACTCTACCCGTAAATGTAAAACCATTCAGGAAACCTTGGAGATCATTACCAACAGCGATACTTGCAATGATAACGTCTCACTGGAGTTGCCACGAATTTGGAACCTCTTCAAATAACGCCTCTTTCCTACCAGGATACCGCGCGCACAACCAGCAACGTGATACCTCATATCTTTAAACGAATATAACGTCGTATTTTCACACCGTTTGAAGGTAACACTGGAAATGGCTCAACCGAGAGAGCAAGCTGGATTCAGGAGTGGCTACAGCACTATAGATCATATCCACGTACTGAGATAACTAATTGAAAGAGCGAAGGAATATGAACTTCTATTGTGCATAGCTTTTATCGATTACGAAAGGTCTTTTATTCGGTGAAACCAACAGCTGTTACAATGGCTCTGAAATCCTGCGGTATTGAAGATGCATGCACTAATATTATTAATAGCATCTATGAAAATGCAAGTGCAAAGATTCGGCTGTTTGAAAATAGAGCACACATAAAAATTGGAAAGGGAGTGAGACAAGGTGACACCATATCTCCCAAGCTCTATAATGCCACTTTGGAAAATGTCTTTCAATCACTGAACTGGGAAAACAAAGTGATAAAGATTAATGGAGATTATCTAATTCAACTTTGTTTTGCTGATGATGTATTCATCTTTGCAACTACCCCATCAGAGCTGCAGAGTATGATCCAGGAACTTGCTGACAAGAGTAAAGAAGTGGGATTAAAAATGAACTTTCAGAAGACAAAAATGATGTACAATGCTTTTACAAGGAACGAAGATTTATCGATTGATGGAGAAAAGCTGGAGATAACAGACACGTACGTTTATCTTGGACAGCAGATATCAAGTGAGGGTCACATTGGTGAAGAAATTAATCGGCGTACAAAACTTGCCTGGAGAGCTTTTGGAAGAAACAGCATAATTTTCAAGAGCAATATGCCATTATGTCTTAAAAGAAAAGTGTTTGATCAATGCATCCTTCCAGTGCTTACGTATGGTGCAGAGACGTGGACCTTAACTAAAAGAGACATACAAAGGCTGAAGACAACTCAAAGAAGCATGGAGAGGTACATGCTTGGTGTAACCAGGAGAGATAAGAAGTGGAACTCGTGGATCAGAAAAATGACAAGAGTGGAAGACATCATGAGCAGAGTAAAATCCTGAAATGGCAATGGGCTGGACATACTGCCAGAAGGACAGACCATCGATGGACAGCCAAAATTTTAGATTGGATTTTAAGGGACTCGAAAAGACCGAGAAGAAGACCACATGGGAAATGGTTGGAAGAAATTCGAAAGTATGCGGGAGTAACATGGAGGAGACTGGCACAAGACAGACCGTTGCGGAAGAGGCTTGGAGAGACATTCGTCCAGCAGTGGATTGATGATGGTTGACAGTAATGATGATGATATTTATTGTCAAGTCAAGTTCCCGCGTTCAAATTGTTAAGCGTTCTATTTTTCAGTTTGCAGTTTCTGTCTAACTTCCTTGAAAAAGCCATCTTGTTGATGTGCGAAAGTTTGGAAATGCTTATATGTCTATTTCCTACACCCATAAATCGGATCACTAATATAGTATTACTATTTCCTACACACAATACTCAGTACGTTGCGCATCCACCAAGGGAGATGTTAACATCTCGTAGGCTGCCTGGCATCGACGGGAAGAGGTTCTGAATGCACCACTACCGAAAGTCATTCCAAGCTGTCTCGATTTGCACCAAAAGTTCATCATTTTCATGCACAGTTCACGGTGGTGTTAGCAGTAGAAGTTTCCGTAAGAGTGAAAAGTTTTTTAACAATCAGTGAAAGCAACCTATAGTGGAACGTTATGCAAGGTAGATTCAAAAAGATTTCCGAAAATGCCTTTTTATGTAGAAATCAATAACATTAAAATTGTTTGCAGTACATTACCTTCGAAATACGTTCCTTAAGCAGCTACACACTTTTGCCAATGTCCATAAAGCACTTTTAAGCATTCCTGAAATATGTTATTTGAAACACCTTTCAGCGCCTTTGTCGCGCTTTTGATGCTGCCCTCAGCACTCATGAACACTCACACGACTATCACGAAAACTCTTGTGCCACTCGTAAAATTTGCTGTTTCTTCATTCCCATTTCGCCGCATGCTTGCTGAAGCATGGTTAATGCCTATGATGGAGATTTTCGAAACAAAAAAGAATTTGATCAATGAATGAAATACGGTATTACACCATTGTGCAATACAAATTTGGAAGATGTGAATCCGTTTATTGGTGTAAATATGACATGAATGTTAGGTCAGATAATATCCGAAAACTTGAAAATTTCGTCGTCCTGGAGCAGGAATCGAACCGGCTTCTCCCGGATATCACCCAATTATGCTATGAGTATCCCGAGTATGTGATGGATATATTCAAATTAATCGGAAACTTGAAACTTTGTTGTTCTGGGTTGTGTAGCGGGTAGCATATTCGGACGCTATCCGGGAGACGCGGGTCCTATTTCGCTAAGTTTTTAAGTTTTTGGATAATATTTGATTTAACATCCATATTGTATTTGCACCAATAAGCGGATTCACATCTTCCAGACTTGTAAAGAATTTGATGTTTTCGTGTTGCTCAGTTGCCGAAATTTCCCAACTACGACGTTATTTAACACACGGCAAACAGAGAATATTGACATCACTTGTCGCCAGAGGATGTCATGGATGTTGCCAATCTCTGACACCGGAACATCCGCAGCGTGCGTTTTATTCCCACAACTCGGGGACGACCCCGGGAAGTTTTTTTAACCTACTTTGTATTCTGTTAGTTTTGGGATTGTCATAGTTTTCTTATATCCGAATACTAATTCTGTGGCTGAACGTTATAGCCACTCTTGAATTCTGGCTTCTTTCTTGATTGCCCACGTTTTTGAAATATTAGTTGACGCCATTAGTTGATGTCTTCACACGCCATTCGGCAATCTTCTTGTGTGAACAATACGCTCCGCAACAATCCTTTGAGGTCGACTAGGCCTTGGAGCGAGTTCTGCCAACAAATGCCCTTTTTTGAAATCATGGTGCCATCTAAAAATCGTTGACTCAACCTCACATTTATCTTTGTAAGCTTTTCTCATTAAATCAACTGTTTCTGGAGCCGTTTTACTCAAACGACAGCAAAATTTTATCGCAGAACGCATTTTACTTCTTTACTCTGAATCACCCACCTCTATTGCTGTATGACGAAATTCAGACGTACCTTAAACAACTGCGCAATAACAAAACCAGAATCGTCTGCCACGGCTAATAACTGTTCCCATAGAAATTTCCGTAATTTTGTTAGTCTTCTGCGTGGTTATTTCCTCTTTGCACTGCAGCCAACTCAAAATAAATACTCTAAATTCTTAGGGAATGGCTTTGTATATTTGACATTCGTTAAAAATGTAGTTCTAGAATTTCTGAACACTAACTGTATTTGTTCTAGCCTCGTTTAATACTCAGAACACTAACTGTTTGAATGATGATAAAGAAACTGGGAAATTCAAACCGTTCAACTTATACTCCTGTGACGTACTACAGAGGTGAAGTATAATACATGTCAAGGCGGCAAAGTCGCAACGATAAATTTCGTCGGTGTAGCTTAATTGGGAAAGCATTCGGCTTCGGAACAGAAGGATTCGGATTCGAAATCCGCCACCAGCAAATTTGTGAATTTCATACTCCAAACACACTTCTGGCCACCCAAAATGCAACACCAAGAAGGAAGCATCCGATTGGCCTGAAATTCGCAGCATGCGTCGCCCTCGAGAGGACATGCAAACGATTAGCATTGCAGGGTATTTGGAGTATGAAATTCACAAATTTGCTGGTGGCGGATTTCGAATCCGAATGTGCGCCCGGCACGCCACCGAGAAGCACTATAAGAAGGGTGCACAGAATGCGGGGTGTAAGTAGTGGAAGTGTGTTGTGCTGCCGGACCTGTGCGTGGGGAGCTTCCTGATGCATCGTCGCAGAATACGGCAGTCATTCCAGCACGTTTCGGAGTTCAACAGAGGACCAAAAACGGCTTATCGCGACAGCGGTTTATCGTACCGAGACATCGGTGCCTGTGTGGGACGACATCCAGCCACAATGAGGCGAGTATGAATTCGGTGGGTGCAGGAGGGACGGATGGACCGACGTGAACGATTGCCGCAGCCGCGGCACATCACCGAACGAGAGGACCGGCATGTTGTGCGGCGGGCATTGACGACTCGCACCGTTAGCGCAGGAATTAGGGTGTATTGCGCAACAACCTGTGTCAGTACGCACCGTTCGACGTCATCTGCAGGAGCGGAGACTTGTCGCACGGCGCCCATTGCTCCGATTACCATTGACGTTACACCACCGGCGAGTGCGGCGGCAGTGGGCCGTTGAACGCCGCACCTGGAGTACGGAATGGCACGACATTGTCTTCTCCGATGAATCCCACTTCTGCGTGAAACACCACGATGGTTGGATCCGTGTGTGGCGGCACCACGGAGAGAGACTGTATGACGCCTGCATTATGCATCGCCATACCGGTCCGTCGCCTGGCGTTATGGTTTGGGGCGCAATTGGATATGACACCCGCACCCCTCTGGTACGCATGGTCGGTACACTCAACAGCCAGCGCTACATCTTCGACATTTTGGAGCCTGTAGTCCTCCCTTACCTGCAGGACCTACCAGAGGCCACGTTTCAACAGGACAATGCGCGCCCGTACGTGGCACGCATCGTGCAACAATTTACCACGGCCCACCAGGTGTCACTGCTGCCGTGGCCCGCCTGTTCTCCCGATATGTCGCCCATCGAACACGTCTGGTCGCTGATCGGCAACCGTGTGGAAGCAGCCTGGACCAACATACTACAAGCCCACATCCAAAGCCCCTTTTGTTGGATGCCGCGGCGTGTAGCGGCCGTTATTGCCAGCCATTGGGGCCACGCGAACTATTGATGTCTGCGTGTTCCGCAAGTCGGACGGGCCTGTAAGCTCAATCGTTTCATCTTTGTATCTGTTGTTGTGTCTAGTAAATCTGGCTTTACTATCTTGTGTCCTTCTTGGTGTAGCATTTTGGGTGGCCAGCAGTGTAGATTTGTAAACCGAAAAATACGGTATATCAAAAATAAAATAAGAATTTTTCTGATAACTATAAATTGAGGGACAGATTTCTGCAAGTCTGGTAGCATCTTATTGCCATTTTTAAACAAATGCGAGTCATTTCTATAACCTTCTGGTCGGCATTGCACGGAATCTGTAATTTTTGAGTTGCTCTGACAACAAAATTAATTGTAGGGTTTCAGTGTAAAATTCAATTCATTCGAGTTCTATGACGCAAGGAGCAGTAAACCTCCATAACTTTTGAGCGCAGAGTGAGTTTCTTTGCGCCAAACAATTACGATTTGAGAAACTTTCCTTTTATCACTATTACCCACATAAACTGATGCCTTTCAATGTCGCGTCTTTAATTACAATTTTCCCGACGTCCTCTTAACTTCGGATATGTTAATTGCAGTAAGAATGCTTAGTTTATTCTTCGCGTGCATGTGTGATTCGCAGGAACTCAATTTGTCCGAAAGTACCTGGTGAATGAACATATTTCTAAGGCTGCTCTGCTCCGGGAAGTGCAATTTATTCGTGTGTTCTGTGTAACTAATGCTAACGACGCGAATAACATTTCGACCAGATCGCTGTCTTCTTCCAACTGGAGTATTTGTCAAATATCATGAACGTTTGTATCAAGGCTTTTCCGCGTTTTCTCTGTAATTGACGCAAATGGCAACGGGAAAACAAATAGAATTATCTGTAAACTACCTGCGAATCAACTTAATTATGCGCAGTAATTTTTATCTCTATGTCCAAGGTTTGACGAAAACGGAGATAGCGTAGTGAAAATGACCTCTTAAAATAGCATATCTGAGGAACATTTGGCGACTAATCCTGTTAATGTTTTCTCACATCACAGGTACTACTATTTCGAGTTTCCTTTCCAAATGCTTTATGTACACCATCAAGAGATCAATTTTCTTTTTCTGATCATAAGGGACTTAATATTTTCTATCTGCAAAGTACAGGAGTCAGATTTACCAAATTTTATCGAGTGTTATAGTGAAATAGGGTAGATATCAGGAAACATAAAGAATAGAAAGAATTACGAGGGTTGTACCGAAAGTAATGCAAAAGTGGGCATAACTTTTTTATTAACTGACAGAAGTCGTTCAGTGGCGCAGTGGTCTAAGGCGCTGGCCTATGATCATTCGTCCGTAAGGGGTCCGGGTTCGAATCCCGGTCAGGCATGGATGTTGTGTTTGTCTTACGGCACTGGCTCTCTCCCTTCCCTGGAACCAGTGACCGTAAATTAGGGACGGGCGACTGCTTATAGCCCATTGAGTTGCTCACGGTGGTCGTTAAACCTCCAATCAAAAAAAAAAAAAAAAAAAAAAAAAGTCGTTCAAAATTGCACATGTTGGTAGGGTAACCCTTCCTCTATGGTAACCCTTCTTCTTCATTGCAGGTAAATAATGGATTCCAAGCAGAAGCAACGTCCTGTCATTTAGCTCTTCACGAAGCGTTTGAAGCCAATGAAAGCACGTTTGTTTTTTCGATCTGGTGACAGAGGACGAAACGTGGGCGTATCTTTACGATCGGGAAGCGAAGAATCAATCCATGGAATGACGTCACACCTCTTCACCAAGGCCTAAGAAGTTTAAGTGCCCTATCAGCAAAGAAAGTCATGGAGACTGGGGGTGGGGGTTTGGGGGGGGGGGATAACAGGGACGCCATTCTCCTTAATTTTCGGGAACGTGGCCATAACGTGCCCATCGAACGGTACATCGAGACACTCAAGAAGCTTAGAGAAGCCAAAAGGAGGAAGAGACCAAACAAGAATCTGAAAAGGATCCACATTCACCATGACAATGCGAGACCACACACATCTTTGGCAACTAATCAGGCTGGTCGGTGATCCCTCCTCCACCGTACAGCCCAGATCTGGCGCCCTCCGACATCCACCTGTTCGGTGCAATGAAGAACAGTCTTCGGGGACAACGATTTGATGACACAATCGAGGTGAAAGTGGCTGTGAAGAAGTGGGTACAACAGTCCACACCTGAATTTTTTCAAAGGCGATTCGAGAGTTGGGTTTAACGACGGCGCAAATGCATCTCTTGGGATGGAGACCATGTTGAGTAGTACTTGAAAAAGAGTTACTCTACGAGCATGTGCAATTTGATCGAACTCTGTCTATTAATAAAAACGTTATTCCACTTTTGCATTACTTTCGGTACAGCCCTGTTATTAAACAGAAGCGAAGGAACCTATCGGTGCACTGGTATAACAAAACATTAGCGATAGGGGTGATGGGCAGTTGATTTGGGCATCCCCCGATCGGAGTAGAACAGACTCAAGCCGAACGCAGGCGATTAATAGGCGGACAGCTGGGCTTCACAACAAGGTATCTCAATCGAAGAATATGGTTAAACGTGGTTATTTGAGCGACATGGATCGTGGACGCATTGTCAGTGCAAGACAGATGGGTCATTTTATTTCCCAAGTGGTAAGAACCCTCGGGTTCTCGAAGGCAACCGCACCAAGCGGTGTACTGCGAGTGTACCATCGACATACGTACCAGTGTCCCAAGAGCGAACGGTGGCCGACCACACGGCACTGACGACCAGGATCGACGTAGGCTATCCAGGCTCGTACAAACAGACCGCTTGGCAATGGCGGCGCAAATCACATTGAGATTAAATGTCGGAGGTCCAAGCAGCAAGAGTAAATGAATGGTACGACGCATGCTGCATGTCTAGGGAGACAGCAGCAGACGTTCTACTCGCGTGTCACTATTGACTGCTCGTCGTCAAAAATCACGCCTCACCTAGTGGCGGGAACATCAAACCTGTACTTCCGCAGAGTGGAGCCGCGTCGTGCGGTCACATAAATACCGTTTTCAGCTGTAACGAGCTGACGGGAGGATGTGGGTGTGGCGTCGACAGCATGAAATTGTCGAAGCCATACCCACATCTTCCTCATCGTGCAAGGTCCGTTGTGTTCAAGGTGGTGGTGGTGGCCCTGTGATAGTTTGTGGAGCCTTCTCATGGGACACATTTGATCCCTTAGTCTGTCTGCAAAAATCCTTAAACCGCTGCTCGCAACCAGCATGTGCTGGCTGATAACCTACGAGCTTTCATGTCCTTTGCTCACACTGCGACCAATGGTCTGTTCCAGCAGGACAGTGCGCCACCCCACCGTGCCGCAATCATCCACGCATGGCTCCAGAAATATTCATCTCAGTTTCGAATGATCCGGTGGTCCCCAAGGTCCCCAGATTTAAATCCTGTGGAAGCTCTCTGGTATGCCGTGAGGTGGAACATCAGATTCCTGGATCCTGGACCGCCGCCCTGGTGCCTCAGTGGTCTAAGCACTGGCTTATGATCATTCGTCCGTGAAGGGGTCCAGGTCCGAATCCCGGTGAGGCATGGATGTTGTGTTTGTCTTACGGCACTGGCTCTCTTCCTTCCCTGGAACCAGTGACAATAAATTAGGGACGAGCGACTGCTTATAGCCCATTGAGTTGCTCACGGTGGTCGTTAAACCTTCAGTCAGAAAACAAATCCTGTGCCAACATCTCGGGAGGAGTTGTGGACAATGCTGCAACAGACATGGCTGGCATTACCTCTGGAAACACTCCGGCATCTGGTGGAGTCGATGTCTAGGTGTGCACAGGTTGTTATTCGCGCTAGAGGAGGACCAACACCCTATTAGGTAGGTATCTCTAATGATTTGTCCACTGAGTGTATATCGAATCAATCAGTGTTTTCCACGTTTCCCTGAAATTATTATTAGGATGTGTTGCACGGAAACATTTGATTGAAGTATATTCCAGTAATGGAAAGAAGGGCCTTTAAAAAGTAATAAAATCTATACTTGCGCCAGCACAGTTGCATGAAACCTGGAGTGACTGTGAATATAAGAAATTTGAAACATCTACATTTGTATGTTGTGTTGTGATTTGTGTAACGTGCAGGTCTACCGAAGCACAAGAACGTTTTTCCTTGAAGAGCCTCTTGTTCGAGGACTTTGAGTGTGTGAAAACACAAATATGCCCATGACGAAGATCGAATATGCACTCCGAAGTAAGTTGCACTCCCAGCTAATCTACACCGACGGAATGTATCGCTGAAGAGTTGTCGTTTTGACACATGCTTTACCTCTGTAGTACGTCACATCGTCTTAATTTTTTTTAAAGCGAAGATCGAATTTTCATTCGTTCCAGACGATCTGTGGAATGAACACACATTTTTCGAAGAACCCAAAGGACAGGACGTCCATTTTTGCTTTCGGGGGCCAATGTGAAAACACAAGTCTGTCCTTGACAAAGATCGAACCCGCGCCCCCTCAGTCCGGAATAAGTTGCTCTCCCAACTAAGCTACACGACCGAAATGCATCGCTTCAGATTTGTCGTCTTGATACGTGCTTTATTTCTACAGTACGTCACAAGTGTTTTTTTCCATTTGAAGCCAAGATGATTAAATCTTACAAACTGTGGAGCACCCAGCATAGAGCAAGTTGGTTATCGGAAAAGCATGAATTTTGCTGGTTGAGTCCAACAACTTTCATTGATTAATGCTATGTAGGGTGAAATTGAGGCGAACAGGAAACTGTGGGCGTTAAAACTGGAATGGCGACCGGAATGAGTGGAATAAAAATATTGTCTCCTGCAGCATGCTAGTCATGATGACAGTTGACATGAGTGTTTTGATCATTTGTCGTGTTCCATTATACAGCGTTGATGGATCCAGGTTATGCCAAAATGAAATAAGTAAATGCTCAAGATGAGGTGGGAGAATGCGCTCACAGAGGAATAGCTTTGAAGAAATGAAGTGAGAAAAATTTATGTTTTTCTCATATTTGATTCCTTGTATTATATTTGCATTCCATTTAAATACATTTCCTCTCTAAAAGAGTGGCGGAACTATTGTTTTTTAAAATAGTGAAACTGTTTATGGTGCGCAGTAGCCCACGGGCGCGTAGTAGCTAGGATACCTAACAGTAAGCACTTCGGATGTCTAAACAGTAAACACCAAAATTAAATTTCAAATTGTAAATCGTGCGCATTATGTCAAATTCGAAACAATGATTCAAGAAGCCAAGTCAAAATATTCCCGTGGAAATAGCTTGAAATTGTTTATAGCACTTGGAAACACACAGAGAACTGCGGTCAAAAGTGTAAACAAACCGGCCGGGAAATGCGGTGTCGTAACACATCCGCCCATGGAACTTCGTTACAACGAAAATTTTGTGTCATTGATAATACTAAAGAACATAGTTGGTTCCTGGCGAGCGAGGGGATCTCCGAGGGGGGATGGATCTCAGTGTGTTTCGCGGCCTGTGTTCTGGCCGTTGGCTCGCCAGTTTGCGTGTCTGTGGGGCCTCCTGATCGGGGTTAATGTCTGTTATTTTTTATTTTTTTAGGCGGTACGGGTTGAAATTCTCAGTATTTCAGATGGCAAGAAATAAAAGTAATTCTGGAAAAGGTGGTCTAGTGTTCCGAACAAGTGCGAAGTATATCGTCCCTGGTGAGCTATGGATTCAGCTGCCCTTCACGAAATAGAGTTGTGCAGGTGCCTTATAGAGTCATGAGACACTGAACACCACGATTCATTGAGATGGTATCGGAGGAAATTCATTGTGCGGAGGTGGTTGGTGCAGAGTCTGGAGGTGTAGCTCTAGTATGTTCCATACATACTTTATTGGAGAAGAATCTGGACATCAAGATGGCAAAGACAGCATGTTGACACATTACAGATATTGCATCGACACATTTGCAGTATGCGAGGGGCACTGTCGTGCGTTAAATGCAGCCACAAACGCTATCACAACGCATTCCAAGATAATGTCGACATACAGACGAACCTTCAAATTTCTTGCAATAAGCACTAAACCGAGATAGATCCCCAAATTAAGATGCTCACGATTCCGGCAGTGTGTCGTTCGATGGCATTCTCTAGACTGTTGTGTTGGCCACATTGACACTACATGTTTATTTTACGACTCTCGGCTTAAAGGTGGATGCGAAATTCATCGCTGTACACTAGATGGCATTATTCATAGCATCAAGTTGTCCAGTAGTGGTACCACTCCAATCAATGACGACATTAAATAGCTAGCGGTCAGTAATATGCCACAGGATGGTCTTTGAGCTTCGTGACGCACTACTAAAGTGAAAACATGTGTCAAGACGACAAATCTGCACCGAGACATTCTGTCCGCGTAGCTCAGTTGGGATAGCGACTTACTCCGATGCCCGTCGCGGACACACTTGTGCTTTCACAGCTTGTATACCTACTTTCCGTAGATGATTTGAAATTGTTAGTCGTGTGAGTGGGTGACTAATTCTCAGAATCACCGCTCTACAAGGAACATGTTTAAAAAGAGTTGGTAACTTAACTAAATATTATATACACAGTCGAGTCACATTACTGTGACCACCTACTTTTGACGTCAACAGCGCGTAGCCAATGAAAGAAGACACGTGTCGTTAGCTGGCTTGGAGGGTATATAAGGTGTGCTGGTGGCATTTCAAAACATATCACTCGTTGCTGTCATAGATAAAAGGAGCGATTTATCAGATTTGCAAAAAGGGATTATTATCAGCTTTAGGGCCAAGGGTGGTAATATTTCTGAAACAGCGCAGTTTGTGAACTGTTCGCGTGCTGCTGTGGTTAAAGTATATCATAATTGGAGAAATGGCACCATTGCGAAGAAGCGACGTGGAAACTGCTGAGCACCACGTGCCATTGATGTGAGAGGTGAACGTCGGCTTCGAAGGTCGTGAGGGCCGATCGACACGCTACAGTGGAGCAACTCACTGGCCGAATGAATCAGGGGGCTACCGGACGTGTGTCTAAAACGACAGTTCAGCAAACCCTGCTGCGTATGTGGCTCCGATGCAGACGGATGGTCACTGCACCTACGCTAACGAAGGTGCTTCGGCAGATAAGATTTGCATTTGCACGGCAGTATCGGAATTGGACCTCCGCTGATTGTCAATGGCTTGCTTTCTCCGATGAGTCACGTTTTCTGCTTCATCGAACGGATGGACGTTGGCGTACCAGGCGAGAAATATTGGGGAAATAACACTCTTCAACCATTGCAGGAAGAACACAAGCTGGAGGGAGCAGCGTTATGGTTTGGGGAATGTTTTCGTGGCATTCCCTGGCTGCACTCATACCTGTGGAAGGCACTATGGACCGAATTCGTTATGAATCCATCCTTGCAGACCACGTACACCCATACATACTGATTTTTTCCCCTGATGCCGATGAGATCTTCCAACATGACAATGCGACGTGTCACACAGCTAGAAATGTCCGAGAGTGGTTTAAAGAGCGCGATGAAGACATCAAAGTACTTCCCTGGCCTCCTAATTCCCCATATTTAAGCCCAATTGAGCGCTCTATGAATCTTCCACCACGCACCCTCCAACATCTGCCACATACACTGCAGTAAGCATGGCTCCAGATACATGTGAATATCTTCCAGCACCTTCCTAAGATACTCCCAGGCCGTCTAGCTGCTGTCCGCGCTGCACACGGGGGTTACTCTGGTGGTCACAATAATGTGACTCGAGTAGTAGGTTATTGACCTTCCTTTTGAGTTCTTGTATTCTTATGTAAATTTGATATCTTCTCGTTAAAGATTTTCTAAACGTAGCGTCACGGATTCCCGCTCGACGAATTTCTTTTTGGCTACAACTGACAACGGGTCAAAAGGGAGATCTACGTAATCGGAATCCAGAGACAAGAACTTTTGTGAAAAGTAATCTGTGCAATGTTTCGAGAGCACTGTTACGAGCATTGCTAATGTAAATGATTGGAGTGCACTGTTTCGAGCAACAATGCATGATTTTGTGATTCAGACGATCTTTTGTATGCTTCAGTTTTTAGTTGATTCTTGATTAACGTTGTAAACTAGTTCACGAGCGAGGAAAGTTGAATGCTCAAGTTGGTGACAAGCTGAGTGGATATTTATAACACGATGTTTGAGTGACAACAATTTGTGTTGATGCTTACCTGCATTCCTAAAGTGCTGAAGGACTACCAATAAATAAACTGAATTTAGTAAATGACAATTCGATTTTTGGCGGAAATGTGACAAGGATGGTAAGTCAGATAATATCCGAAAAACTTGAAAAGTTTCGTCCTGGAGCGGGACTAAAAATCCGCGTCTCCCAGATAGCGCCCGGGTATGCTAACCACTACACCGCCCAGAACGACCAAGTTTCAAGTTTCCGATCAATTTGAATATAACCATCACAGGATTCGCTAGTCGAAGCAACCGGCATTCATGTTTAGCGAATCTGAAGGTTAAGAATCCTATCCCTTGATTGTCCGGAGAAGCAGATAAATCATGAAAGAAATACGGGATTACGCCATATAATACAAATTTTGAAGATGACAATCCGATTTTTGGCGTAAATGTGACAAGGATGGTAAGTCAAATAATATCCGAAAAACTTGAAAAAAATTTAAAAAAAAAATTTGAAAATTATTTTAAAAATTTTAAAACTTGAAAATAAAAAAAAAACGTTTTTTATATAGCGTCATCCCGTATTTCTTTCATGAATTTAGTAAGTTGATTTCTGTAATCCTGGTCATTGTCTGGAGAGGATAATTAGAAATTCTATGCTTGGGAGCTAAGTTAGATATAAAAATAAAAGTTTTTATGTAAGAGCTTTTTCCGTTGCATATGTTTTTGAGAGGCGGATCATCTCAAGTAACATTTGCTGATCCTTGGAGGCAGATTAGGGATATGTGAATAGGCGTTACTTAGGAGTTGGCATAGGAGTTTGAATAAAAACGCAACATTCTGAAGAACAGACTTCAGTGAAAATAACAAACTGCCTGAAAACATGGTCTCACTTGGAGGTACGCAAGATGATTTGGTAGAACGATGTGATTCGCGTTACTGAAAAAAACTTCTGGATCTCAGCTGTCGTAGTTTTCCGCGCCTAGAGAATTCTAATCGGCGAGCGCACCTCCGAGTGAGACCGTGTTTTCCAGGCGGGTTGTTATTTTTGCTTTAATTTGTTCTCCAGCATGTTGCTTTTTGATTCATACTCCTGCGCCAAAAAAACGCCCTCTACTCAGGAGAGTACAATGACAATGGAAAATACTTATCTACATCTATCTAATGCGCCACTAAACATAATCGTAAGGTACTTATCAGTTTCAGCTTTTATCCTAGTATAGCCTCACATGACTCTCGTCCAATTTCTCTAACGATCACGCAAAAGAATTACACGGAGTCAATACGTTTGTTAAAACACTAGCTTTTGCCCGCGACTTCGTTCGCGTGGAATTCGGAACATATTATCTATTATCAGAACATGCTATCTCAGAATATATTGGGTTTATTCATAAGACCATGCCGTTTTATTTCACGAGTGTTTCCCATGTCAGTAGTGACGGTGCCGATGGCCAGCTGTATATCAAAATGTAGCCAGTAATATCGTGTATCTAAATCATATTGCATTGTGTGATTGTGGGTAATGGTGTTTTGGTTTTCAGGTCTGGAAGTATGGAGTGTCAAGTAGAGAGGAATGAACATTTCCGACATCTGCTCCTCTAAGAGTTTAACAAGGGATCCACAGCCGCCGAGGCTACTCGATAAATTTTTGCTGTGTATGGGGAGGATGCTATTGCTCCGAGGACAGCCCGCAAATGATTTGAGCGGTTCCGAGGTAGCAATTTTGACCTCAACGATTCTTCACGCTCAGGTCGTCCATCTCACTTTGATGAGGATCGTTTGAACCATCTCATCCACTTGAATCCGCGTCAACCCAAACGCGAATTGACCACTGAGATGGACTGTGATCAGGCCACAATGATGCGGCACCTGGAACGTATGGGAAAGGTCCAGAAATCGGGGTCTCAGGTGCCTCACACTCTCACCAAGGACAACAAGAATCACCGTGTTGCCATATGTGGTTCCTTGCTCGCCCGCTATCGCAAATGTTCTCAGCAACACAAACCCTTTCTGTCACGTATTGTTACTGGAGATGAAAAGCGGTACCTGTACACGAATTTCAGGCATCGGAGGGAATGATTAAGCCCAAACAAGACGCCCACACAACATCCAAAACATGACCTTCATCCTGCAAAAATGATGTTCTGTGTCTGGTGGGATATGGAAGGTATTATTCACTGGGAAATGCTGCTGAGGATTCGGACCATCAACGCTGCACTCTAATGTGAGCAACTCCGCCATGTGGAGGGAGCGATTCAGCAGAAACGGCCACATTGGCGCCATGGTGTTCTTCTCCCACATTACAAACATGACCAAAATGGCCATTCAGGACATGAAATGGGAGATCCTTCCACATCCGGCCTATTCCCCAGATGTCGCCACCCCTTCAGACTATCACCTGTTCCGATCTCTGTCGAATGCACTCCGTGGCAGAACGTTCAACAATGATGTTGATCTCCAGAATTTCCTTGATGATTTCTTCGCAGCAAAACCTGCATTTCAAGAATGGCATTGCAGACCTATCCAGACGTTGGGACACGCCATCCTAAACAATGGGGAAGGGGAAATACATGGTTGATTCCGATTTCCCTTCTGATGTAATACATTCCTGTAACGCGGTGAGAAAAAACGGCATGAACTTATGCATCAACCTAATATTATGATATGTATAGTTGCAATGCTTTTGCATGAACCACATTTCTAGTAATTGCGATATAGATTCCTACCCAAAATTTTGTTTAAAATTGAGATCTTAGCAATCAAGGAAGCAATATCAGTGCGTACGCTTGCACTACATGCCGTTTCGTTTAGCTGTGCCGACACGACATGATATTCGACTGATATTGAAGTGCGTGTGTGCGTGTGTGGGTGTGGGTGTGTCTTCCCTCGTACTTTTCCCTGCATGCCACGAGTGCAGGACGCGGCGGTGTTTTACATAAACGTCTGTTGTTTGTCCCCAATTTTGCATGCCGTAATAATATACAGCTTATGACCAAGCGGAAGAAATAAGCTTTTGAATGGTGAAAGAATTTTCGAAATCGGTTTAGTAGTTTCCCAGATTACCTCTTGCAAACATGTAAACTCACAAACATTTTCTCTTTATAATATTAGTATAGATAAGAACACTGACTGCATGTTTCAAGGAACATATTATTCTCTTCGGAACGATTTTCACTCAGATGATGTCATAAACTGGCTGTCACGTCTGCAGTCTGCCGCCCCGGTGGCGCAGTGGTCTAAGGCGCTGGCCTCTGATCATTTGTCCGTGAGGGGTCCGGGTTCGAATCCCGTTGAGGCATGGATGTTGTGTTTGTCTTACGGCACTGGCTCTCTCCCTTCCCTGGAACCAGTGACCCTAAATTAGGGACGGGCGACTGCTTATAGCCCATTGAGTTGCTCACGGTGGTCGTTAAACCTCCAATCAACAAAACAAAAAAAAAACGTCTGCAGTCTAAACCGAAGTATCACCCGTTCATGCCCAATGTTCATTTTACTTATCGCCTGGTTCACTATATGAGCCTATACATATATTATTGGTGAAAAGTGAAAAAGAATCAATTGAAATTTAAAGCAAAAATTATTCCTGGGTTTGAAGTGTGTTTTACATTTATTTTCGCTGAATGTAATCATCGTGTAACACGCTGAGGTAGACTATTCTTTATTCTTACAATGCTTGTGCCACACATAAAAACTGTTACGACATGAACTCCTCAGCCTTTCGGCCTCCTTTGCTTCTAATGACTTATTGGCTTTGGCTTCATGATTTATCAAACCCATCCTTGCTCAAGTAGTCTTCCAAACAGTCCTTTCTTTCTTCTACATGTCTGAGGTCATTCTCTGCAATAACACGATTGTGTGAGATTAGAAAATACGCACTTTACTTCGAGAAAAGAAGAAATTCAGGGTGTAATAATCGATTTTCCTTTGCCGCGAATTTGGCCAATGCGGCAAAAGATAAGAGAGAAGTTCATAAATATGTGAACGAAATATCTGATACTTTCCAGAAGGTGATTCCAATGAAAACAGAGAACTGAGAGTCTGATCAGAGAAATGGAGCAGCGAAGATGTCTGCGAGCTAAAAGGTAGAGATAATTTCTAAGTTAGAAGAAGAAGCTGGTTCTGTAATTCGAGAAAGTGAGTACTGCGTTTCAGATATAGTTTGTGAGAACATTACCGCTGAATAAACGTGATTTATACAGAAATTTCAGCACGGATACATACTCATTCGTTTATTATTATTTTTTTAATGAAGATTTAACGACCGCCGTGAGGGACTTATTGGGCTATAAGAAGTCGCCCGTCCTAATTTAGAGCCACTGGTTCCAGGAAAGGTAGAGAGCCGGTGCCGCAAAACAAACACATCCATCCTTCACCGGGATTCGAAGCCAGACCCTGCTCGGACGAATGGTCATAAGCCAGCGCTTATACCACTGCCCTACGGGTGCGGCACTTTCGTTTCTATTTAATGAAAATATTATTGTTACTATTTCATGGAATAATATTTTTATCTGTACGAATCGTAATATGTTATATATGAGAAAGTAATTTGCAAGTAAATGACTGATTGGGCGATTCTGATGATCCCTTACTTACGTATTTTATATAAGCCCTTTAACAAAACCCCCGAATAACGGGCACCTTCATTTAGCGGGATGTTTTGTGATTTCCAGTCCCTAAGAACATCAGATTCTGTATATTTACCTCCAAATATCATTCCAATTTTGTTTGGCTAACTGGCTGGTTTTGGAAATGGCGACAAAAAGGAAACGGGTAACGTTGAAGGAAGAAATCGAAATTTCAAGCTGGGTTGAAAAAGAAACTTGAGTGTGTGAATTCTTATCGAACCCTTCAAATAAGCTAAACACAAGGAAGTGAGGAAATCAGGAAATTCTAGAACACAAACGAAAACACCAAAAATGTTAAGATTCGTAAAACGAAGACTGGTGTAATTGATTCTGAAATTTTCCATTGGTTTAATTTAGATCCTTCCCGTTAGCGGCGACTTGATACAGGAGAAGGCATTAGAAGTCAGTAAACGAATGGGAATGAAGAACTTTAAAGCTTCAAACGTGGAGCTCAAAGAATTTAGATCCTATCACAATATTTCTTTTAAATCAATTTCCGGTGAAGCGAGATAAGTAGACTCGAAAGAAGTGACTGATTGGCGAGAAAGGTTAAAAAAATGTGAAGCTTATTAAGATAGTAATATTTCAATGTAGACGAAACGGGACTATCTTCAGAATCATCATCATCATCATCATCGTCAACCATTATCAATCCACTGCTGGACGAAGGTCTCCCCAAGTTTCCTCCACAACGGTCTGTCTTGTGCCAGTCTCCTCCATGTCACTCCCGCATATTTACGAATTTCATCCACCCATCTCCCATGTGGTCTTTTTCTGGGTCTTTTCCTGTCCCTTGGAATCCAATCTAAAATTTCGGCTGTCCATCTATGGTCTGTCCTTCTGGCAGTATGTCCAGCCCATTGCCATTTCAGGGATTTAACTCTGATCATGATGTCTTCCACTCTCGTCATTTTTCGGATCCACGAGTTCCTCTTCTTATCTCTCCTGGTTATACCAAGCATGCACCTCTCCATGCTTCTTTGAGTTGTCTGCAGCTTTTGTATGTCTCTTTTAGTTAAGGTCCACGTCTCTGCACCATACGTAAGCACTGGAAGGATGCATTGATCAAACACTTTTCTTTTAAGACATAATGGCATATTGCTCTTGAAAATTATGCTGTTTCTTCCAAAAGCTCTCCAAGCAAGTTTTGTACGCCGATTAATTTCTTCATCAATGTGACCCTCACTTGATATCTGCTGTCCAAGATAAACATACGTATCTGTTATCTCCAGTTTTTCTCCATCAATCGATAAATCTTCATTCCTTGTAAAAGCATTGAACATCACTTTTGTCTTCTGAAAGTTCATTTTTAATCCCACTTCTTTACTCTTGTCAGCAAGTTCCTGGATCATACTCTGCAGCTCTGATGGGGTAGTTGAAAAAATGACTATGTCATCAGCAAAACGAAGGTGGGTTAGATAATCTCCATTAATCTTTATCCCTTTGTTTTCCCAGTTCAGTGATTGAAAGACATTTTCCAATGTGGCATTAAAGAGCTTCGGAGATATGGTGTCACCTTGTCTCACTCCCTTTCCAATTTTTGATGGGGTAGTTGAAAAAATGACTATGTCATCAGCAAAACGAAGGTGGGTTAGATAATCTCCATTAATCTTTATCCCTTTGTTTTCCCAGTTCAGTGATTGAAAGACATTTTCCAATGTGGCATTAAAGAGCTTCGGAGATATGGTGTCACCTTGTCTCACTCCCTTTCCAATTTTTATGTGTGTTGTATTTTCAAACAGCCGAATCTTTGCACTTGCATTTTCATAGATGTTATTAATAATATTAATGTATGCATCTTCAATACCGCAGGATTTCAGAGCCGTGGTAACTGCTGATGGTTTCACCTAATCAAAGGCTTTTTCATAATCAATAAAAGCCATGCACAATGGAAGTTCATATTCCCTCGCTCTTTCAATTAGTTCTCTCAGTACGTGGATATGATCTATTGTGCTGTAGCCACTCCTGAATCCAGCTTGTTCTCTCGGTTGAGCCATGTCCAGTGTTACCTTCAAGCGGTGTGAAAGAACTTTAGTGAAGATTTTATAAACCACTGATAGGAGGCTGATAGGTCTGTAGTTCCTGAGATCCTCAATGTCACCTTTTTTATGTAGCAGGATCATTGTAGCATTGTTCCAATCCTCAGGAATCTTCCCTTCATTAAGGCATCGAGTGAAAATTTGGGCGAGTACTGTTTCAATTTCTCCACTTGCTTCTTGTATGATGTCTATAGTAACTCCATCTTCTCCTGGAGCTTTCCCCCGCTTCATGTTCTTGATTGCATGAGCAACTTCTGCTGGGAGGACTGGAAGAACTCTGGTACCTTTCATGATGTCTGGAGTACATGTATCATCCCTTTCATATAATTTGGAGTAGAAATCTTTCACTCTTGTCAAAATTTCGCCCTCTATTTCTTGTTATAGAACCATCTTCTTTTCTCAGAGCCATAATCTGTTTTCTTCCCTTACTGAGATGTCCCTTTGCTATCTTTAGGCTTTGGTTGTTTTCAATTGCTTTCCTCACTAGCTCACAGTTGAATTTCCTTACGTCTTCAGTGATACTTTTTCGTGCTGTCTTGCATAGCTCTATATATTCCACTTTGGAAGTCACATCTTCTTTAGTTGTCCTCATCTCTCTTCTTTTTTGCATCAACATTTTGGTTTTTCCTGATAATTTGTTTACATGCAACTTGTTCTTACACCCAGCTAATTTTGTTGCTGTTTCCATAAGAGCTTTGATTACTTTTCTGTTAACTTCCGAAATATCCATTTCTTCCGATGTTAGGCCTTCTAAAGCAGAGAATCTGTTCTTCAGTTCCAACTTGAAAGTATTATGGTGTTTTTAAGGTTGGTTATGTCAATACATTTTGTTTGTCTTATGAGCTTGCCACGTTCCAGTTTAGTGTTGAGGTGCATCTTACATCTCACCAATCTATGGTCACTACCTGTGTTGAACTTGTTCAGCACTCTGCAGTCTTCGATGACAAATTTTTTGTTACACATAATAAAATCAATTTCACTTGTCGTCCCAATTGGATGTCTCCATGTCCATTTCCTGTGTGGCTTTTTCTTGAAAAAGGAATTCAAGATGAAAAATCCTTCTGCCTCTGCAAACTCAACGAGAGTATTTCCACGCTGGTTTCTGTTGCCGTGACCGAATTTACCTACTGAAGTTTCATTCTGTTGCCGGTGCCCTATTTTTGCATTGAAATCTCCCATAATTATCTTCAAGTGCTGCTTACCTTTATTATTTAGATGACGAATTTCCTCATAAAATTCTTCAATTTCTTCTTCAGGATGACTTGTGGTGGGTGCATAAGTTTGAATAATCTGAGCCTGGTATCTTCTCGATAGTTGGATAACGAGTCGTGCAGCTCTGTCAGAGGAACTTTCAACTTCTACCACTTTATCCTTCAGTTTCTTGTTTATTATAAATCCAACACCACTAGTTCTGCCAGTATCTGTCCCACGATAATAGAAGAGATGTCCACTTTTCAGTTCAATGAGATCTTCTCCTTTTCTCCTTACCTCACTTAGCCCGACGATGTCCCACTTGATCCTTTGTAGTTCCTCTTCCAATTCAAGAAGCCTTGAATCAGAAGATAGGGAGCGTCCGTTGTAGGTAGCCAAGGTCAGCATCAAATGGCAGCCTAGTCCGGTCCTCCGGGGATTCTTAGCACCCTCTGCCTTCATGTCGCACTGGCCGCTGCCTTGGCCAGGTACATTCCAGCTGCCGGAGACTGAGGGCCAAGATTTAAGTTGTAGAGTCATTTTGGAGGTGTTTGGCCATAACTCACCACGCTGGCCAAGCGGGTTGGTGAGTGTGGGATAGCATTTCCTCTGATCCCGATGGTATAGTTATACTGCTATTTGCGGTCGTCAGAGCCCCTTTAGTGGGAACAGGATGCACCACGAGAAGGCGGGGTTGACATTTGTCAAGGAGAGGCTGTGATGTTACGCATCACCTGACCTTACATCCCATAATATGTCTAACATCTTCAGAATATGTCTAACAAAATAATGTGCTTAAAAAGAGAAGAATGTAGCGGTGAGAAAACGTCAAAAAAGAACGATTTACGCTTCTGTTCTGAAGAATTTATTTGAGATACCTCTTGTTATTGGCAGTTCGTCAAAATCTGTAGCATCTACAAGTTTACGTACATATCTAGCAACATTTGTTCGCTAATCAAAAAACGGTTTAATTAATATAGTAAAACTATATTAGTAATCTTAATTTAGTGACGTTTATTTCTATTTCTATGCCAATAAATTCGGATTATATTAGATGCTTGAATTAATTCCCGCTTTTTTTTTGCCACACAAACACCTGCGTAACGGTACAGGATAGTTTATTCAAAGTAGTGTCTATTGGCAGCTACGACCCTTTCCCACCGTTGGGGTAACACATGGATTCCGCGGTAGAAAAATGCAGGTTCTTTCGAGGCGAACCATTCATCGAGCCATTTTTGGATATCCGCGACAGAAAGGAAGTGCTGCTCTGGCAGGCCGTGTTGTAGCGACCGGAACAAATGGAAGTCCGAGGAATAAGGCGGGTGGGATAAGAAGTCCCAGCCAAGTGCCTCCAAGAGTTCCTTCACGGATTTAGCGACATGAGCTCCAGCGTTGTCGTGGAGAAGAATAACCTTGTCACGTGGGATCCAGTTTCCCAGCTTCTGGATCATTCCCATTGCCTTTAAACGTTTGCTAACCGTTGACTCATCGACCCATAGTGTTTCAGACAACTCTTGGAGCGTCTGACTTGAATCCTCGTTCAATAAGGCTTCCAATGCGCCATCTTCGAACTTTTTCGGCGACAGAGGGCGCTCTTTGTCCTTCACGTCATATTCTTTGCCTTCGAAGCTTCGGAACCACTCTCTGCATGTTGTTTCCAATAGGGCATGTTCTTCATAGGCCTGCACTAGCAAACGATGACTTTCCGCTTCAGATTTCTTGAGATGAAAGCAGAAGAGTAATGCTTCCCGCAAATGCTCCTTTTTTGGCACGAAACTCGACATCGTGAATGCGATACAAACTCGTGTTCTGTGCCCTCCGATCGCGTGTCACACACTGCTTCGCCGAGTCTACGGACGTTACGTGCGTGTGCAAGGGAGGTCGCGTGTGGCGCACCACCGCTGCGCTCTAGGGGGCAACAGCGGGAATTAATTAAAGCACCTAATAACATAATTTTACTAATTTACCTATAGTCATGAAAGAAATACGGGATTACACCATATAATACAAACTTCGAAGATGACAATTCGATTTTTGGTGTAAACGTGACAAGGATGGTAAGTCAGATAATATTTGAAAACTTGAAAATTCCATCGTCTTGGAGCGGGACTCTAACCTGCGTTTCCCAGGTAGCGCCCGGGTATGCTAACCACTACACCACCCAGAACGACCAAGTCTCAACTTTCCGATTAATTTGAATATTCCGATTACTTGGTAGTTTCAGGTTACTTGGTCGTTCTGGGTGGTGTAGTGGTTAGCATAACCGGGCGCTACCTGGGAAACGCGGGTTCGAGTCCCGCTCCAGGACGATGAAATTTTCAAGTTTTCGGGTGTTATCTGACTTACTATCCTTGTCACATTTACACCAAAAATCGGATTGTCGTCTTCAAAATTTGTATCTATAGTCAGTGTACAGTTTCTAATTATTAATAAGCCGCCCCGGTGGCGCAGTGGTCTAAGGCGCTGGCCTCTGATCGTTCGTCCGTAAGGGGTCCGGGTTCGAATCCCGGTCAGGCATGGATGTTGTGTTTGTCTTACGGCACTGGCTCTCTCCCTTCCCTGGAACCAGTGACCCTAAATTAGGGACGGGCGACTGCTTATAGCCCATTGAGTTGCTCACGGTGGTCGCTAAAACTCCAAAAAAAAAAAAAAAAAAAAAAAAAAAAATTATTAATAAATTTAATTACATATTGTACTTTACGCATTTAGTATGTATTATTTTTTTGTTTTGTTTTACATCGGGAGTCCAGGTAGTTTCAGAAGTCGTGGCCAATTAGGCAGATTGATTAAAAGGTTCAATTAATTCGCGGGCTTTGAATGAGTTGCACTGCAAGGAAAAACGTTTTCCAAAGGTAGACGGTTTACAAACCAAGCATATTTCGTGGCTCTTTGATGTCGGGGACTAGGTGAACGCAATCGTAATCTGGGAAGATTACAACAGGATGTAGTCTAAGCAACGCCTTGTTTCAAAGTCTAAAAGGGCTTTTGAGGCAATTCTGTCGGTTTCGAGTAGCCCCGCTGGTATAGCGGTTTATGGTAAAAGGCGACCTGAAAATTCACTTATGCTCGCAAATGAGTCCTCCCGATTTGCGGACAAATTGTTGAAGTACCGGAGTGTCTGCTATTAAGAGGTTTTACTGTATATACAGCTGTTGGACAAAATAATGGAGCACCGTGATTATAGGGGTTAATGTCATTCGTGTAGGCTACACTGTATATAAAACATTTTGATTATCTATTGTCTATTTTTTCTTTGTATATGTTACCGGCAATGTCTGAAATTAGGCATTATACAGAATGCCTAGGAAATCTGTAGAATGCCGAAAATGGGACATCAAAGTATGAAACACTTAACATTTCACACATTTCCTAGACATTCCATGGAATGCCAAAAGGCAAATCGGCAAAGTATAAAATACTCCCGTCTGTGACTTTTTTTTTCACTTGAGGAAGCACGTGAGGTTCAACGCTCGATTCAAGCCGACAGTATTTAGTATTATCGCCATTTGCATTTCTGTCTTTGTTCGACAGTGAATAAACACGCGAGTTCCATTCTTTTTTTTTTTAATTTAAATGATTTATTGGACCTGGTGGTACAAAGACATGACAAACAGGCAGACATATACAGGATACAGATATTTCACATCAAGAAGTACACATCATACATGGTTTACAGTATGCTAAATGAACAATTTACACAGATATAGCCAGTGTTGACCATGTAACACATTGTGAACAAGTACACATCAAACATAGTTTTTACAATATGCTAAATGACCAAAGCACACATATAACCAGTGTTAGACAAGAAACATATTGAGAGCCAATGCCGAAAGACAAAGATCCATGCCTCACGGGATTCGAACCCGAACCCAACTAGGGCGAATGGTCATGGCTTAGACCACTGCGCCACCGGGGCTGAGAGTTCCAATTTGCGCAGCAGACGTTAGCCCATACCGCGTTGTATGAGAGTGGCGGGAAAAGTGTAGTGTTAAAAAGAATCACGGCATGTCTTCATGCAACAACAATTCTACGAAGAATTATCTGAAGTGCGAGCCAATGCTGCTAAAAACAGATTTTTAGCAGCATTGGTTCGTAAGTATAATTCGACTTTCTTACTGAAAGTCGTCTACTTTACTTTGTATTTCTTCCTTGATTTTCATATACATACGTCTTTTCAATAAAGATCTTTCATGGACTATTTTCATAATTTGCCTAAATAGTCTTTGTCGTTTTTATATAATGCCCAGGATTTATATGAAATGCCTAGGAAAAAGTATATACAATATTAAGATAGCATAAATATAAATACACAGTTGACGTAGACGAGGAACATCAAATAGAAGTCATCGCTCTTTCCGCATTTACAAGTGAGTCAGGGAAATATTCTCATCGGCCGCCATCAGGAATCGAACCCAGGGTCTTCCAGTTATGCGCCGGATATGCTTCCACTGCACCACAGCGGCCTCGAAATTCTCCAGACTCACAAACGACAAACTGTCAAACCACATGACAGGTTGTTTCTTTGGAGTCCCGCTCGAGGCCGCTGTGGTGCAGTGGAAGCATATCCGGCGGGTAACTGAAAGACTCTGGGTTCGATTCCCGGTGGCGGCCGATGAGAATTTTTCCGTGACTCACTTATAAACGTGGAAAGAGCTATGACTTCTATTTAATGTAACATAAATATTTCATGCTCACGCATTCTTTAGATTTCCTAGGAATTCTGTACAATGCCTGTTTTTGACACATTGCCAGTAACATATATATTTTCTAGTCTGTATGTCAGTGTAGTACAAGTTGTGTTCAGCATCAGTTTGTACAGCTGTCGGTGAAATGTGTGACCTTGTCACCTGTCAGACTTCCAGAATGGATAAATCGTGTAATTCCGTTTATCAGGAGCGTCTGTAGCCATAACAGACAAACTTTTTGGTGTATCAAGAGTGACAGTCTCCGCGGTTATGACTGCATACAAAAAGAATAGCAAGACTTCATCGGCGAAGAAGAATACTGTGGGAAAACCAAGATTGAATGAGATGGACAGTCGAACACTAACAAGGATTGTGTCCAAACAACGCAGAACTACTGCAGCAAAAGTGACAGCAGAATTCAATATCCACTGGAAGACCCTGTTTCCACAAAAACAGTCCGCAGAGGACTTCACAAAGCCACCATCCATGGGGTGATGCAATTACTAAACTTTTGATCACAGAAACCAAAACTGCAATGCAAAAGAGATAGTGTCATGAGCATAAAACCTGGACACCTGATGACTGAAAACGTGTGACGTGGTCCGAAGAGTCCTCATTTACTTCATTCCCAACAGTAGGTCTGGTTTATGTATGAAGAACCCCCAAGGAAGCGTACAATTCGGAGTGTCTGGTCCAACTGTAAAACATAGGAGTGGATCTCTGAGGATTTGGGCGACCATATGTTGGCATGGCTCCATCGTTAACCTACATTATCGAATTACTGCCGGCGAGTAGTTGGACATTCTAGATGATCAGTTCCATTCTATTGTTCAAATGTTGTTTCCCAATAATGATGCCATTTTTGAAGATGATAATGCGCCCATAAACACAGCCAGAACAGTTCAGACTTTGCTTGAGAACCATCAAGATGAACTTCAACATTTTCTCTGACTAGCTCAGTCACCTGACTTGAATATCATCGAACCACTGTGGGCAGTTTTGGAGAGCAGAGTGAGAAGCAGATTCCCTCCTCCACCATCTCTGAAGCAATCGGCTGGTGTTCTGAATGACGAATTGTACAGCATTCCACAGGAAACTTTCGAAAGTTGTATGAATCTTTTCCAAGAAGTTTGGAAGCTGTATTAAAGACAAATCGTGGCCCGCCTTATTAATAAAGACACACCGAAGAGCCATTACATTATGACCACCTGCCTAATGAGCTGTAGAACGCCCTTCAGCCCGCAAAACAGGAAAAACAGTGAGTGATAATGAAGCACCTCCTTTGGCATTTCCACTTTCAACTAAATTTAGTCACCAGAAGTGCCAATCCTTCGAGATGGATGGACGATAACTGCATCTTTCATTTGGGTTGGTTTACGTTCTTTGAAATTTATCCATCACAAGTGGCCACTCATTTTTCTCGTGTTTTTATCCGAGGACTAACGACCACTTTATGGGCAAATAGGAGGACTATAAGTGGTCGTCCTTTTCTAATTTAGTGCTACTGGTTCCAGTAAATGTAAAGACCTTTACTAGGACCAGTGGCCCTAAATTTGTCTGAAACCCCTGGCTTCTAGACAAATATACCACTCATTCCTCGTCCGCGACCCGAACTCGGGCACATCACGGATGATCGGCCCGAAGCCAATGCTTAAGACCACTCTGCTACCAGGGCTGCTTTTTTTACGGCTGATGACCATCATGAGCACCTCGAAGCAGTCTTTCGTTCCTAATTTAGGGCAACTGGTTCCAGTAAAGGCAGAGATCTTTACTGGAACCATTGGCACTAAATGTTTCTGAAACCGCTGGCTCTCGAGCAAATTCGCCATCATTCCTCGTCCTATACTCGAGCCTCGGCCCACCACGGATGATTGACCCGAAAGCAACGCTTAGGACCACTCTGCTACCAAGACTGCTATTTTGGATGGTTAATGGCCACCATGAGCAACTTGAAGCAGTCTTTCGTTTCTAATTTAGGGCCACTGGTTTCAGGAAAGGTAGATATCTTTAGTGAAACCAGTGGCCCTAAATTTTTCTGAAACCGCTGGCTTTCAGACAAATTCACCACTCATTCTTCGTCCGAGTCTCGAACCCAAGCCCATTACGGATGATTGACCTGACACCAACGCCTCGGACTACTCTGCTACCAAGGATGCTTTTTTTGGATGATTAATGACCACTATGAGCAAATAAAAGCAGTATTTCGTTCCTAATTTAGGGCCACAGGTTCCAGGAAAGGCAGAGACCTATACTGGAATCATTGGCTCTACATTTTTCTGAAACCACTGGCTCTCGAACAAATTCGCGACTCATTCGTCGTCCTCAACTCGAACCCCGGCCCATCACGGATGATTGAACCTAAGGCAGCGCTTAGGAGTACTCTGCTTCCAAAACTGTTTTTTTTTTTTTGGACGGTTAATGCCTACCATGAGCAACTCGAAGCAGTCTTTCTTCCTAATTTAGGGCCACTGGCTCCAGGAAAGGTCGAGACCTTTACTGGAACTAACAGCCCTGAATTTATCTGAAACCGCTGGCTTTCAGACAAATACACCACTCATTCCTTGTCAGCGACTCGCCCTCGGGCCCATCACAGATGATTGACCTCAAGCCAACGCTTAGGACCACACTTCCACCAGGGCTGCTTTTTGGATGGTTAATGACCACCATGAGCAACTCGACACAGTCTTTCGTTTCTAATTTAAGACCACTGGCTCCATGAAAGGCAACGAGCTAGCGATGTAATACAAACACATTACCCATGCCTCATCTGGACCAGCTCAAAGGAGAAGCCAGAAACGTACGCCTTTGATCAACTCGGGCACCTGGTCGGCTACCATCGTTAGGGTTGAGTGAACGATAATGTCTTCTTCCACTTGTCATACAAGTGTTCTCTCTTTAAAATTTATTTGCAGTTCCGGGTGCTGAGCTCTCAAAAGCCCGGGCCTCAAGCGAAACTTTCGAACTGGTCTCGGGGTTCCTGTTCCCTATGAGCCATGTGCGCGTCTTTCCTTTCCCATGTCGATGACCCTTCCCTCTCCCTAGAAGTAGTTATTTACAATTAGTGACGAGAGCTCATGGGAGTCTTTAAAAGCTGAATTTTTTTTTAACGGAAGTGACCGTCATTAGTAGAAGGGTGGATGGGCGGCAATTATGTTTTTAATCCATCATGTTCTACATTCTTTCAAATGTGCATGTTTTTATTCACTTTGTTCTACTGAACTCACCAAGGCTAGCCTTTGCACTCGCGGACCGAGTTGATATTTCTTATGATTCTCATTAACTTATCTAGTAAATTTTCTTACAGCACAGATAAAATCTCCGACTCAATTCTCTCTTGAAAAGTATTTTTCCTGCGTTGTATCTAAAATACAGGTCGGTACGATGTTTCACGTTTACGACTGCTTTTAAAAGAAGTGTGTATCTGTGTCTGCTAGGCAATTTTCCTTGTTAAGGTACAATAATTTAATTAAGGGAAGAACTGTTATTATCTTTCAGAATTAAGTACGTAAAATACAAAAACTGAGGCGTTATTTTCTTTTATTTCAGGTGTGCAAAAAGCTTCAGTATGGGAAATCTTAAATTCATCTTGACAGCTGTTTTATTTTTTCTTGCCATTGCGTCATCAAGGAGCATAGAAAAAAGGGTATGTATGTGTTTACATTGTTTAAACCTTGCTACGAATATTTGACTAAGTACACGGTCATGTCAGAATAATATGACCACCCCCGGAATCACAGTGTACCAGCCCAGGCGCGTCACAGAGTGAATGTGACACGGTCTACCACTCGGAGATATGAGCGGCTGGACAGGACAGATGAGCCATAGTGCGTTACCTGAGCACAGTGGGCAGATGTAGTGATTTGACGGACGTTCAAAAAGGAATGATCATCGGCTACCACACCAAGATGGAAGCATCTCAGAAACAGCAGACTTCGTGGGCTGTTTGCGAGGGGCTGTAATAAGGGTGTACCAAGAATGGACCGCTGGCACACCGAGTACCTCCCGACGTCATAACTGTGGGGCTACAAAGATCATCAACCCTATAGGAGAACGTCGACTGGGAAAGGGCAACCGACGTGCAAAAGTGCAACAGTTACCACGCAAATGAACGCTGGTGCACCCACGTGTACCCGGTAACAGTAAAGCGAACCCTCTCACGCATGGGCCTCCGGAGTCGACGCTGCGTCAAGGCGCCCATGTTAACCCAGGTCTATCGGCAACGACGCCTGCAGTTCGCATGGGACTACCGTCATTGGACAGTGGAAGAGTGGAAAAAGGTTACCTTCTCCGACGAATCGAGGTTTCTATTCCACAGAAGTGACGAGCTGTGGCGGATAAGGCGTCAGACGCACGAGAACCAACACACGGACACGCTTGTCGGTCAGTGTACATGTCTTGCCTGGTATGACCTAGCACTTCTGGTACCACTGGATAGGTCCCAGCGGTCCAGATCATACCAGGAAAAGGATATCAGGATGGGTGCCAGCGATCCAGGTCAGGGGAACGCCAATGTTACCTGTCCATCCTCGCTGACCACATGTAACCCTTCATGTTGAACGTTTATCCTGGTGGTGATGGTTTCTACCAACAGGACAATGCGCGGTGTCACGTTGTAACGTACCAGGAGATGTGACGTACCTGCCAGAAGGACGCACACGACATAAAGGCAGATAGGAATCAGAATAAAACGTCCGCGTAGCTCAATTGGTAGAGTGACTTATTCCGGAACGAGGGGATCCGGGTTCGAATCCTGGCGCGGATAAAAATGACGGAGAAATTTACTTCGTTATAATGGCGCCCGAACTATCCGGATGACTCGACCGTTCAAAATCTCGCATTGGTGTGATGTTCTTTCCACACCGCGAGATAGGAGAAATAAGAGAATCCTTTCTCCAGCATTTCAAAAAAAAAAAAAAATAAGGGGGAGATGATGTAACGTACCAGGAGATGTGACGTACCTGCCAGAAGGACGCACACGACATAAAGGCAGATAGGAATCAGAATAAAACGTCCGCGTAGCTTAATTGGTAGAGTGACTTATTCCGGAATGAGGGGATCCGGGTTCGAATCCTGGCGTGGACAGAAATGACGGAGAAATTTACTACGTTATAACGTCACTAAAGAGGTGCGAGACTGGTTCCAGGAACACAACAGCGATGTATCCGTTCTTCCTTGGCCAGAGAAATTGCCCACCTTAATCCCATAAAGCACTTATGGGACTATTTGGATCGACAGGTTCGACATGCCGACCCACAAACACGTCATATCTGGAACCTATGTGCTTTGCTGCTGTCCCAATGGGCACGTGTGCCTCCAGCAACCTTCCAGGGCCTCATTGTGTCGATGCTACGCTGTCATCCGGGACGAGGGTATTTATTCCCATTATTAAGTAGATGTTCATATTATTATGATACGACAGTGTATGCAAACGCTTTCGCTCTTCTACACTTAAGTATAAACAAGGTATATATATATACAGCCCCGTGTCCCCGAATATGTAAACAAATACTTCGAAATTCCTCATTTCCGTTGTAGCGACGAATTCTACTTGAAGTTCGGTTTTGTTTTGGTTTCGTGTAACTCAAACCTGTTCATGTGAACATTTTCAGAGCAAGAAAAATAGCCAACGAAAGGAAAACAGAATTAGATTTCAACCCTTTAAAGAAATAAACAGTCCCATTTCAGCCTCTCACCTTACAATCCAGCTTGTTGGTTTCAACTGAAACGAACAAGGAAGATTCACAAACTGTAAGCCAACAAGCCATTTCATCTGTAATTAGTCAACCCATCTGGTGGCGGATGGAGTCTGTCATTTTATTCAATGAACTTATGCATATTATTGTTTAGCAGGTCAATCTTCGTTTCGTGAGGCGAAAAGATTTTTTAAATACAGGACAAAAATACTAAATCTTCTAGTACATGCCCTGCCCAGCCCGGCAATTTTCACTTAATTTATGAAAAAAAAGCCCGTCCCGGCCATTCCAGACCTTTACCGACGACTTCTCATGGCTGTTAAAGTTTCTTGTGTTAAAACCCAAATCTAAAAAGAAAAGGGGAAAACGATTTGGTGGTTGTCGACACAACTTGTTCAGTTTAATTACTGAAAAAAGATCCAAGTACTTCGTGTTATATCAGATAATCACGTTACAAAGGTGAAGCTTGGGTGGTTTTTTTAACGAAATAAAAAAGCTATGGAACAAAAGGAAGTGGCATATCTTGGAGTATTTCAATGTAAACTTTCTCAAGATAAATATTGATCTCTTAAGAAAACATAAAGCAGCAAATCTTATTTGCCAGAGTAAAACGTAAACACTGTTTTGAAATGAATGGGACTGGCTTTTGGTTATAAGAGAAAATTGCTCAGGTAGCAAAAAAAAACGCGAAAAATAAAGGAGAAAACAAAGTTTCAAATTGAGTAGGCAGTAGAAATTAGCAGTAACAGAAAGAAGCTGTGGGTGCGTAATGAATGAAAGATGGCATGAATGCTTCTGCAGTTTATTAGAGCGTAACACCATGATGACGGTGACAGTTCTCTTATTTGTTCTTGTCAGATTCACCCTATTTCTTTTTCTTTAGAAATCTCTTGGAATTTGGCGCACTCTTTGAGCCTCAGCCATAAACATCGTTATCGAGAACAAAAAAAAAGTTTCTTTTAAGCTGATACTGATATTTAAAAGGCTAGTCACAGTGTGAAGCACGACACATTTTTCTTTTTGTGATAAATCGCTTGCGAAAAATTCAAGGGATATATCGCTCTTGGTTTTCAAAATTCCTATAAAATCTAAGAACATTTTCAAAAAATAAATTTAGGTATAACATTCGTAAAAAATTGGAAGCACTTTACTTAATCAAAGAGAGGGCTGTGATAGCCCAGAGCAGTCGGCTGCATTCGGTTGATCCGTGGTTCGATTCCAGCTTGACCGTTCCAACAACTAAAGACCTGCTGTGATTCGTAGCGCACGTTAAGCCAGTTATCCTGGTGCATTGGAACACCCTTTAAAAATAAGGTCATATATTCCTTCTCTCTCGAAGGCCACACTCGTCTCTGGTGTCTTTTGGCATTCTGCTACGATGTCAGTTTTCTGTTCCCTGTACGGCACTCTTAACCGCTTGTGCCTCTCTACCCACTTTCCTATTAGGGCCTCCAGGCCTCTACTTCTGGAGATCTAAAGTCATTTTTCTGGGTCTAACCCATTATTCGGTGAAAACACTACGATAAATACAGTAATTTGCCTACTTGAAAAATCAGAGAGAGTCAGTCAACCAAATGGGAAGCAATCATGTTCTTTTGGAATTAAAAATCAGAGACAGTCGGTCAACCAAATGGGAAGTAATCATGTTCGTCTGGAATTAAAATTCAGAGCGAGTCGGTCAACTAACAAAATGGGAAGCAATTATGTTCGTATGGAATCAAAAATCAAAGAGAGAGAGTCGGGCAACCAAATGGGAAACAAACATGTTCGTCTGGGCTTAAAAATCAGAGAGAGTCTGTCGACCAAATGGGAAGCAATCATGTTCGTCTGGAATCAAAAATCAGAGAGAGTCAGTAAACTAAATGGGAAGCAATCATGTTCTTCTGGAATTAAAAATCAGAGAATCGGCGACCAAATGGGAAGCAATCATGTTCGTCTGGAATCAAAAAATAGAGAGAGTCGGTCAACCAAATGGGAAGCAATTATGTTCATCTGGAATTAAAAATCAGAGAGAGTCGGTCAACAAAATGGGAAGTAATCATGTTCGTCTGGAATCTAAAATCAGAGAGAGTCGGTCAACCAAATGGGAAGCAATCATGTTCGTCTGGAATTAAAAATCAAGGAGAGTCGGTCAACCAAATGGGAAGCAATCATGTTCGTCTGGAATTAAAAATCAGAAAGAATTGGTCAACCAAATGTGACACAATCATATTCGTCTGAAATCAAACATCAGAGAGGGTCGGTCAAGCAAATGGAAGCAATCATGTTTGTCTGGAATTAAAAATCAGAGAGAGTCGATCAACCAAATGGGAAGTAATCATGTTTATCAGGAATTAAAAATCAGAGTGTCTGTCAACCAAATGGGAAGCAATGATGTTCATCTGGAATTTTACTGAAGATTTAACAAATCCGGTATCGTACTTTATCTTTCTTGACAAGTAGCAGTGATGCATTCCAGAACTCCCTTTTTCCAGTTTGATCTTAAACTATGCGCTGCATACTGAAAGTGTGTGTGCCAGTTTTTATTCCTCTAGTTTTGCACTAATTTTCACAGGATGCAACGCGCAAGAACTTACTTAAACTCACGGGAAGCGGAAAAAAAGTTCAACAACAAATTCGTTGCAATCTCAGAACAAAAAAAAAGTGAAACGAACGGGAAAATAAAAAGATAACATAACTAATATATCGCGGGAAAAAAATGTGCTTACAGTCATTACTGAAACTGAAGGACACCGAACTTGCTATAGTGAGTGCAATTAAATCTCATTGTTAAATGTAATGGCCAGGAAGTTGAAAATCTGTTTTATGTGTTGTTCCTTTGCGACTGGACTATGAAATATTCATTACCTTCGATCAGTTTGCTACACTCTCGCAATCGACATTCAGTTTATATTATATTTCAGTTTTTATGCTCCCTATTCTCTTCCGTGAGAAGTTGTTTCACGGCTGTTTGCTTTAAATGCATTATGCTTTACAAAACGTTTCTGTGAAGAAATAATTCTCAGCTTCTAATATTTTTTGAAATGGTGATTCGTTGATTCTTGGGGAAAGCGAGGCAAGCCATATGAAAACA
Source organism: Macrothele yani (assembly GCA_039090855.1). Lineage (NCBI taxonomy): Eukaryota > Metazoa > Arthropoda > Arachnida > Araneae > Macrothelidae > Macrothele > Macrothele yani. The sequence continues at coordinate 171,254,584 of CM077004.1, forward strand.
AACATTATTCAGATATTTTCCGTAATAGAAAGTACGGTTTGCTCATGCCGCCTTCCTCGCAGACGAATAACCGTGACGTCACTGAGTGACATCACCGTCCTAACATGTGAATCGTAGATCCGAACAAGGTTAATAGACAGTAAGGTTTGCTCATTCCGTCTTCCTCCCAGACGAATAACCGTGACGTCACTGAGTGACATCACCGTCCTAACATGTGAATCGTAGATCTGAACTCTAGCTATGGAGGAAGATGTCTTGTCAACAATTTTTATAACTCGAACACAGAACAAAAGCTTATGCAGAAGCACATTTAACGTGTTCAATAAACAGATGGTGAAGGTCATTGAGTGAAGTGAAAGACATGGCAATTAATCGCCACCGAAAGCGTTTATTTATTACAGCTGAAATAGAGAGGCCGAGCTCTATGATGAGAACCTGAAATGGGCTAGATTATTTCTTTAAAGATTGAAATCAAATGGTTTTTTCACTTGGTTGGCATTAATTTCCTGTAACATTTTGAGTATCTACACAGCGCGCGATTTTTTGAAATGATGCCGTTACTTCATGACAAAGTGAGATACTTTGAAATTCATATTTGGAAAGGAAACTGAGTAATGACCACGTCTCCAGGAAATCAGAAAATGTTGAGGTGATAAATTGAGAAAACGTAGAGCAAGTACACTGACGGACAATTGCTAAGAACGTATGACAATAGCAACGATAGCAACCATAAAATGGAAGGCAGGAAAATGTGAAAATTAGCATAAGTGCGGGATACAGTAAGACGTGTTGTGCGTATGCAAATTTTGGATTGCCGAACTTGTTCGTGACGTCATAGCGCTGATAAGAGATATAAAGGATTTGACGCGTATTGACCGTTGTTGTTCAAACGCAAAGTTGAAAGGGAAAGAATCAATTGACGAACTTGCAATTTTCAGTATGTCTTCCCGACATCACCTAGATGATTTTACGGGTGGCCGAATTATTGGCAAGATTAAAGAAAGGCGAAAAATAACAGATGTTGCCAGGGAGTTCGACGTCAGCCACAGTGTTGTTTCAAGGCTTTGGAAATCATTTCAAACAAATGGAGAGTGTAGCAAACGTCACGGGGGAGGTCGTGTTCGCCGTACGACACCTGCAGAAGATCGGTACATAGTGCTATCAACAAAAAGACACCGACGCAGCACAGCTAGTGAGGTAGCAAATCAGTTTATGGCTGCTACTGGCAAGCGGATCTCCCGAAAAACTGTCGCCAGACGTTTGCATGAAGGAGGACTATACGCCCGCCTTCCTGTTGTGTGCATCCCATTGTTCAGACGTCACCGTACCGCCCGTTTGCAATGGTGCCATCAACATCGCAATTGGACTGATAACGACTGGTCTGCTGTCCTCTTCTCAGATGAGAGTAGATACAGTCTATCGTCTGATTGTCGACGACAACTGATCTGGCGTGATAGTGGTACTGCATATTGTCCAGTAAATATGCAGGAAAGGGACCGATATCCGACATGTTGTGTCATGGTATGGGCTGGCATCATGATCAATGGCCGTACGTCCCTCTATGTGCTTCCAACTGGGACTATGACTGGCCAACGATACATTAATGATGTTCTGCTACCTCATGTTCGCATGTTCCGTGGTGCTGTCGGTGATAGATTCATTTTCATGGACGACAACGTAACATGTCATCGAACAGTCGCTGTCCAGGAGTGTCTTGAGAGCGAGGATGTTCAACGCCTCGTATGGCCAGCACGTTCTCCAGATCTGAATCCCATTGAAAATGTGTGGGATGCTTTGGAGAGGAGTCTTGCTGGTCGCCAATGCCCTCCAATAAACAAGGACACCCTCATCCGTGCACTGACAGAGGAATGGGATAAATTACCCCAACAGCTGCTTGATAATGTTGTGCAAAGTATGACACGACGTGTGGAATCTTGCATCGCCCTCCATGGTGGCCATATCCCGTATTGACATCTTACGCCGGAATGCCTGCGGAAGGTAATTGCATTTTTTTCACGTTTACGTATTCTGCACAAAATGGCCTGTTTGTCCCTTGAACACGTTCCAAAGCCTTCTGGATTTCAGAGCACAATAAATTGTCTTTCTTGTAATGTCCAGGCATTCTGACATTATATTATTTCACTTGGCATCCAACCACACTTACTTTTTTATGCGCTATATAGCCGTTTATGATCCGTCCTTATCAATTGTCCAGCAGTGTACTACCAAGGTAGACCTTGGTAGTATTATCCAAGAAAATGGAAAATGTGACATGGAAATTAAAGAAATAATTAACAAAGTAAAATATGCACTCCATAACAAGAAAAAATTGGTTTATTAATAAAATGAATAAAAATTTAAAGAAAATGCTGATTAAGTGCTATATTCGGAGTATAAATTCATATGGTGGGGGAAGTGGACAAATATGGGAAGAAAGAAGCTAAAATGTTGGAGGCATTTGAAATGTGGTTATGCAGAAGAATGGAGAAAATAAAATGGATTGTAAAAATTTACCAATGATGCAGTATTAAAAAGAATTGAAGAAGGAAGGAATTTACTAAAGACCATAAGGAAAAGAAAATATAACAGGATAGGACATGCGTTAAGAGAAGACAGCCTATTGAAAACAATGATAGGACGGGAAATCGAAGGAAAGCGACCGAGAGAAAAGAGATGATTAATGATGCTTGATGGTATAATGGGCATAGGAGGCTATCAAGAAATGAAGAAGATAGCTATTGAAAGAGGAAACTGGAGGAAGAGAACATTCTGATATGCCGTTGAACCTTCCAAGAGACAGAACACTAATGATGATAATGATAACTTAAACTGCGTCAGAGATTAGCTTGATTGCTATAAAAAATTGCATGTAAAATGCGATAATTACTGGGGATTTGCTATTAGCTAGGGTCTTCCAATGTCATACATCACCTGACTGTCGTTTCCGAACGATGTTTACATAAATAGCTTTTCACCTCCACAAAACCATTTGACCAAGCTGCTGGCGCAATTCGTTGCTACAACCGACATGATAAAATTCAAAGCATTTGTTTACATACTTGTGAATCGAGTCTACCATGTTTATGCTCAAGTGTGGATGAGGAAATGCGTTTACATTTGTAACAGAAGTTGGTATTCAGATCTAAACTTCATCTATAGGAGGAATTCCCATGAGAAATGACAGGTCTTCCCTGCGTCACATTCCGCTTACTACTGAGGTAGTTCAGTTCAGTAGAGCAATTTTGTATTTCCAGAGGAATCTTTGCGTTTTTTGCAGTAAGTGAGGAAGAATGCAGGTTGAAATTCTGAACGGGCCGACCCTGGTTGAGACGGAGACTGGAAAGCGCGCCGGGTACCGGCCTGGTTACCTAATGTTTGATCATCCCGAGCTACATTTTCCAAATTAATGTCCGTGAAGATATCTAGGTATTTTATTAACTGATGAAATGTGGCAATTTCAGCAATAAAGCAACTAAAAAACCTTCCATTGAGAAAATACACTCTGCCGTAAGAAATTGGAACACCAGGAAGTAGTCATGTGATTTGCATACTACTTGGCAGAAAAGATTATACCAGGCAGATGAGCAAATGATTCCATTATCAAACCTATCTGATAAAAGCTGAAGCTGTTATAACAACGTGAATACGGTGATCCGTGAGTAACAGATCGACGTGTCTTTCCGAGTAACATTGCCAGCCACAAATTGTTGAAAAGTGACTCCTGGAAGAAAATCATCTCAGTTAAAATGCCGAGAACCCATCCTATAAAACCTGAAGCTGTCAAAACAGCGTGAACGCGGTGATCCGTGAGTAAGGGATAGACGTGTCTTTCCTATTAACAATGCCAGAAATTGTTGAAAAGTGACTCCTGCAAAAACAAGTTTGTAAAATCATGCAATGCATTGATTACAATACGCTTTCCAACATACCAGAAATCATTACTCCAGTTATCACTCAAGTTATGAGAATAATAGCTGTGGAATAAATATCGGTCCTGTGCCCTGACCCTTGATCCAATATCAATGATATTCAACAGAACCGGTTCGGTATACCTCCGAAATAACATGATAAAGTTTTGTCGCAATCGAACAATTTTTACGTAAGGTATGATGCATAAAGGCTATGGAATAGATCCCGCTCCTGTGTCCTAACCTGTGACCCCATTTCGCCCATTTTCAATAGAATTCGTCCCCAGGTAGGCCCCTACAACATGCTAACATTTCATCCACATCGAAGCATTTTTACGTAAGTTATGACGAATAATAGCGATGGAAGTGATTCTGCTCCTATGTCCTGACCTTTGACCTCATTTCGCCCATTTTCAATAGGGTTTGTGTCCAGGTGGTCCCCTACCACATACTAAAATTTCATCGAAATCGAACCTTTTTTACGTTAGTTATGACGCATAAGGTCAATGGAATGCATCCCGCTCCTATGTCCTGACTTTTGACCCCATTTCGCCCATTTTCAATAGGATTTGTCCCCAGGCAATTCCTTACCACATACTAAAATGTCATCGAAATCGAACCGTTTTTACGCGCCATATGACGCTTAAGGGCAATGGAATGCATCCCGCTATTATGTCGTGAACTTTGACCCCACTTCACCCATTTTCAATAGGGTTCGTCCCCTGGTGGTCCCCTACCACATACTAAAATTTCATCGAAATCGAACCATTTTTACGTGAGTTATCGTGCCGACAGGCGGACGGAAAAAGCTGGAGCATATACGCTTCTTCAACCTACGGTTGGAAAGCGTAAAAACTATCTCAGGTAGAATGCCAAGAACCCATCTGATAAAAACTGAAGTTGATATAACAGTGTGAATGCAGTGATCTATGAGTGACAGAACGATTTGTCTTTACGAAGTAACGTTTCCACAAATTATTGAAAAGTGACTCCTGGAGTAAAACCATCTCAGGTAAAAACCCATCCGATAAAACCCGAAGCTGTCATAACAGCGTGAATGCGGTGATCCATGAGTAAGAGATCGACGTGTCTTTCCTAGTAACAATGCCAGAAATTGTTGAAAAGTGACTCCTGGAAGAAAACCATCTCAGGTAGAATGCCGAGAACCCATCCGATAGAAGCTGAAACTGTTACAACAACGTGAATGTTGATCCATGGGTAACAGATCGACGTGTCTTTACGAAGTAACGTTTCCACAAATTGTTGAAAAGTGACTCCTGGAGGAAAACCATGTCAGGTAAAATGCCAAGAACCCATCCGATAAAAGCTGATGATGTTATAATAGCGTGAATAAGTGATAACAGTTCGTCGGGCACTCCATCGTGCAGGTATTTATGGCCTCTGCAATCCTGAAATCTCTGATTACCAAAACGTGCAAAGCACATAAAAATTGTGATACAGAAGACTGACTCGTTTCATCATGACTGATGAATCGTGCTTCATATTTTTTCCTGCTACTGGTAAAGTTTACGTCTAATAAAAACCTGCAGAATTCTGGAAAACCCTGCATGATTCACCTGGTCTGAAGAATAATGCTTCATCTTGTTTCCTACCACTGGTAGAGTGTACGTCTAGCAAAAACCTGCAGAATTCTGGAAAAAACTCCGCATGATTCATTTGGTCTGATGAATCATGCTTCATATTGTTTTCCACCACTGGTAGAGTTTACCTCTGGCAAAAACCTGCAGGATTCTGGCAAAACCTGCATGATTCATATAGTCTGAATCATTCTTCATATTGTTTCCCACCACTGGTAGGTAGAGCTTACGTCTAGCAAAACCTGCAGAAGCGTACCGCCCTGACGGTTTGGTTCGTACTAGGAAGAATGGAGGTGAATTCCTGATGCTGAGGGTTGCCATATCGTGACATTCCTTAGAACCACTGGTTATTATGCAGGGTTGCGCAACATCTGCCAGATATGAATCCATTCTTCTGCACTCAATGTTGAAGTCATTGTGTCCTAATAATCCTTCCTGGTCTCAAGCAGATAATGTTCCCGTGCATGGTGAGAAACGTGTCAAGTTGTGGTTTGCTGAGGATGAGCAAACCACAACGTGGCCACCTCAATCCGCAGATCTCAATGCTATTGAACATTTGTGGGAATATCTTTCATGAAAGGTCAGGTCACACTTCCCACCTCGAACATCACTGGCACAGGTGAAATATATTTACAGCAAGAGTGGTCCCAAATTCCATTCTCTTATGTGCGTAAGTCTATTCCAGCTCGAACTGGTTCTGTTCTGAAAGTCTTACAACATAATAATACAAAGTTCTTCACAAACTGCAAACGTGTCCATTATTTTGGTAAACACCTATATCACCTGAAAGTGTCGACACACGAAATAGATTTATTTTAAGTAAATCGTGGCATTTGTCTGTAAACATAGAGTTTCCTGCATCTTGTAACATCTATTTTCATCATCATAAGGGGCTAAGTTCCAAAGACGAAAAGTGCTTTCCTTTGGATTTCCTCTTTTTTAATGCAAATACTGTGCGCTAAACACTATAAAATTTTAGGTGGCTTGCCACTTTGCTTGATTAAAAAGTAAATCTTCGCTGTCATTGCATTTTCATAAATATGTTTTTCCTCTGAACTAAATTTAAACTGAATGATGGAAACTTGCTTTCCTCTGGCTCGTAGATGAAAAAAATTCCAGGATTTTCCTTACATGTTATAACGCAGATCAATTTCCATTAATCACGGTTTGATTTCGGAAGTGCGTTACTAGTTGGGCAAACCACTTAGCTTAATGGATGAAAAAAACCGCATTTACAACGAGCGTTTTTCTTCATTTTTCTATCTCATAAAGTTATTTCGATACTCCAGTATTTGTTCTTTTTTTTTTTTTTTTTTACATGAAATGTAATTTCCACTTAATTAGTAGTAAAAAAAAAGTATTCACTTTTTTGCCACTTTTAGGAGTTGCGTATTCCAGATTCATCATTTCCACCACAAAAGAGACCGTTCTGCAACGCTTTTACAGGGTGCGGCAGAAAAAGATCAGACAATTCCATGATGTCACTTCCGCTTCCGGGAGAGAACGATTCAGCTCTGAATCGTATCAGCAATCGATTAATGGCAGAGGCTAGGTTGTGGGAGATGCTGCAACAGAGACTTGCCGAGGCTGCCGGCATGGCAGATGTTTCCAATGAGGTACTTGTCCAAAATCATATGAAATGTATTTCAAATTTAAAATGTTTAATATTCGTAATGTATTTTTCTCTTGCGTGCTTTTACTGTTATGCGTACTTACTTTGTGACTTTTACTTTAGATATTTTTCTCCTTATTCGAATGACCATCTAAAGGCCGAAGTGTTGTAAGATATATATGATTATAATCATCATCATCATCATCATCAACCACTATCAGTCCACTGCTGGATGAAGATCTCCTCAAGTTTCTTCCACAACAGTCTGTGTTGCGTCAGTCTCCTCCGTGTCATTCCCGCATGCTTTCGAATAAAAAAAAAACGTAAAAGGAAGGAAATACCGCACACCCATCAAATGCGAATTACCGTGGCTTTCGGCTTGTAGGTCAGTATGGGGCATAAGTCGAATGGGTTAAGTTTCTCAATTTCCTTATCTTGATTCAGAGCTAAGTTGATCCTGAATATAAAACGAGGCTAGAACAAATACTGTCAATGTTCCGAAATTATGTAGACTATGTTTTAATGTTTCAGATTATTGAAAGGAAGAGAAACTCAGGCAACTTCTGCATTTTTCTTTTTCGGCAAAAAGTTGATCTTCGTAAGTCTATTTTTTTACCTTACAAGTTGATACTACCGTATTCCTTTCCCCCAACCGACCAGTCGGAAAAGCCACCACACAGCACCAAGGTCAAACGGGTGATGCTTGCAACGTGATTTATGATTCGCTGCTTTCTCGTTGAGTCCGATGGAAATCAGAAATCTAAAGGGTTTTCGATTTCAATCGGAAACACGAAATAAATTAAAGTAAACGTAATAAATGGAAGCAATGTTTGATTTTAATTCAGTTAAGCAATTGAAAGACCGGCCGAGCAAAAAATTAATGCTTTCGTTATCAGCTGGTCGTTGCTATTCTTAAAGCGCATGCGCTGCCTTCCGTCAACAGAATTGTTACCCAGACAATCAACTGCGTCTCATCGATGGGTTTCATCATTAGGAGATACAGGGGGTGAACAAGGAAACTGAAACACATGATTTTAAGACATAACAATTTATTATTACGGTGTAGGGCCTCCTTTGGAGGCCAATACAGCGGCATTTCGTCGTGGGAAAGACCAATACAAGTCCTGTACAGTACCCAGAGGGATTTGAAGCCATTCCTCTTGCAGAAGAGTGGCTAATTCACGACGCGATGCTGGTGAAGGAAAGCGTTTCCTGACTCGCTCCTCCAGAACACCCCATAGTGGCTCAATAACGTTTAAGTCGGGTTATTGGGCAGGCCATGACAGATGTACAACCTCACTTCCATGCTCAGTAAACCAATCGGTGCGTTGTCATTCTAATACACGGAACCACCGTCAGGGTACAATGTTTGAACCCCTGAGGGCACCTGATCTTCCACAATTGTCCGATAGTACTTGGCAGTGACGTGCTCCTTAATAACAATCGACGGGCTGACAGACTGCCACGATACATGACGAATTCAACTCCGTGCTTCATTGTGGGCAATAAATCACGATCCGGCTCTGTGCTTCACTGTGTGTAGGTGGATCGGTGGCTGACCAAACCATCACCGATCCACCACCGTGCTGCACTGTGGGCAATAAAACGTCCGGTCGGTAAGACTCTGAGGGATGTCTCCACACGTAAACTCTCCCGGTTGTGGAACAGACAGTGAAGAGCGTTTCATCGGAGAACAATACACATTTCACGTTCTCAAACGTCCAGGATTTTGCGCTGCTAGCAACATTGCAACCGACGTTTGCCATTCACACTGGTGATCCAGGGTTTGGCGATAGCAACACGACCATGAACATTGACCCGGTGAAACTCCTGACGAAGAGTTTTGATGGAAACAGGTGATTCGTGGTGCGTATTCAACTCTGCGGTGAGTTGGGCAGCTGTGGTTTCATGTTTTTTAGCTATCATCCCTGTTAGCACCCGGACGTCCCTGTCAGACAGCTTCCACTTACCTCGACAGTTACTCCTATTGGATGTGGTTCTTCCCTCTTGCTGGTATGCCGACATGATCCTGGATACCGTGGCTTGCGATACACCACAAAGACGTGCTGTCTTGGAGACAGATGCACTAGCGAGACGCGCACCAATAATCTGTCCTCCTTGGAACTCCGATATGTCTGCCATTGTGTTGCGTCGATCGCACTTTTTGATGCCCAACTGTGCTAATGCAACCTTCACACTAGGGATGGGCAAAAAACCTCCATGTTTTGCCACCGATGATAGATGTTTTAACGTCGATGCTGCAGAAGCCGATACATCGAAAAAACATTGAGGTTTTGTGACCGATGTTTGGAACTGGTAAAGAATATCTTCTACGAAAAGTAAATGCTTTTCTTTATGTTACATTATTATAAAGAGGAAAGAAATATTACCTTTCTATTGGCTGTTTTAGTTGATTCGTTGACGAATACAGAGATCTTTTCCTCGAAGGTACGGGAGCCCATGCATCAAAAAAACATCGAGGTTCCCACCGATACATCGAAAAAACATCGAGCGTTTTAAGAAATATTATTAGTTATTTGAAGTTGAATTGGTGAGCAATCACTGTATTGAACAAAGATGTTATCCACAGATATGCCTATTCGCTGCTACAGAAGAAAAATTGTGAAATCTTCGGCTTGTTAGCAAGACATCGTGGTTCACACCGATACATCGAAAAAACATCGAGGTTTCCACCGGATACATCGGGCGTTTAAACAAATATTACGTTCCTAGATGTTGCATTGGATGAGTATCACTGTTACACTGAACAGAGATTTTACAAATCCATTGCCCATTCATTGCTGCAGATGGAAAAGTGCGAATTCTTCAGTTTATTAGCAAAACAGCGAAACATCGAGGTTCCCACCGATGCATCGAAGACACATCGAGATTTTCACGATGCATCGAGCGTTTTAACAAATATTATGTTACTGGATGTTTATTGGTGAGTAACACTGTTATATTAAAGAGAGATTTTACAAATCGTTTGCCCATTTACTGGTGCAGGCTGAGAAAATGCGAATTCTTCAGTTTATTAGCAAAACATCGGGGTTTACACCGATAAGTCGAACAAAATAGAGGTTTCTACTAATGCATCGAGCATTTTAATAAATATTATTAGTTACCCGATGTTACTGGTGAGTAATCACTGTTATATTGAACAGAAGTTTTGCACATCTATTGCCGATTTACAGCTGCAGATTGAAAACTACGAATTTTTCGACTTATCAGCAAAAAATATCGAGGTCTTTACCGATACATCGAAAATTTCCACCAATACTATCGCGATGCATCGATGTTTTGGGAATGAGTAACCACCGATGTCGATCATCGATGTTACCCACCGATGTTGATCATGGATATTACCCACCGATGTGCTCATCCCTACTTTACACTCCGATCGACTGCGAAATAATAGGTGCAGGCTGGCCTCCAGATAGCGCGTACCGCGAGACAAGTTGGGTGATATTTCTGTAGGTGTTTCATTTTCGTTGTTCACCCCGTGTAAATGACTTGCTCCCATTGTAGTTCTGGAAGCTTTGTAATGCCAAGAGTGAATGCCTCCCACTGGGTCTTGGACCGGTCGCAAGGCGGGTGCAATTAACATACGACAGTTGACAATCCAAAGCAGACACGACAATTTTAATGTTTCTGTCGAACTAAAATGTCCGCTTCAGCAGCTTTTAACGAAATGTTTAATTAACGGAATATTACATTTTGTAAGCTTGCAGAATGGCTTCTTTTGAACGTAATATCAACTTTCGTGTACTTTGATCACGAGATAGCAAACCCAGATTTACTAAGGCGCAGTATACAGGGGGATTGTAAACTCCTTCAACAAAACAAGAAGGGTGATAGTACACATCAAGGCGAACAATATTTGCAATGGAACCTAGGGCCGCATTCCACTCCTAGTGCCAGAAAAGAGCACCTTCGAAAAATGTCCAGCACGCACACGGAGCATGAGAAGCACAAGATGCAAATCAGATGCACTGAACACGTGCGTAGACCATGAGGAGCAAATATTTAAAAACGCAACCGAACCCGTTCAGCGATATTACCGTCCGAACATCACATGAGAATTAACGTATTCCTGAAGGGCATGGAGGACTACACATACGATATATACCGGGCGGTGGATTGGACGCGGTGGACCTGTGGCTTGGCCTCCACGCTCCCCTGATCTTAATCCACTAGACTTCTTCTTCTTCTGGGGGCACATGAAAATATTGGTGTACGAGAAACCTGTGAACTTCCCTGTAAGATCTCGTCTCGCTAATCGCTGTTGCTGCGGACGAGATCAACACCACACCGGGAGACTACGAGAGTGTGCGACAGTCAAACTTCAGTAGATAAGCCGATGTGACGTATAAGTCAAAGCTCGGACTTCTAAAGAAAAAACGTATCGTCTTATACTCCGAAAAATACGAAAGTTTCAGTGGAAAGAATACACTAGCGAAAGGAAAATAGGTTCAAGTCCAAAAGAGTCATAATGAGAGCGAGAGAGAGTACGCGCTGCACTGATCATGTGAGTTCGTAACCTGCAGGACGTGTTGTCATGCAAAAAAAGAGCAGAAAAATCAGTCGCTATACTGTCAAGGATAGAAGTCAGGAATATGTAGATAAAGTATAAGATTGATGCACTGAATATAAGAAGTCAAAAGTAGCAAAACTCTGAAAACGAAGAAATTTTAAACAAAATATACTCGAACCCGTATATAATGAAGTTGAAGGATGAGTCAAAAAAAATGTTTTTTATATATCGAGAGATCTGGTGTTCGGATCTTCAGCAGTGACCGGATAACAATTTTTCGGTTGCTATGTGTTGATAAAACGTGGAAATAGCGATGTCTTTGTTTATTCACTGATGCCTCGTATTTGGAGGATTTTCACTTTGGATTTAACTGCTATAATTAATATATAGCGAGTGCCGTTAATGCCCATGGAGACGTCTCAGTAGCTGAGCCCATTTTACGGATTTATGATGTCAAAGCTGACAGAAAAACACACATAGCGCCGTTGATTATTGATCACCGTAGCGTAAGGCTTAGTTAGATATCGAGAGATCTGAGATTCGGTTCCCCAGCGGTGACCGGATAAAAATTTTTTGGTTGCTATGTGTTGATAAAACGTGGAAAGAGCGATGTCTTTGCTTATTCTTAACTATTTGGAATATTTTCACTTTCACTTTGGGGGGGGGGGGGTTAACGACCACCGTGAGCAACTCAATAGGCTATAAGTAATCTCCCGTGGCTAATTTAGGGCCACTGGTTCCAGGAAAGGGAGAGAGCCAGTGCCGTAAGACAATCACAACATCCATGCCTCACTGGGATTCGAACCCGGACCCATCTCGGATGAATGGTCACAAGAAAGAGCTTAGACCACTACGCGCCACCACGGCGGCAAAGAAACATTCGATATATGTTCACTATAACTGCACAGATAAAAAAAATAGAGAGATTTTCAGTATATTACACAATGTCAGTTTAAATCCAGTCAATTATAAACTATTTTATCAAACATCAAATGTAAATTATAATTGTTAATTAAAAACTATAGATAGCAAAATGATATGGGGAAGATCTTTGCAATGATCAAAACACTTAACGAATGTAAAAATTAAAGTAACTCCCGAAATTTTAAAATTTCATCTTTCACATGTTATGTCGGATATACATATCAGCCAATTCGTGCTTGCTTTGTTCTTATCCTGATCGCTGTTTTAAAGGTTTCAACTTTCTCTTATGAGGTGGTTAAGATGTTTCTAGATGCTGAGTAAAAACAGATTTTCTAAAATACACTGCTGGCCACCCAAAATGTAACACCAAGAAGGACACGAGATAGCAAACCCAGATTTACTAGACTCATAACAACAGATACAAAGATGAAACGATTGAGCTTACAGGCAGGTGCGACTTGCGGAACACGCAGTCATCAATAGTTCGTGTGGCTCCCATGGCTGGCAATTACGGCCGCTACACGCCGCGGCATAGAACGAAAGAGGCTTTGGATGTGGGCTTCCGGTATGTCGGTCCAGGCTGCTTCCACACGTTGCCACAGTTCATCAGGCGTAGCCGCGGGTGGTGCTTGCCGGGCCACTCGGTTGCCGATCAGCGACCAGACGTGTTCGATGGGCGACATATCGGGTGAACAGGCGGGCCACGGCAGCAGTGACAACTGGTGGGCAGTGAAGAATTGTTGCCCGATGCGTGCCATGTGCGGGCGCACATTGTCCTGTTGAAATGTGGCCGCTGGCAGGTCCTGCAGGTAAAGGAGGACTACAGGCTACAAAACGTCAGAGATGTACCAGCGGCTGTTGAGTGTACCGGCGATGCGTACCAAAGGGGTGCGGGTGTCATATCCAATTGCGCCCCAAACCATAACGCCAGGCGACGGACCGGTATGGCGATGCATAATGCAGGCGTCATATAGTCTTTCGCCGCGGTGCCGACACACGCGGATCCGACCATCGTGGTGTTGCAGGCAGAAGCAGGATTCGTCGGAGAAGACAATGTCGTGAAATTCCGTAGTCCAGGTGCGGCGTTCAACGGCCCACTGCCGTCGCACTCCCCGGTGGTGTAACGTCAACGGTAATCGGAGCAATGGGCGCCGTGCGACAAGTCCCCGCTCCTGCAGACGACGTCGAACGGTACGTGCTGACACAGGCTGTTGCGCAATACACCCTAATTCCTGCGCTAACGTTCGTGATGTGGCGGTTCGAGCCGTCCATGCACGCCACACAACATGCCAGTCCTCTCGTTCGGTGGTGTGCTGCGGCTGCGGTAATCGCTGACGTCGGTCCATCCGTCCCCCCTGCACCCACCGAATCCATACTCGTTTCACTGTTGCTGGATGTCGTCCCACACGGGTGCCGATGTCTCGGTACGATAAACCGCTGTAGCGATAAGCCACTATTCGTCCTCTGTCGAACTCCGAAACGTGCTGGAATGACTGCCTAATTCTGCGACGAGGCATCAGGAAGCTTCCCACGCACAGGTCCGGCAGCACAACACACTTCCACTACTTCCACCCCGCCTTCTGTGCACCCTTCTTATAGTGCTTCTCGGTGGCGTGCCGGGCGCACATGATTTTCATATGCCCTGCAATGCTAATCGTTTGCATGTCCTCTCGCGGGCAACGCATGCTGCGAATTTCAGGCCAATTATGGATGCTTCCTTCTTGGTGTTGCATTTTGGGTGGCCAGCAGTGTAGATTCATTGAGTGAAAGGTGACGAGAGGAGGAGGAAAAAAGACAGCACTTTCCCAGAAGATGTATGCTTAGCAAGCGTGAAGAATGGTAATGAAAAAGCAACTTAAACATTCTTGTCTTCATGTGAATTAACCCATTTGTATGGGGCACCAATGGGGTGTTTTCAACAGCAGGTAATACCTGGTTTACCAGTGAACAAACTGGTTGAAGGCTACTTATTTTTGTTTGCTGATAACCATACTGAAATTCGATATGTGTTTTCTCCAAAAAATATTGTTCATACTATGCGTTAAAAAAAGCAAAGGAGAATATTAGGAAGCACAAGGTATTTATAAAAACTTCGGTTTATGCGGTGTGAAATTCACAAATTTCCCGGTGGTGGGGATCGGAGCCACGCCTCCTAGTTCCATAGCCAGTTGTTCTAACCGACTAAACTACACCGACGGAATGCCTGTCTGTTTCTGTGAACCCTTTTTTACGCTTTCCAAGCGAAGGTTGAAGAATCGTATATGCTCCAGCTTTTTCCGTCTGTCTGCCTGTCTGTCTATCTGTCCGACCGTTCCTCCGTCCGCATGATAACTCGCGTAAATATGGTTCGATTTCGATGACATTTTAGTATGTGGTAGGGGACAACCTGGGAAGAAACCCTATTGAAAATGGGCGAAATCGGATCAAAGTTCAGGACATAGGAGCGGGAGCCATTCAATCGGTCTTATGCGTCATAACTTACGTAAAAATGCTTCGAGTGCGACAAAACTTTATCATGTTGTTCTGGAGGTATACTGAACTGGTTCTGCTGAATATCATCGAAATGGGGTTAAAGGACAGGGCACAGGAGCGAGATTTATTCCACAACCGTTATCCACATAACTTGACTAAAAATGCTTCTATTGCAACAAAACTTTAGTATGTTGTTCCGGAGGTAATACTCAACCAATTCTGTTTAATATCATCGAAATGGAGTCAACGGTTAGGGCACAGGAGCGAGTTTTATTCCACAGCCATTATCCTCATAAGTTGAGTAATGATTCCTGGTATGTTGGAAGGCGTATCATAATAAATGCATTGCATGATTTTACTAACTTGTTTGGTAGGTAAATGGTCTAATTTCCCACGTTGACTAGACGTCTTGGAAAATGCATTTTTCCGTTACTGCCAGCATTAGAAGAAGTGGAAAAAGTGCGTCCGGGGGTGGACTTGACAGGCAACCATCTGCGCATTTGCAACCCCAAGCCAAAGGAGGCTGCGGAAATCCCCAGAAAATCCGCAGACTCGGCCGGCAAGACCGGGATTTGACGACCCAACAGAAACCTCTACCTCCCACACTGCACACAGCGCGTTAACCACTCGCTCCCAATTTGTCGTCTTGACACGTGTTGTATGACGTACTACAGAAGTAAAACACGTGTCAAGACTATAAATCTGCAGCGGTACATTCCGTCGGTGTATCCTAGTCGGTTAGAGCACCTCACTCCGGAGCGAGGAGACGCGGAAGTGTTTTACAGCGGCTTCCGAACGTAAAATGGATCAACTGGCCGTTGGGTTCTTCGAAAAATCTGTGTTGTCCGTTCCACACATCGTCTGGAATTAATGAAAGGTTCCTTCTTCGCTTAAAAAAAAAATTAAGAGGGAGATCATGTGACTTACTACAGAGGTGAAACACGTGTCAAGACGACAAATCTGCAGCTTCGTTCCGTAAGTATAGCTTAGTCGGTTTGAGCATCTCACTCCGGATTCGATTTGTGGCGCAACAAATTCCTGTTTTCACAGCTTCACCTCTGTAGTGCGTCGTAGAGATACTTCGTATTATGCGAGCTCGTTATGAGGGGACTTTCGACCGTACCTCTCGAAAGAAAATTAAAGTGCTTAAAACACACCTTTATTTCTCTTTGACTTTGATTTCCAGTCTTATCACAATTACTTTTCGATTTTTCATCCTCTTTTGATTGTTTAACGATTTACCATCAGAACAATTTCTTTCATTCGCGCTATTTCGAAAAATTAGTATCCTATCCGTTATCTCCTCTTTAATAGAACAGAATGTGTTTAGTTGAATCAGTAGACTCGCTTTGTGTTCTTAAAATGATGGTTCTAGTTTTCTTTCCAAATTTATTGCATGTCTTATAAATCCATTTCGAATGATGGGACGGCTTCGTCTTTCGTTAAAATCATTAGAAATCATCAAGATCGTTCTCTTGAGGAGATTTCTTAATCTTAAGCGAATTCATAACCATAAACTTTGATTCATGACATCGCATCAGCATACTAAAGCAGAGTACCTCATAATTCTGAAGCTTTAAAACTTCATGACAAATGTCATTCAAGCGTTTCGAAAACTGAATATTCCCAGTTTTTCCTTCCGTCGAAGAGGGCAATTTTCCGGAATCAATTACGCATGAAGAAAACTTTAGATGATTTCCATTCTGGTCTTTATTTGTCGCACAGGTGGTTGCGTTTATGTTTATCATATAATACGTCACAAAATGCTGAAGAACGTTTTTTGATGATTACACTCGGGCAATCATAAGGCATTCTTTACTGTAGGTAATATCAATATCAGCGGAAAGGATCTTCACCGCTGTGTTAAGAACAATGCACTTATACAGTAAAAGCAACATCGTTGGTATTTTTCCCGAGGAAAATTTAAAAGCACATCTGACATACGGAATAGCCACTTTATTACT
Organism: Macrothele yani; assembly: GCA_039090855.1. Lineage (NCBI taxonomy): Eukaryota > Metazoa > Arthropoda > Arachnida > Araneae > Macrothelidae > Macrothele > Macrothele yani. Next base: position 171,271,596 of record CM077004.1, read on the forward strand.
CGCATGATGGAACGGCAACTCTTGTTTCGTTTGCGGTTTATACGGAAAGATGTCTCCAGCAGACAGCGGAGTTTGATGTCTCAAACAGCATGGGCCGGTAAATCTTGTGTACTTCACATAATTCAAACGTATGCTTGACAAAAACAAATTCCATTTCTTTTAAAAGTGTGTGCATTGTTCAAAGACTTAGAAAATATTTCGAGTTGTGCTCAACAGTAGCTTGCGTTTCTCTTAATCGTAAACCCAACAACATATTGCCAGCGAGTTTTATATAACATTTAATGAACGAGTGCACTATCTTTTCGTTCTTCTGGATCTGGGTTCGAATCCAGGACAAAGACGTGCGCTTTGTATTTGAGCTTTCAATTTGTTTCTCTCCTTTCTTTAGAACCAGTGGTTAAAATTTTGGGATGAGCAAATCGCTTTACAAGTTCTTGGGAAAGTTAAGACCCAAAAAATAAAGAGAAACAAAACAATACCATGCAAAAAAGTAATCATGTCGCTGTGTTTCAGCACAACTTAGCAGAAAAATTATAAAGCTAAAATAACTGCATACGCAAAAGTAACAAAATTTCGCAATTCGAATTTGAGATGCACTTCATTTCAAAAACTTTAATGATGTGACATAAAAAAAATTACGGGCAGTCAATTGTTTGACACCGATTACTGCCCGATATATGTTAGCTAACATATGTCCAGAGCGCTCGTTACTTTTTACAGGAATTTTCTAAATTAAAAAAGAAAGCTTGTGAGCTGCTGCTTCTTTCATCAACAAAAAGTAACTACGATTTATCCAACTTCCTCTGGCTTCTAATTTAGGTATTTTTAATGAAAATCTTCCCGCACATTTCCTTTTCCGAGCTTTCAAAGCTGTAGACACTTCTGATTCATCGTCATATCACTCATCAAGCTTCTTAAACGGCAATGGATAAATTTTTTTTTTTTTCGATTTTCCATTTCGTGTAGTAAGCTAATTCAGGAAGATGAGCAACCATCTGTGTTTGAAACTTTTTCGCATTTCGCATATGAATTCCTTAGCAATTTGAAGACTTAGAGCAACGAAGCAAAAATGACTTAAAATTCCTTCTCGTTTTTCAGAAAACACCTAAAACGCCCTTTTATCTTTAAAGATAATTCTGATAAGCTCAACTTGCATTTCGTACAATCAGGCGCTACATCCTTTGTCGAACATACGATTAGGAGTGCCATCATACGATTAGGAGTGCCATTGAACTTTAATTCAAGAATTATTACCTTCAATTTGATTTTAGCTTGTTGATCAGAAAAACTAATAATGCAAAATGCAAGCAAGTCTACAGTGGATTTTGAAATATTCCAAAAATAAAAAAAAAGTTGTTCGTTTAAGTGAAAGTTACGCGCAGAAGGAAAAACAGTTTTGCTAGAATAGAATTGGAGAGTTTTCTGCAGTTAACGATTTTCTTGGCATTGAGTCTGAAGAGGTGATCATCTGCGCAAAGCGTATAGTTTTGAACACTGCGCTGGTATCTGAATTCGAAAAGAAAGCAAAAGCAAATAAAGAAGGGGAAGTAACTTAACAGTAAGAATAACTTGCAACTACAGTGAAACATAACAATATGTTCTTTGTTTTGTTTTTTTCATAAATGGTGAAGGGTCTTAGTAACGAGCGACTCTTTGAACTAATCGCGAAATTCCCAGGCAATAAACTGTAGAGGCTGACAAAGAAATTCGGTAATGAGTGTCTTTTCGAAACTAAAAAAATCATCAATGAGAATCTTTCATAGCTAAATTCAGTGATTAGTCACTTTGAAGCAAGAGCTCGACGATGAGTGCTTTTCGAAACTGGTGACGGAACTCAACAATGAGTGAATCATTTGAAACTGAACGCAATGATCATTGCTTTAATAAAGACGCTCGCCCATGAGTGTTTTGTAAAATTGGTGAAGGAACTCAGAAATGTGTGCCTGTCCAGATTAGTAAAGGAATTGAACAATGAGAATGATTAGGATTTGAGCTCAATGATCAGTATCTTTGTGTTCTGAAAACCATTAGTAAATGAACTCCGTGATCAGTGTTTTTTGAATTCTGAAAATCATTAGTATTTGAACTCATTGGTCATTGTCTTTGATAATAAAATCTCGAAGATGAGTGTCTTGTAAAATTGGTGAAGGAACTCAGAAATGAGTGCCTTTCCAGATTAGTAAAGGAATTGAACATTGAGAATGATTAGAATTTGAGCTCAATGATTATGTCTTTGGGTTTTGAAATCGTTAGCAATTGAACTCAATCATCAGTGTCTTTGACGAAAAAGCTCGACGATGAGTGCGTTGTAAAATTTTTGAAGGAACTCAGAAATGAGTGCCTTTCCGGACTAGTGAAGGAACTCAACATAACTCAAAATTGAGAATAATTTAGAATTGAACTTAATGGCAAGTGTCTTTGATAGAAAAAGTCGACGACGAGTGTCTTGTAAAATTGGTGAAGGAACTGAACAGTGAGAATTACGTATTCTGAATTGAACTCAATGATCAGCGTCCTTGCTAAGATTCTCGGCGACGACTGTCTTGTAAAACTGGTAGAGAATCTTAAGAATGACAGTCTCTCCGGAATAGTGAAGGAACTCGACAATGAGAATCATTTGGAACTGAACTCGAAAATAAGTGTCTTTCATATAGCAAAGCTTGAAGATGGGTTTCTCCTGAAACTGTTGAATACCACATCAATGAGTGAGTACATTTTAATTCCCGTGAAAAAATTGTGTTTTGGTTTTATTTTATAATTGGTGAAGAAACTCAGCAATGAATGTCATTTGGGTCTGCAGAAGGAAATATGTAGGACAAGAAATGCTTGAGGTGGAACCTATTCAAGTAAATAAAAATATTGAAGATTTTAAACTCACTGATAGGGAATTAGTGTTTTTTAACGACAGTAGCATCGACGTGGCAAGAATTGAATTGTTTTGAACTGCATAGGATATTAGAGATAATTTCATCTCGAGGAATAGCAGGACGCCCTGCAACTGTCAATTTATCGTATCTTCAAAGAGCAATGATGTAGTGGAAGTCGAATTACTACCCTCCGCAGGACCTCGATTAATCACTGTAGACTTTTACCTCTCCTAGCTTTCTTTTCTACGGAATTTTTTGTGCTTTATGTGAAGATGCAATACGGACGTTATTACTGCAGCTTTGTATTAAGTTAAATAGCTTTCCTTAACATTCCCACAAATTTACCATGATTTCTTAAACATTTCGCTTTCAAAACTTCATCAGATGTGTGTTCCGACTAAAGCTGTCCGCGTAATACGTCAGAACGGTAGCGAACAGTCGGAACAGAAAAAACGGAATAAATTGGTAGCCATAATTTTTAGCGGAAGCCCGTATATTACATTGGAACGATTCGGAATGAAAAGGCATCGTCCATTCGGATCGGAACTGACACTTTTGGCTCTTGCTCGCTGAGAGTATATTTTTGACGAATTTGATTGCTTTTCGATGTGATGCGCATGTGTTATGTCAAGGTCATCTGCCTCGGTTGTTTACTTTTCTTTTCTTTTTTTTTTTTTTGATTGGAGGTTTAACGACCACCGTGAGCAACTCAATGGGCTATAAGCAGTCGCCCGTCACTAATTTAGGGTCACTGGTTCCAGGGAAGGGAGAGAGCCAGTGCCGCAAGACAAACACAACATCCATGCCTGACCGGGATTCGAACCCGGACCACTTACGGACGAATGATCAGAGCCCAGCGCCTTAGACCACTGCGCCACCGGGGCAGCCGGTTGTTTACTTTATTGCATCATCAGACAGTAACCTCTTGGCGGCTCAAGTTGATTTTCATTGAAGTTACTCATTTAATTATTGCTTCGGAAACGTGTGTTGACGAAAATTATTAATCATGGCTCAAGCAAATCCTGTTTTGTACTACATTAGTCACAAAACAATGCTACGGTAGTGTGATGAAAGATAACGTACGGGATGAAATATCAAAAGATACCACTGAACATGCTACATACGATTTTTTGTTCTTTTACATTTAATATTATAAAAATATGTTCAGTTTGAAAAATATTTACACTAGAAAATTAGCTTCCGTACTTTATTACACATCGCTGCTATAATAGCATCTCATTTCTATGTTTATTTCTGTTTGGGTATATATAGAATTTAGTTGTCACTTTTGTCTAGTCAGGTATAATGCTATTATCCAAAGTTTTTTATTCCAACAAAACTGTTCAAAGTTAACGGAACCGGTATGCAAAACAATAGTATCTGACGGAAGAAAGAAGTTTTTCAATCGGGTTTTTAATCCCTCAGATATTGCTGTAAACGGAATCGTGAGCTTACGCCCTCTGATTGCAGACTTCTGCGTTAAGAAAAACGTGAATTTATATGAGAAACATTTCGTACCAGCGCTCTCCAACAGAGAAATAATTTTTCAAATCGGGCTCTTAGAAACAGAGATATCGACAAAAATCAGATATGACTTTAATTCCCCTGTTGGGAAAACCATGCAATATTTTAGGAAGAAAGTTTTCTCAAAAGGTTTTTCCATATGAGCGGTATCGGTCCAAGAAAAAAATTAGTCGAGTTTTCAGGAGCCCAGATTTTGCTACAAATACATCAGTAGAAGATATTAACACTTATGCCCCCTGTGGCCAAACCATTCTTTAGTAAACATTAGAAATTATGTGAAAAATGTTTTCCATCAGGTCTTGCATGCGATACAGTAAGAATTTTTCAAATCGGAGTTTTAGAAGCAGAAATAGAGCAGAAAACGCAATTTACCTTTGTGCCCCCTAGCGGAAAGTGTTAGATTTACTTGAAAATTTTGAATTTATAGGAAAAACATTTTGCATCGGAAACACTATCCAACAAAGCAGGAATTTTTCAAATCGGACTCCTAGAAGTACAGATATTGACAAAAATAAGATATGCATCTACACCCCCTGGCGTAGAAACCATGCCTTATTTTAAGAAGAAAATGTTTCTAAAAGGTTTGTGGACATGAGTACTATCGGTCTACAAACAAGGTTTTTTACAATCAAGAATTTAGAAGCTCATATTTTGCTGCAAATACATCAGAAGCGGAAATTAAAATTTACGCCCCCTGGTGGCCAAACCATTTTTTTTTTACAAAAATTATAAATTATGTGCAAACGATTTCCCATCAGGAGCTGTATCCGGTGCAGAAAGAATTTTTCAAATCGGAGATTTAGGAGCAGAGATATAGGGGAAACGCAATTTACCTCTACGCCCCCTAGCGGAAACTCTATGAATTACATGAAAATTTTGAAATTATATGAAAAAAGTGTCACACTGGGAACACTATCAAACAAAAAAAAAATTTTCAAATCGGACTTCTAGAAGTAGAGATATTGACAAGACTAAGATATAAATCTACGCCCCCTGGTGGAGAAAATGTGGAATATATTAAGAAGAAAATATTCCAAAAGGTTTATCGACGTGAGTGGCATCAGTCCACGAAAGAATTTTTTCAATCGATATTTTAGAAGCTCAGATTTTATGGTAAATGCGTCAGAAGCAAAAATTAACGCTTACACCCCTGGTGACTAAAGTATTCTTTACCAAAGTTTGAAAATATATGCAAAAGATTTTCCATCAGGAGGTGTATCCGCTGAAGAAAAGATTTTTCAAATCAGAGTTTTAGAAGAAGAGTTTTCGTGGAAAATGTCATTTGCTTTTACGCCCCCTAGCGGAAAATCTATGCGTAATTTGAAAAAGTAACTATATCTAAAATACTCTTCGACATAGGTGGAATCGAAAGGTAAATAAATTTTTTCAATCGGATGTTTAGAAGCAAATATGTGGAATAAACGGTCATACAATGAAGTAACATCTGTTTTTAGCACGTCTTTTGTAAAAAAAGATCGTGCTTCTGTTATCGGTTTGTCCGTCCGTCCGTCTGTACCCACGATAACTCTGCAACTAATAGTCCAATTTGAAAAACTCTTTTTGCATTGGGAAGCTTGAAATATGCAAATGATGATCCTTTATTTCGTTTTTTTTTTTTACGATGTACAATTTTGCCGGTAGAGGGCGTAAATGCAGATGATGTCGAATTCAAAAATACGTTTTATTCCACATATTTGCTTCTAAACATCCGATTGAAAAAAATACTTATCTTTCGATTCCATTTATATCGAAGAGTATTTTAGATATAGTTACTTTTTCAAATTACGCATAGATTTTCCGCTAGGGGGCGTGAATATAAATTACATTTTCCACGATAACTCTTCTTCTAAAACTCCGATTTCAAATTTTTTTTTTCAGCGGATACATCTCCTGATGGAAAATCTTTTGCATATAATTTCAAATTTTTGGAAAAGAATACTTTGGCCACCAGGGGACGTAAGTGTTAATTTTTGCTTCTGATGTATTTTCCATAAAATCGGAGCTTCTAAATTATCGATTGAAAAATTCTTTCGTGGACTGATGCCACTCACATCAATGAACCTTTTTGGAATATTTTCTTCTCAAAAAAAAATTCCACAGTTTCTCCGCCAGGGGGCGTAGATGTACATCTTATTTTTGTCAATATCTCTACTTCTAGGAGACCGATTTGAAAAATTCCTTCTTTGTTGGATAGTGTTTTCCGTGTGACATGTTTTTCATGTAATTTCAAAATTTTCATGTAATTCATAGACTTCCCGCTAGGGGGCGTAGCGGTAAGTTGCGTTTCCCCCTATATCTCTGCTTCTGAATCTCCAATTTGAAAAAATGCTTTCAACACCGGATACAGCTCCTGATGGAAAATGGTTTGCACATAATTTCTAATTTTTGTAAAAAAAAAAGTGGTTTGGACACCAGGGGGCGTAAATCTTAATTTCCGCTTCTGATGTATTTGCAGCAAAATATGAGCTTCTAAATTCTCGATTGAAATAAACGTCGTTTGTTGACCGATACTACTCATGTCGACAAACCTTTCAGAAGCATTTTCTTCTTAAAATAGTGCATGGTTTCTACGCCAGGGGGCGTAGATGTATATCTTATTTTTGTCAATATCTCTACTTCTAGAAGTCCGATTTGAAAAATTCCTTCTTTGTTGGATAGTGTTTCTAGCGTGACATGTGGTTCATATAATTTCAAAATTTTCAAGTAATTCATAGAATTTCCGCTAGAGGGCGTAATTATAAATTGGGTTTCCCAATATATCTCTGCTTCTAAATCTCCGATTTGAAAAATTCTTTCTGCACCGCATAAAGCTCCTGATGGGAAATCGTTTGCACATAATTTCTAATTTTTGTAAGAAATGGTTTGGCCACCAGTTGGCGTAAGACTTGATTTCCGCTTCTGTTGTATTTGCAGCAAAATAGGAGCTTCTGAAATCTCGATTGAAAGAAAAGTCGTTTGTTGACCGATATTACTCATGTCGACAAACCTTTTAGGAAAATTTTCTTCTTGAAAAAATGCATGGTTTCTACGCCAGGGGGCGTAGATATATATATCTTACTTTTGTCAATATCTCTACTTCTATGAGTACGATTTGAAAAATTCCTTCTTTGTTGGATAGTGTTTCCGATGCGAAATGTTATTCTTATAAATTCAAAATTTTCAAGTAAATCATAGACTTTCCGCTAGGGGGCTTAATGGTAAATTGCTTTTTCTGCGTTATTTCTGCTCCTAAAGATCTGATTTGAAAAATTCTTCCAGTATCGCATACAAGACCTGATGGAAAATATTTTTCACATAATTTGTAATCTTTGGTAAAGAATGGTTTAGCCACCAGGGGTCATAAGTGTTAATTTCTGCTTCTGAAGTATTTGTTGCAAAATCTGGGCTCCTGAAAACTCGACTAAAAGTATTTTTCTTGGACCGATACCGCTCATATGGACAAACCTTTTGTGAATACTTTCTTCCTAAAATAATGCATAGTTTTCCCACCAGGGGACGTAGGGTCACATCTTATTTTTGTCGATATCTCTGTTTCTAAGAGTTCGTAAGCTCACGATTCCGTTTACAGCAAATATCTGAGGGATTAAAAACCCGATTGAAAATCTTCTTTCTTTCGTCAGATCTATTGTTTTCTATACCGGCTCCATTGACTTTGAATAGCTTTGATAAATTTAATTTGCGTCAGAACGGATTCAAAAGACGTGCTTATTACACCCGAAAATTCGGTGTCATTTTTCTTGTTCACTTTGCTCTGTGTTTCACCTTCCTCTAGTTATTAGCGTCATTTTATTTTATCTTCAAGTGCTGCATTGCTGCCTAGCTTACACAGGCATCGAAAAGTGGCACTTCGAGCTCTAGTTCTCCGTGCAGACATAAGTATTTCTAGTCTCCTCTTACGAAATTATGTTTGCTAAATAAAAAACCTATATTTCAGTTAAATTAAAAAGATAATATAACTTGTAATTACATTACGCGCAGTGCTATTTCCTGTGAGGTTAGTATATACCAGATGAACGTCCGAACATAATTCGTTTCATTCTGATCTGTTCAGATGGGAAAACTGGGAGTTTTCTCCGATCTGTTCCGGCGTTTCTTCATATAAATTAATATATACAGTGCGTCAAAGAATTTTTAAGACTGGCGCTAGATTTCAGTCTACGGTGGCACCACCAGTGTAATCGCGAATGCGTTATAAACCATGACCATCTGCTTGCTTTCTGCCAAAAGTACTGCGCAGTTGTTAAAGTAACTCAAACGAAACGGCCGTAGAGAAGTAAAATTTTTTCATGTTGAATTATTAAGATGGAACAAAGGACTGTTATTAAATTTAACGCAAAACTTGGTAAAAGTGCCTCGGAAACGTACCAAATGATGAAACAAGTTTACGGTGAGTTTTGTTTAAGTAGATCAAATGTTTTCCTGTGGCACAAACGTTTTTTGGACGGAAGAGATACGCTAGAAGATGATAAGCATGCCGGAAGACCAAGTTCATCTAGGACACCTGAGATTATTGAAAAAGTGCGTGATTTCGTGGAAAACAATCAATGTGCGTCACTAAGAATGATGGAAGAGTCTTAAAACGTCAACAAAGAAACGATTCGAACCATCCTGCATGAAAATTTGGGCAAAACGAAAGTCTGTGCTGAATTTATTCCACACACGTTAACCAATGAACAAAAATCAAGGAGAAGTGCACATTGCAGAGACATTATCATTTCAGCCGCTGAAAATGATCCAAACTTCTTAAAATCGATTGTTACAGGTGATGAAACATGGTGTTTTCAATATGATTCTAAAACAAAGCGACAAAGTGCGGAATGGAAGTCAAAAAAACTCACCACAAGCCAAAAAAACAAGAAAAGTTCCATCGAAAATTAAAACAATGCTCATTACATTCTTCGATTGTAAGGGTATTATCCACAAAGAATTTGTTCCAAGTGGACAAACAATTGCTGGTGAGTTTTATTTAAATGTTTTGAGGCGTTTGATGGGCAGAATTTGTCGCATTCGCCCAAAATATCAGGATGAAAAGAGTTGGTGCTTGTTGCACGATAATGCACCCAGCCACACCTCATTTCTTGTTCGTAGAGTTTTGGCGAAAAATAACGTCTGTGTGTTGAATCATCCACCGTATTCGTCTGATTTAGCACCCTGAGACTTTTCTTTATTCCCAAAACTTACAATGACGTTAAAAGGGTGTTATTTTGATGATATTTCGACCATACAAACAGCTTCAACGCGTGCTATGGAGGCAATTCCGCAAAGTGAACTGGAACAGGCATTCGAATCATTATTAAATCGCTGTAACAAGTGTATTGAAGCCGGAGGGACTTATTTTGAATAACAAACCAAAACAAATTATAATTTCTTGTTTCTATTTCATTTTACAGGCCCAGTCTTAAAAATTCTTTGCCACACTGTGTATAAGATTTCTACGTATAAATTAATTAATTTTGGGCACTGACCGTCCCTCTCGTAAAATCCAATGCAGGCTGTCTATTTCCGTGGTTTTGGAAATGGTTACGTTTAGTACATTACATAAATGTTGCTGATCAGAGTAGCTATGTAGTATAGGCCTTAAATGTGCTCTAGAATGCTATAACACTCACGTTTCCATCAAAAGCAATGCCTCCCAACGGGGCTCGAAAATTATATTGCCTGATATTCCTGGGATATGAATTTTTTTTCCAGGCCTGCATTTATTTTTTC